>CAWUFW010008472.1:0-600000 GCA_963921515.1 Calotriton arnoldi | reverse complement strand
TGAAAATTGTGGCAATGGGGCCCAAACCCCCATCATCACAGTGACCAAAATGTAAGTGTGGGGTCCATAGCTGAAGCACATTTTGAACATTGTGGCAATGGGGTCCAAACCCCCATCATCACAGTGACCAAAATGTAAGTGTTGACAAAGAAAAAGCTGCAACTGCCAAACTGCATGGATGATTCCTGGTCACAGAACAACAAACACATCAGTGGCAAAGTAGTGCTTGTGTCCCATAGCAACATAGATTGGGGGAGGCAAACAGTGCAGTGCAAATAAGATATACCTTTGGCCATGTGCAGACAAACATCAGCCATGGGGGCTGACACTGTCAACATTCATCAATGACACAATGACAGAAGTGACCAACAGAATGCAGACCCACATATTTGCACCAATGGGCACACAAATGCAGATACCCTGTGGAGACTGTAGATGTGAGGTGAACAGATACCATACCATGGCAGCAATGGGACACACAAACAATGATCATTGTGCTGACTGATGACCTAGGAGTCCCAGGGACAGCAGGGGAAACCCACCAAACAACATACAGCCAATGGCACACTAAAGATATGCCAATGCAGTGGTGCAGATGCACAAACACAAACAGGCAGACCCACACTGCACATCAAACACAACAGGTGAGGGGGGTGCCAGTGTCCCCAGGCAACCACACAACACATGAGGAGGCCTGAATACCAATTACACAGATGTGCATACAGTGCCACACAAAGGTAACTCATGGATCCAAATCCCCTATGTGGGCAATCAGGCATTGTCAGATGAGAGGGAGCACAAATCACACATGTCACACAAGCATGTAGGAACAGCAACTGACACAGCAAGACACAGAGACACCACGGCACTACCCCCAGGGCCCCCACAATGTGGTGACCCTGGGCTGCATTACAATCCCACTGTGATGACAAAGCTAGATGTCGTTCACACTGTGAACCACAGTCATGTGTCCTGAGCAACAAACTACCATCACACCTACACAAGCACAAATCAATCAGCACGGCCAGTAAGCCAAGGCCAACATGGAGGCAGGGGTCTAGCCGGGCAACAACTCTCATCTGCACACACTCAACACCACACACCTCGACCTCCAACAATGTGCAGCAGTGAAGCTCACATGCACTGGTGACATTGCACATGCACCCATGACAATCCCAGGGGGGGTGGTGGGAACCAAGGTGCAGAAACACATCACACATGGCCACTCAACAAGACTCCTGAATGTCTGACACACTGCACACTACGCTGTACATGGACATGACAGCAATACCACACCAACCAATGGGATCCCAGCCACAGTCACACACCAATGAAGAAGCCAAGGTCACCCACAAAGAACACACATAGACAACTACCAACATTGCAGCCCTGACCCTGAGGAGTGCCAGCAGTCACACACACAACGTGTCACAACCAATGAAAGCTAACACAAACCGGAAATCACATGACAGGTGTAAACAACAAGTGCCAAGGGGAATCCTGACTGTGACCCATCTGCGTCTGCCCACAAACTCAGCCCTGACAGCAAACACACCTATGGGTGACACCCTGATGACCAGTAATGTGCCATGCACCCACATCACAGAGAACCCAGGGAGAAGACTTTGGGGGAACATAGGTCAACTCAGCAAGCATCACAAACAGGAACATAACTAGGGATCCCAGCATGCACAGCAAAATGGAAGTGAACACACAGACATGCTCATACAACACACACCTTGGGCGCAGGCGATGTCACAGGAGTACACACTGCCATGAGGGGACTCCACTCCTGTGTGAGGAAAGCTGTGCCATATGTCGCCTCAGTAGGGCTCCATCATGTCAGCAGAACACTTGGTCACACAGTCAACAATTAGCACCAAATGAAGGCTCCCGTCACATCAGCCTGGTCATGAGAGTGTCAACGAAATCATCAGCACAGATCCAACACACATGTATAGCAAGTTGCACTGACAACACAGATGAGTCCTTCCCCATTGATGCCCAAACCTGCATGTCCAGTGGAGATGGCCACACGGTCAGGGAAGTAGACTAATTGAACAATGGCAAGCACAACAGATGTGCAGGGGTGGAAGCCACAGATGTGACATTGCTAATGTAAGTAGGAAATCCCATTGCCAAATATTGAAAACATGACACCCTCAGATGCTGCTAAGGATGACATGGATACACCACAGGATAGGACACAGTCCCCCTGGACCACATGGGTTCCTGCACAGTAACACTTCATTTTCATGAGACCAAATATCACCATCACTGCAGCAAGGGCATGGTTAGCATCATCAACATCATGTACATCAGAAGAAGAAGCACTAGAGAACAGAACGTTGCTTTATTCAGCATATGTGGGTTCAAAAGTTGAAGTCATGTAAAAAATAAACAAAGGCCAATGGCCAGTCCATCATGAAAGTCAAAACAGGGTGACAGTGGCAGATGTCACCCTACGCATGCCTGCACTGATAAAAACCAGGGACAATTCCCTCGGAGGGGCATATGGGGGGGCAGGCCAGGCACCGCAGGGACAGGATCAGGGCTCACCAGAAGGAGGCAGGGAAGGGGTGGTGGGTGCTGGAGAGCCACTGACAACTGCAGTGGAGGTGTCTGACATGGTGTGTGCCGGCACAACTGGGGGCATGACTCAGATGGTGTGGGTGCCGGCACGACTGCAGTGGACCGTGCAGATGGAGTGGACAGGTTTCCCACTGCAGTGCCCAAGTCAGACAGGGTGGTAGTGGACTCCACTGCAGTGCCTACCTCCAGGGGAGGAGAATGGGAATCAGGTAAGGTGGGCAGGACAGAGGGGAGGACACCGTCACCACACCAGTGGCACAGACAAGCGCAGCGGGGGGTGTGGGGCCGGAAGAGCAAGTGGCAGGGGGAGAAGGCCTGATCCTTTTGGGGATGGTGTATCTGTGGGTGGGGGAACCTGGGGCAGGGTGTGGTGGGGCACCTGTGGAGTGGGGGCCTGAGGGATGGAGAAAGGAGACTTTGTACTTGAGCTGCAGGGCGGCGGTGGGGTCTTGCTCTTCCGGGTCCGGGGGGACTTGCAGGTGGGGCGTCAGTCGGTCTGCGCCTGGGGGAGGGTGTCCGGGGGTGAGGGGCACTCCGCTCCGTGTGGGTGGGCTTCCTCTTCCCCCTGAATGCTGTATCAGCTGGATCGGAGGGGAAGAGGCCAAGGTCACTGAGGAAGAGCCGCTGTGTCTTTGGGGTTGCAGGTGAGGCAAGGGAGGGGGCTTTGGAGGGAGAGGCAACTGAGGACTGTGCAGTGCCCGTGGATGCGTGTGTGTGTACCAGGGCCCCATCCCCTGTGAGTGTGGTTTCAGTCCCCTGACTGTGCGTGCGTGTGCGTCTTGTTTGTGGCGTGTGTGTCTGTGTGCTGCTCGTGTCTGTGCTGGTGTGTGCCTGTGCCGGTGTGTGTGTGCTTGGGACAGGTAAGGTGCTGGGGAGTGTGGATGGGGCAGAGGCAGGAGGGGTGAGGGACTGTCGGAGGAGGGACACTGCTGCCGTCAGGGAGGAGTCCATGGACCTATTGCCCCTCTGTAGGGCAGACATGCCCGATGAGATGCCCTCCATGAACGACACCAGCTGAGTCAACAGAGTGGTGTGTGCATGGAGGACACTCAGCATCGCTGTCTGCCCTACATGGAGCTGGCGAAGGAGGTACACAGACTCCTCACTCAGGGCAGCAGGGGACACAGGGGCAGGGGTGCGGTGCCTGGCCCGAAGGAGACACGCTCCCGAACATGGGAGCCTCCATGGACCTCGGGAATGGGAGCCGATGGGAGGGCGGTGGTGGTGGTGGTGGTGGCGGGGACAGCAACACTAGCTGGGGTGTGGTGGCTGCTGACACCCGCCTCCATAAGGGAGTCATCCTCCGAGCTGCTGTGGTCCTCAGCTGAGGTGGATGGTGCTGAGGACTCCTCGGTGTGGCTCCCCTCGCCCTCCGTGCCACTGGGTCCCTCCGACCACTCCTCGGCTGCTGACCCAGTCTGGCTCTGCGGCTCCTCCTGGTCCGTGGAGCTGTCCCCTCCTGTGGCCGTGGATGTATCTGCAATCAATAGGGAAACAGACAGACATCAGTCACCTGCACCGAACGCACACACCACAGTAAGTACAGCACATTACAGAGCAAGCCCTGGCATCCTTAGTTGAACATTGCTAAAAGTGCCCAAACAGAACAGGAGAAGCCAATTGTCAGTCTGATGGTCAACCATGGCACTCACATCCCACCTCGCCTTGCACCCATCTGTCTGGTGTCTGTTGGATGGCAATACCCCAGTGTGGACACATGCACCACCTACACAGTAGTTGGACAGTGCAGAGAACACGGTGAAGCATGTGAACATGCACACATCACAACTCTTGCCACTGAGTCAGTACAGGTGTCCGGATGAAAGGGATGCCCAGAGTCAAATAGGAAATGCATGTGATGCATACCAGCGACAGACACCATGATGCACCCATGTCCTGATAGCCATTGCCACAATGGTGTGCATGTAGCACATGTCACTCCCCTGCAGGATCACTCATAGGAAGTCACATGCCATGGCACAGGCATGCCTGCTAAGTCATACATCACTGTCTCCAGTCACATGGGCAGGGCAGCCAGACAACAACACTCTGCACTGTGTCACAATAGTAGGTCATGGGGAATGCAAGTCCTGGAGCTGAACAAGTGCACATGTACATCCCCCACACACCACATCATCTGAACCCTTATCTGTCCAGGTCATACCGATTGGACATATGGGAGACCTGTAACACAACCCTCTGAACCTGAGCACCTCACAATCTGCTGTGAATGGGAAACAGCTGCCTGAACTTCACATTCGCATACCCCAGTCTGCACGGTCAGGTGATCAAACACCTATGTGTCACACAAGTATCGTCTCCTATGGTCACATCTCCGGTGGCATGCTGAGCCCCAACCGAGAAACACCCCAGCAGTCCTGACAACGAAGCCACAGCACACTGACACAGAGGCAGACACCTGAGGGGACATATCACTGAGCACAACGTGTCAGCTGATACACGGGAGTGGGAGTACAGAGTGTATTGTATGGCCTGGAGTAGGCATGACTGTCCTGCCCCACATGAATGAGGGATGAGCCCTGGACAGTAGGCAGCTGACACATGTAATATACACACTCCTGGGGCCCAAACATTGTTCCCACCCGCAGCATGAGTGTGTGCCAGATACCCCAGGCACATGTGGTGGATCAGCTCAGCAATTGGACCACATATCAAAGTAACACGCAGATTACATGTCAGAACATAGGCATTGTGTAAGCAATGGACCCACCCATGATGCCCACCACAGAGTTAGGGAAACAGATGCTGTCCCCCACCTTGAGTCAGGCAAACTGCAAGGACACAGTACCCAAGTGACACAATTCCCTGACTGTAAGGGCCACACCTGGAAATCAGATGAGGAGTGGGCAGTGCACAATAGAGGGACATGGGTCCTGGACCACATGACTGATGTACTGTGGAAGTTTAACCAGGCCAGAGGAGGGCACATAGCATGGCAGACAAAGTTCACAATGCAGTCATGGACTCACCCCTCCTTGCTGCTCTCTGGCCTTCAGCTGCCCATCCAGATCAGTGAAGACCACCGCCAGGATCCAGAGCATGTGGGGGTCAGGGTCCGGTGTCCACCCCTCCTGCGAGGAGGCGACAGCTTCAGCTGGACCCGTGCGATCCTCCGGGTCCAGCCCCGAAGGTCCTGCCACCTCTTCTGGCAGTTGCGGATCCGGCGCTTGTAGACCCCCACGGATCTCACTGCCCGGACGATGGTCAGCCATATCTGCTGCTTCTGGTGGGCATCAACCTGTGAGGACGACAAAGTGAGAATGCCATTACTACACATGCAACATATCCGTGCATTACACAGTTGGATATACATGTCTCAATCACAGGGGCACATGATGTACACAGGCAGTGCAACGATGGCCATGGACAGTATGCCAGCAGTTACTACATGGTATCATTGCCTGGGAAGTAAAACCTTGTTTAAATGCACTGTCACTGCACTATACCTGTCCAGTGCATGTAACTACACACTATGGGGGGTGACAACTACTCAGTGAGCCTGCTAGCCAGTGGCGTGCAAACTGTTAGCCTTGCTAGTCAGACAACATGCACATTTAGAAAGGCAGTGGACAGAACACTCACCTGCTCCCCTGCTTTCCCATACAGCTTGATGTACTGTGGAAGGAGGCTGTCCAGCAGGGCCTGGTTCGCCTCAGTGCTGAAGGCTGGGGCTCTCTCCACAGTACGTGCCATTGCAGGGTCCAGAGGGTGCAGATACAGCAGCAGTGGTGGTGGCAGATGTCGTCCTGGAGCATGTAGTGCAGGCAAGTGAGCTCTCAGGGGAGCAGCCAGCATTATATGTGTGCTGCAGAGGCAGATACTGTCCCATGTGTCCAAAGTGATAGGTCCAAGTCGTTTGCATCTTCTGAATCTGGCCAATCCATGGAATTGCACCACTTACACACGCCCACAGCATCCTTCAAAAGTTCAACTTCATGACACCCATGAATTTGCAACATTGTTGTGGGTGACCAACTGAATTTACAGCATCAGACTCGTTCAAAATTTGAAAACGTGTCCGTTGCCAGGCCAGGCCAGGCCATAGCCAATGGGTGTGCACCGATCGGTCCATTGCTGTTCAACGCGTACCCGGGATACAACGCGTACCCGCACACATTGAATGCAATGGGCCGGCCGGGCACACCGATCGGTCCATTGCTGTTCAACGCGTACCCGGGATACAAAGCGTACCCGCACACATTGAATGCAATGGGCCGGCCGGGCACACCGATCGGTCCATTGCTGTTCAACGCGTACCTGGGATACAACGCGTACCCGCACACATTGAATGCAATGGGCTGGCCGGGCACACCGATCGGTCCATTGCTGTCCAACGCGTACCCAGGATACAACGCATACCCGCACACATTGAATGCAATGGCCAATGTGTACGCACCGATCGGTCCATTGCTGTCCAACGCGTATTGCGAATACAACGCGTACCAGCTCACATTGAATGCAATGGCCAATGTGTGCGCACCGATCGGTCCATTGCTGTCCAACGCGTATTGCGAATACAACGCGTACCAGCTCACATTGAATGCAATGGCCAATGTGTGCACACCGATCGGTCCATTGCTGTCCAACGCGTATTGCGAATACAACGCGTACCAGCTCACATTGGTTGCAATGGCCAATGTGTGCGCACCGATCGGTCCATTGCTGTCCAACGCGTATTGCGAATACAACGCGTACCAGCTCACATTGAATGCAATGGCCAATGTGTGCCCACCGTTCGGTCCATTGCTGTCCAACGCGTCCCTGTACAAGTCACTGGCATATGTCACCATGCCTGTCACAGGTGAACATATGCCAGCCACATGTACTTCCCAGGGAGTGAGGGGCACACCTACAACACCACAGCCTGTCCAAACTGTATCCTAAGGCATGTAAGGCTGCATTACCTATTCCATGTATGGGGTGAACATGTTGTTCTGTGGGTGTCACTTGGGGGCAGCCACTCCCAGGCTGTGCACGTGTTCATGGGGACAGAATCCTTGGTGTTTCGTGTACATGACCACTGTGATGTGCAACTGTTCATTTCTGAGCATGTGGCATGGTCACATTTCACGGTGGTGTATGTGTATGTCATGTCACATACCCCCTGAGTCCCATGTGGGACGGTATGTTTATCCCAGGGTGACCCATTGGCACAATAGTGATGGTCCTCCACAGTCTGTGTGCATGTTGTGTTTACAATGTCTCTGATTTCATGTGCACAATGGGAGACAGTCTCCACATCCACGTTGTTTGTGCATGGACTTTGATGTTGTGCGTGTGTGTGTCACAGACGTCCATGTCTGTCCTGCCGAGGCAACAGGGACCACTACCTGTGGGGGTCATGGTTGTTTTGCTGTGGTGTATTCATGATACACCATGTCATGCCAGTGTCCATGTGGCAATACAGGGTCCCTGGGAATCTACCTGTCATTGAGCTGTGATGCCTGGGGCACATCTGTCCTCACATGTCACTGTGGGGTGTGTTTGGAACGTGGCAGCAGGAGATGGGAACTGTGACACGGCCTCATGATATCCCATGGCACAAGCTGGGACTTATTGATGCCACTTGTTGAACTGTGATGTTAGATGTTGGCCATGTATGTGCCATACATGTCCTTACGGAACTGCACACATCATGTACTTGTGCCTCATAATGATGTATCATGTGATATTGAGTGTGTTCAATGCCACATATGTGGGGTGACTGACAATCTTTCTTTCTTCACCTATGCACTGCAGGGCACCAGCTGTCCATAGACCATTCCCTGACCTTGCAACCATGGTGGAACGGGACTGCATCCGACGGTACCGCTTCACCAGGCCGCTGATTGAGGTATTGACGGTGCGGTTGGCCCCACATTTGCAAGCTGGCCGGACATACCCTACAGCGCTGAGCCCCAAGGTGAAGGTGATGGCAGCCCTACACTTCTTTGCCACCGGTACCTTTCAACACACTGTGGCGACTGCTGGTGGGATGTCACAGACCATGTTCAGCCGTGTGCTCCGCGATGTTTTGGAGGCTATGTTGATATACATGAACCAGTACATCTATTTCCCTAGACTCCAACAACTCACTGGCGTGAAGAGTGACTTCTATGCCCTGGGGAGGATGCCGCATGTCATTGGCTCCATTGATGGGACACATGTGGCTTTGGTACCACCACAGGCCCAAGAGCAGGCATACAGGAACCGCAAACACTACCACTCGGTCAATGCACTGGTGGTCTGTCTTGCAGATATGAGCATCTCACACGTGTGTGCCCGTTTCCCCGGTTCTGCACACGATGCCTACGTGATGAGGAGTAGTCGCATCCCGAGGATGATGTCACAGATGCGGAACCAGCATGCCTGGCTTGTTGGTGTGTACTGACTTTGTACCATTGTGTGTGTTCTGCAATGTAGTGTTCCACCCTCTTTTCCAACTCAGCTAATGTGCAATTGTCTGTATGTAGGTGACTCTGGATACCCCAACATGCCGTGGTTGCTGACGCCCCTCAGGAACCCTGTGACACCAGCCCAGATGCGCTACAATGAGGCACATGGTCGGACAAGGAGAGTGATTGAGCGGACATTTGGTCTCCTGAAGAGCCGCTTCCGCTGCCTGGACAAGACAGGAGGGGCCCTCCCATATGCCCCAGCAAAGGTGTGCAAGATTGTCATCGTCTGCTGCATGCTACACAACCTGGCAGTGCGGAAGGAGTTGCCTCTCATCCTGGATGACGATGACCAACATCCGCCACCTGTGGAGGATCCTGGCCTGGACCACGATGCCAGTGATGATGATGATGATGGTGATGGTGATGTCCGCACACAGCTCATCACCAACTTCTTCAGCTGAATGTGAGTATCCAGAGATGTCATGTCAATGATGTGAGTTTGCATGATATGTGTTGGTGGTGCTCTGGTGCTGTTTGAGTGTGTCCATGGGCTACATGACTGTATGCGTGTAGCGATGTGTCCTTACAGGTAGTCTGTACTCCCCAACAGTGTTGACATGCTAACTTGGTTCTGGGTGGGTATCTTGTGACATGTATTGGGCATGAGTATTGCAGTTCTGTCCTGTTCTTCAGTGCTTTTGACTGTGTGTCATTTCTGTCCTTCACAGGGTACTTTCAGAGTCGTTTGGTCAACTGTGATCCCCGACACCGTGATTCGACTTCCAGGGTGGTAGCTGTCGTGTCCCTACAGGTGATGTGCGCCACACCCATGGACTTCCTTCCTTCTACACTTGTTGACTGTGTGCCCGCTGCCAGGTGGGATTACCTTGCATCTGTAGTGGTTACAACATGTTGCAAATGTGTAATAAACCTGTGCTTCACTTTGTGATGTGCGTTGTCTGTGGTCACACATTTGACTGACATTTGCTTACTGCACCAGTGGGCTAGTTGACAAAGACTGTGAATAGGTGTTGTGTCTGTGCATTGCACCGTATTTCCTGGCAACATCAGTGTAGGCAATGAGTCAGATGGCCTAGGTGTGTATTTGTTGTGTAGCCCTGGTGGTGTGTCTCCCTCATATGTGTCACGTTGCCATGACTCACATGCCTGTGTTGTACTTGCTGTAGCAGTTAGCATGCACAGTGTAATTTCGCTGGTCATCATCTCCATGACAGAAACCACGTTGGAATCACGACAGAGGCAGGTATGGTGTATTAGTGTGTTTATTGTCATACATGTGTGTGAATAGTGCACAGGATGGTGAGTGCTGTACATTTTGATTGCAATCCAAAGTTCCTAGATGAATTGGAAGTCCTGGTAGCAGAAATGTCCTGTATAAAGTCCACAGTCATCTGAGACATTGGTCCAACTTGTACTCCCCATGTCATGTGGGAGAGTTGTGTTGCAGTCAACAGGGTGACCAGTTTGCGCACAAAGGTGATTATCCAGAACAGGTTTTGGCTTCCTGGGGGTTGCACATGGCCATCGGCCTCTCAGTTGCCCCTCCTCGGACGACCCCTCTTCTTTGGGGGGACCCTCAAGTGCAGGCTGCTGCGGTGCAGGGGACTCTCCGCCAGAGTCATCCTCCCTCCCTGTGGCAGTTGCAGTTGTTTCAGCACCAGATGTTGTGGGCACACAGGGAGGTGTTGACTGGTTGCTGCTCATCTGGCGGAGGCATTGTAATATGTCCCTATGCACCGCCGTCATCTCTTGCAGTGTGTCCCACTTGGACTCCACGCGGGACATGTGTGAGTCCAAGCGGGCATGATGGGCAGCCTGCTGCTGTTTAATGTCCCTGAGGAGCCCCACTACCTGGCTGAGCTCTCCGGTGCTGGACTGGTACGCATCGGCTATGCGTACCAGTTGTGGGTCATCATGCAGTCCAGACCCCTCTGCGATCAGCGACCTATGTCTCCCACCCCTCCCACCACCCCTGGCGACACGTGCAGTACCTGTGGTGGCACGCACAGGTGACCCTGGGCCCCCTTGGGGGTTGTTGGTGGTGTTGGTGTCCATGGCCCCACGTTGGTCCAGGGTCCCTGTGCTGGTGGTGGTGGTGCTCCTTGGTCTGTCCATGTCGGCAGGGGTGGTATGTGTGTTGACAGTCGTTGGAGGGGTGGGTGCAGGGGTGCAGCTGGTGGTCCTGCTGGTGCTGCATGATGACTTGCTCCGGAGGTGCCAGGTAGGTCTTCTTCATCCGAGGAGGGCAGAGGCTGTTCCACACCAGTGAGCTCCGTATCCTCTTGAGCCTGGGACGGAGACTCCTCAGCATCTGCTGCTGTGTCCCCATCATCACCTGTTTTTGGGAGACACACACAATGTATGTTATGTTTCTGCAGGCATCAATGGTTTACACACCTGACAGTTGTGACTGTGCCTCTGGATGCGGGCCTGTACAGTTCATTGTCCTAAGTTGTCACAGTCAGAGGTTGATATTGGTGTAGCACATTGTCCTGCATTATTTGGGCATTTCTATGTGAATGTTGGGGTGTGTACATGGTCTGCATTGGTTGTATTTGGTTGACATCCGGCCCTCCTTCCCACCCAGCCAGATATTCCACCATGGAACGTGCTTCCATTGCAGGGAGTGCAAGTTGTCTTTCAGGATGTCAGTCAGTGGTGTCCTGCTGTTGGTTGGTGCACAGTTGCCAGCAGGGCCTTGTGCTCCCCACAGCAGTACCCAGTGTCAGCCATCTTGTGAGTTCTTTTCCACTCCCTGTGATGTGCGCATGGTTCAGGGTGGTGTTGATGGGACAGTTGTGGGGGTGACCAATATCTGTGACTACCACTCCCATCATGCTATTGCCTCCACCCCACTTCCCAGCATGCCCATACTTCCTTCCTTTTGAGTGGACTTCACTGTGTGTGAGTGTGACAGCAATGGCAAGATGGCTGACAGTGGTGTCCTGTTGTTTGTTGGTGCCCAGTTCCCAGCAGGGCCTTGTGCTCCCCACAACTGAGCACCAGTGTCAGCCATCTTTGCAGTGGCTTTTCACTAACTGTGAGGTGTGCATGCTTGAGTGTGAGCTTGCTGGGCCATGTGGGTGGGGGATGTTGAGCTGTGACTACCACTCCCATCATGCTATTGCCTCCACCCCCTTCCCAGCATGCCCATGCTTCCTTCCTTTTGACTCTGCTTCCCTGTGGGGTTGTGTGCCTGTGCTGACAAGATGGCTGACAGTGTTATCCTGGGGTTAGTTTTGCTACAAGTCCCATGTGTGTCCCTGTGCTTCACTCAGCATGACCCAGGGTTGTGGTTCTTTGTGGGATATTTGATTGGAGTGTGAGGCAATGCATTATCCCAGGTGAGTTATGTGGAGTTTGTGTTAGGGGTGTGTGTGAGAAACGCTGCTGGTAACTATGGTCAGGGCTGTGAGTCCTCCTTCCCACCCAGCCAGATATCCCACCATGGAACGTGCTTCCATTGCAGGGAGTGCAAGTTGTCTTTCAGGATGTCAGTCAGTGGTGTCCTGCTGTTGGTTGGTGCACAGTTGCCAGCAGGGCCTTGTGCTCCCCACAGCAGTACCCAGTGTCAGCCATCTTGTCAGTTGTTTTCCACTCCCTGTGATGTGCGCATGGTTCAGGGTGGTGTTGATGGGACAGTTGTGGGGGTGACCAATATCTGTGACTACCACTCCCATCATGCTATTGCCTCCACCCCACTTCCCAGCATGCCCATACTTCCTTGCTTTTGGGTGGACTTCACTGTGTGTGAGTGTGAGAGCAATGGCAAGATGGCTGACAGTGGTGTCCTGCTGTTGGTTGGTGCCCAGTTCCCAGCATGGCCTTGTGCTCCCCACAACTGAGCACCAGTGTCAGCCATCTTTGCATGTGGCTTTTCACTCACTGTGAGGTGTGCATGCTTGAGTGTGAGCTTGCTGGGCCATGTGGGTGGGGGATGTTGAGCTGTGACTACCACTCCCATCATGCTATTGCCTCCACCCCCTTCCCAGCATGCCCATGCTTCCTTCCTTTTGACTCTGCTTCCCTGTGGGGTTGTGTGCCTGTGCTGACAAGATGGCTGACAGTGTTATCCTGGGGTTAGTTTTGCTACAAGTCCCATGTGTGTCCCTGTGCTTCACTCAGCATGACCCAGGGTTGTGGTTCTTTGTGGGATATTTGATTGGAGTGTGAGGCAATGCATTCTCCCAGGTGAGTTGTGTGGAGTTTGTGTTAGGGGTGTGTGTGAGTGGAGCTGCTGGTAACTATGGTCAGTGCTGTCAGTCCTCCTTCCCACCCAGCCAGATTTTCCACCATGGAACGTGCTTCCGTTGCAGGGAGTGCAAGTTGTCTTTCAGGATGTCAGTCAGTGGTGTCCTGCTGTTGGTTGGTGCACAGTTGCCAGCAGGACCTTGTGCTCCCCACAGCAGTAGCCAGTGTCAGCCATCTTGTCAGTTGTTTTCCACTCCCTGTGATGTGAGCATGGTTCATGGTGGTGTTGATGTGCACATTGTGAGGGTGGGCAATATCTGTGACTACGACTCCCATGATGCTATTGGCTACACTGACTTGCCCAGCATACACAGGATTCCTTCCTTTCAGTGGGCTTCACTGTGAGGTGGTGTTGTAGTGGTGGCTACATGTCTGGATGTGTTTGTTAGTTATATTTGTGCCACTGCCTAGCTGTAGTTGCAGTTGTGTTTGTACATGTGATGACACAGTTACATATCACTATGAGATGGCATGTGTTGTGTTTATCTGACTGACATACACATTTTGGGATGATTCTGTTCTGGTTGCTGTGTATTTGCTAAGGGTGCATGGTTTGACTCTCCCCTTGACAGTGATGTGTGTGTATTGTCGCACAATATTGTGTACATTTGTTGTGTACTCACCAGGCTCTGGGATGTTTTCTAGTCCATATACGCTCACTGGTGGTAGGATGGCCCGCACCTTCTCCTCCCAAGGCCTGAGGTATACTGGTTTGGCAGGAGGGCCACTGCCGGTGTGTTGGCTCAAGAGGTAGTCCTTCTTCAACAGCTCCCTGACCCTCCTGCGCACGTCATACCACCTGTTCTGGATGTCTACCTTTGTGCGCAAACATGGTGATTGTGCATTCACCCTGTCGACGATCCTCTCCCACATCTTGGTTTTCTGCGACATGGGTGTCTGTTGGACCAGTGTACCAAACAGCTGTGGCTCTACCCTGAGGATCTCATCTACCAGGACTTCCAATTCACTATCTAGGAACTTATGATTCTTCTTTGGGGGCATGGTGATGGGTGGTGATGGTGAGTGATGTGTGTGTTGGTGTGCAGGTGAGGGTGTGTGAGTGTGTGTTTTGCTGGGTGTATGTGAGGGTGCTATTTGTTGAGGTGCTGATGGTGTGTGGCTTGTGTGATGGATGAGCTGTGGGTGTGTGGTTGCTGTCTGTTGAGTGCTGGCAGGTAATTTGAATTTGCAAAGGATCATGGTAGGGATTTGTGTCCTTTATATGGGTGGAGTGTTTGGTGTGTCTTTGTTCCCTGCCCCCCCCCAGTATTTATTGGCTTTGTAATTGCTTGTTTGGCCTTTTTTTGTGTATTTTCCCTTTGTACTTTTTGTGCATGTAGGAGACGTTCTTGTGACCGAGTCGGACCCTGCAGTTGTCTCGTACGAGCTTCTCCGAGTCGTTCACGCTGTGTTTGTGCTGTTTTCTATGCTGCGTACGCGTCGGTCGCGGTGTTTTGGGTTGCTTCGGCTCGCAGTTTTGTATGCGTGTCGGTCGTACGGCTTGTCCTCCGTGCGACTCGGTCGTGTTTTCCACGCGTTGCATCGTGCTTGGCGGGTAGGAGTTCGCGGGTACGTTTCGTTCGGGATTGATCCGGGTGCGTGTCGGTCGGTTCGATTCGCGTGGTTTTCCGGCCGGATTGCTGTTTTCCGCGCGGCTCGGTCGTTCGGCTTGTGTTCCGTACGAGTCGGTCAGGTTTTGCACGCTTCTCATCGTACTTTGCCGGTCGGGCTGCACCGGTACGTGTCGGTCGGAATGAATTCCGGCTCTGAGTCGGTCGGTACGTTTTCCGGCCCAAATCGGAATCGACCCCTTAGTTGTTAATTAACATTAATTAATTATGGTAATTGTGTAATTGTTTTTAGGTGCGGCTTGTGGGGTTAATATGAAGAAAGGGTGGGAAGTAATTTATTTTTTAATTAATTAACAATTAGTTGTTAATTAATATTAATTAATTAATTGATAATTCATATTGGTAATTGTGTATGTGTTTTTAGGTGCGGGTTGTGGGGTTATTAGGGGTAAAGGATGGGAAGTAATTTATTTTTAATTCATTAATAATTAGTTGAAAATTAATATTATTTAATTAATTGATAATTAATTATGTTAATTGTTTAATTTCCTTTTTTGGGGTGTGGGTTTTGGGTTTATAGGGGGTAAAGGATGGGGAGTAAATTAATTTTACTTAATTTATAATTAGTTGTTAAATACTATTCACTATTTAATTGAAAATTAATTTTAATTGTGTAATTAATGTTTTTAAAGGTCAATTTTAGATGCGGATTGTAGGGATTATAGGGGTAAAGTGTGGGAAGTTAAAGTGTGGGAAGTTAATCAATTTTATTGAATTATAATTTGGTTTGTAATGAATAATATATGTTTAATTGATAATTAATTATTATAATTGTGCAATTTCTTTTTTTTACCTTTTAGATGTGGGTTGTGGGTTGTGGGTTTTGTAGGGGTATAGGGTGGGAAGTAAATCAATTTTAAGCTATTAATATTTTTTTAATTAACAATAATTATTAATTTAATAATTAATTGTGTTGATTGTTTTGTGGGGGTATATTGTGGGAAGTACATTAATTAGAATTAATGAATATTAATTATTGAAATTTAATTTGTTGATGAATATTTCTATTAATAGGTTAAATAATTTTTGGGTGCAGGTGGTGAGTTTTGTGGAGTTATAGGGTGGGTAGTAACTAAACTAAATGTATGTAATAATGTTTTTGTTAAGAAATATTTTCAAAATGAAAATATTTATTTGCATGATAATCTTTTTTGTATTTTATTTATAATAGTATTTGTAGGTATTTGTAATATGTATTTAACATTATGTTTTTTTATTTTTAGCATTTTATTATTAAATATTTTTAATTTGTTTTTTCAACTTATTTATATATTTTTTATATTTTAAAATATTTTTTGTTGTTGAATATATTTTGTTTGTTTTTAATGTTGTACTGACTGGAGTGGGAATAGTACATTTTATCACTCCGCTATCCAACGCTTTCCCTACTGTTGCACTCACTGGAGTGGGAATAGTAAATTTTATCCCTCCACTATCCAACACTTTCCCTACAATTGCACTGTATGGAGTGGAAATAGTAAATTTTACCACTCCGCAAACCAGCGCTTTCCCTACTGTTGTACTGACTGGAGTGGGAATAGTAAATTTTTTCCCTCCGCTATCCAACACTTTCCCTACTGTTGCACTGACTGGAGTGGGAATTGCTTTTTTGGTAATTATAAATTTTATTGTTGTTCTAAGGGTAGTGAGAATAGTAAATTTTAGTATTTTGTAATGTTATATTTTATGTAATTTTATATTTATTCTAGTTAGAATAGTACAACTTATTTTTGTGTGGTGTAAAATATTTTGTTACTGTAGTGTTGTGTTAGGTGGGAGTAATTATTTTTGTATTTATTTAGTAAAAAAATGTTTTCGTTTTAATGTGGTGGGAAATGTATATGTATTTATTTTAATTTGTAATAATTTATTTTATGTTGTAATTTATATAATTATGTGTTTGATTTATTATAATAATAATAATAAAAATATAATTTGCAATATTTGTTGTTTGTAACTTATTTTTAACTAAATTGTAAAATATGTGTGTTGTTTATTTTTATTTTACATTAAAGTGATTCCTTTTTTTAATATTTTATATTTTTGGTATAATAAAATATGTTTGCATATATTTGTGATAAAATTATGCTATTTAAGATTTTTAAATGATATTTATTAATTAAAATGTTAGTTGATGCTTTTATATATGTATAATTATATACGTGTGTTTAAGTTTTTAAAAGGATGTTTATTTGTTGTATTTATTAAAATATACATTTAATTACATATTTTTATAAATTAAAGTCAGTGTTTAATTTATGTTTATTTTAATATTTTAAATTATATATACTTTAAAATTGATGTTTACTACAGCTATATTATTGTAAATGACATTTTTTCTCGATATTTTTGTACTTACCTGTTTAAGTATAGGGAGTCGATATTTTTGTATTCTATATTTTTCCTCGATATTTTTACATCTATATTTTTGTGGTCGATAGTCTGTCAGTGAACCTTGGATAATGTGTCCTTCCAAGCTTGGAAGGACGGTGGTTGTGCCCTACTGGGAGACTTATATCCCGGGGGAGATCTTTATATCCTTTGAACAAGCCAGTTAACAATTTGCACTCGGGCACTTCTTACACCATGCTGGACTAGCTGAGGTGGCCAAACTGACCTGGCTCACGTAGCCTGCCGCACCTTAATGCACTGATGCCCTAGACATTTTGCTGTTCTGTGGTGTAGGACAGCACTTGATCACGCTACTATATGAGGCAATAATGGTGGATCTGGTGGGCCCCCCCTGCCTCGAGCCCTCATGGTGTGTGATTCATACTTAGACACACCACTAGAAGACAGCGTATAGACTGAAATCTGTGAACATACCCACACAGTATCTTGTAACGCTCACTTTAAGCTGGTACACTACAATTTCCAGCACAGGACCTATTTAACCCCCAATGGCCTTCACCACATGTCCCCAACTGGACAGGACAGTTGTCCATGCTGTAATGCCTGTGGGGCAGATTTTCTGCACCTGCAATGGCAGTGCTGGACGGTGCATGACTACTGGACTCAGGTGGTGGTGGACTTTAAGAGAATCATTCCCCTTACAATAGAATGCACACCTTTGAATTGCTTACTGGGTTACTTCAAGCGGCCAAAGGGGTGTAGGATGGCTTACAAATTTCTGTAGCTGGCACTGGTATTGACCAGATGAAGAGTTGCCCTCACCTGGATTGGCAGCATACACCTGACCTCAAACATTGGTATAGGGAGGCACAGGAGTGGTCGCTAGCAGAGAAGATGCACATGAAGATGAAGGCGGGATGAAAAAGTGGAGGAGGATCTACAGGACTGGCGGGACATATGTGATACATTTCTAGATCTGCATGCAGACACCGACGACACCGATAGTGACACCACTGGTAGGAACATGGGTGATGACTCTATTATGGGGAGGGGTGGGACCTAGGCTTTACAGCAGTAAGGTGATTTGTGTGCAAGCCTGGATTGTACCTTTGAGTCCAATTGACAAGTTGCCTGAGTGTTGGGTGGTCAACCGAATCCCATCTTCAGTACAACCTGTCATATTTTGTACACTGTACTTCGCAAACTGCTGTATTATGTTTTCTAAAACTAAAAAATAAAGATTAAAAAATATATATATAACTTAGGTGTCTGGGGCTGAAAGATTGTTTCCAGTGCATTTAACTGAACTGTGTCATTTCTTCATTTCCTTCCATAACAGATTTGATGATGATGATATGTTACTTATCGCTGCAATGAATATTGCTGTTGTGTAGTGTTTGTCTTTGTCACACTTTTCTCAAACTCCCTATTCCCATCTATTCATCAAACCCCTAACCCTCTTCCCCAGGCTGTGTGATATATTGAGGTGTGACTTATGAACTTACACCATAAATAGAACACACGCTTGGTGGGGCTGATGTGGTGAAAGCATCACCAACTCACTGCAGGATCTTCTCTTACATGAGCAATGGCCCAAGCCAGCCCACTTACCCACCCACGCATAAAAGGGATACATAGTCATATATAACAGCAATCATCACGGTCATCTATCAGGCCTTGTATTGCTTACACACTTAACCTTCTCCTGTCCTAAGTCCACTCCTCCTAAATAGAGGATTTCATGAATTTTGTTCTAATTGTTTTCATAAATTAATTAAATAGCTCCCCATTGCTCAGAATTTACTACTGCTAGCTTTAATATCAGGCCTTCTTTATGTCATGGTGGTAGGCTGGTCTCACTCTTTGATCAGTTATGATATAAATTACCCACTAACTCTGTGTTTTCTTCCAAACTAGTTGCTTGTGATGGATAATCCTTCTGATTAATCCTACAGTTGGAGTTCACCTAGGTGGGAGTGGGACCTCACTTGTGATGTCTTCCCTGTTAGCGCACTAGCCTGCTACTATTACCACCACCATTAAGAGGGCACCTTGGGAAACCCTGCAATAAGGTTTCGGAAGAGTGAGAGAGCTAGCAGCAATTGCTCCACCTATTCAGGTAAGAGAACTAAGAAGTGAAGTCAACTAGATTAGTTAGTAACTTCTACAAAAGATTAAGATTTTATTATGTATGTAACTTGTCACAAAGCAATATAGGCATAAGCATACCCCCCTAGTGGTCAAAATAGTTAAAGAAGGTAGTTGGAAAATGGTATAACTAACTGGTACATACACTTTGATAAGTGGCTTGGCACTGCAAAAGTGACAAAAGTTAACATTCTCAAGCATTAACAGAGACCTACTCTATGTTGTTCCCACTCTGTTATTGGGGTATTGTTTGGCTATAAGTAAAGTAAGTAATCTAGCAAATTAAAAAATATATGGCAAGGGACTTCTGAAGCAGCTAGGTAAAGTCTAGGGGAAAAGTCAATTTACAGTTAAGTGACTGCTCAGAGCGCAGCTTATTGTCAATTAAAAAAAAACAGGCTGCACTAAAAGAAGGGCCGTTTTTACCATTAGGCAAGACTAGGCGGCCGCCTAGGGCGGCAAAAGGGGGAGGGCGGCAAAAAACATGAGTTTGGGAATATCTAATGCATTAATTCTTCTAGCCTGGATGACAATGGGAGAGAGTGATGGTAGTGAAAGGGAGGGGGCAGCATTTTTCAATTCTCACCTAGGGCTGCAAAACACCTAGAAACGGCCCTGACTAAAAGCAGTGCAAAGACAAGAGACATATGAATAATCAATTATGTTTTTTGACAAATAAAAACCCCCCTCTCCACCCACAACAGGCCCACTCCTCTCTCCAAACAAATATATCACCCCAACCAATGTCCAAACAGTCCAAAAGTCCAAAATTGCCCCGACAGCCCTTCCCAATTACCACACTCTCCATCCATAAAAGTCCCTCCCACCAAAAAAACTATATTAAACAAAGGGCCTAGAGGGCATCTATTCGGGTGTGGATGCGTGCCACCTCACTGCAAAACAGTGCCAGCTCCCATAGGATGCTGTGGAGGAGGTGGTCACTGGATGATGATGGGGTCAGCAGTGGTGGATCCAGACTGCCGGCAGTGCAGGCGATGGTGTGGCCAGGAGGGAGACTTTGGTGGCTGGCTGGAGATACTGGGGGCAGTGGCATATGCCTCCGCCTCTGCCTCCTCTAAAGCCATCAGCCGCTGTAATGGAGGCCTGGATGGCCTCCATGCAGTGGCTCCGCAGCCAGTGGCTATCTCCTACTGTGATGGTGGACCAGCAGGAGTAGCTATATCAAAGAAAGAAAAAAAAAGGAAAAGGACAAATTGTATAAAATGCTCAATGCAAATGCTTGTTTATATAGTGGCACAGAAGCAGTACATTGCTGGTACCCTAAGGCGTTTGGAATTTTTGATGTGATTAGTCACAGGGACAAGTTTTCCCTGCATATGCATCACATAAAGCACTGACTGCATGAATTAGGCCAGAATACCACCAGAATAAAAGTAATTATTTTCAATTAAAGGATTTCATAGTAAAAACTTAACAGACACTTTGGGGTTGATTCCGATGTCGTACGGAAAGCATTCCTACCAAATCGGTCCTGGAATGCTTTCTGGACGACTCGGATCGGGGGAGTCTGACTGAGCGATTTGGATGTATCCGGATGCTTCCGGATACCGGATGCTTCCGGATACGATTCGGCCGGACTCCCATTGAAAAAAGGGGCGGCTGGGAAAAAATAGTGTACCCTGTGGCGGGCACCCCTTGGTGCCTGGCAAACTGTGCATGGTTGGAAAGGAGGGTCCCTTGGGTACCACCATGGGCCCGATTCGGAAGACCCCGGGTCAATGAGGGCCTGCTATGGGCCCCCAAAGACTGATCCTGGCAGCCAATTCATTCCAGAGAAACCGAATCAGAATGGCTGTCCGAATCGGTCATCGTACTCGCTCGCTCGGGAACCGAGTCCATGGAGCTGTACGATTCGGCTCCGAAAGACGCAACCTGTCCGAATGCCTTTCGGATCTGATTCAGACAGCCCTAACGGTTTTCGGGCAACGTAATCGGTCTTTAGGAACTGTGTACAATTCGGTCGGCAAAAAGGGTTCCAGGTCGGATTCGGCAAACCCGAATCCGATTCGGAGCCCTACCGAACAACATCGGACTTAACCCCTTTGTGTGTAAAAAGAAAAATGACCTCTCATTAATCATTAAGGCATACGTGCAGCACAATTAATTGTATTTTTGTTGTGCAACAATAATGGAGGCATGCTAGCGTTGGGTCTGGTACTCTCTGCAGTCTGCAGCTGGGGCAGCTGTAATGGACAATTTATTATCTTACTTTAATTCCAATGGCCCTGCTCTTCTATGACTGCCTTTCAATTCTACCCTGACTCCAAAGAGGCACATGAATAATAATAATACTAAGTCATACATGTCACGTATAAATGTGGATTTCCTGTCTGCCGTAAGTAGACAGTGGAAAAAAACGGTGCACTGCAGTACAGGATATATATTGTTTTTTGCCACATTCATCACAGAGCATCCCATCCGCCAAAGTCTAAAGCAGGCTTTTAGTCCCACTTTACTCCCTGGCCTCGCCCTCCACCACAAACTATTTTCAACAAATACCTCCACTTGGCAATAAGGAAAGTTACTGTACTGCAAGGTAAGTTAGAGGGATTAAGCTAGATAGAGGTTTTGCTATAGAATAGTGGGGTGTCACTGATCATCATGTGCTAAGCTTTTGCTTAGTCAGTCACTGTAGTTGACGAATGACGAAAGAGAAAAATTTGAACAGGTGAAATCTGTCATTGAGACCATGAAATATATACACATAAATCACTTGGCCAGAAAAATTTGGCACATGCTGAGAAAGGATTTCTAATTTTTTTGGTAGACGGGAACAAAACTTTGAAAGAATAATGGAGTGAAATACTAGTAGGAGGTGACTAGGCGGGCACTGGGAAACACACCTTGCTTTCAGTTTTTAATGCATTGATAACTTCGTAATGCAACATTAACTGAATCAGCCGCACATTGCACAGCCAACGCTGTAGTGTCAAATTGAACCATGCTGCAGTTAGGTCACGGGTGGCGAAATGCCATGAGCACAGAGGTGATGAACAACAATGGGTGGGAATCTGCCTCGCTTGACAAATACAGTATACTTAATTTGTCAATAAGCAAGCAATGTGACTAGCCACCACCCGTCCCTGCCACTGATGGGACGCCTCCCCCTCCAACCTCCTCCTGGGCCTCCTCCACCACACTGGAGCTGCCGCTGCTAGCTCCGACACTGGTGGTCTGTGCATCTACATAAAATTTACACATTTTAGATCCAATATTCGCCTCCTAAGTAAATATTATTATTTTTTAACAAAGTTCAACAGCAATACCTCACTACAGTTTGAATAGCAATATCTTCTAGCGAAACTATTACTATGGGAGTTTTGTTGGTTGACATGTTAGAAAAGCCACGTAATTAAGCCAGCCAAATACTTTTCCTAATGAAGGGATAGAGCTATGATGACTTTAAGTCATTGAAGTGCAATGAAGGATTTGAAAGATCAATGAATGACATATGGTCTTGGTTTGTAAATGCAATTGGATCTCATACTTTCCTGCCATGCTGCACTGTCATCGAAACCGCTGGTATACTGTATAAATGATTGTTAACACAACATTGGGGTGGGGGGTCCATGAGCATGGCCACTCTCTTTTTGACTGTTTGAGCATCCGCAAGAAAGCCTTCTTAACAAACATGTGTGCTGAATATGAATAAAAAGCTCTCTTAGGCCTGCAATCTTCACAGTACCAAAAACATCTGTTTTCTTAGTCTTACAGTACCGTAACACATACGAGGCGAGAGGGGAAGCTTACTAAAAAGGCAGAAGAAAGCTACAGACAGGCGGAAGTCAGCTACAGAAACATTACATTTAGAAAAAAGGATAATGCAGGGATACAAAGAATTTAACAAACATTAGATAGAGAACTTGAAGGAAAAGGAGACAGTATAAAAAAAAACAAGGCAAGATTATTCTACTAGTGGGGAGAAGCAAATGTTAGGGAAATATTAATAACAGGACTTACTGGGGCCCAGTGGCGGCTCGCCGAGGGTGTGGTGTGGGGCGGTGGGGCGGGGGAGGGGCAGGGTGGGGGGGCTAGTGGACTCAGACTTACGACGGACAGAACTCCCTCTGAGTTCTGTCCGTCGTATGTCCGAGTTCACTACCCCCCCACTCTTCCCCTCCCCCGCCCGCCCCGCACCACTCCCTCAGCGAGCCGCCACTGCTGGGGCCAGCAGACCCATCTGCCGAGGAGCTGGTGGTTCCACCCACCATGGCAATGGTGGTGGAGCCCCTTTGCCCTGTTGTGATGCCCTCTTGCCCTTGGGTGCAGATGTAAGAAATAAAGAAGATAAAAAAAAGATTAGTGGTACAGTTAATCTCAAAAAAAATATTTTGCTATACAGATGCAGTAGCATTGTAGTTTTCCAAATCAGATAGCCTATTGACCATTCCTAACTTCCTAAAACCTAAGCCTTATTTCTAATGTATGTTAATGCATTGTAACAAATGTTCTTAACTTCTCCACTCCCTTTGATGGGCTAACTCAGTCTTTTACTACACATCACTAGGCAATTGGGACTGTATGAGTTTGATAAAGAAAGGCACAGAGAATGCGAACTCTCTGATATACTACTATCTTAGTGACAGGACATAGGAGTCTGCATCACTTCTTGAATAACTAGCCCAAGCGAGTGCCGATGAGAAGGGGTAGCTAGCACCGAGCACCAGGCTAGCTCAAACTGGATCAGATATTATTCTTAATGTAAAATTAACCTCTGAGTGTGGAAAATAAATTAGCATTTTTAGAAAACAATAAATACTTACTCAACAAGCCCCACAACCTCAACACCCAGCAGCTCAAGCAGGCCCTGGATCCGATCTATTACATCCATCCAGTGGTGTGTCAGCTGCTGTATGGTGTTCTGCACCACTGTGCTAATGGTCATGCATCGGCACACTCTCCCACACTGCAGCTGACGCTCCCACAGGGTGTACCCTCTCCCAGGCCTGTTGCCAGCATGGAGGGCAGGTGAAGCTGTTCCCACAAAACCTTTGTATCTTTATTCTTGAGAGTGGCATTTGTAGGTTCATCTAAACCTGAGGTTTGTGGTCCATAACTACAATGAAATCTCTGATTGATTTTAAAAGCTGCGTAAATTATCTGTAACACTTTATTCTTGAGGTGAGCACCATGATCAGTTTCAAGAGAAGTTTGGAGGCCAAATGTAGGAATCAATTTTCTTAATCTTAACCTTAACAACAACGTGGGAACTGGAAGGCTATTCGCTCTCCTTGTGGGAAATGCTTTCACCCATTTAGAGAACAGGCAGATAATTGCTAAGACATTTTAAGCCATTACATTGTAGCAGCGGAATAAAGTCTGCAGGTAATGTTGTAAATGGGCCTTCTGATTTGCCAATGTGATTCTTAACTGTAACAGCTTTCTTACCCTGGTTATTTAAATGACATATCAAACAACTGCTACATACATCTCCAGTAACATGCCGAAATACTGCACTTTTCCACTATTTTTAAAATGTTCCTAAAAAAACAATTTCTAACTGCAGAAGTGTGATCATGCAAATACTTCCACATGGGCTTCAACATTGAATCTGGCAGGACATATTTCTGTTCTGAACTTACAATTCCTGATACCTCAAGTATCTTGGCTCCATGATTTCTCGTTGATCTTGCAATAAGAGACCAATCTCAATGACTGGGTTCTAGATTGAATTCACGTTTTAAAGGTTTATTACAGACTTGTTAATATAAAAGGTACAAGGAAAAATGCATAGTTTGCCGTGAAGACCGAGATACAGAACACAGAATCATAAAATCATAAGAAAATCCCTGTTTAGGCAATTAAACCTCCCCAGATTCCAAGTGTCAAACTCATAAAGAGTATTGACAGTATTTAAACGGAAAAGAGCGAAATTCTCAAATAAATCAACAGTCTCAGAAGGAAAATCAAAAGTCACCCTCGAACCTTCAAAACTAGGGGCTTTTATACACATTTTATGCATAAACAATTTGCAGAACTGCAGATTCAGCCTAGTATGATCATGGTTAGTTGCATTGTCAAATCAAAAGAAGCCTATTAATAATGAAAACTCTGAATACTAACCCATTTCTTAAGGTTAGAGAAAAAACTTCCGCTGGCTTCCTCAGCAACTGCACTCTAGATATGTACATTGTAATATGAAATATTTCTCAAACAATAGCTCATAGACTTATGTCCTTCAAAATGACTCATCTGGTACATGGAGGAAAGTTTCATTCACAATATATGCTTTCTAATACAACCAGCTTTTACATTATAGCACAGGGCGTTCTCCAGAAGCTGTGAGGAGAGAAGTCTCACAGCGGTCTCTGATTGAGAGGGGGAATTAACAGGACCAAGATAAACAGAGCATCCGTTCTATTAAGATGAAGTCTCACACGAAAATGCAGCATAACTATATTCAATTATTAATCACACCTCCGCCTAACCTTATGAAATCGTGCATTTGCATTAATTCATCTGTTACGACCATATGCATCATTAAAATCACAAATTTGCACGAATATTTTGTCACCCAATTTTTCACATGTAAAACTAAAACTTTAACGATAGCATGAACTTTACAAATCCCAATGAAACGTAAAGCCCTAGGTCTGTGATGTACAAAGGCAAACATTTAACAGTGACGTTATTTTAATGAAACATTTTACAAATCGCGTTTTTACACTGAAAACTGTCTAAAAGAAACGGAGGCAGTAACAGTAAAACGCGTGTGCACTCATACCCTTAATGGTTTAAATGCTTATGGGTTTGGGTGCTACCGTATTGCTAAATCCAATTTATTTGCTGGCTGGCCCGGCTCCTTTTATTTTTAAATAGCTCAGTCAATACGCTGGAAATATAGCACTGACTAGGCCAGATTTTTTTAGGCGTAATAAACTTTCCAGTTTGTAAAACAAAGTACAAACATCTGATAGGTGGGTGATATCACAAATTGTGAACGTAGATTTTTCTCTATACCCTCTATAATTTTAGAGGTTAAAAAAGCAATGAAAACAATCTTATACAAATGGCAATTATTTTTTATGGATCAGGTGGCCAACGTTTTTCATTTTTTATAGTTAAATACTTCTTCAAATTACGTTTTCTTCTCATGTTTCCTTCAAATTGCTTTCTTTTCACTTTTTCAGTCGGAGAAAGCTACTTAACCTCCACTTGAACCAGCCAGAAGTAATGATGACACTTTCGAATCATAACATTTTGAACACGCCGACTTCATGGCTCTATTTATTGCTGCTAGAAATATAATGCCTTTTCTGAAAAAAATCCTAACAGATTCGTCTGTTACAAAAATGTGAATACGTTTTTATTTTGGCTGCCTTTATTTGTTGGTGTTTTTATAAAGCGCGAACAATAAAAAACAATATTGCAGAACGCTTTTCAGATTCATAAGCAGGTAAAAAGACAGTTTGAGATACATGCCATTGATACACGATAAAACAAAAAAAGCAGCAGGCAGCAGACGAGCAGGTACAAGACAGGAAACAGCATGAATAATAGCAACAATGGAAATATGTAATTAAGAAACAGGGGCGACACCTTTTAATTATGGCCAAATTCGAATTGTGTGAAATCGGCCAATCAATAAGTACTCCATACTACGCTCCATCTTGGACTTGTTTTTATTTGTATCAAGTATAAGACCAGGTGTACGCTGAGGTACACTTCGAAGAGGTGAGCGTCGATGGTGAAGCAACGAGGGACACAACTGTGGAGGAAAACAGTGCAGAGGTGAAGGGAGGTAGCCACATTCGAGGGATTGTTAGTGATAAATGAGGCAATACGATGGAAGGCAGTATCCCATTGTCCTACGGAACTGAGTCTCAGTAGCAATGAAAGGATCGTGAGCACTAGGAATAGCAGATGAACGCTCTAACACCAGAACTACTTTCACTCCATTCGAGTAAACAGCATAAAGGGCAATCAGCGTGACTTCCAATCCATGATTAGGAAGAAATCCGATCTGGTAGTCCATAAGAAAATTGTTTATTTGTATGAATGGAAATATTTGGTTGAGGACCGGTCTTTCCGTGAATATGCCTTAGAACAGACAATATTGAATACTGACAAATAGTTAAAAGGATCGGGGGTGTTGATGCCTTATTTTTTCAGAATGGGATTCACATGGGAGATTGTGAGCTCATCTGGAAATAGCCATGTGTCAAGGAGTGATTGACACTGGCACTGGCTTAGCAGTTAAGTAAGATTTTCTTGAATGTATGGGATGGACTTGGATTTACTAGTGATTCCGCTGAGCCACTGTCCATGGAAGCTTAGTAAAATCAATGAAGGGCAGTAACCTTGGCTGTTCTGTGGGTAGAGAGGTCAAAACACAGTTGAGTTAGTTTTCCTGTTAAGCTATTATTCTATATCTTTGGCTTTTGAGATGAAGAGATCTGGTACACTGTTGCATAGTACTTGAAAGTTTGTCTCTTTGGAGGTGAAGTATTATCCGTTTTCTAGAATTCTGTAATCATTTGGTGACTTTTGAGAAATGCCTCTTCAAAACTATTTTGATTTTAAAGTTGCTTGTTCAGTTGTAACCACGCGTATTTCTAATGCGTTGCATACTTAAGCAGATCTTAAATGAAAGAAACTGTAAAAGGCAGATGTCTGGCACGGTTGGGCCTGTTGAATTACTATCATTACATTGTTAGGCAAACAAGTGTTTAGTTTAAATTGAATGGTGGGCAAGTGAAGTTTTTTCCAAGGTCTGATATGTATTTTGAAGTTTGAGGGATAGCAGTTGCGAGGAAACACGCCATTAGCTGTACGGTCTACACAAAAATGGGTCCACATTGTAGTGCTTGACTCTCTCAGGGTAGCAGAGCAGTCCAAGGCCACTAGAGGAAGGTGGAGTGGAATATTAAGCATCATTCTCTGGCACACAATAATAACACTTAATAAATGATTGTTCAGTCTGTGCTTTTTCTTTAGAAAAGTTAAAGTACATTTATTACACACACCCTACTCCATACTACGCAGTATTTACCAATATACATAAGGCTGGTGAAAATAACTTTAGTAACATTACATTTAATCCCCTAATGGGTCATGACACCAAAATTCACAGGACACCCCATTTGGGGGTGTCAGTTTGCATTAGGTCAATGTTGTACCCTCTCAAGATTGAAATGACATGTTATGGCAATAGGTCATTCCATCCCTGACTTCAGTAACCATAATCCCTCTGCACTTGTTAGGAACAGTCAAGCATTGCAATCATGAGCCCACATTACCAGTAATAACACATGACATCCCGGCATTATCAATAATAAAGCATGGCATCCTCTTCTTCACTTATAATTAACCAGGCATTGCAATAAGTTGCTTATATTGCCAGTAATAAACATTGCAGCCTATCAGGAATAAGAATTACTATTAGCATTAACACCCCTTTAAATAAAGGTTTGCAATTGACATCTTTGAATAAAGCATTGCTTAATCTTATGGTGCATAATACTTTGGATGAAAGCATTGCCAAACTGCCATGAAGAACACTTTTCAATAACACTTTTCAAGTCCTCGCACAACCATCTTTAAATAAAACATTTTCAACATGTACCATGTGTCACTGTCTTTTTTAAAAGCTTTAGGGCTACAGAACCTGCAGCCATAAATGTAGTCACTAGAGGGTGCTGCACTCCTAGCTGTAGAGTTCGTGGGGAGTTTTGAAAGGTCAAGGAAATCCTGGGCTGGTCCTTCTTTCAGAAACGCTGCCAAGTTAGGGTCACTACTTGGGAGACTCCTCTTTGGCCTCTTTGGTGGAAGGTGCTCTTGCAGCTTCCCTCACTCTTTTTATAGTGTTGGTGGTGGCAGCACCGCCCTAAGGCCATGATGATAAGCAGGGGAAAGCTATGTTAGCCTATTTCAGCCCCACAGGACATTATGGAGAGCTCTTGTGGGAGTGTGCATAGTTTAGTAGCAGCTCCAGCTGCTTCCTTTGATGAGCCGCACAGCCTCTTGCTGTCCAGCTGGCTTTTTGCTTTTTTTTACAATTCTTTTTTTTGGGGGGGGGGGTGCCCAGTCACACCTGGGAATCCTGACAGTTTCTATGCGATGGGAGCAGCAGAGAGAGCCAAACCCTGGCTGTCCCCCCGGCTATCCGCGCAGACAGCACTTCCCCGTACTACTGTGGGAACCGGAAGTCCTCTTTCCCTGTCAACTCCTCGGGCCAGGGCGGTTGCTGTTGGTTGTGGCTGCTCGCTGCCCCCAGATAAGGGCACGAGGAGCAGGGCAGGCCTGCTAACATTGTGGGGAATCTTGTGGCACTCCTCCTCGATCCTCGTGACTGCCCGGGCCTTGTATTGGGGATCCAGGGCCCCTTCTTAACCATTTAGGAAAGCGTGACAGTGCTTCTCTAGCTACAAAACACGTCAGGTCGAGGAGTTTGGGGGTCTGGCCCACCGAAAATGAAATCCAGCCCGGGGGTTTGGATCACCACCCCGTCTCCACTCTGGGAATGGGGCCCCACTCACACACTCTCCCAGTGATTACAAAGTTAAATTCTCCTTGGGTGACCCACGGCCCTGGCCCACCCCAGTTGCATGAAGCACTCTGGCAGGGGAGCCCTATGAGCTCCGGACCTCGCTGGGGGTCAAAGGTCATATCTTTTTCCTGGTGATATCTCAGGTCTGATGGGATATTCGACATGCTTTCTGGCTCATTTTGCTCCTGGTGGCAAGCTCTAGCCACTTGGACCCCTCTCCTCAGACCTCCTGGCCTCTACGGTGGTGAACTTTGCAGGGAGCTGGGTCCACTGCCGCCTTGCATCAGCCTTTCCTCTTTGTCTCCTCTGGCACTTCTCTTCTCCTTGGCGCAGAATTCCTGTTCTTCTGCTACTAGTCCTTAAGGAGTGTAAGGGGACTGGCTTCCCTAGTCCGGGGGAGAGTACCGTTGGCCCTGGCGGCAATTGCAGTCAGAGTCATTGGTCCAGATGGATACCACAGGGTTCCTCCTTTCAGTTGTCCATGACTGCCGCCTGCAGTCCCAGTGTCCAACAGAAAATTCCAACCAAGAGAGAGCTCTCGCCCTTTTGCATGATCTTTTAAGTGGGGACTGAAGGTTCTAGAAGGGAGGTACCTCTATCCTATCCTAGGGTGCCACATCATCTCTCCGTTTCTGCCATAACCCCCCTGCACAGCATGCAGGGACAATTCAAAATGGCATCACCCTGGAGTCACTAGTCACATCTTTCCCACGAAATCTTCAAAGGGGAGTCCCCACCTGTGTTGCCTCCCTCCTTTGTTCATTGGGCTTGTGCTGGCCCATCCCTGGTACAATGTGACAGCTGGTTGATTGATGCAGATCCTTCATCTCCACCCCTTTCCTACTCAGGAGCAGGCTGAAACACTTTTAATTGCTCCCTTTGTGTGGGGAGGCCTTTGTTCATGCTGCCTGAGAGAAATGTAAATAACGTGGCACAGCAGGGTGACAAAACGCCTGGGGTCTGATCCTGAGCTGAGCCTGAGAAATATGACAATTCTGAATGACCCATAAGTTGTACAGATATCTTCTAGGAACTCTCATGTCTGGGTTTTGCATACAGATTCCACCCCAGTTTGATACATAACTGTTCTCTGTAGGGTGAGTCACCAGTTGTGAGGCTCCCCCACATTAAGAAGGTCAAAAACCAGGTTCATCAAAAAGCAAAACATCCAGGTGGATTTGATGGGCAGAACCCATCTTACAGCAGTCATTATTGATGAGATATTGGTGATGCTGTGAATCACACAATTTTCAGTGAAGTGATGGGAAATTGTTTCCGGATACAGCAACTAGGTTATGATGAGCAAATATTAACGAAAGTGTATGCTTAGCTGTATCAACAGTTCCAGAGATCATTTGATCTTGGTCAGCCAATTCCTGATTACAGAATTGGAATTTAGGGCCTTATTTAGAATATGGTGGGCAGGTTACAGGTTGTGCATTATATCCTATGGCACTTGTAAAAAGGCATACAGGATGTCTGTCATATTTGAGACGGAGCAACCCATCTGCAAACTCTTAGTCTGGTTTAGTTCACATCTCTCAAACAAGGCTTTGAAGTCTTCCAGTATGCAGAGGCTGGGGTGTTTTACGGATAAAACATCTAGGATGATGTTAGTGAATGCAGTGGCAAACTGGGAAGGGCAGTACATTTGAAGTTAGGAGATGGAGAGCACTGGAGGAGTAGAGATTTCTAGTAGGCTCAGTGTGATATTGGGTAGATTTGGAAACTAGTGACTTTTTTTGTAGGCAATGGTTAGTCTTTTCTTGCTCATATGGGGTTATTTGTCATCCATATGTTGTAACTTGAGGGTATGACATCATCTACATATATAACATGAATAGATGCTCATCATTGCTTAGCCATGTTTCTGTGTTGAAGAGCAGGTTAGGAATGGAGTCAGATTTGTCATAGATATTCAGATAGGTCTTGTTCATTTATTTTGTGTTAAAAAAGATGCAAGATAGGTGAAAAGTAAACTTTAAAGGTAAGATGGATTGCATAATGGGTGGCAGAATTTGGACGAGATAAAAGAAAAGAGCCATACAGTCACTGTCAGGCCATAAAGACAAAGTCAGGCTGGGTAGAGACCAGGCAGGGCTCAGAAGAAGTGGCAGGTGTGGAGCAGGAGGAGTTTAGTGGAAAGACTTAATATGAACATGATTCTAGGGAAAAGAAAGGGGGCTGATAGAGAAGTGTAAATAGTTGAGGGCAAGAGGAGAGAGAACAGAAAAAGAGGACAAGCATGTTTGAGAAATGTGGGTAAGAATGGATGCAAGGAGGGAGGAGGGGAACTTAAGGTTGATATGAGGACATACAAGTGACATTTTAAGTGTGAGAGGAGGAGGTGTGGGTTTAGAACAGGAAAAGTATGATTGACATTCAAGAATAGAACAATTGTAGGAGCTACATGCAGAGGTTAATGCTGTGATGGGAGGATACGAGGAGGTAGTGGAAGAATGCACAAGATGGACAATGAGGGCAGTGGGAGAAGGTGTTGGTTTGTGAGAAAGCGTGGTGGAGGGAAAGAGGGGCAGAAGGAAAAGGTAAGTGGTAGGTTAGGAACAAGGAGGGAAGATGATTCAGGTGATAGCAAAGGGAGGATGTAAGTGGAGAAGAAGGATACTGATGAAGAAAATGCAGTAGGCATAGGTAGGAAAAAAGAGAATAATTGAAAGGATATAAAGTGAGGCATGAGGTGAAATTTGGAAAGGGCGATGAAGCAGGTTGAAATAATTTGTTCTTGGATCTTCATAGTAAGCACAAACACTGATATTTATGGGGGTGTTTCTGCCTGTCTTATGATATAATTTCATGGCTGAAATGGTCTCCCTCACAATATGCTGTTTCATGGTGTTTGTAATATTGTTTGGTCATAAGTATAGCCAGGGAATGGCTTGTTTAGGAATGTGGTATCAACCTTTACTCAGAAAGTGACTGGTTTAGAGGAACCACTTGTGTTGTTTGTTTTGAGTCAGTCTGGTGAAGTACTCAATTACTTAGCAAAAAGATGTTAACTCTGAAGCAGCGGGAGGTCAGCTTCCTTGGACCAGGTATCTTGTTGGTTAAATCTCAGCTCTGTAGTAATTGTGTTATTGATATTTCATCAATCTGAGGGAACCTCAATTTACTTTAAATAGGAGTGTGGTAGAGAGGCAGGAACTCAGCTTTCAGGACCAACTTGAATGTGAAATATGGGCTCCACCCAAAGGAGATCCTTAAAAGTTATTTTGTACAGTTGTATTAACATTGGAGCAGTATGCACTCAACTTCAAAGAGGTTGCTTATGCCTAAATCAAAGTGTTTTCTAATAGTAGTGCGGTCTCAGCCATGGATCAAATGAATCTCTGCTTCTAAAAATCACTGCAGTCAAAGCTTAACTCCTTAGTGAAAGATGCTATGCAGTTTTAAGGAAAGAGGGGTCCATCTAATATTCACTTATGTGGAGACCAGTGTAGTGAGCAGGTCTACTTCCATCAGCCGTTAGTATTCCTTGCTTTAAGAAGTTAACCAAAAGGAATGATGCTGCTTTAAGTGCAGCTTTAAATGTCAACCAGCATTGACGGGGTGCTACCCATAGAAAGGTTCAGCATTCAGCGCTCACTCAGAGTATATGCTTCAAGGAATCGACCAAAGTGTAACAGAGGAGCAGCTGATAGGGATGGATATCTTCTACCTCACAAAAGTGTAAGGTCTGTGAAGCGCTTACAGGTATATCAAAGTACAACAACCAGTAAAATGAGTATCTTGTGAACCTGACAGTATAACTGTTGGTAGGGGATATTGCTCTGGACAGAATATTTTTCTTTTGCAGTTTAGATAAGAAGGTGGGAAGTTAAGAGGAGGACAGATTTTGAAGCACAGTTGAGGCATATGGTTGCTAACTCGACCCTTCTAGGCCTGTCATGGTCACATTTTAGGCCAGTGTAGAAACAGCACCATTTTACATGCTCACATTTTTATGTTGCCTCTTTTCTTAAACACAATGACATTTGACAGACATTCATTTGCATGGTTCTACAGGATAATATTCTCTGAACTAGCTTTGCTTACATTTCCACTTTGTAGGCACATGTTGTTCGCATATGAATGTACCTTGAAAAAAGAAAGACAAGAAGCGTTTGGCAAAACAGGAACAGTTGGTTTAATTAAACACTGGGGCCTAGAGTACAGCATACAGAAATGCGTCCTAGGACTGACTTAAGCTACAATTGTTTTGAACATCTTTGTATAAAATTCTCGAAGCATCATAAAACAATTCATAGATCCTGTTTTGGGAGTGGAATGTGGGCCTAGTCATGAAGCCATAAATTCCTCCTACTTAATAACAAATGCAGGTGGGTCTCGACCTTGCGTGGACCCAATGATGGCCAGTGGGTAACGTGTCCACATGTCCGGCATGGGGAGCATGTGATCACTGTGTGTGTTGTGTGTGCTGTGTGCTGTGTCCTGATTGGCTCGGTATTCCTAACTTCATGTGGCATCTGTCTTTATGGTGTTGTGGGAAGGCACTCCCCTTTGTCCATGTGCGTTTTATTGGGGCCAATCTCCCAGGGCCATTGGGGTGTCGCTGCCTATCTTTGGGACTAATCTGGGTATTTTCTGTTTGTGCGTTTGTCCTGCTGGGCCTGCCTGTTCACGTATTTCTTACTCAGGGCTGATGGAGAGGTCATATCGGAAGATTTCAACAACAGTGATTTGATTTCGTTTTTGTACATACATGTATCATTGCGTACATCAACATCAATATTAACAATCAAATACCTTGACAATTCTGTACAAGGGCGTTGTTCAAAATGCAAAATGCTGTTATTTGTTATTGGCCGTTGGGTGACAGAGCTATCACAATAGAATAAACAGTAGTGGCCTGACTTGGGATTTGGCATGGCAACATGGATGATGTTTATTATATAAATGACATCACTTTCTTGTTTAGACAGAGGAGCATTTCACTGGCACTGAGAGGTTGCCCCATGCCAGAATACCAGCCCAGCTGATTCCTATTTACCTCATGTGGTGGATGCTGCCCAGATCTCCACCAAGACAGGCAGCCTGATGACACTTACCCACAGGTAATGGGGAGTTAGATCACCCTGCAGGGATTTGGCAGATTCACCCACCCTAGGCATTATAGGTTAGAAAGTGCTAGGTAGGAGTACAATATATTCCAGTACATATATGAAAGCATATATTCTCTGCAACAGCAACATGGTTGAACTGTTTATCTTCTCGACCATTCTCGTAATGCTAATCACATTACTCTGTTTCTTTCTGTTGATTATTGCAGCACACATATTTTACTCAAGAATCACAATGCTTCAATAAATATTGAAACTGCATGTTGTGTATTTCTTGTGCTTCTCTTTGGGTATGCATGAGTAACAAACAAAAAGGTTTCCAGATCTGTTACCACAATTTCTTTGGGGAGTCAGTGTTGTCATGTTCTGCGGTTGCACAAGTCATTCATTGCCTTTTCAGGTTTGGGGTACAGATGGTGCACTGTGAGCTAGCATGAATAAGGCCAACATATCCTGATGGTATGATCAGAAACAGTTTCGGACCGTTCTGACGTTTATGTTGTTCAACAAACGCACAGTTTTACTTGGAAAAAGTATAAGCCTTATGACAGACCCTGAAAAGGCCAAACTTCATAAACAGTCTAAGAAGGCACCCAGAACATCTGAGTCCTTTACCTCGACACCCTTGGAACAGAGAATAAGATGAGTAAGTGTGGTGAAGTCAAAAGGAGCAATTGGCAGTGAAATCACCATTACCACAATGCAAGAAAACACTATTTTACTAGAAGAAAGGATCCTGTGGAACCTTGGTCCAAAGGAAGTGAAAGAGGGGAGTCCAAATATAGGGTGTGTTAAATAGGTGAGTCTTAGAAATTGGGTTACTGGCTGACTGGGGTGTGAGCCCTGGTTAAGCAGCAACCACAATCTGAGTCAGAGTAAGGCACATGCAAACCGCAAATTAACCTGTGCTCTCCCCCTGCTAGCTTGGCACAGAGCAGTCAGGCTTAACCTAGAGACAATGTGTAAAATATTTGGGCAACACTTCAAACAATTAAAACAGTGAACACACCACACAAAAATATAGCAGGTTATATCTGGTTATAAAAAATATCAGGTTAGATCAATAAAGCTTAATTTCATAAATAAAACAAGATAAAAATGGCAAAAATACAGTTAGTAGAACTAGAAATATTGAATTTTTAAGTTTTTTGATAAAATAGCGGCAAAGGGATATCTGGTCGTGTCGGACCGGGAAAAAGTCACAAGTTCAGGCCAACCAGGATGGATCATGGGCCGGCCACATGGACCCAGTTAGGACCACTGAACAGAGTACCTTAAGTCTGGGTTGCAGAGCGCTGCGTGGATCTGCGTCGAAGATGATTCAGAGATGCGACAAGACTGCAGTGAGAGTTCCTGTTGCGTCGACGTTGGGGATCCCATCGACAGAGCTTGCGATGTATAGTCCAGCGCTGGGAATGAAAAATGCAGTTGGGGTGATGCATTGGTTCTGGAGAGCTGCAAAGCTGCGATACGGAGTCCCTCGTCAAGGCTGCCATCAATGTGAGATGTGAGGGCCTGTGATGAGGATGTGTTGCGCAGTGGTGGTTCTGAAGGCGATGCGGGCTGCAGCGGTGATGCACGTCTTTACAATGGGTCCAATCCATGCAACAGCAGAGATGCGTTGGTTCTGCTCAAGGTTGTGCCGCACAGCAAAGGTGATGCGTTGGTTCCGCTGGATCCACAAAGGCTGGCAAAGCAGCTTGAGCCCATCCCATTTTCAAGGGTCCAGGGCTGGGGTGGCACCACTTAGTAGGAAAGACTCACAGTTGGCAGAGTCCAGGCACAAATGCAAAATTGTTGGAAGCCTGTTATGTCCCTGAGGCTTCAGATCAGGAGCCCAGCCAAATAGCCCTTGTGGTCACTGGGGTTCTGGGTTCAAGTGATGCAAGTCTAGTTCTTCTAACCCAGGCAAGAGGGCAGCAGGCAGCAGGCCAGCTCAGCTGGACAGTGGTCCTTTAGAGCAGCAGTCCAGCAGAGTGGCAGTCCTTGTAGCAGCACAGCAGTCCTTATTCCTGGCATGGTATCCACAGCTCCAGAAGTGTACTGAAGTGGTGGTGTCTGAGGTCCTTCTTTTATGCACAGTTGTGCCTTTGAAGTGGGGATACGCTTCTAGAGGCATGCCTTTGAAGTGCACAGATGCCCTGCCTTTCCTGCCCTGACTCCAGACTAACTATCTATCTCGTGGCTGAAATAAAGAAGGCACACGTCTCTAGTCAAAGTTCAAAGAGTCGGGAGAGTCTCCGTGAATCAGACCTCCCGAAGTGAGTTAAGAGCTCACTCATAATCTTCCATGCGTCTTACACACAGCTACCCTTACATTCTTGGTTTCACATTAAACTGTGTTTCTAGAAAAAAAGATATACCCGTGCTTCCTTAACTATTCCACTGAATATTCATTTCAGGAATAATTACATTGTTGTTTTGATTTTTACAACGTTCAGTCACTATTTAGGGCTCGACTTTTTAGTAACAAGTTTATATTCAATTTGACTAAGATTTATGAATAAAATCCCTTGAAGGCATCTCTACCTGATAATTACTTATTTGCCCAAGCCTCAAGGGGTGTATTGGGTTTCCCACTGTTTTGTTACAACTTTCTGAAAGTGACATTTTGTAATTTAAAATGTGACTTCTCCATAAGTCAGGATTTAAAATTAGGATTCCAGAGACACCAAAGATGAACAATTTATCTCTTCCCATTTGGAAATTACACCAATAAAATGTAATAAAGCAACCCCAATGTTATCCTATGGGAGAGATAGGCCTTGCAGTACTGAAAAAATATTTAGGAGTATTAGAAATTGGGTTTCTGGTTGGCAGAGGTATGCACCCTGTCCAAGCAAGAACCACAGTCCTAGTCAGGGTAAGTCCCAACATACCCTAAATTATACTTTGCTCACCCTCTGGTAGTTTGGCACAGAGCAGTCAGCCTTAACTTAAGAGGCAATGTGCAAAGTATTTGTGCAACACTTCAAACAGTAACACAGTAAAAACACCACAAAAAGACTCCACATCAGGTTAGACAAATAAAGAATAATTCTATAAATAAAACAGGACCAAAATGACAAAATTCAACAAGTAGAAGTCGAGATATGAATTTACAAAGAATTAATGTAAAATAGTGCTTAGAAACAATAAGTGCCTAAATTGGCTATCAGATCATGCTAGATCGGGGCAAAGTCAAAAGTTCAGGATGACTGTGATGGAGCATGGGCCGGATAAAGGGACACACCTTGGACCACTGAACCAAAGTACCTTGATCAGGATGCGTCGCCGTTGATGAAGATGCAAGGTGAAGTCTAAGTGATGTGTCAGGTTTGAGCACGCAGTTGATGAGATGCGTTGATTGTCTCCACACAACTGTAGCGATGCATCGGTTTGAAGTAGAAGGAGTGGCTGCTGCTCCCGCAGTAGACAATGTGTAGATTCTGAAGGCGATGAGCTAGTTCTGAAAGATGTTGCGCTGGGTCTGCTCCACGCAACAATGAGGATGCGCTGGTTCCAACACACACAAAGGCAAAGATGCACCGGTTCCGATGAGGATGCATGGGTTCTGGTTGTAGCAGCACTTTATACCCACTTCCAAGTGCCCAGGACTCGGTTGGCACCAATTGGCAGTACAAGACTTGCTTCAAACAAAGTCCAGGTGCTGTAGCAGGATGGGTTGAAGTCTTTGATGTCCCTGAGACTTAGAACAGGAGGCAAGCCAGCAAGCCCTTAGAGTCACTCTGGGTTTCACTGATGCAATTCTGGTCCTTCTCACCCAGGCAGGAGAACAGCAGGAAGTAAGGTAGCTCAGCAAGGCAAGAGTCCAGCAAAGCAGCAGTCCAGCAGAGAGTCAATCCTCTAAGCAGCATAGCAATATCTTCTTCCTGGCAGAGTCTTCAAATATGCCTTGCAGTAGTGAAAAACAAAATTGGGAGTTTTTCACTACCAAGACATGTACAACTTGAAAGTACATGTCCTGCCTTTTAAATACAGTGCACCCGGCCCTGTGAATCATACAGGGATTACCTTAGGGGTTACTAATCTGTATAAAATGGGAAGGTTTAGGCCTGCAAGAGGTTTATCTTGCCAAGTCGAAGTGGCAGTGTAAAACTGCACATACAGGCTTTGCAATGGCAGGCCTGAGCCATGGTTAGAGCGAGGGCTACCTAAGTGGGTGGCACAATGAGGGCTGCAGGCCCACTAGTAGCATTTAATTTGCAGGCCCTGGGCACATGTAGTGAATGTTACTATGGACTTATAAATAAATTAGATCTGCCAATTGGGGTTAAGCCAATAGTACCATGTTTAGGGGAGTGAGCATAAGCACTCTAGCACTGGTCAGCAGTTGTAAAGTGTGTAGAGTCCTAAAACCAGCAAAAACAAGGTCAGAAAATGGAGGGTGGCAGCCAAAACGTTTGGGGAAGATCACCCTAAGGCTGTCAGGCCTAACAAAAAGTTTTTAACTACCAGGACATGGAAAACTTAAACGTACACATCCATCTTTTTAAATACTCTGCACCCTGCCATTGGGGTTGTCCAGTGCCTATCTTAGGGGTGACTTATATGTATTAAAAGGAAGGTTTGGGCCTGGCAAAAGGTTTATTTTCACCAACACACAGAGGATCTAGTGGGAGAGGCCCAAACCAAAGGCGTGCTACTCCCTGGCTATGTATGAATCTCACAAAAAATAAGTCTGGTAGAACTTAGACATAGAAATAAAGATAGAAAAAGAGGATCACTGTCCACAATAATATGGCAGTGTGAGTGTTGAACAGGCCGTTTCAACTGTTTTGCAGGAGAGGACCTCTTTCAGGACAAGAACCCTCACTCACCGGAAGATGACATGCTTCATCATTGGGTTCCCTCCTCACACCAAGGCTGCAAGGTCATTGGTGTGGGCTACAGCTCCTCAAAGAGTGAGGAGGAGCTGAGGTGTTTTAGGAAACTTGAGAGCAATAGTGGAGAGAGTGAAGGCAGGCCGTATAACCTTTATTCCGTGGTCTCCTGTAACAGGATTAAAAGCATAGAGGACTAGGGGTTATCAGCAAATATACCCCTACAGTAGGTCAACATGTTTCCGCCCTTGAGTGACCCCAACAGGGGTTCTGGGGCATTCTTCAGGACTAAGAAAGTAGTCACTCTGCAGAAAATAAAGGAAAATAAATCAAAATATATTGACCACCAATTGAATAGCCTGTCAGAAGGCCGCTGGCCCGTATGTGTTGTGGGTCCACCGTCTATCTGAAAAGACTAGAAAATATAACCATTCATCATATCAAAGTGATAGTTCTCTTATACTGTATATTTAAAAAAAACTTTTTAGAATGTCTATAATGTGCGGAATAAAAGTGAGTTGTTAGATGTGGTACAAACTACATACTAATACCCACTGGGGGAACTCATAACGTCATCTTACCTATCTGGTGACATAGAGAATCCACTCTCACCACTGTTGCACAGCTAAAGAAGTGAGAAATGAACAAAAGAGAATAGCACAATCCATCACATCAATGCAAAGCAATACACTGTCTCCACCCTTCACTCTGTCCACTATTGGTCTCAAGTTTCCTAAAACACCTCAGCTCCTCCTCACTCTTTGAGGAGTCATAGCCCACACCAATGACCTTGTGGCCTTGGTGTGAGGAGGGATCCCAATGGTGAAGCATGTCATCTTCGGATGAGTGTGGGTCCTCATCCTGAAAGAGGTTCTCCTCTACAAAAGGTTTGTTTTGCTAGGTCAACATGGTGGGTTAAAACTGCACACACAGGCCACAGCAACGACAGGAAAGAGACAAGTTAAAAGGGCTGCATACGTGGGTGGCACAATCAGTGCTGCAGGCCAACTAGTAGCATTTAACTTACCTGCCCTGGGAACATTTAGTGCACTTTACTAGGGACTTTTAAGTAGATAAAATACGCCAATTGGGTATAAGTCAGTGCTAAATCGTGGAGATTCTAAGGTCAGCAAAAACAAAGTCAGCAAAAACAAGAGATCTAAAGGCAAAAAGGTAGGAGGAAACCATGCCATGGATGCCAGGCCTAACAGTGAGAGTGTTTGAGTGCACGGCAAAGGGTTGAAGGTTCCAAAGAGGGGTAAAACACTCCATGAACATAGTGCAAATATTTCAGCAGCAAACACACTACAAACAAGTCACAAAATACACAATTAACAGTGAATGCATTTTAACCCCTTCGATGCTCATGACGGAATGGGTCCGTCATGAGCATCGGTGCCCCTGTGCGCATGACGGAACCATTCCGTCATGAGGCCAGGGACACGAAATCCCTCTGCTGCAGACAGCAGAGGGATTTCCTTTCTCCCCCACAGCCTCGGGAGCTGGGGAAGAGCTTCCCAAGCTCCCAAGGCCCCCCTCCCTTTCAGTGAAATGAAGATCAGCGCGCACGTCGCGCTGACTTCATTTCACTGAAAACGAAACTAAAATGAGCCTTTAGGCTCATTTCAGTTTCACTTTGTACGTGCTCAGGGGGCTATCTCAGCCCCTGAGCACGTAGAAAGACTGGAGAGGTATCATTGGAAAGGGAGAATCTCCCTTTCCAATGGTACCCATCACCAGTGGATCCCTGCTTGGGGATCGCCCCAGGAGGGCGATCCCAAGCAGGATCCACCCACTAAGGCACCAGGGAGGGGAGCGGCCCCTTGGGCAAGGGCTTTTGCTCCCCCAAAAAATTGCCATTGTTCAGTTTTTCTGCCCCCTCTGGGGGGCAGATGGGAGCAGTAGCCCCCAATCTGCCCCCCCGGGGGCAGAAAGCCCACTAGGCACCAGGGATTTTTATTAGGTGCATTTATTTCAGGGTGGGGGCTGCCCGAAACGGGCACGCCAATGCCCCCACCCCCCAGCCACCATTACAGCCTTTCTGCCCCCCCTGGGAGGCAGATGGGGGCAGTAGCCCCCAATCTGCCCCCCCGGGGGGGGCAGAAAGCCCACTAAACACCAGGGATTTTTTGGACGCATTTTTTTTTAGGGTGGGGGCTGCCCGAAACGGGCACGCTAATGCCCCCACCCCCACCACCATTACAGCCTTTCTGCCCCCCTGGGAGGCAGATGGGGGCAGTAGCCCCCAATCTGCCCCCGGGGGCAAAGCCCACTAAACACCAGGGATTTTTTGGACACATTTTTTTTTAGGGTGGGGGCTGCCCGAAATGGGCACGCTAATGCCCCCACCCCCACCACCATTACAGCCTTTCTGCCCCCCTGGGAGGCAGATGGGGGCAGTAGCCCCCAATCTGCCACCCGGGGGGGCAGAAAGCCCACTAAACGCCAGGGATTTATTTTATGTGTAATTTTTTTTTAGGGTGGGGGCTGCCCAAAACGGGCACGCTAATTCCCCCACCCCCGTCACCATTACAGCCTTCCTGCCCCCCCGGTGGGGCAGAAAGCCCACTTAACGCCAGGGATTTTTTTATGTGCAATTTTTTTTAGGGTGGGGGCTGCCCAAAATGGGCATGCCAATGCCCCCACCCCGCCGCCACCATTACAGCCTTTCTGCCCACCCTGGGAGGCAGATGGGGGCAGTAGCCCCCATTCTGCCCCCCTGGGGGGGCAGAAAGCCCACTAAACGCCAGGGATTTTTTTTGTGCAATTTTTTTAGGGTGGGGGCTGCCCAAAATGGGCACGCCAATGCCCCCATGCCCTTGCCACCATAACAGTCTTTCTGCCCCCCTGGGGGGCAGATGGGGGCAGTAGCCCCCAATCTGCCCCCCCCGGGGCGGCAGAAAGCCCACTTGATGCCAGGGATTTTTTTTGCAATTTTTTTTAGGGTGGGGGCTGCCCGAAGTGGGCACGCCAATGCCCAAATCCCTGCCACCATTACAGCCTTTCTGCTCCCCCTGGTCTCCCGATAAAAATGGTACCTCACACGCGTGGGTGGGGCACGTACCCGCGACAGGCAACAGCCCAAAACCTAGTGAGGCGACATCAAAATTACCTATCACAAACCAACCTGGTTTCAAGGGGGTCCCATGAGTTTTTGGCCCCGGGTTCGGCGGCCAGCTAGGGAAACCTACCAAACCCACACATTTCTGAAAACTAGACACCCGGGGGATTCCAGGGAGGTATGGCTTGCGTGGATCCACCAATGTTTTCTTACCCAGAATCCCCTGCAAACCTGATATTTTGCTGAAAAAATCACTTTTTTCACACATTTTTGTGTGGGAAAGTTGTGGCATCACCAGGCTGACACAAATTTCCTATCACCCAGCGTTCCACCAGGTCTCCCTATAACAATGGTGCCTCACTCAGGTGGGAGGCCCAAGTACGCGCGACAGGCAAGGGCCCAAAACGTATTGAGGCAACATCAAAATTGCCTATCAGAAAACGACCTGGTTTTGCAAGGGGGTCCCATAACTCTTTGGCCCAGGGCTCGGCGGCCACCTAGGGAAACCTACCAAACCCACACATTTCTGAAAAGAAGACACCCGGGGATTCCAGGAGGTATGGCTTGCGTGGATCCCCCAACGTTTTCTTCCAGAATCCCCAGAAACCTTAAATTTTGCTGAAAAAGTCACTTTTTCACACATTTTGTGTAGGAAAGTTGTGGCATCACCGGGCTGACACAAATTTCCTACCACTAGCGTCCCCAGGTCTCCCGATACAAATGGTGCCTCACTCGGGTGGGAGGCCCAAGTACCACGCAACAGGCATGGGCCCAAAACGTATTGAGGCGACATCAAAATTGCCTATCAGTAGACGACCTGGTTTTGCAAGGGGGTCCCATGACTTTTGGCCCGGGGCTCGGCGGCCACCTAGGAAACCGAGCAAACCCGCACATTTCTGAAAAGTAGACACCCGAGGATTCCAGGGAGGTATGGCTTGCGTGGATCCACCAACGTTTTCTTACCCAGAATCCCCTGCAAACCTGAAATTTTGCTGAACAAAATCACTTTTTTCACACATTTTTGTGTGGGAAAGTTGTGGCATCACCAGGCTGACACAAATTTCCTACCACCCAGCATTCCCTCAGGTCTCCCGATAAAAATGGTGCCTCACTTGGGTGGGAGGCCCAAGTACCCGCAACAGGCATGGGCCCAAAACGTATTGAGGCAACATTGAAATTGCCTATCACAAAATGTTTTGGGCCCGTGCCTGTCGCGAGTACTTGGGCCTCCCACCCGAGTGAGGCACCATTTTATCGGGAGACCTGGGGGAACGCTGGGTGGTAGGAAATTTGTGTCATCCCGGTGATGCCATAACTTTCCCACACAAAAATGTGTGAAAAAAGTGATTTTTTCAGAAAAATTTCAGGTTTGCAGGGGATTCTGGGTAAGAAAACATTGGTGGATCCACGCAAGCCATACCTCCCTGGAATCCCCCAGGTGTCTAGTTTTCAGAAATGTGTGGGTTTGGTAGGTTTCTCTAGGTGGCCGCCGAGCCCCGGGCCAAAAAGTCATGGGACCCCCCTTGCAAAACCAGGTCGTCTTCTAATAGGCAATTTTGATGTCGCCTCAATACGTTTTGGGCCCATGCCTGTTGCGGGTACTTGGGCCTCCCACTGAGTGAGGCACCATTTGTATCGGGAGACCTGGGGGAACGCTGGGTGGTAGGGAATTTGTGTCAGCCCGGTGATGCCACAACTTTCCTACACAAAATGTGTGAAAAAAGTGACTTTTTCAGCAAAATTTAAGGTTTCTGGGGATTCTGGGTAAGAAAACGTTGGGGGATCCACGCAAGCCATACCTCCTGGAATCCCAGGTGTCTTCTTTCAGAAATGTGTGGGTTTGTAGGTTTCCTAGGTGGCCGCCAAGCCCCGGGCCAAAGAGTCATGGGACCCCTGGCAAAACCAGGTCGTTTTCTGATAGGCAATTTTGATGTTGCCTCAATACGTTTTGGCCCTTGCCTGTCGCGCGTACTTCGGCCTCCCACCCGAGTGAGGCACCATTTTTATCGGGAGACCTGGGGGAACTCTGGGTGGTAGGAAATTTGTGTCAGCCCGGTGATGCCACAACTTTCCCACACAAAATGTGTGAAAAAGTGATTTTTTCAGTAAAATTTCAGGTTTGCAGGGGATTCTGGGTAAGAAAACGTTGGTGGATACACGCAAGCCATACCTCCTGGAATCCCGGGTGTCTACTTTTCAGAAATGTGTGGGTTTGCTAGGTTTCCTAGGTGGCCGCCGAGCCCGGGCCAAAAGTCATGGGACCCCTTGTAAAACCAGGTCGTCTTCTGATAGGCAATTTTGATGTCGCCTCAATATGTTTTGGGCCCTTGCCTGTCGCGCGTACTTGGGCCTCCCACCCGAGTGAGGCACCATTTTTATCGGGAGACCTGAGGAACGCTGAGTGGTAGGAAATTTGTGTCAGCCCGGTGATGCCACAACTTTCCCACACAAAATGTGTGAAAAAAGTGATTTTTTCAGTAAAATTTCAGGTTTGCAGGGGATTCTGGGTAAGAAAACGTTGGTGGATCCACGCAAGCCATACCTCCCTGGAATCCCCTGGGTGTCTACTTTTCAGAAATGTGTGGGTTTGCTAGGTTTCCCTAGGTGGCCGCCGAGCCCCGGGCCAAAAGTCATGGGACCCCCTTGCAAAACCAGGTCGTCTTCTGATAGGCAATTTTGATGTCGCCTCAATACGTTTTGGGCCCTTGCCTGTCGCGCGTACTTGGGCCTCCCACCCGAGTGAGGCACCATTTTTATCGGGAGACCTGGGGGAACGCTGGGTGGTAGGAAATTTGTGTCAGCCCGGTGATGCCACAACTTTCCCACACAAAAATGTGTGAAAAAGTGATTTTTCAGCAAAATTTCAGGTTTGCAGGGGATTCTGGGTAAGAAAACGTTGGTGGATCCACGCAAGCCATACCTCCCTGGAATCCCCGGGTGTCTACTTTTCAGAAATGTGTGGGTTTGCTAGGTTTCCCTAGGTGGCCGCCGAGCCCCGGGCCAAAAGTCATGGGACCCCCCTTGCAAAACCAGGTCGTTTTGTGATAGGCATTTTGATGTCGCCTCAATACGTTTTGGGCCCTTGCCTGTCGCGGGTACTTGGGCCTCCCACCCGAGTGAGGCACCATTTTTATAGGGAGACCTGGGGCAATGCTGGGTGGTAGGAAATTTGTGTCAGCCCGGTGATGCCACAACTTTCCCACACAATAATGTGTGAAAAAAGTAATTTTTTCAGCAAAATTTCAGGTTTCTGGGGGAATCTGGGTAAGAAAACATTGGGGGATCCACGCAAGCCATACCTCCCTGGAATCTCCCATGTGTCTACTTTTCAGAAATGTGTGGGTTTGGTAGGTTTCCTAGGTGCCGGCAGAGCTAGTGTTCAAAAACTACAGCTAGGCACTTTGCCAAAAAGGGTCATTTTTCACAGTGAAATTGGGGTGTGTCCACGTTGCGTTTTGTGTCGTTTCCTGTCGCGGGCACTAGGCCTACCCACACAAGTGAGGTGCCATTTTTCTCAGAAGACTTTGGGGAACGTGGGGTGGGTCGAATTTTGTGGATCCATGCAGATTCCAGAACTTTCCACCACAGAAAAGCGAGGAAAATGTGTTTTTTTAACACTTTTTTAGGTTTGCAAGGGATTCTGGGTAACAGAACCTGGTGAGAGCCAGTCAAGTCACCACATCCTGGATTCCCCTGGGTGTCTAGTTTTCAAAAATGTATAGGTTTGCTAGGTTTCCCTAGGTGCCGGCAGAGCTAGGGTTCAAAAACTACAGCTAAGCACTTTGCAATAAAAGGGTCATTTTTCACTGTGAAAATGTGGTGTGTCCACGTTGTGTTTTGCGCTGTTTCCTGTCGCGGGCACTAGGCCTACCCACACAAGTGAGGTACCATTTTTCTCGGAAGACTTTGGGGAATGCGGGGTGGGTGGAATTTTGTGGATCCACGCAGATTCCAGAACTTTCCACCACAGAAAAGTGAGGAAAATGTGTTTTTTTTTACAATTGTTTAGGTTTGCAAGGGATTCTGGGTAACAGAACCTGGTGAGCACCAATCAAGTCACCCCATCCTGGATTCCCCTGGGTGTCTAGATTTCAAAAATGTATAGGTTTGCTAGGTTTCCCTAGGTGCCGGCAGAGCTATGGTTCAAAAACTACAGCTAAGCACTTTTCAAAAAAAGGGTCCTTTTTCACTGTGAAAATGTGGTGTGTCCACGTTGTGTTTTGCGCTGTTTCCTGTCGCGGGCACTAGGCCTACCCACACAAGCGAGGTACCATTTTTCTCGGAAGACTTTGGGGAATGCGGGGTGGGTGGAATTTTGTGGATCCACGCAGATTCCAGAACTTTCCACCACAGAAAAGTGAGGAATATGTGGGTTTTTCGACAATTGTTTAGGTTTGCAAGGGATTCTGGGTAACAGAACCTAGTGAGAGCCAGTCAAGTCACCCCATCCTGGATTCCCCTGGGTGTCTAGATTTCAAAAATGTATAGGTTTGCTAGGTTTCCCTAGGTGCCGGCAGAGCTAGGGTTCAAAAACTACAGCTAGGCACTTTGCAAAAAAGGGTCATTTTTCACTGTGAAAATGTGGTGTGTCCACGTTGCGTTTTTCGCTGTTTCCTGTTGCGGGCACTAGGCCTACCCACACAAGTGAGGTACCATTTTACTCGGAAGACTTTGGGGAACGCGGGGTGGGTGGAAGTTTGTGGATCCACGCAGAATCCTGAACTTTTCACCACAGAAAAGTGAGGAAAATGTGTTTTTTTTGGACAATTTTTTAGGTTTGCAAGGGATTCTGGGTAACAGAACCTGGTGAGAGCCAGTCAAGTCACCCCATCCTGTATTCCCCTGGGTGTCTAGTTTTCAAAAATGTATAAGTTTGCTAGGTTTCCCTAGGTGCCGGCAGAGCTAGGGTTCAAAAACTACAGCTAGGCACTTTGCAAAAAAGGGGTAATATTTTACTGTGAAAATGTGGTGTGTCCACGTTGAGTTTTGGGCCGTTTCCTGTCGCGGGCAGTAGGCCTACCCACACAAGTGAGGTACTGTTTTTCTCGAAAGACTTTGGGGAACGCGGGGTGGGTGTAATTTTGTGGATCCATGCAGATTCCAGAACTTTCCACCACAGAAAAGTGAGGAAAATTTGTTTTTTGACAATATTTTAGGTTTGCAAGGGATTCTGGGTAACAGAACCAGGTGAGAGCCAGTCAAGTCACCCCATCCTGGATTCCCCTTGGTGTCTAGTTTTCAAAAATGTATAGGTTTGCTAGGTTTCCCTAGGTGCCGGCAGAGCTAGGGTTAAAAAACTACAGCTAGGCACTTTGCAAAAAAAGGGTCATTTTTCACTGTGAAAATGTGGTGTGTCCACGTTGCGTTTTGGGCCATTTCCTGTCGCAGGCACTAGGCCTACCCACACAAGTGAGGTACCATTTTTATCGGGAGACTTAGGGTAACACAAAATTGTAGAGCAACTGTTATTATCTATTGACTTTTGATGCATTTCTGCCTTCCAAATGAAAGACAATGTGTAAAAAGAAGTCATTTTGAAAAATGTCCTATAATTCTCATGCTAGTATGGGTACTCCCAATTTTGGAAATGTGCAAATATCTACTATTTCTAAACTCTATATTTTGTTCCCATTTCAGAAATACATAGGTGTCTTTCATACCGATTTTTCCATGTATAAATTTTCCCAGAATAATTGCTATATACCCGGTACATAATAAAAAACCATTGCAGGACGCTGCTCAGTTATTGGCTCTGGGTTCGTCGGGTTCTTGGTGAACCTACAAGTCCTATATATCGCCACAACCAGAAAGGTCCAGCGGATGTAACGGTATATTGCTTTCAAATAGCTGTCATAATTAGAAGAAGTTACAGGTGAAAATGTTGACACAAATGGCTGATTTTTTCAACTAATTTTCAATTTTTCCTATATTTAACTGTTTGTTTCTATAAAGAAAACTTGAAGGATCTACACAAATGACCCCTTGCTGAATTCAGAATTTTATCTACTTTTCAGAAATGTATAGCTTTCTAGGATCCATTATTGTTTTCATACCCATTTCTACCATTAACTGGAAGGAGGTTGAAAGCACAAAAAATAGCAAAAATAGACTATGTCCCAGAAAAATGCCAAAACTGTGTAAAAATGTTGGTTTTCTGACAAAAGTCTGCTTGTCCCTGAAATCTGGGAAGATGGTGATTTCAGCACCACAACCCCTTTTTGATGCCATTTGCAGGAAAAAACCAGACGCTTTCATCTGTAGCCCTTTTTTCACATTTTTCCCCAAAAAACCAAAATTTTGCTGTATTTTGGCTAATTTCTGGGTCCCCTCCAGGGAATCCACAAACCCTGGGTACCTTTAGAATCCCCATGATGTTGGAAAAAAAGGACGCAAATTTGGCGTGGATACGTTATGTGGTCAAAAAGTTACAGGGGCCTAAGCGCGAACTACCCCAAATAGCCAAAAAAAGGCTTAGCACAGGAGGGGAAAAGGCCTAGCAGCGAAGGGGTTAAACAGGGGCAATGAAAGAATCATGTAATTGTGCGGTTTGTTTATTACATATAATCTTGTACTAATTGTACTATGACTTCTTATTGCAAGTGATAAGGATCTGAAAATTATATTATGTTTATGGGCATGATTGGTGTAAAAAATTATTTCACATAAGTGGTAATAAAATGTTTTTCAAGCGTTTTTTAGCTTTATGGGTGCAATTACTTCAACCACACGCTAGCCCATTATACTGACTTTGTATCAGCAAGATAGAGCTGCTTGCGAGAGTGATCAATATAATCTCTTCAGCGTATTTTGAGTTCACTACACGTGGCTGCATAAAGGTGCCACAATGAAAATATTTTATAAAAGGACAGCCATAAGTGAGATCATTTTTACTGCTTTGTATGTTCTTTCAGCTTGTTAATTTTTTTCCAAGACATTCCCCAATAATAGATTGAGATGGAATGCCCCAGACAAATCCCAAAAGTCAGAATAACTGAAATCTAGGACAATCTGCCACTTTCAATGTAACATTTCACATTCCCAACACACAAATTAAGACCAATGATTTCAATCTGGTGATAGCTTCTAAAGCTTCAGCATTGACTGAATCTATACCTTCCTTTCAGATATGTCAAAGTTAACTATCGCCTGCAAAATGTTTTGATGCTGTTAAACAAATATTTAATATGGATTTATCTAAGTAGGTATGGGCTTGAAGTCCACAACACTTGTGCAGTCACAACCTGAGTCCAAAAGCTCTTCCAACTTTATGTTCTGCAAGTCATTTCGAATTGCAGTTAGGAGGGAGCATCTCCTCCTAATTGTGATTCGAAATGACATGTACTATTGGCTTGTGTTTACAATTCCAGTTGCAAACTATTGATTACCACACTTGCATTAGTTTGGTATCTAACTAGCAAAGGGGAACATGTTCCAATGGAACAGTTTCCTCTTTGGAAATGATGCCAGCCTGCATTGGAGAGCACTGGCCAGGAGTCCACTGCATTCTACCCACTATATCATCTCCAATGAGAAACATTTTTTTAAGCATCACCTGTCACTTTAAGGGCTGGGTGTCCGCTGGACCTTGCAGGACTCCATCCTTGTGTTCATAGCCAGTTGCAAGGGTCAAATAGCGACCTCCTTGTTAAGTATTCATTAGGTAGGTCATTTTGTGAATCTCTGCGAATGAGCATTTTGTTCACAAAGCTTTCTGTCACAGCTTCTGGTAGTGGGTCAGAAAGCAGTGAGGTATTCTGTGATGCTTTAGCAAATTTTTTTCAGAAGAAAGTGGAAGTAATCTTCAATAAATTCGCCCGTAACCGGTCTAGAGCTCAGGTTAGGCAAAAGGCCTTTTAAAGCCCTCTAAACAAACCCACTTTTGTTGAGTTTGTCGCATTAACAGAGAAGCAAGTGATCAAAGAGATCTCCAAACAGAAGTCTGGATCCCCACTATATCCATACCCTTTTAAGATCTTTCATCTAAACCCAGAAGCTGTCGCTCCATATATGACTACATTTTTTAATTCTATGTTTAGTTCATGGATTTATCCTAATCAGTGGAAGACAGTCTCGGTGCAGCCACAGCTAAAGCAACCTAACCTGAGTGAGCAGGTTTCTGATAATTATCATCCTAATTCCAGGCTTAGACTCCCAGCAAAATTACCTGAGAAAGCCATGAATTCTCAACTATCAGCCTTCTTGGAAGAGAACAACCTTCTTGATGACACCCAATGCAGTTTTTGTAATGGTTTCAGCTCTGAATCAGACCTTATGGTTGCGGCCGAAGAGATCAGGTCCGCAGTGGATAAGGGAGGCAATGACGTCCCTATCCTATTCTACCTGTCTGCGGCCTTTGACATGGTCAATCGTGATCTTTTGAAAGACTGTCTCCGGAATTTGGGGATTCAAGGTGTAGCACTTAAGCTATTAAGATCTCTTTTGACAAATCACATTCAATCAGTAGCCTTTAAGGACTTTACCTCCCAGCCTTTCAGGTTGCCTTGTGGGGTGCCACAGGGCTCTTTATTGACCCCTACTTTGTTCAATATATATGTGCAGCCTTAATCAAGCTTTTTGGGTTGTATCATATGCCGATGACACCCAAATAATTGTGTCAATATCTAACAGAGGCCAAAATATGAGTGAGACCTTTAGAGGCTGCATAAATGCAGCAGGTCTTTGGATGGACCACAGCTGTTTAAAATTGAATTCCACAAAGACAGAGGAAATTCTGTTGTTTGGCAACAATCCTAGCTTCTGGTCTCCTGCTTGGTGGCCGGAAGAACTTGGCACTTTGCCAAAGCCAATGCAGAAGGTAAAAATCTTAGGTGTTATAATTGATGACCACATGTCTTATAAGGAACAAGTGAACAAGGTTGGTTCGGCCTCTTTCTTCTCTCTCTGCATCATCAGGAAAATTGCAGATTCTTTGCCCTCAGACATGCTGACAACTGTTTTATTGCTCTAGTGCTATCAAGGATGGACTACTGCAATGGACTTTATGTAAATTTAGCAAAGAAACATCAGAAAAAAATGAAAATTGTTCAGAATGCAGCAGTCAGTTTTCTAACTAAGACCTCCAGATTTGGTTCAGCATCCAACTCAGTCAGTAATCTTCACTAGTTCCCAATCAGAAAACGTATAATCTTTAAGGGCCTTTGCACAGCTTATAAGGCTCTTCAGGGCTTGGGCCCAGCTTACCTCAGGAACAGGTTTAGTTGGTATTCCCCAAGTAGGAAGCTCTGTTCTAGTCTTTCTCATGACCTGGCAGCTCCCTCCCACAGACTGGCAACCTGGGGAGGCAGGAGCCTGATCTGATGTTCAACCTTAAACTGGAACCGTCTACACCTTGAACTGAAAATGGCTACTTCCCTTCTTAAATTTAGGAAGGGTTTAAAGTCTTGGCTTTTTACCCTGGATGTGACCAATTATCTTTAGTGTTTGGTAGCTTTGTTGAACATTTCTGTTCTAGGTAGTGCCAAGACTTCTTTGGGCAATCGTTTGCGCTTTAGGCATATTTTAACAAATCAAATCAACCTATTAGTAAATAGACCACGTTGCAAAGTGAAAGGCAAATCGTAAAAAGTCTGCACAATTTGCACCTCTTCTATGTAAATTTGTGTACACAAATATATTGAGCCCCTAATCTTTCAGAATGAATCTTTGCCCCTGATATGAACTTCCAGTGGTTTGTTATTGGATTTTATAGCCCTTACAACTTCCCCTGATCCAGCGGCGTACTAACAACAGATACTCCACTACCATATACTCACCTGGGCCCATAAAACTCGCTTCCACTAAACATCAAGTAGACAGCTGGAACTTTTAGTTTTGATGATTCTCATACCTTAAGATCTAGTTATTTCTTCTCCAACTAAACCTTTCACTGATCAAATAGTTCTTTCCTCTGGTCAATGGACCATTAGGTGGAACTAGTTGATGGTGATAATTAACATAACTTTATTAAACATTTCTCTTATAAAAATGAAATAATCACAGATTTGAGAAGTTTTAAAAACTTTATCTAAATTAGTTGTTTGTGAACCTTCTCAAATGTTTCAGTACAAACACCCTCATTCGCAAGAGTGCCAATTCAATCAAAATTCAATATATATAGTAATTCAGATCCACACAACAACAATGCTCAGAAAGAAGAGGATAGAGAGAGAAGAACATTTATCAAGACGATGAACTTATAATTACCAAATATGGTGTGAAGACCAATCCCCTGGCCAAAGGGCTGGTAAGGGTCCCCAGGACAGATCAGGAGACAAATACCTCAGGACAGGAATCAGGACAGGACACTTCACCTCTCTAGATGCCGACGACTACGTCGCACCCCTGTCTAGCTCTCTCTTCCTCCTCGTGGTTCTTCCGCGATCTTCTTTCTAACCCACCCAAATTAAGTAGATGGTTCTGCATTAGATTTCTTCATCAGCATTTCAGAGCATCTGCACCACCCCCAGCACCGACAGCATCCCAAGCTCTGTCTTTGCTGCTTCCGCTCCCAGCAAGCTTATCCACTCTTGTAAAAGCTCTCAGCGCTCTGCTAACTAACTAACTAAACTACCTCAATTATACCTTTCTATTACCATGTACCACCCATTAATGTTTCAATTTTACAAAATACTAACTCTGATTGGACAGGCGAGGGGGGGATGATCATCACACCATGCTTACATTTCACTTATTTCTTTAAACCATTGTTTCAAACTCCTCCCCTCTAACTTTATTCCCCCGCTTCCTTTCCCATACATCTTCAAACTTTATTAATACAAATGTTGCGATCTTTTTGAATAAAGTTCCTTCATATGAACTCTTCACCCTCATGTTCCCAGGGCACATCTTCGCTGGCCTTGGGCGCGTGAGAAATCCTAAGTCATCTTTCGTACTTTACTCACCAGGGCGCATGCGTTGCGCAACGTCAGTCTGCTCGACTCAGACAATTTTGACAGGCCCAAATACGCACTAATAATAAAGTCAAAAGGAAAAATGTTATTCTCAAAAATAAATGATTTCACTGTATACCACCAACCTCTACTCTAGCCCATACCATTTATTATTTCCCTTTCTGAATTTGCGTTAGTATAAAACTTATTTTCTAATTTCAGCAAGCAGGTGCCATGCATGTGAGTTTTCAAGCGGCCATTTTATGATTCTTTGCGCAGGCGCCAGAATTTCCCTCCAAGCGTTAGTACGTCATACTACATAGATGCAGTAGACGCATGCGCAGTAAAGATCCCATGTTAGAATGCATTTTAGTCCTTTGTTCATGTTATTGCAGTTAGTAAACACATAGGCAAGCTTCATTTTCTTCCGCGGGTAAAGGAAATGCGTATTATTAATCACAAAACACGTCGTTAATAATTCGTTAGTGAGTTAAACGAGAGGATTGCTTCCGAGCAAGTCTCTTTTACGAGTCCTTGCTCCATCAATCCCCTCTCTAATGGCATATTAAGCCATCACAAAATTACCCATCCATCCCAGATACCAACTTTAACACTTCTCAGTTTTTCGCTATTTCTCCTTTCAAATTTTTATCCATAATTTTGTTTCCTTTTAAATCTCGCATTTTCTTATATAACCTGCCTTTCATTTCTTCCAAACGTAATTCATCATATTTTCTCTTTCGTGTCTGTCCCTTTCCCTTTCTTTCCAAGTGTACCTTTTCTTTCGTACCTTTTCTACAACATTTATATCTAATTATTATTAACATCACTATCGTTACTATCATAACTAATGGTATTATTATTTGACCTAGAAAACTTTTCCCAAAATCAACAAACCATTTCCCTATTGATGTTATACCTTTTGTTAGTTTTCCCCACACACTTTCAACCTCCAGTTGGGTCAAATCTTTATGCATTCCTGTAATGTTTTCCATATATCCTTTAACTTCTCTGCTCTTGTCCGGAATATAAGTGCAGCAGTGTTGAACTTTCAAGATGCCACAGACTCCTCCTTCTTTTGCTAATAATATATCAAGAGCAAGACGGTTCTGTAAAACCATAGATCTAATTGCAACCATTTCTGTGTTAATCATTAGAAATCCTCCTGCAGTGTCTGTAGAAAGACGATCAACTATGGTTGATAACTTACAAATTGTCTGTGAATTTAGAATGACTCCAACTGAGGGTATCAGTGCACTAAAGATGTCTCCTACAATTTCAGAAAAACTAGCTCTTCTTCTATGTGTTAGTCCATTAGAATTTCCATTGGTTCCACTGATTTTATCTACATGATAAATTTTTGGAAAAACTATTCCAAAATAACAGCTTCCGTACCATCTTGCAGGTAACCTATAATAGGCATTGCTCCCACAAACATAATACACTCCTGGAAACCCAGGATCAGTTCCCCCTTTTAGTCCCCATCCTCCTAATATTAGGAAGTTATGTTCACATTCACTGGAACCAATGTAATTATTGTTATAATCTGTCTTTAATCTATGGAGGCAGAATTTGCCCCTTTTCACAAAGTCCAGGGACATCGCAGCATGAGCCTTGCCACTTGCATAGATTCCCTCTTTCCCAACCCATGGAGGTACATGGGTTTTCTGTGTAGTTGCCTTCCTCATCAAATCCTGTCTCCTTTCTTCTACTAAATTCAAAAAATCTTTTTCTTCTTTTCTTAATGTACATGTTAGGTTATCTTTATGTGCCTGAACTAAATCTATTGAACTCATTGTTATGAAAAATTCACCCATAAACTGTGCATTTTTACTACTAGCTACTGGATTCATATTCTTTCTAATAGGTAATTCAGAAAATACTACATCTAGATCTGAATAAAAATATTGAAGTTTCCCTGTAGCATAAAATAAACTTGACAAAATACTACGACACACCATAAGTTAAAGGTATATGGTGATACGTCATTCCTTCTGATACTGATGAGGGTAGCTTCATACACACGTAACAGTTATTAATCTCCATAGTACTAACATACTGAAATAACAACTTAATAAACACATTAGAGGACGTATTATAGTCTGGTTCATTATGATAGTTTGCTTCATCTTCTACCCCTATTTCTATTTCAGTCTCTCTTATTCTATCCACCTTAACATTAGTATCTGTGTTATTCTTGTCACTTGTTTTCATTATTAAAGGTACTCCTACTGTTAAGAATAGTCATCCTAATGGTACTAATAAAATACTACAAAATCAAAATCTGAAACACTTTCTTTTTAGTCCACACTTTGGTTTCCCCGATAACTTCAGTTTCTGCCATTTTACTCCTGAGAAAATTTATTTTCTCTTATCTTTTCTTTTTCAGTCTTAGCCTTCCTTTTTATTCTTTAAGGAGGTTTCAATTGGCTTTCATCAATTTGTGCAATATGGACCTCTTCTGTCTCATCAGACAGATCCAGGGACTCAAATTCCTCGAGTATAACGTATGTCCAATCAGGAGCCTTGTATCTCCTGTTTAAATTTCTCAATCTTGGACTTCTTCGAGTTATTTTTGCTAAGGTTTGTTTAGGTCTTGTTTGACTTGTGACTTCGTTCACTTGTTCTGGTCTCTTTTCAGATTTTCTCAGATGATATTTTAGTTTCTTTACTCCAGTTGGCCAATTGTCTCCTCTCCTGACTCTTTTGATTTGTACTGCGTTTTCACCTTCCTTATCCCTTAGTAAAATTCTTTTTATTTCATTTATTTTAGGCACAATCTGTTCTGTTTCTCTGTTTTCTGTGCTTGTACCTTCTTTTGCTTCCTCCTGCTCAGGTTCTACCGGATTTTGTTCTACTTCTACCTGAGCTTGTTCTTCTAATTCTATCTGACCCTGTTCAGGTCTTACTTAAAACCTCTCTTCTTCTGCCTGAACGTGTTCTTCTAACTCTATCTGGTCCTGTTCAGGTCTTAATTCAAACTTTTCTTCTTCCGCCTGAACGTGTTCTTCTATTTTTCCCTCCTCAGGTTCTTTCTATTTTCACCTGAGTGTGTTCTTCTTCCCCTGTCTCTTCCTGACTACTTTCCTGTCTTTTCAGTTCTGTTCTTCTTCTGGTTTCAATAGCATCATCAATTATTTCAATCACTGGGATCCATTCTTCCTGACTTATCTCGGGCTGTTCGTCATATGGTTGTCTTTCAGAATCTATCAATCTAGATTCTTCAATTTCACAGTTTACAACTCCTGACGCTTCAGCCTGCTCAGTCAGTGGTGGCTCTTGTTGATCTGATGGGCTCGGAACTCTTCTGGTATGGCTGGCATGAATCCAATTGGGCAGACCTGCACACTTCACTGCTGTGGTAGTGACTAGTATGACTTGCCGTGGCCCGTCCCACCTTGGTGCTAGACACGATTTTCTTGCGTGTTTCTTCACTAGCACCCAATCTTCAGGATTCAAATCATGCCTTTGGTCTGGCTGTCTTTCAACCGCGTCTTCTCCAACCTGGTGAGAGATAGAACGCATCATTTCAGCCAATCCTTTGCAATAGTCCAATACCAGATCATCAGTTATACTCATTAGTTTATTTCCAGGAATAAATGCCTGTCTCATAGCTCTTCCCATGAGAACCTCATGTGGGCTCATTCCTGTTTTTCTGTCTGGAATGCTTCTGAGACCCATCAATACAAGAGGTAATGCATCAGGCCATTTCAGCTTTGTGGATGCACACACCTTTCCCAATCTTGACTTGATTGTGCCATTCATTTGCTCAACAACTCCAGAAGCCTCTGGACGATAAGCACAGTGCAGTTTTTGTTCAATGTTAAACGCAGCACAGATTAATCGAATTATTTCATTATTAAAATGAGGGCCTCTATCTGATTCCAAAGTGACTGGAAAACCAAATCGCGGCACTAACTCCCTCAACAACAATTTTGCAACTGTAAGACTGTCATTTCTTCTAGTAGGATAGGCTTCCACCCATCTTGAGAAAAGGCATACTATGACAAGTACGTATTTCAGTCCATTGCATGGGGGTAATTCAATAAAATCTAACTGTAATCTGGTGAAGGGTCCTTCTGCCTTTCCGATCTTTCCCCAGCTTACCACTGTCTTTCTACCTGGGTTCTGCTGTTGACAGGTTAAGCATCTTTGGCAAAGGCTCTCTGCGACTACCCTGAACTTCGGATTATACCAACTCTGTCTGAATAGCCTGATCATTGAATCTCTCCCTATGTGTGTTGCTCCATGGTACACTCTCGCCATTTTTGAAAGCAAACAATCTGGCATGACTGGTCTTCCATCTAAATACACCCATACCTCATCATGTGGTCTCTTTGTACAGGCTGCCTTTATCCAGATTTCTTTTTCTTTTTCCTCAACTTCTTCCTGCAATTGCTTAATCTCATCCCATGTTTCTGGTACTGAGAAGTACATAAGTTGGCATCTGGTTTCACCCGTTTCAATTTTTTTCTGTTTATGGCTACTGCATTTTTAGCACAGTATTTGGCCACTTGGTCAGCATAATTATTGCCAGCAGTCACATAGTCATTTCCTGACTGATGTGCAGCGCATTTTACAACTGCTATCTCTTTTGGCAATTGTAATGCTTCCAACAAATCCTTTATGTTTTTGCTGTTTCTGATAGGAGATCCTGAAGAAGTCAGAAATCCCCTTTGCATCCAAAGCTGGCCAAAGTCATGCACAATCCCGAAACCATATTGGCTATCCGTAAATATGGTTACTCTCCAATTTTTCCCCTTTTTGCATGCTATTGTTAAGGCAACCAATTCAGCTACTTGTGCAGACTTGACCCAAGGTAAACAGGATGCTTCAATTACCCCAGATATTTTACAAACAGCATATGCAGCACTTAGTCCTCCCTCTTGTGTCCTAAGGCAGGAGCCGTCTACAAATAACTCATGGTCTGCCTCTTTCAAAAGTGACTCTTTTATGTCCGGGCGGGGCTTCGTGCATAACTCAGTCACGTCCAAGCAATCATGATTACTTTCATCTTTCACTTCCTCATCGCAGGGGTCTGGTAATAGGGTGGCTGGGTTCAGAATCGTATACCTTATCACAGTCACGTTCTCAGCTCCCAAAATCACTCTTTCGTTCTTTGTTAAACGACTAGGGGTGAGGTGCTGTGTTCTTGTTCTTGTTAAAAGAATCTCAACCGAGTGTGGAACAAAAACGTTTACCGGATGTCCCATCACTATCGACTCACTTTGCTCCAGACTCATACAAGTAGCAGCTACTGCTTTTAAGCAAACAGGCAATGCTGAAGCCACTGGATCCAATGTGGCTGAAAAATATGCCACTGGACGTCGACTCAATCCATGTCTCTGTGTTAAGACTGAAAGTGCACAATTTTCTCTTTCACAACAGAACAAAGCAAAGTCTTTTGAATAATCAGGCATACCCAAAGCAGGAGCCTCACACAAACAATTTCTTAGTCTCACAAATGCCTCTAGGCAGTCATCATTCCAATCAATCAGATCTTTTGCTCGTTTCCGGATCATCTGTATCAAGGGTTTTGCTAACATAGAAAACCCATTAATCCATTGCCTACAGTATCCAACCACTCCCAAAGACATTCTCATTTCTCTCTGAGTCTGTGGCAATTGCATTTCTTTGATTATTTTTATTCTTTCCGGTGTCACTTTTCTAACTCCTCTTTCTATTTTATGCCCTAAATAGCTAACTTCTTGTTGACAAAACTGTAACTTTTCTGGAGACACCTTGTGTCCGCCTTCAGCCAAATGGTTCAGTAACGCAATTGTATCTGTGACACAATCTTCTCATGTTTTTGATGCCACCAATAGGTCATCAATATACTGAACCAGAACAGAATTTCCAGGCATGATCAGCGATTCTAACCACTTTTTCAAAATCTGATTAAAGACTGAAGGACTCTCTGTGTACCCTTGAGGAACACGACACCATGCGTAAATTCGATCTTCAAACTTAAACGTAAAAAGATACTGGCTGTCTGGGTGCAAAGGACTAGAAAAGAACGCTTGGCATAAATCAATTACTGTGAACCATCCTGTATTCCAGGGTATCTGATAAAGGATCACTGCTGGATTTGGCACAATTGGACAACAGGGAATTACAATTTTTTTTTTCCCGTAGGTCTTGCACTATTCTGTACTTTCCGCTAGGCTTTTTCAGTCCCATTATTGGCGAATTACAGGGACTACCCATCACCTCTTTTAAAATACCTTGTTTAACCATTCGTTCAATTTCTGGAATAATTCCTGCTTTCACTTCTGGACTCATTTTGTACTGTGGGGTATTTGGATACACTGCACCTTCTTTCACTGTCACTTTAACTGGGTCTATATTTGTCATTAGCCCAATGTCTTTTCCTGTAAAATCCCACACTTCTGGATTGACTGTCGTTCTTAATTCTTCTGGCAATTCATTCTCGGTTAATAATGAACACATTTCATCTATTTCTGTTCCTTGTTTGGCCAGCATCATCTTGTAAACAACTTCCTCATCGGGGGTTTGGAAAGCAACACCATCCGGTGTACAATAGATCGTGCAATTCATCTTGCACAAAAGATCTCTTCCCAACAGATTTACTGGACTGGAATCGCAAACTACAAATCGATGCATTTCTTTGAAGTTCCCAATGTGCACCTCCATTGGTTTTGTGATTGGGGTTCTAATCTGTTGGTTAGATACACTTACAACTTGGATTGACTCTCCCGAGAGGGGTAGGTTTGGGATGTCTGCTGTTCTCACAGTAGACCTGGTAGCACCAGTATCCAATAGGAAAGTAATGTCTTTACCTTCTACTCTCCCATCAACAAATGGACCTGACTGATCTACCGGCAAGGATGCACCAAGCACGCACTCCTCTTCCTCCCCCCTCAGGCACCGTCATTGTGCAGCATCCGAATGTTTTTCATCATTCTGTAAAAAATATTGTGCAATTGTTCTATTACTCTTACTACTTTCTCCTTGAAATCCGGCGTTCGCACTGAAACTTTGATGGTTCACAAAATTTGGCATAGGAGCTGGTGGCACCTGATATTGTGGAGTAACTACCTGTTGCTTCTGATTCATAAGTACTTCATTCTGCATCCGTGGGATTAAATTTTGATTTGGCCCATTATTATTATTATTATTCTGAGTACTCTTACACTCGTTCTTCCAATGTCCAAGCTTTCCGCACGCATAACAAGGAAACTTCTTTTTCGCTTCTTCTCTGTCCATTCGCCCCTTAAATTTATTACCATTCGCTCCTTGACTATTCTGACTCTGTTCTTTCACTTGATTATTATTTTGGTCATTTACTTTCTCTTCTTGCTGCTCTGCCAATGTAACTTGTGCCCACATCATTTTCTCTTTTAGCTTCCTACGCCTGGCCTCAATGTCATCTCCGCAATATTTCGCATACTTTACAATCTCATCCACTTTCTTGCTTTGCCAACATAACTTGTGCTGCTGTATCATCTGACTGATTTCTGGTTTTAAGCCATATACAAACCGATACACAAAATGTCCCATGTCTTTGTCACCAATATTCTCAAAACCACTATACTGCTTAAACACCTGCAACAACCGTTCATAATACGCATGTACAGATTCATTTGGTTCCTGTGTTGTTCTATCTATTTTTACCCAATCTGTTTCTTTAGGAGGGATTTTCCCTTTCAAATACGTAATCACTTGGTGATACTTTTTATCACCTCCTCCGAAGGTGCTCCTGTTTTTGCATCTCTAGGATACTCCTCAATAGGCCAATCAATTGTGATCTTACATTCTGTCCATAAATCAGCAGGTACCACTATATCAAATAGACCATCCAGGACTTTCAATAACACTTTTGAAACTTTCACAAACCTTTCTACCTGTTTGTACCATTCAACTGGTTTTTCTCTCAGTTTTGGAAAATCATTAGTAAATGATAAAGGGCCATATGTATCAAAAAAGAGTTTTGCGATTCTCAAATTGCGATTTTTAGCGAATCGCAATTAGAGAATCGCAAAATGCAATGTATGTAGGATTTGCTAAAAAGTTTGCGAATCCTACATATTCCTTATTTGCGAATCGCAAATTGAGATTCGCAAATAAGGAATACCTTCCCATTCATTCCTATGGGCTAGGAGGCCCATAGGAATGAATGGGAAGACATTCTCAATTTGCGATTACCAATTAGAGAATCGCAAATTGAGAATGCAATTTCAGGGTTGCAAGGGTGCCAAAAGGACACCCTGTTGCACCCTGAAATATGCATGTGTGCACATTTTGCGCACATACATGCCCTAAGGGCATGTATGTGCGACATATGGCACTTTTAAAAAATCAAAAAGTGGCTTTTTTAAGGAAAATCGCAAATTACCACCAACTTGAAGTTGGTGGTAATTTGCAATTTCTTAAGGCCAAATAGCAAATTTCTGGTGCTTCCAGAATTGCATTTAAGGAATCGCAATTTGCAATTCCTTAATTGCATTCGCAAAATAGAGAATCGCAAATTTTGCAATTCTCTATTTTGCGATGGCCTTTTGGGATGATACATCCCAAAAGGCTTTTTCCAATTCGCAAACGGGCTGATTCTGAGAATCTGCCCGTTTGCAAACGGGAAAAAGGCTTGATACATATGGCCCAAAATATCTTGTCTACTCCAAGGGACATGAACATAACCACCTCCAGGAACCTCTCTCATCGGACACAACTTTTCCACTTTTCCTGATTCTCTTACTGGATATGCAACTGCTGCTTCTCTCGCTTGTACTTCCTCTTTCTTTCTTATCCATCTAATTCTCCATTTATCAATGTCTCCCCATTTTCGCAAAATGTTCATTAATTCTTTTATCTGTTGTCTCTTTCCAGAAGCATTCACACTTTCTAAACCTTTATCAGTAAAATCCACTCAATAGGGTTTCTGTAACAACTTTGATTTCCCTATGTCTATTCCAATCTCTGAAGCAACTTCAGTCAGTCTTTCATGAAATACTCTTGCTCTCCTAGTTATACTCTTACATAGAAACAATAATTCTTCATCATTGTAACCATTTAATCTTTCTGTACCCACACATCCTGACATCATCTCTTCCAATTCCACTTTCAATCTGCTGATATCTAAAATCTTTGGTGTTGGGTTCTGATTATCTCTTTCCTGAGCCCACCTTTCTATCTCTTCAGAGGTGACTACTGTTGCACCTGCAGTTCCAGCCGAAACCAAAGGTCTTCTTTCTCTCAAATTCATGGGCGTAACTCTCTTTGAAGTTTCCGTCAAAGGTTCCACAATAGGGAGATCCATTATTGAAATAACCGACTCACTTTTGCTAACCTGATCATCTGTAATTACTATCTCTTTTCTGGGACTATTTAATGGAACTGTCACAAGTTGTGATTTCTGGCAAATCTTATTATCTCCATACAATGGGATTACCGGACCAATGGTTACTGGTACTGTTAAAGCTTCAGTATTTAAATTCAATTGACTTATCTCTTGGACTAGTTCTTCCCTAGTTTTATTCAAAGCTTCTCTTTCATTATCTTGCAACACTCTGTTATATGACGTTTCATGTAAAATTTGTGGGGTTAATGGCATTCCCATTACTGGTGCACTTGGAGTTACCTTACTAGCTGCTTCTTGATACGGTGGTGGATTTTTAATTAAAATATCCTCTACCAACTCATCGTCTGATTCACCATAACCTGTTGAATTCATGTGTTTCGTTTTCTCCTTACACTTTCCTCCAAACTGTTCCTCAGCCATCAACACTGGATATAACCCTTCTGATACCATAGCTCTCTCTCCTCCATTGTTTCATCTGCCCTTCACGTGACTCATGCAAATGTCTCGGAAAGAATCCTCTATACCTTCCACCTCTGCATTTCTCTCGTTCAAATGATTCAGTCTCCCATTCTTCTAAAGCCTCATATTGAGTTAACCTAGGTCTAGGTTCCAAATCATTCATTTTTAATCTCAAATTCTGAAGAATCCTCCCATTAAACGTTCCATCCTTAGGAAATGCTAACACACCATCATCCTTCGTGTATTCTATCCAATTTTCCAACCACACGCAAGTATGATATCCTCTTTCCATCATCATAAAAGATGCTGGTGTCTTCGGTGGTGGAATAGGAATTCCCTCTCTAGTCAACACAGGCTTATCCTTTACAAAGAAATTCTTAATCTTCCTTAAAAATGACATCTTTCTTTTCTCTTCATACATTCTTGAAGAACAATGTAGGAAATTGTATTCCGCAAACCCTTGAAATCTTCTACCTGTACGTCTTGCACTTACAGTCCAATCAAAATCCCGCATACAATCTTCTCTTCACCAATCCTAGCGCGGCTTCTAACTAAGTATCCAATCCAATCAGGCTCACACTCGTACTCTGACCAATGCCAGCGCTGCCTTTTCTTGACGTCAGTTCTGCTCCTTACTACTGACCCCTCCTTTACAAGGCTGCTCCTGTCACACGCCCGCTGCTTCTACTAATCCCAGCGCGGCTCTCTGTGACGTCAGTACCACTCCGGCAACTGACCCTCCCTTTACAAGGTAATGTGAAACTTTATTTCTTGAATTTCTCTTTAAATTTCTTTGTTAATAACAACGTAAAAACATTCGCTACTCTGTCTGTTCCACTAAATCAAAGGATAGTTTATTTCTTTTCACTGTGAGTAAAACCTTCCGCTTACTCTTCACCTAAGCTCCAGAGAACCTGCTACTCCTCCGGTGTCACCCGTTAGGGAAATTTGAGACCGATGTTTCACCAGTGAACTCCTTTTGCTGCTTAGAAGAACCTGCGACTCCTTCAGGGTTACCCTTACTAGGTGATATAACGCCTAAAGTTTCACTAGCGAACTCTTTGCTAATAATCACTCTCACTTTTTATACAGAAAATAGTCCCTATTTTAACACTGTCAGCCCTACCTAGCTTCTCAGTGTTATTCCAACAGACGAGTAACCTCACTGCATTGTGGTTTCTATCGCCACCTGCTATTCATTCCCCGGGAATTTTCCAAACGACATAAAACAAGACACTAACTCTTTTTGTTAAACATAAACCAAATAATTAATAATCTATACTTATCACCAACCTAGTCACTAATAACCATAGCTCTGCTACCAGAAAACTGATCCAGCGGCGTACTAACAACAGATACTCCACTACCATATACTCACCTGGGCCCATAAAACTCGCTCCCACTAAACATCAAGTAGACTGCTGGAACTTTTAGTTTTAATGATTCTCATACCTTAAGATCTAGTTATTTCTTCTCCAACTAAACATTTCACTGATCAAATAGTTCTTTCCTCTGGTCAATGGACCCTTAGGTGGAACTAGTTGATGGTGATAATTAACATAACTTTATTAAACATTTCTCTTATAAAAATGAAATAATCACAGACTCGAGAAGTTTTAAAAACTTTATCTAAATTAGTTGTTTGTGAACCATCTCAAACGTTTCAGTACAAACACCCTCATTCGCAAGAGTGCCAATTCAATCAAAATTCAATAGATATAATAATTCAGATCCACACAACAACAATGCTCAGAAAGAAGAGGCTAGAGAGAGAAGAACATTTATCAAGACGATGAACTTATAATTACCAAGTATGGTGTGAAGACCAACCCCCTGGCCAAAGGGCTGGTAAGGGTCCCCAGGACAGATCAGGAGACAAAGACCTCAGGACAGGAATCAGGACAGGACACTTCATCTCTCTAGATACCGACGACTACGTTGCACCCCTCTCTGGCACTCTCTTCCTCCTCGTGGTTCTTCCGCGATCTTCTTTCTAACCCACCCAAATTAAGTAGATGGTTCTGCATTCGATTTCTTTAACAGCATTTCAGAGCATCTGCACCACCCCCAGCACCGACAGCATCCCAAGCTCTGTCTTTGCTGCTTCCGCTCCCAGCAAGCTTCTCCGCTCTTGTAAAAGCTCTCAGCGCTCTGCTAACTAACTAACTAAACTACCTCAATTATACCTTTCTATTACCATGTACCACCCATTAATGTTTCAATTTTACAAAATTCTAACTCTGATTGGACAGGCGAGGGGGGGATGATCATCACACCATGCTTACATTTCACTTATTTCTTTAAACCATTGTTTCAAACTCCTCCCCTCAAACTTTATTCCCCCGCTTCCTTTCCTATACATCTTCAAACTTTATTAATACAAATGTTGCGATCTTTTTGAATAAAGTTCCTTCATATGAACTCTTCACCCTCATGGCCCAGGGCACATCTTCGCTGGCCTTGGACGCGTGACAAATCCTTAGTCATCTTTCGTACTTTACTCACCAGGGCGCATGCGTTGCGCAACGTCAGTCTGCTCGACTCAGACAATTTTGACAGGCCCAAATACGCACTAATAATAAAGTCAAAAGGAAAAATGTTATTCTCAAAAATAAATGATTTCACTGTATACCACCAACCTCTACTCTAGCCCATACCATTTATTATTTCCCTTTCTGCATTTGCGTTAGTATAAAACTTATTTTCTAATTTCAGCAAGCAGGTGCCATGCATATGAGTTTTCAATCGGCTATTTTATGATTCTTTGCGCAGGCGCCAGAATTTCCCTCCAAGCGTTAGTACGTCATACTACGTAGATGCAGTAGACGCATGCGCAGTAAAGATACCGTGTTAGAATGCATTTTAGTCCTTCGTTCATGTTATTGCAGTTAGTAAACACATAGGCAAGCTTCATTTTCTCCCGCGTGTAAAGGAAATGCGTATTATTAATCACAAAACATGTTGTTAATAATTCGTTAGTGAGTTAAACGAGAGGATTGCTTCCGAGCAAGTCTCTTTTACGAGTCCTTGCTCCATCACCCCCCATGCTTATTGTGATATACGAAGGTCAAATAATGAAATCCTCTTTGGCACGATCAGTCACTCAGTTTTCATACATTCGTATCAATAAACAAACCATATCACCAAAACATAAATTGAAATACAATAAAGTATAATGACATAAGAAAATGAGTGAGAATATCTACACTCAATATGAGCCAAATTTATTAAACCAATATCATATATGTATTTATCTTAAAAAAACACTAAAACACATTAGTCTTAAAATACATCAATGCACACAATTACAATATTAAAAAACAACAATTTGTTGTGTCATGAAAGACATACAAATAACGACGCAGATAGTACAGTATTCGCAAATTAATACATCTTCATTAAACAGACAACACAGTGGGAGAACATGTCAGACAATTGTATCATGTCATTAGGTCAACACCAATCTGTAACAGATCATTTGTTTCCAGTCTGAACTTTAATATCCTTTGACTCACAAATGTCCCAAAGATCTAGCGTTTTAGGAAATAGCAGAGCATCGACGCGTTTCGGTGGGTATTATAATATGACAGCCACCTTCTTCAGGAAAAAGATAGCTCCCAGCCACAGTTTGTTCACTATACAATATATAAAACAGAAAATAATAAATTACACATAGCTCATTGCTCTCAAACGAAAAAACATTTATATCCTGGTGATATAGTCAACAGTCATACCACAACCCAAATATTTTAAGAAAACAAACAAAATTCTATAGTCCACCCTGGTTATAATACCCATCCTGAGGTGTCAATTAAAAAGAATACCAGGACAATGACATCCATTCTTATACGCTCCTGGTCCTCCACTATGGAGGTTTCTAGGGTCCAAGGTTGTTGGGAGCTATAAATAATCACCTCCCATCTTCAAATTAAAACCCTCATGGTCTGATTACCACATCTATAGGTAACTCCTATCACAAATCATAATTAAGGGAGTACCTTTGTTAGCACCAGTAGAGAACTTCTGCCAGACCTCACAGAAGATAAAAAGATCCACCAATTGGGGTAAGGGCTAATGTATATATGCCTCAATCCCATCCAAACGTTCCACAGGGACCTACAAATCGGTAAAAAAGGCTCTAATACAGGAAACCATGTTAATAATGAATCCCAGTATACTTGAACTATTCAGAATCATAGAAGTTACCTATTTCTGTCGTCCAGTAAAATTCTATTGCAGTAATGGTTAAAAAGGAAAGTCCGGTACCTGTAACAGATAATTAATAAAAATGTACCGGAATTCCAAAAGGAGGGGAAGACTTTTATATTAATATTTCTTTTCGTCTCAATACCAAGTGCACCATTTACCTTGAAATTAAATATAAGGTGATCCCCTCGGACTGGTGTTCAATGGGGGGAAACAAACTTCTCACTCGAAGAATCCGTTAGCCGGTGGGTTACTCCTACCTCACCGTCAGGCCACTTAATGCCTACAACAAATAAGTGGTAAATAGTTTTAGTTTTTGTTCCTGGATCGTGATCTACTCTACTGATAGTTTTAACACGGGACAAGTGTACTATGGAGGGGCATCATCCCACTTTTTTTCTTAGCCAATATCAACTTTCAACTAAAACATCAGTAGTTCTAACGTGCAGCTAAAGTCAGTAACAGTGCCTATGGTCCTGAGTGTTCACCCTACATAAGGCGAATGATAAATGTTAAGCATCTATATGGGGCTCTTGTGCTTTGCAGCCTCCGACATGTGTTTGACTGAATGCGTAAACATCGCACACCTCGGGCTTGAGTCATAAAATAAACCCGGCCACATTTCAAACACCTAAGTTGTTGATAAGATAACAATGGCCCTCTAAAATTCTCTAATGGTTTATAATTTCTACTTGACGAACCTTACGTATGGGGACTGGAATCACATCAAGTGGACCAGACCCCCCTTCGCTTCAATTGCTAGCGGTTGCACAAAGCGTGCTGTTTATACTTAAACTGCAATACTGATGAAACCACCCCCTACAGACTATCCTGCGCCGCCAATTCGGGCATCGAGATAATGCGCCAGCACTCCTTACCTTTCACAACTGACACATCAACGGGGCAGTATCCTCTGTGTTCTTTCAAACACTGCAATACGCTAGCAGTGCATATTTATGATTACGGCAATTGGTCATGTGACCCATCGCGTCACGAGCGCTGCATACACCACGGGTGCCATCTTTTAGTGGTGTCCCTATTCTCCCCCGGTATATTTCAAAACAATTAGACGCCACACAAACACTTAGTTCTTCTTGTGTTCTTGGCTCCAATGGTCCTACTTCTTTTTAAGGTATATTAAAAGACATAGTTACCCTATGATTTTCTTGTTACTTATTGTTAACTTAATCACCTTTAAATTAATTACCTATCTATCCATTGTAATGTATCTGGGATTACTGTGTAATGTAAGGAACTTAAAAAAAAATACACAATCCCCGACTTAGGGCAGCATCCCCAAGAGGTACAAAATTAGGTAGCCATCCCAAACTTGTTGCCTCCTATCTGAATCAGCAAACTAGGGCCACCTATTGTATCATGCACTTAATTATTCCCTACGTGTGCTGGGAAATATCTCAAACTATATAGAGCCCTTCTGTGGTGATTCTCATACTAGAGCCCCCTATTCCAAAATATGCTCTACTATTCTCTACCCCATAGACAGTGTACTATTCCTAAAGTAGAGAACCTCATATCTGAAAGATATTTACACTAGGTGCAATAGGTTAGCTGACACTCACAAAACGGTCCCATTCGTCTCTAAAATTTCGACCTTTGCAGGCTTTATTCAGTTTAGAAATATACCATTGTTCTCTTACCTTTCGTTTGAAATTAATGTCACCCCCTCGCCTTCCAATGGTAATTTTTTCCAAAATAAACCATTGGATATCCTGTTCCTTATGTCCTAGTTCCTCAAAATGTGCCACTAGAGGGGCATTCATTTTCTTTGTCCTAATGGCTGGCTTATGTTCATGTATTCTAGTACGCAGCTCTCTGCTAGTTTCTCCTGCATAGCCCAATCCACAAGGGCAGCACAGTAGATACACAACATTCTTGCTGCGACAATTATTTAACATTTTTGATGACAGGAGCACCCCATTATGACTTATTTCCTTAGTCTGTATGCATTGTGTGCATACATTACACGACCCACATCTAGAATTACCTGTAGCCAGAGTATTATCCAACGTTCTTTGCATATTACGTGGTCCCTCTCTATATGTATGTACAAGTTCATTCCTAAGATTCCTATTTCTCTTAAATGCAAAAAGGGGTTTATCCAGTTTTGTAGCTTCTTCATCATTAAGAATTTGCCATTTTCTAATTATGACATTTTTAATTTTATAACTAACATTCGAGAACTGGCTAACAAATACAATCCTATTCATTTCCTTTTTCTTTCTTCCAGTTTTGTTGATCATGGAGTCCCTATCATAAAATCTAGCTCGTTTAAATGAATGCGAGATCAATGTCTTCGGATAAGCTCTATCTTTCAGTTTCTCCTTTAATACATCAGAATGTTTGTAAAAATCATCAAGGCTGGAGCAGTTTCTCCGGAGATGGAGAAAATGGCTAAAAGGGATGTTATCTCTTTGAGACTTTGGGTGAAAACTGGAATAATGAAGCAATGTGTTTTTATTCATTGGCTTCGTGTAAAGTTCCACTGCCAGGTACCCTTCTCTTTCCTTGATCGAAATATCAAGAAAGTCCAATTTGGTCTTACTATATTGAGAAGTAAATCTCAAATTGGGGTCACCCAAATTTAACCAACTCAAGAAATCATCCAGCTTTTCCATCTCCCGTTCCCGGATGAAAAAAATATTGTCAATGTAGCGATACCAGCCCTCTACATTCTCAAAAAAAGGAGCCAATTCATTGTGTATGTGCTTTCTTTCGAACTCACCAACATTTAGACACGCCAGACATGGGGCGCATGTATCCCCCATGCTGGTCCCCTTCTTTTGTCTGAACAGTTGATCCTTAAATAAAAAAATATTATTTTTCAGAATCATAGAGGTACAGTCAACTATAAAATCCTTATTTACACCATCCATCTCCAGATCCCCCAATGCACCCCGCACCACTTCTATGGTATCCTCCTGGGGGATGTTGGTGTGGAGAGACTCAGGGGCCGATTCCGATCTCGGTGGTAGGGCTCCGAATCGGATTCGGCTTTACCGGATCCGATTCGGAGCCCTGTTTCCCGACCGAATCGTACGTGCGTCCGGGCGAGCGAGTACAATGCGAAAACTCCGACCGACTCGTTCGCGAGACCCAACCGCACCGACCGACTCGTACGCAAAAGCCGACCGCACCGACCGACTCGCTCGGACACGCCTCGCACCGCGCAATGGAGACGTTCCCCGGCCGGGCAAGTACGATGCGCACCCCGAGCAGTCCGCTGACTCGCGCCGTCTGGCTCGAAGGAGCAGTCGGAGCCGTACTTTGGGGGTCCGTGTCGGACCCCCCTGTACGTGTAGCCGCACGAGTCGCACACAGGGGGGACCCATGGGTCCCCCCTACCTGTGCGTGTACGGCGCGAGTCGCTTCGCCGCGTACACGCTGCAGGGGGCGCCCTTGTTCGCCTTGCACCCATTGAGTCAATGGGAGCCCCCGTACGCGTTGTACGACAGGCTCCCATTGACTTCAATGGGAGTCCGACCGAATCGAGTCCGATGGCATACGTGCGCATCGTACTCATTCGGTCGGGCTCCTAGGGTCTGATTCGGTCGGAAATCTCTCCGAATCCGGCTCGGTCGGAGAGATTTCCGGCCCGAATCGGAATCGGCCCCTCAATGTCTAGAGTCACCAGACACTGAGTCTCTCCATTAAAGGGTTTCCCCTCTAAGAGTGAAATAATATGGGAAGAATCTCTCACATAAGATTTCAACCCACTCACTATTGGGCGTAAAAAACAGTCAATATACTTACTTAAGGGTTCCAACAAAGAGTCTATACTGTTCACTATTGGCCTCATTGGTGGATCCGTACTGTTTTTACGTATTTTCGGTAGGCCATAAAGTGCCGGAATTCTAGGTTCAGTGTTGTTAAGAAATCTAAATTCTTCGTCACAAATCCACTCACTGTCCCTGGCTTCAGTCAGAAGTCTCAAACAGTCATTGGATAATATGGTAAGACAGCTGCCCTGTGTGTGTTCATAATGTTCTTCCACCTCTAGCATCTTAAGTATCCTCCTTTCATAATCCGGGGTGTCGAAAATAACAACCCCCCGCCCTTATCTACGGGTTTAATCATTATACTCTGATCCTCTTTGAGAGATTGAATAGCCTCCCTTCCTACTTTACTAATATTGTGTGAATGGGACTGGTAAGTATCAGACAAAACCTGTTGTACCCCACTTTCTACTGTTCTCTCAAATACCTCTAGGTTTTTACCCACTTGGGCTAAGGAGGGTGTAAACGAAGATTTGGGCTTCAGACCGGAAATATTGGTGGAATCTCGTGGTGGCCGTCCCTCAAAAATTCTCCTTAATTGTACCTTCCTAAAAAAAGAACGAAGATCCTTCTCCAGTTGAAACTTGTTAACCTGTGAGGAAGGAACAAAGCTGAAACCCTTACCTAAAACCCCTATTTCCAACCTACTAAGGTCCCTACTAGATAGGTTAATCACTGGTGCTCGGTCTGACGCCAGTACCTCTGGTTTCTCGTCCTCATGTATTCTTGAGGTGGAGGGCCCCGTGTCTGTTGGCCCCTCCCTGAGTTTCCATTGTACCTCTGGCCCCTTTTCGGTTTCTGAACTAAAAAAAAACCATAGTCTTTTGTGTTACCTCTACCATTATTCTCTTCTCTAGTTGTGGTTTTCTCTTCGCTACTTGACCCAGAGGTATCTGAGAATGTGACCTGTTTTCTCCCCCCTTTATTGTAAATGGGTCTATTAGCTGGCCTCTCCCAGCCTTGCTCATTCCTCTGTTGATAGTAGTTTTCTTTAAGGTAAGGGTAAGTAGATTCATAATTGAATCTTCCCATATCCTTCTTCAATTTATTGGTCTTTTTATTAATAAGATAGTCTCTGTAGCCATCCACATCTCCATTGATTTCCTCGATTTTCTTTTTGGCCTCTTCCAAGGCTGTGTTATACCTCAATTCGGCTTCAAGTTTCTCAATAGCTTCCTTTTCTATAATGATCAATTCTTGGGCCGTTTCTATGATGAGGAGCATCCAGTCTCGGCTGCATCTATTCGAGATCTGGGTCCACGTTTCTAATAATTTCCTATTCTACACAAAGAGACCTGGCTCATTCTGAACCTGTAAACCAATCGGTATTGTGCCAGACTTCACATACTCAATCAAGAAGTCGGCATGGGCTTCTGTGCAAATTAATATTTTCTTTAAATTCACCAATTTGCCCCAATTTTCACCTCTACCAGTAACGACCATGATTTTATTTCCATTTTTGGCATTTATAATTCTAATATACTGGTCTTCACTAAACCCGAAGGTTTTGAATTGATCCATAGATTCACAACAGCTTTAGAATATCCGACACAGGAGACTCTCCAGCCTGAAAGGGCTGTACCAATATATCTAAAAAAAAAAGCGAGGGGCCCTTTTAAAGCCAAAGAGGAACACAATTACAATATTAAAAAACAACAATTTGTTGTTTCATAAAAGACATACAAATAAGGACGCAGATAGTACAGTATTCACAAATTAATACATCTTCATTAAACAGACAACACAGTGGGAGAACATGTCAGACAATTGTATCATGTCATTAGGTCAACACCAATCTGTAACAGATAATTTGTTTCCAGTCTGAACTTTAATATCCTTTGACTCACAAATGTCCCAAAGATCTAGCGTTTTAGGAAATAGCAGAGCATCGACGCGTTTCGGTGGGTATTATAATATGACAGCCACCTTCTTCAGGAAAAAGATAGCTCCCAGTCACAGTTTGTTCACTATACAATATATAAAACAGAAAATAATAAATTACACATAGCTCATTGCTCTCAAACAAAAAAACATTTATATCCTGGTGATATAGTCAACAGTCATACCACAACCCAAATATTTTAAGAAAACAAACAAAATTCTATAGTCCACCCTGGTTATAATACCCATCCTGAGGTGTCAATTAAAAAGAATACCAGGACAATGACATCCATTCTTATACGCTCCTGGTCCTCCACTATGGAGGTTTCTAGGGTCCAAGGTTGTTGGGAGCTATAAATAATCACCTCCCATCTTCAAATTAAAACCCTCATGGTCTGATTACCACATCTATAGGTAACTCCTATCACGAATCATAATTAAGGGAGTACCTTTGTTAGCACCAGTAGAGAACTTCTGGCAGACCTCACAGAAGATAAAAAGATCCACCAATTGGGGTAAGGGCTAATGTATATGCCTCAATCCCATCCAAACGTTCGACAGGGACCTACAAATCGGTAAAAAAGGCTCTAATGCATGAAACCATGTTAATAATGAATCCCAGTATACTTGAACTATTCAGAATCATAGAAATTACCTATTTCTGTCGTCCAGTAAAATTTTATTGCAGTAATGGTTAAAAAGGAAAGTCCGGTACCTGTAACAGATAATTAATAAAAAATGTACCGGAATTCCAAAAGGAGGGAAAGACTTTTATATTAATATTTCTTTTCGTCTCAATACCAAGTGCACCATTTACCTTGAAATTAAATATAGGGTGATCCCCTCGGACTGGTGCTCAATGGGGGAAAAAAACTTCTCACTCGAAGAATCCGTTAGCCGGTGGGTTACTCCTACCTCACCGTCATGCCACTTAATGCCTACAACAAATAAGTGGTAAATAGTTTTAGTTTTTATTCCTGGATCGTGATCTACTCTACTGATAGTTTTAACACGGGCCAAGTGTACTATGGAGGGGCATCATCCCACTTTTTTTCTTAGCCAATATCAACTTTCAACTAAACCATCAGTAGTTCTAACTTGCAGCTAAAGTCAGTAACAGTGCCTAAGGTCCTGAGTGTTCACCCTACATAAGGCGAATGATAAATGTTAAGCATCTATAATGGGGCTCTTGTGCTATGCAGCCTCCGACATGTGTTTGACTGAATGCGTAAACATCGCACACCTCGGGCTTGAGTCATAAAATAAACCCGGCCACATTTCAAACACCTAAGTTGTTGATAAGATAACAATGGCCCTCTTAAATTCTCTAATGGTTTATAATTTCTACTTGAGGAACCTTACGTATGGGGGCCGGAATCCCATCAAGTGGACCAGACCCCCCTTCGCTTCAATTGCTAGCGGTTGCACAAAGTGTGCTGTTTATACTTAAACTGCAATACTGATGAAACCACCCCCTACAGACTATCCTGTGCTGCCAATTCAGGCATCGAGATAATTCGCCAGCACTCCTTACCTTTCACAGCTGGCACATCAACGGGGCAGTATCCTTTGTGTTCTTTCAAACACTGCAATACGCTAGCAGTGCATATTTATGATTACGGCAATTGGTCATGTGACCCATCGCGTCACGAGCGCTACATACACCACGGGCGCCATCTTTTAGTGGTGTCCCTATTTTCTCCCGGTATATTTAAAAACAATTAGACGTCACACAAACACATAGTTCTTCTTGTGTTCTTGGCTCCAATGGTCCTACTTCTTTGTGAGGTATATTAAGAGACATAGTTACCCTATGATTTTCTCGTTACTTATTGTTAACTTAATCACCTTTAAATTAATTACCTATCTATCCATTGTAATGTATCTGGGATTACTATGTAATATAAGGAATTTAAAATAAAATACACAATCCCCGACTTAGGGCAGCATCCCCAAGAGGTACAACATTAGGTAGCCATCCCAAACTTGTTGCCTCCTATCTGACTCAGCAAACTAGGGCCACCTATTGTATCATGCACTTAATTATTCCCTACGTGTGCTGGGAAATATCTCAAACTATATAGAGCCCTTCTGTGGTGATTCTCATACTAGAGCCCCCTATTCCTAAATATGCTCTATTATTCTCTACCCCATAGACAGTGTACTATTCCTAAAGTAGAGAACCTCGTATCTGAAAGATATTTACACTAGGTGCAATAGGTTAGCTGACACTCGCAAAACGGTCCCATTCGTCTCTAGAATTTAGACCGTTGCAGGCTTTATTCAGTTTAGAAATATACCATTGTTCTCTTACCTTTCGTTTGAAATTAATGTCGCCCCCTCTCCTTCCAATGGTAATTTTTTCCAAAATAAACCATTGGATATCCTGTTCCTTATGTCCTAGTTCCTCAAAATGTGCCACCAGAGGGGCATTAATATTCTTTGTCCTAATGGCTGGCTTATGTTCGTGTATTCTAGTACGCAGCTCTGTGCTAGTTTCTCCTACATAGCCCAATCCACAAGGGCAGCACAGTAGATACACAACATTCTTGCTGCGACAATTATTCTACGTTTTTGATGACATGAGCACCCCATTATGACTTATTTCCTTAATCTGTATGCATTGTGCGCATTCATTACATGACCCACATCCAGTATTATCCAACGTTCTTTGCATGTTACGTGGTTCCTCTCTATATGTATGTACAAGTTCATTCCTAAGATTCCTATTTCTCTTAAATGCAAAAAGGGGTTTATCCAGTTTTGTAGCTTCTTCATCATTAAGAATTTGCCATTTTCTATTTATGACATTTTTAATTGTATTACTAACATTCGAGAACTGGCTAACAAATACAATCCTATTCATTTCCTTTTTCTTTCTTCCAGTTTTGTTGATCATGGAGTCCCTATCATAAAATCTAGCTCGTTTAAATGAATGCGAGATCAATCTCTTCGGATAAGCTCTATCTTTCAGTTTCTCCTTTAATACATCAGAATGTTTGTAAAAATCATCAAGGCTGGAGCCTTTTCTCCGGAGATGGAGAAAATGGCTAAAAGGGATGTTATCTCTTTGAGACTTCGGGTGAAAACTGGAATAATGAAGCAATGTGTTTTTATTCATTGGCTTCGTGTAAAGTTCCCCTGCCAGGTGCCCTTCTCTTTCCTTGATCGAAATATCAAGAAAGTCCACTTTGGTCTTACTATATTGAGAAGTAAATCTCAAATTGGGGTCACCCAAATTTAACCAACTCAAGAAATCATCCAGCTTTTCCATCTCCCCTTCCCGGATGAAAAAAATATTGTCAATGTAGCGGTACCAGCCCTCTACATTCTCAAAAAAAGGAGCCAATTCATTCTGTATGTGCTTTCTTTCGAACTCACCTACATTTAGACACGCCAGACTTGGGGCGCATGTATCCCCCATGCTGGTCCCCTTCTTTTGTCTGAACAGTTGATTCTTAAATAAAAAAATATTATTTTTCAGAATCATAGAGGTACAGTCAACTATAAAATCCTTATTTACACCATCCATCTCCAGATCCCCCAAGGCACCACGCACCACTTCTATGGTATCCTCCTGGAGGATGTTGGTGTAGAGAGACTCAGGGGTATATCCACAAGAACGTGGGATAACAACCGCAAGAGTAGCGTAACGCACCTTTCAATATAGCAGCCTATCTCGGGAAAATAACCCTGTGTCAACGTGGAATTCACAACACAGCGGTAGCATGCGATAGTTGGCCGACACCGTGGCCAATGTCTGCGATACAACCACCTAGACGGAGATAAAAACACAAACAACGTGAAAAAAGCTGCAATGGGCCAAAGCGCAATAAGAAAACAGTGACAACCAGCGCGAGGGCAGCAATACGCACGCGTAATGCGGGAAAAAGCACAAGAACAGTATACGGAAAATGCCACAGAACAAAATACATCAACAGCGGAGTACCACGGATGCACCCTGGCCAACTGCAGAGGACAACATGCACACCACAACATCCACACCCCGTGGAAGAACAGAACCTACAGGCACACCACATGAAAGAGACCAGTGGCAGACAAATCTGAGCCGCAGGAGCGACACTCCCACCGTGCAGAATACGCACATAAGCAGAAGTGCACCCGGACAGTGACAACATCCCGGTACAAACTGCAACACCTCCACAACTGAACACAGGACACAACTGGTTCTGAAAATGTTCACAACATGGCAAATCACATCCGAAACCCCAGGGACATGTAACATGACAATGTACAATTCCAACCTGTGACCTGCAAATATGTTTTATTCACACATGCAGTGCATTTGGACATCTACCACTGTCCCATGAATGCCACGGATGGTCACAATGTGACGTGCTCATGAGAAGTAAGTGTCAATGATGGAGTCCCTATGGGCCATTCCTGCCGCAGCTGCAGTGGGATGTGGGCCACCTGCCCCATCACCACCATCATCGTCTGGTACCTCTGGAAGTGGGATCCATGGGGCCCTGGTACGAACACAGATGTTGTGCAACACACAACATGCAACAATCATCTTGCACGACGTCCGGGCTGTACAGGAGCTTCCCACCAGTGCTGTCCAGGCACCTGAAACGTGACTTCAACACGCCAAATGTGCGTTCAACGATGCCCCTGGTGCGTATGTGGGCCGCATTGTACTGCCTCTGGACGGGTGTGTTTGGGTCTCGGAGGGGTGTCATCATCCAAGGGCAGAGTGCATATCCTTGATCACCTGTGACAGTGCAGGGAGAAAAGAGTCAATACTTGGTTCGGCAGGATGTGATGGCAGGCCCACCAATTCAGTGACGCCTGTGCTGGCTGTGTGTGTGGGGTGAGTGTAAGCCAGCCCTCAGGGAGTAGCTGGTGCTGGCAACTATACCAACAGTCATCAGGCACACAGACATGCAATGTCAGAACTACAAGGGCGGATGACTCGAGGAGCACAGGGCTAGTCGCCCCGGATGCACAGCGGCCGACACGGGCCCACCACCATGGGATGCTGACCTGCGGGAGACTGGGGTAGGGTCATGAGGGCAGAGCAGTGCCTCACATGTGTCATGGCTGCATTCCGCATCTCCACACGTTCAGCTGTTGTGTGGCTGTGGTGCCATGTGAAGTCTGTATTGGGTGCAAGGGTAGCCCAGGATGACCATGGAGTGGTGTAGTTGTGTCTGGTAGGTGGTCGTGTAGTTCAACATGTCGGATGTGGTTAGGTCACGTGTGTATCCCCACAGTTGTGCCTTGTGCGTTGGCGGCTGTGGGATGTGTGGGGTGTTGATTTGGTACTTACCAAAGAGCAGTCCCGTTCCATATGTGCCATCCTGGAAGTGCTGGTTGATGATGGACTGTCTGTAGATGAAGGAATCATGCACACTGCCTGGGTAGTCGGCGACGACATTGGTGAACATTCCCCGGTGGTCCACTATTGCCTGCACATTGATGGAATGCGTGTGCTTCCTGTTGCGGTAGTTGTGAGAAGTTGGCCTGGTATATGCTGTCCACTAGTTATAGTGGGCACCTTGCACCAGTCCAATCGACCTTTATTGATGATAGGTTTAAAGACAACCTTTATTGAAAGCTATCCTAGTGGTAGCTATGGAGAGCAGCCTTCAGGCTAAGTCTTGAAGGAGTGTTAAGCTATTGTTTTACCAGTTATAATCTCATGTATGACCAAATGAAAGGAGAACCACACCAGGTATATATATAAAATATATGTATTTATTACTAAACACAACCCAATAGTCTCTTTATGAGGCTAGAGGTGAAAGTACACAAGTTACAAGTCAAATAGCACAGTAAATTACCACAATATACGATTAGCCCTAGGGGCGTACCAAACCATATATTAAGAAAGTGGTATAAGAACCACGACTTAAGTAGACGCAAGGCCTAGAGCCTGTAGAATCGCTGGGACCCCAAGGAACCACCCAAGGTAGTGACACAGGGGACCCACGGGGGCTGTGTGCAGTGTGTGAACACAGCCGTGAGCTCCGTTAAAGTCTATGGGAAAGTCGCGGTTATCGTTTTAGAGTTTAAGGACACTTAGAAATGGACTAGGACCAAACCCTCTTGGACTTAGACAGTTCTAGGGTCAACACCCATGGGAGCACTGGAGTACTCGAGTTACCTCACCCAGGGAAGCCGGGTGCATAGGTGTCAAATGGTGTCGGGTCGCGTCGTCGTTTTCAATGGCAGCCTGCACAGAAGTGCTGCTGCCGGGAAGATGCGAAGTGTACGAACAGATCCAAGCCTGGATCGGAGATGAGAAGAACCTGAAAGCAGAGGGGACAGAGTCTGGGTCACTTGCCAGTGACCAGGGGCACGATAGTCGAATGCCCACCGATGTTGGGTTCTTCAGGTGAAAGAGGTGAAGCTTGACTCTTCAGCCACGAGGACCAGGAGGCGTTGACGACAACCAGGAGCTGGATTCGAGCTGTCCCACAAACGATGTCGAGTGCTGCAGCATTGGTGTCCGGATTGAACACAACAAGCCTTGGCAACAGCAACCCATGCAGAAAGGAGAAAGCTGCTTCTGTGCAGACCAGCAAGGTCTGAGGGACTCACCACTTGGTGGGGAGTGAGGGCACGTCTGGAGGAACCAGAAACACCCAAAGGAAATCAGAGTTGCCTTCACAGAGACCCACCAGTTGATGGACCAGAGATCGTAAAGGAGCCCCAAGCGGAAATGCAGGAAGCAGGCCCACGGAACACTCGTAGAGTGTAGGCTCACAATCTTCAGTGCAAATGGTGCTCGGGCCTGGGCTACAAGTAACCCAAAGCAGGACTTCAAGAGTCGTCAAGAAGTCAATGCACTAGCAAATGTGCACGGTGTCTAGGAGTTCGGGTTCCACGCTACTCACGAGGGCTGCGGGTCTCAGCTTTGCTGAGGACTCGGGTTGGCCTCTGAGATGTCTGGAAATCCTCTTCCTGGGCTGCAAGTACTTTGGAGTCCGGCGGGAGCTTCAGAGATGCAGACCGGCAAATGCTTCATTGGTGCCTGCCAAGCAGAGGAGTCACTGCTTGACCCCAAGGGAGATTTCTTCAGTCCTCTAGTCTTTAGTGGAGCGTCGAAGTTCCAGGATTCAGTTGCAGAGTTTCGTCCAGGGATATCTAAAGTCCTGTTGCCAGGGTTCCCTTACTTATACTAAAGAAAGGGGTTGGACTAACTCTGGGGACCCACCTATGGGAGGGTTTGGAAAGAGAGGTGGCTACACCCATTTCCTTTGTCCAGTTTCGTGCCAGAGCAGGGGCTGGTAGCCCCTGCAACCGGTTTGAACTGGGGTATGCACGAGGACACCAAATGTGCCCCCAGTGCAGGACTTCAAAGCACTCAGAGAGTGCACCCACCCAGCCCCAATCCTCTAAGGCCTGTCTGGGAGGTGGTCACACCTCCCTGTGACAGGAAACCTATTGTCCAGGCCTCCCCTGCCGGAGTTTTGGTCAGCAGCAGGAGGCCAGACTCGTGTCTGTGGCTGCAGCATCCATTTTGTGATGCCAGGCTCTGTTTAGTTGGTACTGGGTATACCAGTGCTGTCATGTCTCTCCCTCTAGAAGAGTGGGATCATACTCCCACACCAGTTACTGGTATGGGGGTATGATTCCAAGGTGTTTGACACCAAACACGACAAGTTTCCGTGCAGCCATCCCAAAGTTAGCATTTACCTTTTAGATATAATGCACTTAAGAGTATATGGTCAGGCTGCACCACAGACAACTCTGGAGAGGAGATTCTGAAGGCTGCAGAGGGGCTCTGCTCATGCATGGGCACCCTCTCACATAAAACCAAGCACCCTGCCTTCAGGATTGATAAGGCCTGCCATAGGGGTGACTGATAGGTTTCTATGTGCAGTGATAGGTGAGATATAGTGAACCTATATCTCTGTATGGGGTGCATGCACCACCTTACTCAGGCTGCAGTAGGAGTCCTGTGTTGTCATTTTGGATGGCCTTCCAGGGGTGGCACAATACATGCTTCAGCCCCTGGTAGGCCTCTGGGGTACCTATGCCCTGGGTACATAGTATACCATATACTAGGGACTTATAAGGGCACTCCAGAATCCAATCTGTGATGTACCTAAAGTACAGGGAATCAATTTAGAGAGGAAGCAGCTAGGCTGGGGTCCAGAATAGCAGGGCCCCAGCCAGACTAAAGTCAAAAAACAGTGATACACCAGCAAAAAGTGGGGGTAACCATAAGAGGCAGATCCTACTCTCCTACACAACCCCCCCCCCAAATGCAGGGACATTAAACTAACCTTGACCAGTTAAGTCTTCATGTTCTAAGTGGAAATATCTGGAGAGTCCATCTGCATTGGCATGGTTACTCCCAGGTCTATGTTCCACTGTATAGTCCATCCCCTGTAGGGAAATGGACCACCTCAAAAGTTTGGGGTTTTCACCCTTCATCTGTTTTAGCCATAAGAGGGGCTTATGGTCTGTCTGAACAAGGAAGTGAGTACCAAACAAGTATGGCCTCAGCCTCTTCAGAGCCCAAACCACAGCAAAGGCCTCCCACTCAATGGCTGACCAACGTTTCTCTCTGGGGGTCAGCCTTCTGCTAATAAAAGCTACTGGCTGATCCTGACCTTCATCATTCAACTGTGATAGTACAGCCCCTACCCCCAACTCAGATGCATCTGTTTGCACAATGAACTTTTGGAGTAATCAGGACTCTGCAGAATGGGAGCAGTGCACATGGCCTGCTTCAGGTCATCAAATGCCTTTTGACAGCTAACTGTCCACTGAACCTTTTGGGCATTTTCTTAGAGGTTAAGTCATTCAGGGGTGTCACTATTGATCCATACCCCTTGACAAATCTTCTGTAATACCCAGTCAGGCCTAAGAAGGCTCTCACCTGAGTCTGGGTAGTTGGAGCAACCCAGTCCATGATGGTCTGGATTTTGCTCTGCAATGGTTGAACCTGGCCTCCACCCACAAGGTGGCCCAAGTACACAACCTGACTCTGCCCTATCTGGCACTTGGTGGCCTTGATAGTTAGGCCTGCCTTCTGCAGGGCCTCCAAAACATTTCTGAGGTGGACCAGGTGATCCTCCCAGGTGGAGCTAAAGACAGCAATATCATCTAGATATGCTGCACTATAGGCTTCCAGACCTGTAAGGACTGTGTTCACCAACCTCTGAAAAGTGGCAGGTGCATTTTTCAAACCAAAGGGCATCACCACAAATTGGTAAAGCCCACCAGGGGTAGAAAATGCAGTTTTTGGCTTTGCATCATCAGCTAGTCTGATCTGCCAGTAGCCAGCTGTGAGGTCAAATGTGCTTAGATACTTGGCTGAGGCCAAAGTGTCTATTAGCTCATCTGCCCTGGGGATTGGATGGGCATCAGTCCTAGTGACTGCATTGAGGCCTCTGTAGTCCACACAAAATCTCATCTCTCTCTTACCATCTTTGGTGTGAGGTTTTGGCACCAGGACCACTGGACTAGCCCAAGGGCTATCTGAAGGTTCAATGACACCCAGTTCCAACATTTTCTGGACTTCTGTCCTGATACAGTCCCTGACTAGGTCAGGTTGCCTGTAAATCTTACTTTTAACAGGCAGACTGTCCCCAGTGTCCACTTCATGAGTGCACCAGGTGGTCTGACTTGGAGCCAGAGAAAACATGTGTCTGAACTGATTGAGCACCTGTCTACAATCAGTTTGCTGCTGGGCAGTGAGGCTGCCTGCCAAGGCTACACCATCTACTGACCCATCATCAGGGTTCTGTGAGAGCAGGTCAGGGAGAGGGTCACTCTCCTCCTCCTGTCCCTCATAAGTTGCCATGAGCAAGCCCATGTCAGCCCTGTCCACATATGGCTTCAGCCTGTTGACATGGAGCACCCTGTGGTGGCTCCTGGGAGTTCCCAGGTCTACCAGATAGGTAACCTCTCCCTTCTGCTCAACAATTGTATAGGGGCCACTCCACTTGTCTTGGAGGGCTGCTGGGGCCACTGGCTCCAGCACCCACACCTTCTGCCCTGGCTGGTAAACAGTCAGCACAGCCTTTGGTCATGCCAGGCTTTCTGTAATTCCTGGCTAGCCTCAAGGTTTTTGGTTGCCTTTTCATGTACTCAGCCATCCTGGAGCGGAGACCAAGTACATAGTCCACTATGTCCTGTTTAGGGGTTTGAGAGGTAACTCCCAACCTTCCTTCACCAGACACAATGGACCCCTGACAGGATGGCCAAACAAAAGTTCAAAAGGGCTGTAGCCAACCCCTTTTGAGGCACCTCCCTGTATGCAAATAAAAGGCAGGGCAAGAGTATGTCCCATCTTCGCCTAAGCTTTTCTGGGAGCCCTTTAATCATGCCCTTTAAGGTTTTGTTGAATCTCTCAACTAAACCATTGCATTGTGGGTGATAGGGTGTGGTGAACTTATAAGTCACTCCACACTCCTTCCACATTGCAGTTAAGTAACTGGACATAAAGTTTGCGCCTCTGTCAGATACTACCTCCTTAGGAAAGCCCACTCTTGAGAAAATTCCCAGGAGGGCCCTTGCCACCACAGGTGCTGTAGTGGTCCTAAGGGGAATGGCTTCTGGGTACCTGGTGGCATGGTCCACTACCACCAGGATAAACCTGTGCCCAGATGCTGTTTGGGGATCCATGGGACCAACTATGTCAATCCCCACCCTCTCAAAGGGAACCCCCACCACAAGTAGTGGTATCAGGGGGGCCTTAGTGGTGCCACCTGCCTTCCCACTGGCTTGGCAGGTTACACAGGAGCGACAAAACTCCTTGGTGTCTTCAGACATGTGGGGCCAGTGAAAGTGAGGGACAATTCTGTCCCAAGTCTTGTTCTGGCCCAAGTGACCTGCTAAAGGAATATCATGGGCTAGTGTCAATAGGAAGCCCCTGAACTTCAGAGGTATAACCAACCTCCTGGCTGTTCCAGGCTTGGGGTCTCTACTCTCTGAGTACAGGAGTCCATCATCCCAATACATCTTATGGGTGCCACTAGCATTCCCAGCAGCCTCAGCAGCAGCTTGCTGTCTGAGGGGTTCAAGAGAGGGGCAGTTCAGCTGCTCCTGGCTCAGATCTGCCCTGGAAGGGCCCCTGTCCCCAAGAACTCAACCTGATCAGGTTCAAGTTCCTCTGGGACAGTTCCTTCTTCAGGCCTGAGATCATCTTCCTCAAAAGACTGATCTTCTTCCTGAGCCAAGGGGAAGGCACTGCCTTAACCCTACTGCTCCTCCTCTTGGGAGGTACCTGGTCCATTATTCCAGAATCCAGGGCCTGTTCAGCTTTTGACATTTTTGCCTGTGACCTAGTCACAGCAAACACATGTGCAGGGATCCCTAGCATTTCTGCATGTTTCCTGAGCACCACCTCTGCCCAAGCTGAGGTTTCAAGATCATTGCCAAGCAAGCATTCAACTGGTAGGTCTGCACTCACCACAACCTTCTTAAGGCCAGTTACCCCCACCAGGAGAAGTTAACAACTGCCAGAGAATGGTCTGTTCTGACATTGCTAGCATTGGTCACTTGGTACATTTCACCAAGTATAATCTGCCCAGGATCCACAAGATCCTTTGTCACCATGGTGACACTTGCTCCTGTGTCCCTGAATGCCAAAGCCTCTCTTCCATTAATTAAAGGCTGCTGTCTGTATTTGCCCAAATTATTGGGACTCACAAAGGGGGACATATCCATGCCCCCATCACAGACTAGGACAGCCTGAGTTGGCACTCTGACTAGGCCAGAGCCCATCTCAGTACCCAGGGTCAACCCTACTAAACCCTTATTCTGAGTATTTCCACCACCATTTGTAGCTGGACTAGGGGGGACAGTTGCCTTAGGGGCAATGGTGGCTGGATTAGAGTCTTTGGACTTGGTGCAATCACTTGTCCAGTGAGTCTTCTGCTTACAGATTTTGCACCATGGTTTCTTTTGGCTTTTTCCTTTAGTAGATTGGGATTCCCCACCAGATGCAGATTTTTGGGGACCTTGAGAAGACTTCTGGTCTTTACCCTTTTCCCCACCCTTGTCAGAGTTTTTGGAATCTTGCTTCTTCTGGTCACCACCTTGGTTCTGTACCTTCTGCTTCACCCTGGTTCTGACCCATTTGTCTGCCTTCTTACCCTATTCTTGGGGAGAGGTCAGATCAGAGTCAACCAGGTACTGTTGTAGCAACTGATTCTGACAGTTATTAAGAATCTGCTCCCTCATGATTAAATTATACAATCCTTTGAAGTCACACACCTTACTGCCAAGTAACCAGCCTTCCAGAGCCTTAGTAGCACAATCTACAAAGTCCACCCAGTCCTGTGTCTGTGCCTTTTGGGTATCTCTGAACTTTAACCTGTATTGCTCAGTGGTTAGGCCAAACCCATCTATCAGGGCACTCTTCAGGACTTGGTAATCATCAGCATCCTCTTCTCTTACAGTGAGGAGCTTGTCTCTACCTTTGTCTGCAAAGGAGAGCCACAAGATTGCTGCCCACTGCTCCTGGGGGACCCTCTGAACTTTACAGGCCCTTTCCAGTGCAGTAATCCATTTGTATATGTCATCCCCACTCTGGTAGGGAGGGACAATCTTGCTCAGGTTTCTGTGGTCATAAGACCTTTCCCTACCACTAGGGAAGTTGCTGCCACCATGGGACTCTAGTCCCAACTTTCCTCTTTGTCTATGAAGCTCTAGGGACTCCCTGTCTATAGCCAGCTGCTCTCTTCTGATCCTAAGCTGAGCTTCTTCATACTGGAGCAGTCTCTTTTTCCTTTCATTAGAGGATTCCCTCCTATGAGAGGAAACAGAGGTCCCTACTGAGGTGTCAGAATGGTTAGACTCCTGAGAAGGAGATCTGGACCTTCTAGGCACACTCACAACTCTTCCTGGTGGGACAAAGGGGAGGTAATTCTGATCCTCCTCCTCATCTGCAGGAGGAGCTGGATTGTCCAGGGCAAGATCATTGTCATCTTCCTGGCCAGTTTCAGAGGTCAGGTCCTGGGTATTTTCACCCCTGGCCCCTTCCTCATCTTCTGCCCCACCCTCTCTGCCTACCCCTGCAGACCCTAGGGGTCATCTGAGATCATCCAGCAGAAGCATCTCCATGAGACGTTGGGTGTTGGCACTTTTGCCTGTCTTCAGCTTCCTAGTCTTGCACAATTCTCTCAGTTCCAAGAATGGGAGGTTGTCATACTTGGAGGGTAGAAGCCCACTGGCTTCTGGCAGGGACCTACTGGTTCCTGGCCCTGAAGACATTACTAGTGAGGTGTGGTGTATGCACTACCTACTCTAGTGTGGCCTACTAAACTCTCTTGAGTTGTAGAAAGGGTGTGCTAAGCCCTTGACACACAACTCTAAGTTCAGTAGAACTTACTGTATTTCTAAGCTTGAATTTATATGTACCTCAGGTACCTTTATTGGTTTTCAGTTAGTCACACACTTGAGATTATCTGGTAAAACAAGGCAAGCTTTAATCCAACCGCTGCACACCAATGTGAGAAGTTGGCCTGGTATATGCTGTCCACTAGTTATAGTGGGCACCTTGCACCAGTCCAATCGACCTTTATTGATGATAGGTTTAAAGACAACCTTTATTGAAAGCTATCCTAGTGGTAGCTATGGAGAGCATCCTTCAGGCTAAGTCTTGAAGGAGTGTTAAGCTATTGTTTTACCAGTTATAATCTCATGTATGACCAAATGAAAGGAGAACCACACCAGGTATATATATAAAATATATGTATTTATTACTAAACACAACCCAATAGTCTCTTTATGAGGCTAGAGGTGAAAGTACACAAGTTACAAGTCAAATAGCACAGTAAATTAGCACAATATACGATTAGCCCTAGGGGCGTACCAAACCATATATTAAGAAAGTGGTATAAGAACCACGACTTAAGTAGACGCAAGGCCTAGAGCCTGTAGAATCGCTGGGACCCCAAGGAACCACCCAAGGTAGTGACACAGGGGACCAACGGGGGCTGTGTGCAGTGTGTGAACACAGCCGCGAGCTCCGTTAAAGTCTATGGGAAAGTCGTGGTTATCGTTTTAGAGTTTAAGGACACTTAGAAATGGACTAGGACCAAACCCTCTTGGACTTAGACAGTTCTAGGGTCAACACCCACGGAAGCACCGGAGTACTCGAGTTACCTCACCCAGGGAAGCCGGGTGCATAGGTGTCAAATGGTGTCGGGTCGCGTCGTCGTTTTCAATGGCAGCCTGCAGAGAAGGGCTACTGCTGGGAAGATGCGAAGTGTCCGAAGAGATCCAAGCCTGGATCGGAGATGAGAAGAACCTGAAAGCAGAGGGGACAGAGTCTGGGTCACTTGCCAGTGACCAGGGGCACGATAGTTGAATGCCCACCGATGTCGGGTGCTTCAGGTGAAAGAGGTGAAGCTTGACTCTTCAGCCACGAGGACCAGGAGGCATCGACGACAACCAGGAGCTGGATTCGAGCTGCCTCATAAAGGATGTCGAGTGGGACCTTTGAAGCTGCTGGCGGGACCTTTGAAGCTGCTCTCTGTTGTTTTTGGGGGGACTCTGCTAACGCATTATAGTACCCTGGTGGGAAATCGTCCCAGGGCGCTGCCAGTGCCACCAACGCCGCCACTGCCTCCTGGTTCCTCCGTAATCGACCCGCGCTGACCCTGGTGGGACTCAGAGTCCCAGGGTGACCAGCGCTTCTCGACAGTTCGCACATGTGCGGGGGAGGAGTCATCACGCGCTCTTAAGCGCTTCCACCTTTCCCGCGGCGCGGGACCTTTGAAGCTGCTCTCTGTTGTTTTTGGGGGGACTCTGCTAACGCATTTTAATACCCTGGTGGGAAATCGTCCCAGGGCGCTGCCAGTGCCACCAACGCCGCCACTGCCTCCTGGTTCCTCCGTAATCGACCCGCGCTGACCCTGGTGGGACTCAGAGTCCCAGGGTGACCAGCGCTTCTCGGCAGTTCGTACAGGTGCGGGGGAGGAGTCATCACGCGCTCTTAAGCGCTTCCACCTTTCCCGCGGCGCGGGACCTTTGAAGCTGCTCTCTGTTGTTTTTGGGGGGACTCTGCTAACGCATTTTAATACCCTGGTGGGAAATCGTCCCAGGGCGCTGCCAGTGCCACCAACGCCGCCACTGCCTCCTGGTTCCTCCGTAATCAACCCGCGCTGACCCTGGTGGGACTCAGAGTCCCAGGGTGACCAGCGCTTCTCGGCAGTTCGCACAGGTGCGGGGGAGGAGTCATCACGCGCTCTTAAGCGCTTCCACATTTCCCGCGGCGTGGGACGCGCCCGGGCAAGCCCGGGCCAAGGGCGGGCCCGTCCTTGCCCGTCACTGGCAGGAAGTGGCAGCCCTGCCACCCCCCTTGAATTTAGTTCTGCTTGATGACCAGCGCTGCCGTGGATCCTATGGAACCCTAATCTTATCTCTCTCCGACGGCAAGTAGACTGATTATCCTTGTTGTATCTTGGACTGCAATCATCTGTAAATGCTGGCTATTAGGTCTGTGTATCATTGCTTTACTGGGACACTCCCTTTTATGAAAAGAGTAAAGTACTTTGTTCCCTCATTTTTGAGCCTCGTACTGTAAATCTTGTGCGCCTGCTATCACTGTAGTTTTTCTTGGTGGTTTTTATCTAACAAGTTGGTTTTTTTTATAGTTAGAAATGGGTAAGCGCACCTGTATTGCCAAAAAAACCCGGGCACAAATTAATTCTTCCACCCCGCCCCCTCCGACATCAATTGACAAAATGCTGCAAAGGGCAATAGGTGCTGTTACGTCAGAAATTGAGCGCACCGAAAGGCGGTTGTCAATCACCCCGGACCTTTTCCTGCCCCTAGTGGACCTGCCCAGTCCCAATACTCTCTCGCCATCTGTGTTAATAACTGGAGAAGTTCTCCCACTCCCCCAAACCCAAGAAAATGTCACAATGACCACAACAAAATTGGTTGATGAGGTTGCAGGCCCACGCAAAAACGGGAAACGTAAGCAGCTTGTTGGGAGGGCAACTACGAGCAAGAAGGCAAGAAGAGGGAATGACCCAAGGGCAGAAGATTTTGTGAATCGGGACCTACCTACAGAACCTGCCCTAGCCTCTAGTGTAGACCCCAAGTATCCAGACTGGGCCCAAGCGCTATTAGCTGATTTATTGTCCCGACTTAGTGTTTTAATTAAGCAAGAGGTTGCTCCTTTAGTCGATCAATTAATATCCTTGTCATCTATGATCACCACGAGGCAAATACAACCTAGCTCTAATGTAACGATACTTCCAGTGAGGGAGGGACCTACGAATCCTGACCCTGATCCTAACTCGAGGGCACAGGTAGGCACAGAGGGGATCGTTAGTGCTCAACCTTTCAACACCCGGCAACCCACTAGACAAGCTTATAATCTCACCCCACAAAATCCTCCCGCCCAGCACGAGCAAGATCACAACACTAACATAACACTAAGAACAGCACCTACTGTGGATCAGAATGACCGCGCAATGAATAGTATGCCGATTACTCACCGACCAACTAGCACTCCAGTAGGGCGAAGTGAAACCATAGAGGACCTGAGAAGTAAGACAGATGTGGCTCTCCCAATCATTAACCTCCCCCCTGAATCATCGCCTTATGTAGTTATCCTAACGGGAGTTCCGCCTCTTAAAGATACTCAGAGGGAGACACAGCTAGAACTCAGGAACAAGACGCTAATTTTGGTTAGTTACACATAGACACTTCCCCTATGAGAGGGCTGGGGAAATTCTTATGGTACGGAGGGTAGATTGGGTGGGATCTACTAATAAATCCATTCCAGGTGATAGTGTGGTTATTAATTTCAAAAACCCCCAGATGGTACGTTTGATAATAAACCATAAACTGACTTCTTGTGAGCCCCGTACAGATGTGGGAGCTTTCCCGCTGGATTATTTTTATTCCCATTGTTGTAATCCTGGTAGGGTAAAATTTCCCTTGGGGCATCTTAGACAAATAGAGGAAGAACGGACTCATGGCTATAGACATGCTTATAGTAGATCTCAGATGTTCAACCTGCCTGTAAACAACCGATATGGGCCCTTGGAAGAAGTAGACTGACCATTAAGCTTGAATGGTGTGTGTTCTACAGAGAATATTCTGGAACCCCGGGAAGGGTGTGTACAGTTAGTCCAGGTGAGCCCCAAGCAGTCACTCTTAGTGGGGCCAGGTTTGATATTGGGGGCAACTGCGGAATCCCTCTTGCCGGCTGGGGAACAGCCGGGATCACTTTATACCCCTGGACCCACTTTTACTAATCACTCCAGTCGTTTGTCTGATATTGTCCAAGGGAATGCCCACCTAAGCACATCTCATGTTCCTACTGTCTCTGCGGAAGGAGATCCATGTTTAGGTAGTGTGCTTAAGATTTTATCCTGGAACGTAGCTGGCATCAAGAATAAACTCTCTTGCCCAGAGTGGGGATCTTTTGTAGACCAGTTTGATGTTTGCCTGTTCCAGGAGACTTGGGCAAAAGATGATTTTGGTAGGGTGGGTTTTGTAATATTTAATATTCCAGCTATCGCTAGCCAGAGGGGTAGACCTTCTGGTGGATTATCCATTTGGGTTGCCTCTCATGTGGGCTGTACACCTACCCTCCTGAATACCCATTCTAGAGATGTTCAATGTGTAATGCTGGGCTTTCCTTCTAAATTGCGGCTTGCCTTCATTAATGTCTACTCTCGCCCCGTAAGCCTGTCCCAGGAATCAAAAACGCTGGACGACTTAAATTCCTTTATTCCCCTGGTACCGTTAAATACGAGGCTGATAGTGGGAGGTGATTTAAATTGTCACTTTGAACCCCTCTTTGGTGCTCATGACATGATTATCAATGAGGAGGATCGCCAGTGGGCTATTCCAGATCCACAAGTTCAGCCGGCAAAGACCTGGTCCCCCCTGGTACTCCAAATAAATGCTATTTTTCTTAACCATTCCCTGAGAGCCTGTAATGGGCGTACAGCCTCTGATAGACCGGGCAAACCAACGTTTAATAGAATCGGCCAAGCATCTTTAATTGATTACATTCTTGTCGAGTGTAGATCTTGGTACAGAGTTCTGGATTTTGCTGTCCTCCCTCGACATGATAGCGACCATAATGCCTTGACATTAACTTTCAAGGTTCCAGATTCTGGTTTCCTCCCCCCAAACAATCCCCCTTTGGAGAATAGCTTATCTCTCACTACTAATAGGAGAAGAGTTAGGTGGGTAGTAATAAAACAAACACCAGAGAAGATGGGAGCTTTATATGAAATAGTAATTCCAGCTTTCCAGGAACTCAGTTGTTTACCTGCTGACTGGGATAACCCAGTATATTTTGATCAGGTTGCGGTACTCCATAAGAAACTGGCAACAAACTTAGCCGATTTCTTTCATCCGATAGTACGCCCTAGAAAAACAAAAATGGTAACCCACAAGTGGTTTAATGATAACTGTCGTAAGGCCAAACGGGCGTTGTTAGTGGCTATTAAAGATAAAAACAAGCCACTAACTAAAACTAGGAGAGTTCACTATAAAGAAACTGTCACCCATGCGAAGCAGTCCTGGGAAGAGAATAAATGGGTGGATATCAAGACCGCCCTACTGAACCGGGACATGAGAGAATTCTGGGCCATAGTTAGAACAGGAACTAGGGAGGGCAACCCAGCGGTTGAACCTAATATTCCAGCAGAAATATGAGCAGAACACTTTCGGGCATTGTATGCAGTAGAAGTTGATTTAGACCCCCAGCTTGTAACCATAGCACTCCCCCAGGTGACGTGGGTTTAGCTAGCGGGCAGACACAGGATACATTTGCTACTGCCTTTACCCGCGCCAACGCGGGGGCTCCCGGGATAACTCTTCGTGAGGTTGTCTCGGCAATTGAGAAATTACCAGCAGGCAAAGCACCTGGATTGGACAGGCTGCCAGGGGATTTGTTCAGGGACGAACCACATATCTGGGGTCCCTATCTTTGGGTGTTATTTAGCGCCATTATGAATGGCAGGCCAATCCCTGAAACCTGGGCAGGGGCAGAAATTGTCCCAGTTTTTAAAAAGGGGTCTCCTCTAAACCCTGCAAACTATAGACCGATCAGTTTGATCGATGTCACACAAAAGCTATTTGCAAGGGTTCTATTAGACCAAATACAGACCTGGCTGCACGAGAATGACATCATAAGCCCCTACCAAGCCGGATTCAGGAAAAACACCTCTACCGTGGACCAAATCTATAGACTCCAACTTATAGTTTGGAAGACGGTATCAATTGAGGGTGGCAGCCTCTTTTTGATTTTTGTGGACCTGAAAATGGCTTTTGATCTGGTCCCCAGAATTAAACTTTGGGGGGTGCTCAGAGAACTGGGGATTCCCCCCCATCTGCTCAGCATGCTTATTAAGCTGCATGAGGCCACCTACGCCCAAGTAAGATGTGGCAGGGGTGGAGAATTAACTAACAGACTCCCAGTTGACAGAGGAGTGAGACAGGGTTGTGTGCTTGCACCAACCCTCTTCTGCCTCTTTGTCAACGCATTAATTGCACAACTCTCTGAGGTTGAGGATAATGACGCCCCCAAGCTAGCAAACTCAAAGATACCGGCATTGATGTTTGCTGACGACACTCTTTTATTATCTAAGACGCCCAGGGCTGTTCAGAGGATATTGGATAGGTTTGTCGCTTTTTGTAATAATAGGGGCTTGGTGATAAACACCTCAAAAACAAAATTTATGGTGCTTAATCCGCCTAAGAAAATACATTCAAATCCCAAATTAAATGGCATTCCACTTGAAAGGGTTTCCGTATTTGATTATCTGGGTGTCACCCTCACTGAAAATATGGAATGGGCTCCCCAAATAGCTAAAGCCAAGCTAAAACTCGCCCAGACCGCCGGGGAATAGCTAAATTGGTAAGGGAATCAACGATGAAGCCCATTGCCCCTGCCATTGAGATCTATAGGGCGCAAGCGAGGGGAGCTACGTTGTATGGGGCTGAACTCTGGGGACATTGCTCTTCTGTCCTTTTAACTAAGGTTGAGAACAGTTTCCTCAAGCAAATCTTGGGCCTCCCGCCTAGTACACCGCTAACCCCCTTGCAGCTAGACATAGGTATTGCCCCGATCGAAGATGAGGCTGCCCTACGACCCCTAACTTTTTGGCGAAGGCTTTGGGTGACCCCAGAATTGGTTGAATACCAAGCAGAAACAAAGGATCTTCTAGCCCATCTAGGGGTCCTAAAAAAGTCCCTTGGTTTGTGCATGTGAGGCATCTATGTGTAATGATAGGTAAACCAACACTTTGGACTAATCCTGAAGAAACCAGTTTCATGGTTTCACGAGCTGAACTTGTGAAAATGTATCGAATAAAAAGCTCGAGGCCATCCAGGTAAATCCGAAATTAGGTCCTCTAACTACACTGTTCCTCACAGTCAAGGAGGACTACAAATTTGAACCTTTTTGGATGACATTTTACCTCCCATAGCAAGGAAATTATATGTGCAGTTCCGATATAGTATTTTACCCCTCCGGGCTTTTACTTCCAAATGGGCTCATTTGCCCCCTCGTGGGTGCCCTGCCTGCAACAACCACGAGGAGACTGAACTGCATGTTTTATTCTGTTGCCCTGGGTACAAAGTAGCAAGGAAAAGCTGGCTTGTACAGTTGTGCAGGAATCTGGGGTTTGTGCAATGTATGGCGGCATTTAGAGTCTTGAAATACGATACTTCCAAGCCTATAGATTTTGCTGTTTCTCAGTTTCTAAATGCAATGTGGCGAAGGAGAAGGGTTTTCCTTCACAAGGAAAAATAATTAAAAGATACTAGCCTGATTGTAGTACTAATACAAGCGCCCAATGCTTAGACCACTGTAATGGGAATTTGCTTTTAAATTTTTATGATTAATGTAGATTTTTTCTTTTTTTTTCTGTCTTTTTAATTGGCATTTGTCTTTTATCTATTTATTGCAACATTACTGTGTTGTCCTTTGTTCAGGGCCTGTTTAGTTATACTAATGAACCGACCAACTATTGGGAATCCCAGCCCTGTGTGGTTTTCTCCATGTACCTGCAAATGTATGGATGTATTCTATTATTGGAAATTTTATGTTGTGTCGTGTATCCACAATTCCTCTGATGGAAGTGGTTCTACTTTTATGTTGGAATGTTTTAAATCCAGAGTGCAGTTCTACTTATCTTTGTATACTTTTATGGTCCTAGTGACCGAAATAAAGGTTTTTGAACTGAACTGATGTCGAGTGCTGCAGTGTTGGTGTCCGGATTGAACACAACAAGCCTTGGCAACAGCAACCCATGCAGAATAGAGAAAGATGCTTCTGTGCAGATCAGCAAGGTCTGAGGGACTCACCACTTGGTGGGGAGTGAGGGCACGTCTGGAGCAACCAGAAACACCCAAAGGAAATCAGAGTTGCCTTCACAGGGACCCACCAGTCGACGGACCAGGGATCGCAAAGGAGCCCCAAGCGGAAATGCAGGAAGCGGGCCCATGGAACACTCGTGGAGTGTAGGCTCACAATCTTCAGTGCAAATGGTGCTCGGGGCCTGGGCTACAAGTAACCCAAAACAGGACTTCAAGAGTTGTCGAGAAGTTAATGCACTAGCAAATGTGCACGGTGTCCAGGAGTTCGGGTTCCACGCTACTCACGAGGGCTGCGGGTCTCAGCTTTGCTGGGGACTCGGGTCGGCCTCTGAGATGTCTGGAAATCCTCTTCCTGGGTTGCAAGTACTTCAGAGTCCGGCGGGAGCTTCAGAGATGCAGACCGGCAAATGCTTTGTTGGTGCCTGCCAAGCAGAAGAGTCACTCCTTGACCCCAAGGGAGATTTCTTCAGTCCTCTAGTCCTTAGTAGAGTTCCAGGATTCAGTTGCAGAGTTTCGTCCAGGGATATCTAAAGTCCTGTTGCCAGGGTTCCCTTACTTATACTAAAGAAAGGGGTTGGACTAACTCTGGGGACCCACCTATGGGAGGGTTTGGAAAGAGGGGTGGCTACACCCATTTCCTTTGTCCAGTTTTGCGCCAGAGCAAGGGCTGGTAGCCCCTGCAACCGGTTTGAACTGGGGTATGCACGAGGACACCAAATGTGACCCCAGTGCAGGACTTCAAAGCACTTAGAAAGTGCACCCACCCAGCCCCAATCCACTAAGGCCTGTCTGGGAGGTGGTCACACCTCCCTGTGACAGGAAACCTATTGTCCAGGCCTCCCCTGCCGGAGTTTCGGTCAGCAGCAGGAGGCCAGACTCGTGTCTGTGGCTGCAGCATCCATTTTGTGATGCCAGGCTCTGTTTAGTTGGTACCGGGTATACCGGTGCTGTCATGTCTCTCCCTCTAGAAGGGTGGGATCATACTCCCACACCAGTAACTGGTGTCGGGGTATGATTCCAAGGTGTTTGACACCAAACACGACATGTTTCTGTGCAGCCATCCCAAAGTTAGCATTTACCGTTTAGATATAATGCACTTAAGAGTATATGGTCAGGCTGCACCACAGACAACCCCGGAGAGGAGATTCCGAAGGCTGCAGAGGGGCTCTGCTCATGCATGGGCACCCTCTCACATAAAACCAAGCACCCTGCCTTCAGGATTGATAAGGCCTGCCATAGGGGTGACTGATAGGTTTCTATGTGCAGTGATAGGTGAGATATAGTGAACCTATATCTCTGCAAGCACCACCTTACTCAGGCAGCAGTAGCAGTCCTGTGTTGTCATTTTGGATGGCCTTCCAGGGGTGGCACAATACATGCTTCAGCCCCTGGTAGGCCTCTGGGGTACCTATGCCCTGGGTACATAGTATACCATATACTAGGGACTTATAAGGGCACTCCAGAATCCAATCTGTGATGTACCTAAAGTACAGGGAATCAATTTAGAGAGGAAGCAGCTAGGCTGGGGTCCTGAATAGCAGGGCTCCAGCCAGACTAAAGTCGAAAAACAGTGATACACCAGCAAAAAGTGGGGGTAACCATAAGAGGCAGATCCTACTCTCCTACAGTAGTGGTGTGCAGTATCCGCAGGGGGCACAAGTGGGACATGTGTGCATTCGATTGCCCCCAACACGGCCGGGAATCCGGCTATGGCGTAGAAGCCTTGCTTAGTCTCCAGCTGTTCCTGCGCTTTGTTGGGGAAGTGAAGGTACTGGGGTATGAAGCTGATGATGGCATCCAGGACGGGTGTGATGAACTTTGATAGGGCTGGCTGTGAGGACCCTCCGACTCTGGCAGTTGTTGGTTGGAAGGTCCCAGAGGCCAACAGGTGCAGCACTGCCAGCAGCTTTGTCTGCGGTGGGATGTTTGTTCTCTGCTGTGTTGGGACGGTCAGCCTGTGGGCGATGTGGGTCAGGATGCGGAGGATGGTTGTCCTTTTGAGCCTGTAGTGGGCAATGACTTCCGCGGGCGTTAGGTCTGTGAGAGTGGTGCGTTTTCGGTAGGTCCGCTGTCTTACTCTACACTGCCTCTGTGGTGGTCCGGGGGGGAGCGGGTTCGGGTCCTGTGGGTGGTGGCGGTCCAGGGGGTGGTGGCGGTGGGTGTTGTGGCCCTGTTGGGGCTCCGAGCTGCATGTAGAGTAGCTCCATGGCGTCGTTTGTTCTTCAGGTATGGCTGTGTGCGGGACTCCGTTGCCTACTGCAGGTAGACGTCCGTCTTTACACCTGCTTGAGACAGGTGTTGAATACCTGCGGCTATCGCACATTATCGCCTGTTTTGTGTTCTTATCGCCGATGTGGCTGGTCGTTGTGAATGTTGAGGTGTGATGTTGTCTCGACTTTTCACACAGGAACGCCCACTCTGCATCTCTCTCATTAGCGATATTTGCGGAGGTCCTCTGTGGCGATGTTTTTTGCGGCTGCTATCGTGGGTAAACTGGTGCTGTGGGCTGTTTACACCGGCTTGTGAATGGGGAGGTAGATTTATCACGACTTTGGCTGCGATGAAGTGCCGTTAATTCTGCGTTAGCTCCTTGTGAATATGCCCCTCAATGTCTAGAGTCACCAGACACTGAGTCTCTCCATTAAAGGGTTTCCCCTCTAAGAGTGAAATAATATGGGAAGAATCTCTCACATAAGATTTCAACCCACTCACTATTGGGCGTAAAAAACAGTCAATATACTTACTTAAGGGTTCCAACAAAGAGTCTTTACTGTTCACTGTAGCCTCATTGGTGGATCCGTACTGTTTTTACGTATTTTCGGTAGGCGAAAAAAGTGCCGGAATTCTAGGTTCAGTGTTGTTAAGAAATCTAAATTCTTCGTCACAAATCCACTCACTGTCGCTGGCTTCAGTCAGAAGTCTCAAACAGTCATTGGATAATATGGTAAGACAGCTTCCCTGTGTGGGTTCATAATGTTCTTCCACCTCTAGCATCTTAAGTATCCTCCTTTCATAATCCGGGGTGTCAAAAATAACAACCCCGCCCTTATCCGCGGGTTTAATCATTATACTCTGATCCTCTTTGAGAGATTGAATAGCCTCCCTTCCTACTTTACTAATATTGTGTGAATGGGACTGGTAAGTATCAGACAAAACCTGTTGTACCCCACTTTCTACTGTTCTCTCAAATACCTCTAGGTTTTTACCCACTTGGGCTAAGGAGGGTGTAAACGAAGATTTGGGCTTCAGACCGGAAATATTGGTGGAATCTCGTGGTGGCCGTCCCTCAAAAAATCTCCTTAATTGTACTCTTATCAGGGATATAAGTGCAACATTGTTGAATCTTTAACATACTACAGACTCCACCTTCTTTTGCCAATAATACATCTAAGGCAAGTCTATTTTGTAAAACCATGGTCTTCATAGCAACCATTTCAGTATCAACCATCAAAAACCCACCAGCGGTATCCGTGGATAAACGATCAACCACTGTAGACAATTTTTGAATTTTCTGTGAATTTAGAATAACCCCAACTGAAGGTATCAATGCACCAAATATATCCCCAAATATTTCAGCAGCACTCAAACCCCTTTTTCTCCATGTTAGTTGTTTTTCATTGGTTCCTTGTTCATCATTCACATGATACATTTTAGGAAAGACAATTCCCATATAACAACATCCATACCAATGTGGTGGCAGCTTATAGTAGGCATTTTTACCACATATGAAATAAACCCCAGGGTAAACAGGATCTGTACCACCCTTTAATCCCCAACCACCAGTAATTAAAAAAGTGTGTTCACATTCACTGGAACCAATGAAATGGTTATTATAATCTGTTTTCTGCCTTAGTATGCAAAGCTTTCCCCTATGGGGCCAATACAGAGTCATTGCAGCAAAAGCCTCATTCGTCCTTTATGTGCCCATGAAGGCTCCTTACTCTTCTGTTCAGCAGCCCTGCGTTTAAATTCTCTACTTCTATCCTCTACAGAATTTATAAAATCAATCTCTACACTACTTAACCTACAGGTTAAATTATATCTATGTGCATAAACTGTATCTATATCGAATCAAAAGGAGAGAAAGGGAATATTAGTGGAGCCACTCTTGGTCCCCTTGTAATATGTAAATAAACAAACAACAAAAGAGTGATTCCAAACAAAGAGCTAGCACGAGGAGTCACACCTGTTTTTTAAAAGATCCCTCACATCCGAATGTGGAAGTGCAATTACCGGTCTACATGTTTCAGCCTCCGGTTGCGAGTAGCGAGGCTTTCTTCAGGCCAGAATGCCACGGGGGTGTGCACACGCTAAGGTGCACCCTCACCTGTGACACCTAAATACCGCAAGACTTACGGTTTATAGTGGGCCCTCAGCAATTTCTGAAAGCAAAGCAATTATGAGATGTAGAAAGATCTTACACCATGGATCCTAGTGGGGGGCGGTGGCTTGTAGTCACACGTACGCCAAAGCCAGACGCCCGTTTGGCACCTAGTACTACCCCTGATCCAGGACCCCGAGGATGTGCCCGTGGCATTCTGGTCCTGAAGAAAGCCTCGCTACTCGCAACCGGAGGCTGAAACATGTAGGCCGGTAATTGCACTTCCACATTAGGATGTGACTGGCCAATTTAACCAGTATTTACATCCACTTTCACCACATTTTAACCTTGCCTTACTTCTCCACCAATAAAAATATTCGGGATAAGTAAAGACAATTTTAACCTTTCACTTTCACTGACTGCACTTCCCAAAGTAACCCGCTCCGCTGTAACCAGGCGTCGCAGCACACCCGAGAGGCATTCGGCCCCTTGGGTGGGATCCCAATGATGAAGCATGTTACCAACCAGATTGGTGAGTGAGGGATCTTTTAAAAAGCAGGTGTGACTCCTCGTGCTAGCTCTTTGTTTGGAATCACTCTTTTGTTGTTTGTTTATTCATAAACTGTATCTATCGTTTTGATAGTGTGAAAAAACTCTCCCAAATATTCTGCATCTCTAGCACTATACACTATATTCATATTATTTCTAATAGGAATTTCTGAAAACACTAAATCATAATTTGAATAAAAGTATTGAAACGCCCCTTTAGCATAAAATAAGTTGGTTAGTACACTACACAATATACCATATGTCAGTGGCAAATGGTGGTAAGTCACACCCTCAGACACAGACATAGGTAATTGCATGCACACATAACAATCTCTCGGGTCCATTGTGTCCACATATTCATAAAGTAATTTTGTAAAGACGTTTAACGAATAATCACTAATAGATTTATCCAAATGTAAAACACTACCAGTTATTTCTTTCATATTAGTCTCAGAATCTTCTTTCAGAACATTTTTAGTAACCAAAGTCACATGTTCATTATTATTAGTAGTAGCATTTACTATATTAATAAACATAAAACGAGGTATTACAAATGTTAAAATCAACCACACAAACATTGTTAATAAAGCACAGAAAACACAAACATTGAAGCATTTTCACCTACATATTCCCTGATTCTGTTTACCAGTCTCAGTTCTATTCTTCTTCAAAAATTATGTAAAAAGGAAAAAATAGACAAAAATCCTAACTAAAAATTTACTCACAAATAATTAGTAATTTTACTTGGCTAATTTACTTTGTGCACTCCACACCAAAGACCTGAGCCTTAGGGGCGTGGCCGAGCCGTGCAGCAATATGGCCGCTTGCTGAAGTGGCTCTGCTGGCCGAGTACATCATCCGGCATTTATCCGAGCAAACACTACCCATCTACGTTTTAGCAAATATGAACAGATAATTTAAACAAAGCGGAGCAGATTGATGCCAGTAAAGTAGCTGGGGACTGCTGCTACAGCGGAACTCAACCTCGTGGTCCTGAGGCCCGTGCTGAGAGGCGGCTGCGCGGGAGGCCGGCGCAAGTCTGCGGGCCCATTACATCGCTGTCTGGGGCATACCGAAGCCGGGGTCCTCTGCCGGGTCTCCCGAGGAGCGTGGAGAGAGGACCAGTTGCAGGCGGCAGCGCTGAGCACGACCCCGGAGCTGTGACAAGCGGAGGCTGCTGACGGGAGGCTGGTTGGGCCCCAGGCGGTAACACCGAGTGAGCGCTGCCACTGGAGAATCCAACCGTATCGTCAGGGTGCCGACGTTCCAATCAGAGGAGGCAAACGACGCGGTGAGGAGCCTGACGGTCCTGCGGCCGATCCCCCTGGTGCGGGAGGCAGAGCTGGATAGCGCGGCCTGGAGGCAGAGACCACGCTGTGGAAGCGGCCACCAGGAGGACTGATCGCTGTGGGGTACATGCGGAGGCGCGTGCCCGAGACTAGGCACTGCCGACATCGGGTGAGCCTGGCATCCCCGCTCTCCTCAGATATGGTGTAATCGCGCACTGGGAGGCCCCTGCGGAAGAAGATGGGGCCTCCCCTGCTGTTAGTCACGCAAGTCGGTCCGCGCGGGTGGGCCCGAGGACTCCCATAGCACAGAGGGAATAGCTGCTCCCCCCGACGCATTGCCCTCCCCCATGGTCCTCCCCCAGATCTGCGGCAAAATTCACGTTCAGCGGCAATACTGTGGCCAGGGGCGGACAAAGCAGGATAGCTGCGGAGTGCACCCCCATACCTCCTGCTGGACAACGAAAACGTAGGGAGACGTATTCACTCTGCCGCATTGGACTTTACTGGCCGGGAGACGGGGCAACACACACCACAGGCCCATTGAACAGCTATAGCGCATGACGGAGTAAATAGCTACTGCGCCTCAGGTCCATATTGCGAGCACTGCGGGCCCCCCGCCTGACAGCGCACCACCGCCAATGGGTGAATACCTACCACACGGCCGCGGCGGGACAGACCGAGCCGAGGGTGCATTGCCGGGAGCCGCCGGTGGAGTAGGCCTCTCAAGCTGCTGTGGGCGGGGTGGGCAGCAGCAGATTCGGTGTGCGTTGCAGTGCGGTCGCTAAGGTGACAAACAGGGGCCGGCTGCACTGCTCCTGCATTGCGGGGGTGCCACTGCCGTGGACAACTGAACGCAATCTGAAGTGTACCTGCTGACCTAATGAAACACCTCTTGCGAGCAGAGACCGTACAGTGTAGTGGTTTTGGCAGAAAGAACACCGAGGTGAAGCCTTGCAAGACACTGAGGCAGGAGTCTGCTCATTGACAGGAATATCTAGTCCCACCCCACGATGTGCGCGGACTGTGAACGGGAGCTTTGTTTCGAGGACCCACACCCAGACATGTGCGCCATGAACAGGTTGCCGTTATGGGTAAACCAGACAACAAACAGGCCAAAATCACGTTCGAAAAGCGCGCCACACAGCTACAAGACATGGGGTCGATACCGATCACTGTGGTGCCTGAGACGCAGCTAGAACTGGACCAGGAGGACGACATAAAAACTATGCTGAAAGAAGTTAAGGTCAGCCTACAAGACATAGATTCAAAGCTAGACTCTCTGGCGTTGCGAATGGACCACGTCTCCCAAAGAGTAGACAAGCACGTATCCCGCATTGATACCCAGGAAGCAAGGGTTTCAGACTCAGATGACCGCCAGGTGGAGACGCAGGAACGGCTACTCCGCATGGACAAGGTGCTTGAAGTAATTAAAGCGCGCAACGAAGACCTCGAAGCGAGGTCAAGAAGGAATAATGTCTGCATCATGGGCATTCCAGAATCCACGAACATAGCGAACATGGAACAATACATCGAAGGGTTACTACGGGACCTGTTTGGATCTGCCCTGTCAGAAATGTTCCTGGTGGAAAGAGCACACCGTACGCTGGGACCTAGGCCCCCCCCTGGAGCACAACCGCGGCCAATACTGGCCCGTCTCCTAAATTACAGAGACAGGGACGCTGTGTTGCGGCTGGCCCGGGAAAAAGGTGAAATACAACATCAGGGAAACAACATCGCTTTCTATCCGGATTTCACACAGGCTGTTCAAGCTGCATGACGGGAATTCATCCCCGCCAAGAAGCTTTTTCAAAAATCAGGCACGAAATATGCCATGTTATATCCAGCAAAGCTCAAGGTCCAGACAGGGGGCAAACCCATGATTTTCACCGAGGCCAGTGCTGCCCTGAAATTTGCAAAACAAACGGCAAGGAAGCAGCAGTTGAAAGATTCGGCAGCCACGGCCTCCCCGAACAGTCAGCAAAGTGACAATGATTAATATGCTTGCTTGATGGTTTATTTTACAGGTGTACGGAACACAGCCCGCAGCCAAACGCACCACTAGCCATGACAAATGTTAATTGTTTATAGTTCCAGGTAGTGAATAACTCTACTCGGCCACCCTGTTGCTCCTGCAACAGGGCAGTTTGCCGGCGAATCTTCGCCCCCCAGGGATGATTCCCTTCAGCCTTGCGTGTTCAGGGCTTTTGTTTGCCATGGGATGTAAGGGGTATGCACAACCTGATTGGGGGGTTGGTGTGGGAGGGGGTGGGCGGGGGTTGTTGTTGTTTTAATTGTTGTGTGTTTAATGCAGTATACATCACGTTCTACATTATCCCAGTGCTTGACTTGCTTTCCTCTAAATTTCTTGCACCTATGGAATACTTGTCCCCCTACAGTGGGAGCCCTTACACAGCGGGGGGATATTGCAGGGAGCGACCAAAGGCACACCTCACTCAACGAACCACTGGCAGACATGGAGCCACTTTTACTACCGTATTAAATGTCTAAATTGACCTGTGTTACCTGGAAGGTACGTGGCCTAAATGACCACAGAAAGGCACGACTGGTGCAGTCCTACCTAGCGAGACATGTTGTGGACATATGCCTACTACAAGAGATCCACCTGAAAAGTACCGCTTGTGATAGATTGAAATCCACTAGGTGGAGTGAGATATACACCTCCTGTTACTCTAACTATTCCAGGGGAGTGGCCACATTAATTAGGCGGGGCATTCCCTGGCAGACGATAAAGGTAATTAGCGATCCAGACGGACGATACTTATTGACATTGGGGACACTATTCAACAGACGAGTGCTTATCGCCAATATATATGGTCCCAATGTTGGTGACCTCACTTTGGCATCAAATGCAATCAATGGGGGACGCAGCGATCATCTGGGGGGCGATTTCAACACAGTACTGTCGCCCGAAGAAGACAGGGAGGGCGCTTCACGTACACATCACCCACAGGCTGCTGCGGTATTGAAGGGATTGCTTGCTGACTATAGTCTAATTGATTCCTGGCGAGTGTTTCATCCCGGAACTAGAGAAGGCACGTGCATCACACAGCAACACAATGCTTGGTCACGATTAGACTGCTGGCTCACCTCACAGGACCTCCACTCATGGGTAACAGAGGCGAAACACCATGCTCGCACTCTGTCAGATCACTCACCGGTCACACTGACACTGCAGGTGCCCAAACCTTATATACAGCCCTTCACGTGGCGCTTACCGCCCAACGCTCTTCTCGATGCAGCTTTTAGGGAGGAGCTTTGCACGCAGATTAAAGATTACTTTGACCATAACGTAGGCACCGTTGAGTCCACCGGAGTTCTTTGGGAGGCGTTTAAGGTGGTCATCCGCGGGCACTGTATAGCGGGACAGTCCAGGGTACTCAGGGACATTCGCGGCAGCCTGAGCAGGCTGGAAACGGAGCTACATACCCTGGAAACACATTATTTTAATACACCAGCAGCCACAATCATGGAACAGATCCATAGCAAACTCAAGGAATATGAAGAGGAGGCAGATAGGGAGATCAAATTCCTACATAAACATGCCACCGCACGTAGGTATGGAGAGGGTGACAGGCCCGGGAAAACACTCTCGAACCTTCTGCGACAACCCAGGGGCTCTACATTCATCACATCGCTCAATACCCCCGCGGACGGGGTGGTGCACTCCCCGACAGATATTCTCGCCACTATGCGTGATTTCTATGCTCAACTATACACCTCTCAAACAACTCCCACAAACTCGGTCCTCGAAGTCTTCTTCGACTCCATAGAGCTGCTGTGGTTTTGGCAGAATGCTTCGGGAATACCTTGATATACCTTTTACGGTAGAATATGTGCGACAGGTCATCGGGAGCTTACAAGCCGATAAGGCGCCAGGTGCGGATGGCCTTACTGCTAAATTCTATAAAGAATACTCGGAGTTACTAGCCCCCTACCTCCTGGCAGTATACCAGGAGGCACTACAAGAGGGAACCCTCCCTGGCTCAATGCACGAAGCCATCATCATCACCCTCTTAAAACCGGACAAGGACCCCCAACAATGTGATTCATATCGTCTACTCTCATTAATAAATCTGGATGCCAAAATCTTCGCCAAACTTTTGGTTAATCGGCTCCAGCCCTTATTACCATTGATAGTGAGGCCGGACCAATCAGGATTCGTGCCCGGAAGGTCAACTTCCCACAATTTAAGAACACTATTCGGGCTGCTACACTACCTCACCCCACATGTCCCCGCGATCGCGGCTCTCTTGGACTCCACAAAGGCGTTTGATTCTTTGGAATGGGGGTTTTTATTCCCACTGCTGGGACGTTTAGGCCTGAGCCCCCTTTTTATCCGGCAAATTCAACTTCTATATACGAGGCCTACTGCAAGGCTCAGAGTCAATGGACTGATCTCAGAGCCAATAGACATCACACGGGGCACCAGACAAGGCTGCCCTCTGTCGCCACTACTATTCGCGATTGCGACCGAACTACTGGCAGCTCGCCTACGGCAGCACCACACGAACAGGGGGATATGCTTCACAACCAGGGCACTCACCGTGTCGATGTATGTGGACGATATCATTTTTATACATGGTAAACCCCAAAGAAAAGTTGTCCCACATGACGTGGGAGGTTGTACGATACGGCGGACTATCTGGGGTAAATATAAATTGGGGAAAGTCGGTAATTCTGCCACTTACACCCGGAACCCCGGCTTTCGAGCCTGAGTATCCATTACTCTGGGCATCCGGCCCTGTCCGCTACCTGGGCATTTGGTTCAGTGATAATCTGCAGGACCTGTGGACGGAAAATTACGGCAGGGTAGTAGATTGGATCAAAGAGAGAGTCAAAAGATGGAAGACCCTTCCCCTTTCTCTGGCCGGCCGCATAGCAGTGGCCAAAATGATTATATTGCCGAAACTTTTATATCTTTTTGCAAACATTCCCTTACCACTCACGGTGCAGTTTTTTGGCCAACTCAAGTCACTCATGACTGAGTTGGTGTGGGCTGGAAGACAGCCCAGGATCTCCTGGGAGGTACTGACACTCCCACAGGCGCAGGGTGGCATGGCGGCTCCTGACTTTGTTCTATACGTGCATAGTGCACAGGCGCAATTCTTGCATTTCTGGGTGCATCCCACACCATTTCAACCGCACGTTGCAATAGAAATAGATAGGGAAGCGCCCCTCCCACTATCCACAGCGCTATTCTACACATACAAACGTCCCCGTGATGAAATTGACACTGTACAAGTACGAAGATGGGCATGGGCAGGTCTCCGTAGACGGGCACAATTGGACATATTATATGCTCCATCCATGTCACTCCCAAACAATCCATTGCTCCCTCCGCTTCTAGAGTCCAGAACGCATCAATGCACGTCCATGCATAATATAAAGAAAGGAGGCGATCTTTACCCTGTGGGTCACTTTCTCACATTACAACAAATGTGCGATCCCACACCGCCCTCAGCGCTGGATATGTTAACCTATTATAGGATTCGGGCATCATGCAAAAAAAATGTCCCCACATTTCCTGAGCCGCCACCAATGCTGCAGGCGTTGGAAAACCTATTAGCGGTAGCATCGGGGCGGAAACTCATTTCTCGTATCTACAACGGCACACAGAAATCATATCCAATTATAATACCAACCGCTCGCAGGGCCTGGGAGGAGGATCTGGGGGAGGGCATCACGGACAAGCAGTGGGAACTTAGCTGTAGACAGATGGAGCGACTGTTGCCGAATTACCGTCTCCGTCTCAGCCACTTTAAGTATATCCATCGTCCTTATCGCACACCCATACAACTACATAAAATGGGGCTGCGAGAGGACGACCGCTGCAGGAGATGCGGAGCCTCCCGGGCGACCTTCCTCCATTTGGCATGGCAGTGTAGACCAATTGCAAACTATTGGATAAATGCATTTGGCCACATTAAAGCAATCACCGTGTTGGATCTCCCTCACATGCCACTGATAGCATTGCTGGGAATCATAGAGGTAGTGCCACCGAAACTTCGCAAACTGCCTGAAATACTCTTCCTATTGGCAAAAAGGCAGGTGGCTGTGCATTGGGGGGCAGCCCTGCCTCCCACGACGAAGGAATGGGCTGCTAGCGCGACATACTGTAAGGCACAGCTGACAACGTATTGGGAATTGCTGCCAACACGATCCCGTCCTAGAGATATCTGGGAACCCTTTGTAAACTGGTTACAGTCGGCAGATGCAGTGGATTTGTGATATAACAAAGTCTGTACACTAGGTTCATGAAGCTGTAGTGTCCAGAAATGTGAAGCATAGGGTAGCCCTGTATTGAGTGCTGAGGTGTATTACTTAATAAAGGAATTGTAAACAGGTACTCATTTCTGTTTCAGACAATGTAACGAAGGGCCTTGAATGTAGTAGGCATACTGGGATCTCGAACAGAAACAATAGATTTCATGGAATGTCTTGTACTGCATGTTTTGTTATTGTTGTACAATTTGTGAGAAATGCAAATAAACAGAATAAAAAATAAAAAAAAAGACCTGAGCCTTGAGCTCCTCTTCAAAATCCAGCTTCAGAAACTCTCTTTTTTTCTCTGGAAATTTATCACATAAATCTCCTCTCTCTTTTTGATCACCCTCTTCAAATTAGTAGTTCACTTAGGGCAGCTTGAAAAAATGGTCCTTCATCGCACAAAATTTTAGAAATTCTTTTTCCCAATCGTTATTTGAGACACTTTCATTTGCAACTACAACCACATAAGTCCATTCTGGTGCTGTGTATTTCTTGCTTGGCACTTTAACTCTCTTTGTTCTTCGTACTTGACTCTCTTCTTCTGTTTCACTTTGTTCTGATTGACTCGATACTTCAAGTATTGTTTCAGGAACTTTACTATTGAAGGTGTATTTCAGCTTTTTCACTCCTTTTGGCCACTTGTCTCCTTTCTTTGTCCTTTTTCCATTTTCATTCGTTCCTGAACTTTTTGCAGATGAGTTCCTCCTTCTTTTGTCTTTGGCAACTGCAGAAACTGAAGGAGTCACTCTGTTCTCACCATTGTCAGCGACAGTGTTATCTTCACTAGTCCCAGTAACTTGTGCCCACTCTACTCTAACTTCAACCTGCTCTGGAACATTTCTTTGTTCACGTCTCTCTTCTTCAGCAGTTTCTTCGTTTTCAAGTGGACTTGGGACTTTTCTCGTGTGACTTGCGTGAATCCAATTTGGCAGACCAGCACACTTAACAGCTGTTGTAGTCACCAGTATGATCTGATGAGGGCCATGCCAGCGAGGTTCTAAACAGGACTTTCTGACATGCTTCTTCACCACGACCCAGTCCCCAGGGCTTAGATCGTGGCCTTGTTCTTGTTGAGCTGTTGTCGCAACTTCTCCAACCTGGTGAGACACAGAACGTACCACATTAGCCAATCCTTTACAATATTCCAGTACCAAGTCATCAGTAATGTTCATCAGTTGATTTGCTGGAACTGTTGGCTGTCTCATAGCCCTGCCCATAATGATTTTGTGGGGAGACAATCCAGTTTTCTTGTCAGGGATACTTCTTAGGCTCATTAACATTAATGGCAAAGCATCAGGCCATTTCAATGTTGTCAAAGCACAAACTTTAGCCAATCTTGATTTTATTGTGCCATTGACCTGTTCAACAACACCTGAAGTCTCAGGACTGTATGCACAGTGCAGTTTCTGCTCAATCTGTAATGCTGCACAAAGCATCCGAATTATTTCATTATTAAAATGTGTCCCTCTATCTGATTCCAACGAGACTGGAAAACCGAATCTAGGAATAATCTCTCTAAGAAGCAATTTAGCAACTGTTAGGCTATCATTACGTCTTGTTGGATATGCTTCAAACCAACGAGAAAACAAGCAAACAACCACAAGGACATATTTTAATCCATTGCAAGGAGGCATCTCACTAAAGTCTAACTGCATTCTGGTAAATGGACCAGCTGCTTTCCCACTTCGTCCCATGCTAACCACTGTCTTTCTTCCTGGGTTTTGTTTATGACAAACTGTGCATCTCCGACAGAGACTTTCTGCAATCACTCTGAATTTGGGATTAAACCATGTCTGTTGAAACAATCTAATCATTGCATCTCTACCAATATGTGTCGGCCCATGATGGACTCTAGCCATCTGCGAAAAAAGACTATCTGGCATTACTATTCTCCCATCAGTGTATACCCAGACCTCATCACCTGACCTGCGTGTGCATCCCAATTTAATCCACCCCTCCTTTTCAGAGTCACTTGCCTCTTCTTGTAGGTCTCTCACTTCATCCCAAGTCTCAACAGATGTGAACATTCATTTGCATTCTGTTTGTTCAATTTGCTCATTTACTGATGGTTCCACATTAATCAAGTATGTATTCAAAGCACAAAATTTAGCAATTTCATCTGCATATCGATTACCTAGTGTGATGTATTCACAACCAGATAGATGTGCACTGCATTTCACCACCCCAATTTGTGCCGGCAATTGCAATGCCATCAGTAGATCTTTTACACACTCACCGCTTCTGATCGGTGAATCCGAAGAGGTCAAAAATCTATGTTGGGACCACAACTGCCCAAAGTCATGTACGACACCAAAGCCGTATTGACTATCCGTAAAATTTGTAACCCTCATTTGTCTTGATAAAATGCAAGCTCGAGTGAGCACTTTTAATTCAGCCACTTGTGCAGAACTCACTCCTTTCAACCACGATGTTTCAATCACATTTGCTACTGTGCAAATTGCATAGGCAGCTCTCAAGCAACCCTCTGAATCTCAAACATGAGCCATCCACAAACAGAACCACATCAGATTCAGGAAGCTGTGTATCTTTTATATCAGGCCTTGGTTTTGTGCACAATTCTGTCACATCCAGGCAATCATGATCAACTTCATCAAAAACTTCCTCACAATCTGGAGTTGGCAATAACATAGCTGGGTTCAGGCTAGTACACCTCGTTATTGTCACATTTTCAGCACCTAGAACATGGACATTACCACCTCCTGATACTTCTCTCATTGGATAAGCCCAAACAGCATCATCCGATTCTGTCTTTTTTTCTGGCTCTCTCAACGGATACGACGGAGAAGCTACATTCGCTTTGAAATGTTCATCTTTTTTCTTTTTAGCCCATCTTCCTTTCCACTTGTCCAATTCACCCCAAAGTTTCAATGTGCTAATCAACTCTTTCATTTGCAATCGCTTCCCTGAAACATTTAAATTTTCCAAATCTCAGTCTGTAAAATCTAATCTTTACGTTTTTTGTAATGCTTTTGATTTCTCAATGTCTATTCCATACTCTTGTGCTGTCTCTACAAATGTCTCATGCAAATTTCTCGCTTTTCGAGTAATAGTCTTACATAGAAACAACTCATCATCCTGAAATTTACTCAATCTCTCTGGGCTAATTGTACCTGTAATCATTTCTTCTAGTACTCCTTTTAATTTAGCCACATTAACACAATCATCCTTACTCTGACTACTACAACCAGGAGCTATATCTCGAATCCACTGATCTAATTCTTCTGGCGATGGACCCATTGATTTTTGTACATCTTCATCACCTGACTCACTTCTAGGTTTAGCAAATGCTTGTGCACTCAATCTCTCTTCAGTCCGTATTATTCTCCTTGGTTCCTGATACACCACCCTTTTTGGTGTCTCATTTCTCCCTGAAACATCAATTAATTGCTCTTCATGTCTCGAAAGTATACTCACATCTGCACTGTTACTTCCACTACTTCTTTCATCAGTCCTGACACTTCTGGGACTGCCAAAGCATGTACTCCTGCAACACTCTGTCCATCACTATATAATGGAACCACTGGACCAATTGTCACTGGTACTGACAACACTTCTGGATTTCTCACTGCTTCCATCCTAACAATTGTCCTTTGCCTGTTCTCAAGCTGATCTGGTCTTACTCCATTCGTCACTCTATTCTGAGGTTGTTCCTCAATCTGAATCAAAGGAGCACTAGGTATATTATTTGAAGTATGTGAATCATCTGTACTTAAACTAATCTGTTCCTCTTGATATGGTGGTGGTCTGTTCATTAATAATTCCTTTAGGAAATCCTCATCAATGTCATCTGAATCCATCAGATTTACATTCACATTCTTTTCTTGTGTTTCAGTATTATTCTTTTTCTCCTTGGACTTTCCCCTTTCTGTCTCATCAGCCTCTCTAACAGGAAATAATCCATTTGTTTCTACAACAGTACCTCTTCTCCACATTTTCTTGCGATCATCCCACTTTGCTTCAGAATATCTACTCACTGTATTTTTATACCTATTCTGATGCTTGTCTCTTTCTCTCTTGTATGCTTCATACTCCCATTCTTTTAATGCCTCATACTGCATTGATCTAGGATTTGGATTCAAACCATTCATTCAAAACCTCAGGTTTTCTAAAATCCTTGTATTAAAAGTTCAATTTTCCAGAAAAGCTAATTCACCTTGATCCTCTGTATATTTCACCCAATTCTCTAACCATGCACACGTATGGTAACCCCTTTCCAACGCCATAAATGCTGCTGGCGTACCTTCAGGAGCTATTGGAGTCCCTTCTCTAATTGGAATTGGTTGATCCTTGCTAAACAATGTCTTTAACAATTTTATTATCTTCATTTTCTCTGCTTACTGTAAGCAAAATATTAATAATGACTCTAATCTGCGTAAATCCTAACAACACTCTCTTCCGTGTTATGTTTTCAACTTCCAATCCAAATTATTTTTTCTGCCCAATCACAGCGTGGCTCACACCAACTAACCAGTACCAGCTCGGCACCTCTGTGACGTTGCTCACCAACCGTCGAATACCAGCGCGGCTCTGTGTGACGTCAATATTGCTCCTTCCACTGACCCTCCCTTTACAAAATCAGCGTTAATTTTTTTTAAAGACCTTTTTTTTTTTTAAACAAATAAAATAAACTACATAAACACAAATTGTCTGCTCCACTAAAAGAAAATAAATCGAAAGTATATTCATACACTCGAAGAGAAAAACTCTACACTCCAACAATAAACCACGACCAGCGTGATTCTTGTTCTCTTACAATGGAGGACTCTCTGGACTTCCCCAGTTGCGCTTACTGAAGTGACCCACATTATCCCTCTTATCTCATTCAACAAAATTCCCTTTACAATACTTTCAGTTCGACGACCGCCTAGTATTGTATTACCAGCAGACAATGTACATCACCTTAGTGTACGCAAACACTAAGAACTGCCCTTAGGCATATCCCTGGATCTCAGGCCTCGACGGACCCGTAACAAAAACTCAATATGACAAAACTAACTCAACATATATTTAAAACCGTCAATTCCGTCTAGTTAGTAAATACTCCTTTTTCTCCACCTAGTATTTTAGTCTAAACTAACCATCCGATGCGACTACCAAAAACTGTTGCAGCGGAAGCGGTGGGGGGGGGTCATATAATATCCCACACCAACCTTTACAATACCTGAGGAAGCGTAAATACTATAATGACGAGGCCATAAGTCATTATCCTTTCTATTAGTAATAGCAATATCAAAGGTCCTCCAATGGATCTTTGGTAGAGCTAAAAGGGACTAAGTAGAGAAATCAGAGAACTATCCCTTCACGAGGACCTGTAATGAAGAAATAGCTATACAATAATACACCACAAAATACATTAATAATATGACAATGTTATCCTAAAAATAAGTCATTACTCAGGAAATAACAACAGACACTATTCTTTCTAGGTACCTTTTTCGGTATTATTTCAGAAAATATGAATGGTCATACACAATTACAAATCATAAGGAAAACACTTTGTTCGCAAATATCACAGGTAAATCATCACAGCATACAAAAACAGAGTAATTCAAAATCATCAAATTGAGGTGGGAAAGAGAATGGGAGAGAGAAACAGAGAACATTAGGGTAATCACAATTCAGTTACCTCTCAGAAATTTTAGAGAAAACTAATGCACAGCGTGCAATTAGTCAAGAAAACTATCTCCACGGCCATAGGAGAATAGTGTGGGCAGCATCACCAGCCGATGATGTGCAAAGTCTCTAGAGTAAGTTCTCCACAGTCAGGTTGCCAGCCAGATCAGGAAACAGCACAGCACAGCATACAGCATACCACGGATGCAGGACAGGTCACCAGAATGTGAGCGAGCCGATGATCATTTTCCCACCAGCGTCTTTATACTGACTTCGCAACTTTGTTACACTAGGTTAGAAACTCTCCTATATCCTACAAGCCACTCTCATTGGTCAGAACTAGGGGAGGGAAACAACTCCTAACGATGACTTTACAAATTTCTCTAAACAGTCTTTGTCTAAAATTGTATAACTTCCTAGAGAGGAAGGAGTAGACTAGAATTTACACAGTTTGTAACTACATAGCAACAGTTTCAATCTAAATCCTCGCCTAGACAGGAAAGAGTCATACTATTCTCCGCTCACTAAGGATGTAAATGTTATTCTTTACAAGGACATCAGGAAACAGCATGAAAAGAAACAAAGGAGCACGGAAGCACATCCCCTAACTAATACATTTGCTTAGGCTTGCATGTTTTAGCAAAGAAAGACAGAGAGAAAAGAAAAAACAATTCTACATTTTCTAGGCCTACTCTACTTTCACGAAGAATAAAAGAGCATTTTCATGTTTGTGCTCGAATATTCCTGCAGTTCAGGAAACATAAGAACATTAATATTAGACATGCAAATTAATAATTTCTTCTCACTCTATTATTATTCATAACCCTATAGAGAAATCTTCCATTCTTCATGTGTTATTCCAACTCTTAGGAAAAACGTGCAGCTTTGCACATTTTTGGTCGTACCTTCCAAATACCCACGTTTTTAGTAATTATAGTTTTTACACACATTAGTATTTTATTAAAACACACACATGGGTGGATTTTCCTAAGCAGATTATTTAGCAAAAATCATGCTCCATCACTTCTGACTGAAGCCAGGGACAGTGAGTGAATTTGTGACGAAGAATTTAGATTTCTTAACAACACTGAACCTAGAACTCCGGCACTTTATGGCCTACCGAAAATACATAAAAACAGTACAGATCCACCAATGAGGCCTATAGTGAGCAGTATAGACTCTTTGTTGGAACCCTTAAGTAAGTATATTGACTGTTTTTTATGCCCAATAGTGAGTGGGTTGAAATCTTATGTGAGAGATTATTCCCATATTATTTCACTCTTAGAGGGGAAACCATTTAATGGAGAGACTCAGTGTCTGGTGACTAGACATTAAGGGGCTGATTCCGATCTCGGCCGGTAGGGCACCGAATCGGATTCGGCTGAACCGGATCCGATTCGGAGCCCTTATTCCCGACCGATTCGTACATGCGTTCGGGCGAACGAGTACGATGCGAGCGCGTGCAAATTCGCCGACCGACTCGTACGCCCGTCCCAACCGCACCGACCGACTCTCACGGATGCGCAGCGCACCTCGCAATGGAGACGTTCCCCGGCCGGGCAAGTACGATGCGCGCCGCGAGCAGTCCGACCAACTCGCGCCATCCGGCTCGAAGAAGCAGTCGGAGCCGTACTTTGGGGGTCCGTGTCGGACCCCCCTGTACGCGTAGCTGCGCGAGTCGCACACAGGGGGGACCCATGGGTCCCCCCTACCTGTGCGTGTACGGCGCGAGTCGCTTCGGCGAGTACACGCTGTAGGGGGCGCCCTTGTCCGCCTCGCACCCATTGAGTCAATGGGAGCCCGCGTACGCGTTGTACGACCGGCTCCCATTGACTTCAATGGGAGTCCGACCGACTCGAGTCCGATGGCATACGTGCGCATCGTACTCGTTCGGTCGGGCTGCTAGGGTCCGATTCGGTCGGAATTCTCTCCGGGTCCTGCTCGGTCGGAGAGATTTCCGACCCGAATCGGAATCGGCCCCTGAGTCTCTCTACACCAACATCCCCCAGGAGGATACCATAGGAGTGGTGCGGGGTGCCTTGAGGGATCTGGAGATGGATGGTGTAAATAAGGATTTTATAGTTAACTGTACCTCTATGATTCTGAAAAATAACATTTTTTTATTTAAGGATCAACTGTTCAGACAAAAGAAGGGGACCAGCATGGGGGCTACATGCGCCCCAAGTCTGGCGTGTCTATATGTAGGTGGGTTCGAAAGAAAGCACATACGCAATGATTTGGCTCCTTTTTTCGAGAAGATAGCAGGCTGGTACCGCTACATTGACGATATTTTTTTCATCTGGGAAGGGGAGATAAAAAAGCTGGATGATTTTTTGAGTTGGTTAAATTTGGGTGACCCCAATTTGAGATTCACTTCTCAATATAGTAAGACCAAGGTGGACTTTCTTGATATTTCGATCAAGGAAAGAGAAGGGCACCTGGCGGTGGAACTTTACACGAAGCCAATGAATAAAAACACATTGCTTCATTATTCCAGTTTTCACCCAAAGTCTCAAAGAGATAACATCCCTTTTAGCCAGCTTCTCCGTCTCCGGAGAAACTGCTCCAGCCTTGATGATTTTTTACAAACATTCTGATGTATTAAAGGAGAAACTGAAAGATAGAGGTTATCCGAAGAGATTGATCTCGCATTCATTTAAATTAGCTAGATTTTATGATAGTGACTCCATGATCAACAAAACTGGAAGAAAGAAAAAGGAAATGAATAGGATTGTATTTGTTAGCCAGTTCTCGAATGTTAGTAATAAAATTAAAAATGTCATAAATAGAAATTGGCAAATTCTTAATGATGAAGAAGCTACAAAACTGGATAAAGCCCTTTTTGCATTTAAGAGAAATAGGAATCTTAGGAATGAACTTGTACATACATAAAGAGAGGAACCATGTAACATGCAAAGAATGTTGGATAATACTGTGGCTAAAGGTAATTCTAGATGAGGGTCATGTAATGTATGCGCACAATGCATACAGACTAAGGAAATAAGTCATAATGGGGTGCTCCTGTCATCAAAAACGTTGAATAATTGTCGCAGCAAGAATGTTGTGTATCTACTGGCTGCCCTTGTGGATTGGGCTATGTAGGAGAAACTAGCAAAGAGCTGGGTATTAGAATACACAAACATAAGTCAGCCATTAGGACAAAGAAAATTAATGCCCCTCAGGTGGCACATTTTGAGGAACTAGGACATAAGGAACAGGATATCCAATGGTTTTTTTGGAAAAAAATTACCATTGGTAGGAGAGGGGGCAATATTAATTTCAAATGAAAGGTAAGAGAACAATGGTATATTTCTAAACTGAATACAGCCCGCAACGGTCTAAATTCTAGAGAAGAATGGGACCGTTTGGTGAGTGTCAGCTAACCTATTGCACCTTTCAGATATGAGGTTTTCTACTTTAGGAATAGTACACTGTCTATGGGGTAGAGAATAATAGAGCATATTTAGGAATAGGGGGCTCTAGTATGAGAATCACCACCGAAGGACTATATAGTGTTTGAGATATTTCCCAGCACACATATGGAATAATTAAGTGCATGATACAATAGGTGGCCCTAGTTTGCTGATTCAGATAGGAGGCAACAAGTTTGGGATGGCTACCTAATTTATTTATTTATTTGTGCAATTTATAAAGCGCGCAAATACCCGGGGGTGTCTCGGCGCTGTTGTACCTCTTGGGGATGCTGCCCTAAGTTCGGGGATTGTGTATTTTATTTTAAGTTCCTTACATTACATAGTAATCCCAGATACATTACAATGGATAGATAGGTAATTAATTTAAAGATGATTAAGTTAACAATAAGTAACGAGAAAATCATAGGGTAACTATGTCTTTTAATATACATTACAAAGAAGTAGGACCATTGGAGCCAAGAACACAAGAAGAACTATGTGTTTGTGTGGCGTCTAATTGTTTTAAATATACTGGGAGAGAATAGGGGCACCACTAAAAGATGGCGCCCATGGTGTATGTAGCGCTTGTGATGCAATGGGTCACATGACCATTTGCCGTAATCATAAATATGCGCTGCTAGCATATTGCCGTGTTTGAAAAAACACAAAGGATACTGCCCCGTTGATGTGTCAGTTGTGAAAGGTAAGGCATGCTGGCGAATTATCTCGATGCCCGAATTGGCGGCGCAGGATAGTCTGTAGGGGTTAGTTTCATCAGTATTGCAGTTTAAGTATAAACAGCACGCTTTGTGCAACCGCTAGCAATTGAAGCAAAAGGGGGTCTGGTCCACTTGATGGGATTCCGGCCCCCATACGTAAGGTTCCTCAAGTAGAAATTATAATCCATTAGAGAATTTTAGAGGGCCATTGTTATCTTATCAACAACTTAGGTGTTTGAAATGTGGCCGGGTTTATTTTATGACTCAAGCCTGAGGTGTGCGATGTTTACGCATTCAGTCAAACACATGTCGGATGCTGCAAAGCACAAAAGCCCCATATAGATGCTTAACATATATAATTCGCCTCATGTAGGGTGAACACTCAGGAGTGGACCATAGGCACTGTTACTGACTTTAGCTGCACGTTAGAACTACTGATGGTTTAGTTGAAAGTTGATATTGGCTAAGAAAAAAAGTGGGATGATGCCCCTCCATAGTTGGCCCGTGTTAAAACTATTAGTAGAGTAGATCACGATCCAGCAATAAAAACTAAAACTATTTACCACTTATTTGTTGTAGGCAATAAGTGGCCTGACGATGAGTTAGGAGTAACCCACCGGCTAAGGGATTCTTCAAGTGAGAAGTTTTTTTCCCCCATTGAGCACCAGTCCGAGGGGATCACCTTATATTTAATTTCAAGGTAAATGGTGCACCTGATATTGTGACGAAAAGAAATATTAGCTAAAAGTCTTTCCCTTCTTTTGGAATTCCGGTACATTTTTTATTATCTGTTACAGGTATTGGACTTTCCTTTTTAACCATTACTGCAATAGAATTTTACTAGACGACAGCAATAGGTAACCTCTATGATTCTGAATAGTTCAAGTATACTGGGATTCATTATTAACATGGTTTCCTGAATTTGAGCCTTTTTTACCGATTTGTAGGTCTCTGTGGAACGTTTGGATGGGATTGAGGCATATATACATTAGCCCTTACCCCAATTGCTGGATCTTTTTATCTTCTGTGAAGTCTGCCAGAAGTTCTCTACTGGTGCTAACAAAGGTACTTCCTTAATTAGGATTCGGGTTTGGAGTTACATATAGATGTGGTAATCAGACCATGAGGGTTTTAATTTGAAGATAGGAGGTGATTATTTAAAGCTCCCAACAACCTTGGACCCTAGAAACCTCCATAGTGGAGGACCAGGAGCGTATGAGAATGGATGTAGTTGTCCTGGTATTCTTTTTAATTGACACCTCAGGATGGGTATTATAACCGGGGTAGACTATAGAATTTTGTTTGTTTTCTTAAAATGTTTGGGTTGTGGTATGACTGTTGACTATATCACCAGGATATAAATGTTTTTTCATTTGAGAGCCATGAGCTATGTGTAATTTGTTATTTTCTGTTTTATATATTGTATAGTGAACAGACTGTGGCTGGGAGATATCTTTTCCTGAAGAAGGTGGCTGTCATATTATAATACCCACCGAAACGCGTCGATGCTCTGCTATTTCCTAAAATGCTAGATCTTTGGGACATTTGTGAGTCAAAGGATATTAAAGTTCCGACTGGAAACAAATGATCTGTTACAGATTGGTGTTGACCTAATGACATGATACAATTGTCTGAAATGTTCTCCCACTGTGTTGTCTGTTTAATGAAGATGTATTAATTTGTGAATACTGTACTATCTGTGTCGTAATTTGATTGTCTTTTATGACACAACAAATTGTTGTTTTTTAATATTGTAATTGTGTGCATTGATGTATTTTAAGACTAATGTGTTTTGGTGTTTTTTAAAGATAAATACATTTATGATATTGGTTTAATAAATTTGGCTCATATTGAAGTAGGTATTCTCACTCATTTTCTTATGTCATTATACTTTATTGTATTTCAATTTATGTTTCGGTGATATGGTTTGTTTATTGATACGAATGTATGAAAACTGAGTGACTGATCGTGCCATAAAGGATTTCATTATTTGACCTTGGTCTCATTGGTGCTCTACCTCTTTGGTTTTAAAAGGGCCCCTCTCTTTTTTTTTAGATATTGTGCTATACGAACAAAAAACAAGCAGAAGCGTGCAAGAACTTTGCTCCCTGATTTCAACAACTATTGTACCACCTGACATGGTGGCATCTGGGTCTAAAATAGAAGTGCATAGCTGTTGAAATATATTTTCTAAGATTTTTATGGGAGCCCTTTTACATTTAGTACTGTCTTGTTAAATAAAGAAGCCCACTGAACATGTTTTCCACAGCTGATCGTAGTTCCCAGAATTATGCGCTGAGCAACCAGGGGTCTGCTGCTAGGCCGCCTTGGAAACTATGGAGATGGGATAAAATGCATGATTTGGCGCTGCGTAGACTCTAATTACACATTTTCAAAAGAATTGGCATCATGTTATAAATGTGTAGGCACAGGGTTTCAATGAAATGAAAAGCAAATACTGTTCTTGTTCTATTCTTTTTACACAAATGCAAATACATGTATTAAATATAGAGCATCACTAAAACACTTCAGGTACTTCAGTTCAGTCAAATTCTTTTTAAGATGTTATACTTTTTTTAAGTAAACTGAATTCCTTTTCAGCAGCCTTTCTCATTGTTAATTCGTGAAGTTTGAAAGCTATTGGGGTCTAAATATATGATCTGATTGCACCGAAAGAGCGAGCAAAATAAGGAAGTCAGGCCTTCTCCTTTTGGGTTTATCGTGGGTTTTTTCTTGAGAAAAGTGTGAAAAAATGCTAAATGGTGCACTTTTCAGGCTGCAATTTCACTTAAATTGTCAAAAGACCCAGACCTGCATGGCCTACATTTATTTTCACAAAGTGTAGAACATCTTCCTTCACTTTTATGTTCCATTTGCTTAATTTCTTTCTAGCCCCCTCCAGGAAGATTCAATTAGATTCCCAGCTATATATTTATGACTGTGAATCTACTTGGAATGGACAGGGTGGCAAAGTCATAAGTTATACATAACTTGATATCACAAGCAGGGTACATTTTTGGGAAGTCAAATAAGGTTTAATTCATTTCTGAGATATATCTATGGGATGGGCTGTTAGTTGAGGCATGAAGGATATCCCCAAATGTTTTCTGCTCTATTTTTTAAATATTTATTTGTTTGTTTAAGAGCTGTATTGGCAGATTTCTTCTGGTAATTTTGGGTTAGTTCCACGAAATATGTTATATAAAGTATAAGTTGTGTAAGGTATTGCATTAATTATGAGATCCATGTTTTTTTCTCTCTGTTTGCTCCTATTTATTTGTATCTGTGTTCCTTGGGTGTGTGCTTTCTCATTTTTGCATTGCATTTTCTGGAGTTCCCAAATATTTTCCCTAGTTTTTTTCATTTTTTTCCAGTATGGCTGCTTGTGCTCTGGGTATGATAGGGGAACTGCGATGGCCTTCTGCTGATTTTATTTTTATTTTTTACAGGTTGCCAGTTTGTTTCATCAGACTGATAGAGTGCTTTTTCAACAATTTTTAAAACATTTTTGCAAGTCTTACTGTAGGTGTCCTGGGAGTGTTATGGTTCCCGTAAAATTTGCACAGTTTTTTCCCCCTGATTTTACATTTTTTATTTCTGCATGTTTATTGGGTGCATTAAGGGGCTTGAGGATGGTACTTCATCGTTTTCAACAATTGTTTTTTTATTTGTATATTGCAGGTGTGCCCTATAGCTGCCCGAGTTTGGGGTGCATCAGGAATGGCCAAAATGTTGTCATTGCTCCCTTGTTTTCAGTATGGGCATTTCATATCACTTGCCCACAGCAGGAACCTTGGTGGGTGTGGTGGGCAAATGTGACTGTCAAACTCATTGGCCACTCTGTTCAGGCCGGTTTTATCATTGAAGTTAAATTTATGAGCATCACACTATTGTCAAGGGTACTCAGTCTATTACATCATACTATAACGTTCTTTTGTGTTTCTCTACATTGCTCAAGTCTGACACCCTGACTTCAAATTTATATTTGCCTCCGACTCCAGGCTGAACTGAAAAAGAACATAACACCTAAAATTGCTGGCTGCCAATAAAGGGGCAATGATGTTGTCAGTGATAGCACCAAAACGACTACCACTTCGGTGAAACACTCTGGGCTCAAACCCTGTTCATGCTTTGGCTCTAGAGCACAATAAGGCATGCTAGGTGAAGCTATTGTTCCTGCATCACTAGAAGTGAGAAGTTCTCCAGGATTAAACGAGCTGCTACCAAAGCTGTTGATCCTTCAGAAAAAAACCCTGGGGCCGATTCACAGAACTAATCTGAGATAAAATCCTAAACTTACTACTTTTGGTATTCACAGAAAGCATTTAGTAGTAGTAAAGTTAGGACTCCTAACTTTACTACTACTAAACTGAGATAAAATCCTAAACTTACTACTTTTGGTATTCACAGAAGGCATTTAGTAGTAGTAAAGTTAGGACTCCTAACTTTACTACTACTAAATGCCTTTTGTGAATACCGAAAGTCGTAAAGTTAGGATTTTGTCTCAGTTTAGTAGTAGTAAAGTTAGGAGTCCTAACTTTACTACTACTAAATGCCTTCTGTGAATACCAAAAGTAGTAAGTTTAGGATTTTATCTCAGATTAGTTCTGTGAATCGGCCCCTAAGTCTTCCTCTTGCTGCTGCAATGGAGCAAGTCATGGGTGACAAAGGATAGGTAGATGATTTGCATTACTGATCCTTAGCTATTAATTATACTAAGATAATGAGATATTGATATTGAGGAAACATTATACATAACACATAATAGTCATTTATTGCAGGATTTGTACCCATTGTAGCCATTCTTTTAAAGCTGAGAAACAGACATGGGGGAATAATAAACAAAAACATGGGGTGGAATCTACCTCCCCCTGTGGGGCAGAAAGCCCACTAGACACCTGGGATGTATATAAAAAAACATCGCTGTGGGGACTTCACACCATGGGCATGGCCATGTTCCATGCCAAAAAAGGATGTAGCAGTCTCTCTGCCCCCCCCCTCTTTGGAGGTAGATTGGAGGTTTGCCTCAATCTGCCTCCTGGGGGGGAGGGCGAAAGCCCATTAGACAACAGAGATATAGATAGAAAAAACCATAGGGGTGGGGGCTGTCCACCATGGGCATGGCTATGCCCCCATCCCAATAAGGGGGGAGCAGAAAGTCTGGGATGGCCTACCCTGGCACTGAGCAATAAACCAGAAGGAGCAATAGTGTACTTTTTCCCCATGGAAGCAGATAGGTGGTTTGTCCCAAGTGGGTAGTTTGTCTCAAATCTTCCCCCAGGGGGTAAAAAACCCACTAGACACCAGGGATTTATATTTGAGGCAAAAGAAAGGGGTGCAGGTGTTGCATTCTGACACTGGGCCATATTCCCACTCCAAAAGGGGTAAAACAGTATTTTGACCTCACTTTTGGCAGAGTGGGAGTTTGCCCTTAATTTGTTTCTGGGAGGTCAGAAAACCCACTGGATGGCAGGAATATTTTTTTATAAAATATTAGGGTAGGTATGTCCCCTCCTCACATCAGGTTCCACCCTCACCCCAAAGCCTCAACAGACTTTCTACTTCCCTGTAGACTAAAACATCCCTATACCAATGGCAAGTGAGAGAACATATGTTGGATCTGGCCCTCTCTACAGGGTCACCCCAAACCTTTTGCCCTTACTCCCTTCTTTGCTGAAACCGCTTTTGCTGGCTTTTAGGACTCTGTGCACTTTACCACTGCTAACCGGTGCTAAAGTGGTTGTGTACTCTCCTTAAAATATGGTAAAGTTGGCCTACGCCTGATTGGCACAGTTAATGTACTTGTAAGCTGCTAGTATATGGTATACTACATATACCCAGGGACTGTAAATTAAATGCTACTAGTGGTCCTGCAGCACTCATTGGGCCACCCACTACAGCAGCCTTTTAAAAAGTGTCAAGTATTCCACTGCAAACCTGCAGTGCAGTTTTAAACTACCATTTAGACGTGGGAAAATAAACCTTTTGAAAGGCCTAAACCTTTTTATTACATATAAGTCACACCTAAAGGTAGGCCCTATATGGAAGGGTGCATTGTATATAAAAAGTAGGACATGTGGATTTGAGTTGTTCATGTCTTGGCAGTGAAAAATTCCTAAGGTCATTTATCACTACTTTAAGGCCTATCTCTCCCATTGGCTAACACTGGGTTACCTTATTAAATTTAACAATTACGAACTTTTAATAGGGAGCAGGTAAAAATATCATGTTTAAACTCAAATGAATTGTAATTTAAAATCATCTTTAATGGTAAAGTCAGATTGTAAGTCACAATTCTGAAAATGCCACTTTAAGAAAGTTTGCATTTTCTTGCTCTAACAATTTGGTGCCTGCTGCTAGTGTCCTGGATAGGGGTGGGCAATATATTTTGCTTCGCCAGTGAAGTTCGCAGAGTTTTGGCAACTCTGAGTTACACTTGTAACGCGGTGTTCCGGCAAAACTCCCCCAACTGCCACGTGGCAGAGTTTTTTGTCATGTGTGGCTCCTCAGTGGTAAGTTGGCGAGCGCAAGTGAGATTTGTCATCCCCTAGAGCGATTTTCAGGTGCTAGGAAGGCACCTGCCATGATTTTCTCAATGCAAGCGGTCGCGGGCAGTCACGACCTTTCGCGGTGAGAAAGCTGCCACGCGAGTAGAAAGTCTACTCAAGTGGCAGCAAAGAAGCAGCACCCTCTGGCGCTCCAACTGTTGCTATTCATGCTGATTTTGCAGTGCGGGACAAGCTCCCCACGCTAAAAATCAGCGCGAGCAGCGCAATGTACCGATTCTGCCTGCTCACGGAACTCCACAGTTTCTCGCACAGTTTTCATGTAACTTTGCTCTGTGAGTTCCATCCACCCCTAGTCCTGGGTCATATGACTATGAATTGCTCTGCTTTTGGGGTTTATGTATTCCTGTCAGACAGTGAGAGAAAAGGGACTGGATGTCAGCACGATGAGCCATTCAGCCAGCATGGCAGAGGACAGAGCTGTTCCCTGCCCCACTTCCACTTCAAAGGGCATGCCTTCAGCACACACAAAGGAACCTGACACCAGCCTTTTGTCACCACAGACTTCTTGGAGTCTTGGCAGGGGAAGGGAAGAAGTTTCCAGAACCATATGTGGGGGTAGCCCAGGATGTCCCCCAACTTCAAAGTCTGGCACCAGGTATAAATATTGGACCCTCAGAGCACCTCTTCAGTATACTCCTGGACCTGTGGAACACTTCAGAAAGACTGCCTTGGACCCCCAGAGGACTGCCCTGCTGCTACCAGAAAACTGCCCTGCTGCTTGAAGTCTGCCTTGCAGCTTGAAGGAGAACTGGACCATCTCCTTGAAACTAGGACCACCAGAAGTGACTCCAAGGGCTAGTTGACTGGACCCCAGCATGAGCTACAGGGATATAACAACCTCCTGAGGCCTTGAACCCTGCACCGTGCCTCTGCTGAAGTGAGTCTTACACCTCCCCTGAAGTGTTCCCCCAGGACCTGCACCCTTGGTAGTGCTGTTGGTGGTACTCCTCAAAAAACCTGGGACTTAAAAATGTTTTCACCAAGAAGTGCCCTGAGAACTGACAGAAGACCAAGACCTGCCTGTCAGCCGATCCACGCAAGGTACATCACAAGTCGGCCTCTCCGCAGCAGCAAATCCTGTCCAGCTGGACCTCTCAAGGAAGGTATTCTGACCCATGGAGCCCTTGTCAGGTAAAGCCTGCAGCTTTGTCCCCTTAGAGATTTTCAACTTCCAAAAATGTGACTACGGGCCTGAGTACAAGTTTGGCGGTCTGAGAACTGCTGTGCCCGCGCTTGCGGTCCGACCACTGCGACCTTGGCGGTCCGACTGCCGTATTATGAGACATGCGGTTATATAAAAGAAACACCGCCACAGTCCCGCTGACAACACCGACCACGGGCGGCGCGCAATAGGCCAAAGAGCCTGTGGGAGGCTCAGACTGCCAGTGAAACTGCCAGCCCTATTACGAGTTGCTCAACAGCCGGCGTGGCCATGGCAGTCCAACCACCCCATCTGAGATGGCGGAAAGGGAGGGATATAAGGGCGAATCTAACCTCTACATGTCTTGTGCCACCATGGAGCTGATCGTACACATCCTGCTGCTGCTGTTCCTGCTCAATCAAATCCAAACCCCACTCCGTCATGGACAAAATCAGCGGTAAGTCATTCATCTACCAGTTTCCATAGACTCCTCAGCAAAACGATGCCTCACCATGGACCAGACAAGAAAGTTGGGGTCCCCAAGTAAAACATATTTACAGGGACCCTATTTGGGATTGTTTCATATGAGTATCAAAGACACATGTGTAGGATGCCCTCCTAGGCCAAAACACTGATATTGCACAGGCATCCTGTACACAAATGGACATGTGTTTACAAATCATATTCAGTGATAGTGATGTGTGCATTAATTTGTGTTCCACAACAGCACCTCCTCATCAATATCACACCTAATAATGTCTGTGACACACGTCTTTTGCCCCTCCACACTTGTCTTTCATGTCACTACTGGTCACTTTTTATGCAGGTTACCATTAATCTGGTATTGGTAAGTCCACATAGAAATCACCACAACTACCACGAGGCCCTGTGACGGCACCTCAAACCAAGATGCTATACTCCTTTTGCCCTTTCTCACTTGTCAGCCATGTCACTACTGTTGGTCACTGTTCATGTGGCTTACCATTTGTCTAGTCTTAGTAAGTTCACATACAAATCACAACAACTACCATGAGGCCCTATGACTGCACCTCAAACAAAGATGCTATAGTGAATGTGACACACTCACATTGCACAAATCCTAGGCCCCGTTTTGATGTCAAAACAACATCTGTATGGATGTGTCATTAAAGTGAAACTCTCTGCAGAATAGCTATGCCACTATCAGGGGAAACCCTGAAAAGGCTGGGGCCCTGGGGCACAGTACATTTTGTTAATGCCTGACAAACTCAATGTGCACTGGGCCTGTGAATTGACGTATATCAGGGGCAACCAATAGCATAACCAAGTGCCATGCATGTGTAGGGAATGTGTCAGTGCAACTCATAAAAGCAAACACAGCACTAACAGCATGTGTCACACATCTAGATAAAGTATCTGTACAGTACACACAAGGAAATGGACACATGTCCATGCAGAACTCCACAAAGGTCTGACAAGTTAACACCCTCCATGTGTGGATAAACAAATATCTAACTTCAACACACTTAACACATATCCTACATACATCATAGGGAAAACTGCAACTTAAATGATGTGGACAGTGACCAGGACAAGCCAAAATACTTTCTATTTCATATAACACCCAATGCAATGTCTGCACCAATTGGATTTCATCCCACATATATATTCATCCAAAATTACCCCCTGTCCTTTGTAAGTCCAGCACTGGGCCCAAGGTCACATCATACTTACCTCTTCAAATGGATAAGCAATTAGGGATCAAACAAACACAACTGTAGTCACACATCACTAACAATGCAAGAACATCACATAGTTAGAATAGTAATGGCAGGGCCAATGTTTTCCAAAATAAGAAAGGTTTTATTACAACTTGAACAACCCATTGAGGGAAACAAAGTCCAATGACCAGCCCATGGTAATGAAATGTGCCACAGCTCAATGCTGTGCCACAAAATGTGCCCTTACTGACACTGTTAGGGAACCTCCTCACAAAGGGGCATCCATTGGGCACAACAAATACCTCTAATATGGTACTTGGGAAGGAGAGCAGAGGTTTAGGGAGGGTGGGTTTGTCATTGGGAGGGGTCTTCTTGAGATTGGAGGGTTTTGGGATGGGTTCAGGGTGGTGGAGATGCATTTTTTCAGGGGTGGAGTGGAAAATGGAAGGAATGGACTTGTCTTTGAGAGGGGTCTTCTTGGGTTTGGGGGGTTCTGGACTGGGTTCAGGGTGGTGGGGATGCTGTTTTTCAGGGGTGCAGTGGAAAGTGAAAGGGATGGGTTTGTCTTTGGCCATCTTTGGATTGTCGCCTCTGTGACAAGGGAGAAGAGTCGCTATTACACCTAATATGTATCTGCCCGGCACTTACACAATTTAAGGAAGATCCTCCTGAGGCCAATCCTAAGAGAAACACAAGTCAGGACCTGCAGGGCGGCCGTGATAAAATGCCTCAGTGGGTCTTCGATCCAACTTTCCTGCAAAACGATTAAATTCCTGACATTTGCAGCTCAAGAGCTCGAAAACAGGCAGCAGCAAAACAGGAACTGGGACATATGGACACTTTGCAGCCGGATCCAGATCTTCCTTGATGCTCTTTGCAGCCTTCTCTCCTCCCTTTTCCCTTTTATTTTAAGTCACTGCAAGCATTTTATTTGAGACAGGGGGGACAGACATTTAATCAAGCACAAGTCCAAGCGCTGCATCCTTGTTATAACAGTCGTTTGCTGGCCCCAATCTTCTAATGTGAGGGCCATCGCCTTATAAAGTGCTTTTCCTGTTTTTAATCATCTTGCACATTTAAAAAGTGCTCTGTCGGTTTTTACTCATCATGTACATTTGTGCAATGTTGCCCAGCACATGGGGGCATGCTTTACTCTATATGTTGTTGTTTACCACATGGTGGTATGTTCCCCCCTTTTATGATTTTAACAAATCAAATAAAAGTATTTTTTTTAAAAAAGGGTTTGTCTTTGGGGGTCTTCTTGGGTTTGTGGGCTTTTTGGCTGGGTTCAGTGGGTGGAGATGCAGTTTCTCAGGGGTGGAGTGGGAAGTGAAAGGATGGATCTGGGTGTGGGAGAAGTTTTTGGAACTTTGGGAGGGAGGACAGGTTTCACGGGGAAAGGGCAAGGGCAAACAAGACATTGTCGGAGGGGAAAACAGGTAAGATGTTCGGGAAGGAGTTCAGGTTGGGAGGAAGAGGGAGTAGAAGTATGAGCTGTATCTGCTGTCTGCACTGTGTGTTGTGATGGTGTCTGTTGTGTGAGTGACTGTGAGCATTTGCATTTTGTGCCTGTGTGCTGTGGACACGCTGGGTGTTGTGGAGGGCTCTGTGCGTGTTGCTGTGTTGTTTGTGGGTATGGTTGTGTCTGTGGCAGGCTCTGTGTGTGTTGTGTTTGCGGGTATGGGTGTATCTGTGGAGGGGTCTGTGTGTGTTGTTGTGTTGTCTGCAGGTATGGTTGTGTCTGTGGGTGGCTCTGTTTGTATTACTGTGTTGCCTGTGGGTATAGGTTTGTCTGTGGAGGGCTAAGTGTGTATTGCTTGCATATATTGGTGTGTCTGAGGAGGGCTCTGTGTGTGTTGCTGGGTTGTCTGCAGGTGTGAGTGTGGCTGTGGAAGGCTCTGTGTGTGTTGCTTTGGTGCCTGAGGTATGTTGGAGGTGGTAGGGGTGGTGAGGGTGGTGAATGTCTGTTGTGTGCGTGCATGTTTGTGTTTTTTGGGTGCTTTGTGTTTGTGTGCAGTACTTGTGTCTGATGAAGTGTGTGATTGCTTAGGTGTGTGTGTGCTTGGGATAGGAATTAGAATAGGGAATTTGGCTGGGGAAGGGGCAGGAGGTGGAGTGGAAGGTTGGGATGGGTGGAGGGCTGCCATGAGGGAGGAGGCTAGAGCCTGAAAAGATCTCTGTAGGCCAGACATTGCAGTGTGAATGTCTTCCAGGTAGGCCACCATCTGGGTCAGCTGGTTGCCTTGCCCCTGAATGGCATTCAGGACTGCATTCTGACCCACAAAGATGCTCCTCAGGAGGTCAATAGCCTCCTCACTCAGGGCAACAGGGCTAACAGGGGTAGGGGCTGAGGTGCCTGGAGCGAAGAAGATTGCTCCCCTCTTAGGAGAGCTGGAATGGCCAACTTGTTGGGGACAACAGGGAGGGTGGCGATGGAACTGGGAGTGGTAGAAAAGGATGATGGTGGTAAAGATCCTGTGGGGTCCGCCACCACTCGGGAGTGTCCACCAAAGGATGGCTCAGTAGATGAAGCGTTTGAGCTGCTGTCCTCCGATATACTCCAGACACCCTCCTGGTCACTGGGTCCTTCCATGTCTGACATCACATGTCCGGAACCCCTGTGACCAGCTGTGGTCCCACTGACATTGGCCCCTCCTCCTCCACTTGCCCTGGAAGTATCTGAAATGACATGTAACATGGATTTATTGCAACTGCGTTTCCACACCTGACCATCACAAATCCACAGAAAACATTGATGAAGTCCACATATCACACCAGCTTCATGATTCAGTTAAGTGCGTCACTACTGCTACAAATGAGGACAAACATGTTTACATTTGAAAAACTCAATTTCAATGTAATTTCCAGTACAAAACATCTTTACATAGGCAAAATGTGCGCTGTGCACTGTACACCGCGGTTGGCTGTATTTCACATGAAATGTAATGATACACACACTATAGTGCCAATTTACAATTTCTGATGTGCACAGTTCTGTTACAGACCTGTGAAGGCCATCTTGGGTATGACTGGTGGATGTTCAACATTTGACAATGATGATTTGAAATGTGTGCTGCTTCATGAAGCATTACTGTTCAGACACATGACTTTTGTCTTACTCTTCATATATGTTACTGTGCACACTGTGATCAATATAAATTTTGTGTTACTCCTCAAATAGGTACCCCAGGAGATGGAGATGATGCCAGGCTCCGGCGTACCACCCATTTCCAGAACTTCAGACCATGGAAGAGAGAAATACCATACAGAACTTTTGTGTGAATTATCTAACAATGCTGTACTTATGTCATCAGTTGGAGCCTGACCTCATACCTCACATCACTTATCCTACCGCAATCCCACCACTTGTGAAAATCATGTCTGTATTGCATTGGCCACAGGCTTGTTTCAATTCACTGTCATTATTTCAGGTGGAATGTCACAACCTATGTTCAGTCGGGTACTCCAAGAGGTGCTAGCAGCACTGTTGAGAAACGTTAACAGCTACATCCAGTTCCCCAGACAGCAGGATTTAGCCACTGTGAAGGTGGATTTCTATGCTTTTGGTCACATCCCACATGTGATTGGTTCGATTGATAGCACACATATTGCATTAGTACCACCACAAGCCAGGGAACAAGTATACCGCAACAGGAAGTACTATCTAGCAACGTGCAAGTTGTCTGTTTACCGGAATTGTACATCTCAAACATCTGTGCCCGGTTCCCAGGATCTGCACATGAATCCTTCATACTGCAGAACAGCACCATAGCCCAGCTAATGTCACAACTACTACCAGAAATGTCCTGGCTTGTAGGTAAGTGTGATCTGTACTAACTTTATGTGAGTAATGCCGGGTAGTATAATCTGAAAGTGTGTAACTTATTGAAGCACTTCTGTCTGTCTTCCATCTAGGAGACTCAGCGTATCCCAACCGACCATGGTTGTTTGCACCGCTAAGAAATCCTACTATGCCCGGGGTAGTCCACTTTTATGAAGCCCATGGAAGAACACAGCAGCCACTGGAGCGGGCTTTTGGGCTCCTGGAAGCCAGATTCAGATGGCTGGAAAAGACTGGGGGAGCCCTCCGCTACTCACCTGTGAAGGTGTGTAAGATCACCTTGGCCTGCTGCATGCTCTACAACATTGCCCTGCGACGGAACACCCCTTACACCACAGAGGATGCAGACCATGAAGAGCCACTAGGTGAGGGAAAAAGAAATGCCAAATGATGATGATGATGGTGGTAAAGAAGAAGGAATGGACTAGTGTCAAGATCTCATCCGAAACTACTTCTCCTGAGTGTAAGTTTGATGTGAGATGTGATGACTTTGACTATTATTGCAACTCTTGTAGTGATGTTGTGAGGAAGATGTTAATGCTACATACTAGGAATATATAGGTTTGGCAATATCTAGGTAAAGGTGTTTGTTTTGTAAGTGTAGCTTTGTTCAGCTGTAAATGTTGTCTGGGACTGTGTTCTCTAGGAGTTGACAATGTGGTTTCTACCATTTGCCTAGCACCTACGAGACCTCCACTGGCTCCCCATCGAGAAGAGAGTAACCTTCAAGCTACTCACTCATGCCTACAAATCCCTCCACAACATCGGACCCAAATACCTCAACGAAAGAGTCTCCTTCCACGTACCCAAAAGGAACCTCCGCTCCACCGACCTCGCCCTGGCAGAGACCCCACGCATCCACAGAACCAGAGCAGGCAGAAGAGCCTTCTCCTACGTCGCAGCAAAGACCTGGAACGAGCTCCCTGTCAACATCAGACGCTCCCCCACTCTGCACACCTTCAGGAAGAGCCTCAAGACCTGGCTCTTTGACTGATCCGGAGCTGCACCTTCCCCCCCCCCAGCACCTTGAGACACTCATGGGTGAGTAGCGCGCTTTATAAACCCCTGATTGATTGATTGATTGATTTGTATGGTTTCTTGGCTAATCCCTCTCAGTGTTGGTCTGCTTTGGATTCCTCCGCCATGGCATCTTTATTTGGACATTTCAGAGTTGTAACATTAGCAGGTATATGATGCTGTTCAGATGTACAAAGTAGACATGGATTGGTAATGGGAATGTCTGTCACAGAGTTTGGGTGCACAAAGCTGGTACCAAGACAGCTTGCACAGCAATAGGATGGAAGTTATGTGGATTCTATTGGACTCATTCCCTGTGGTGTGTTGGTCCTAAAACAATATGTGTGCCATCATGTGATCCAACATAATGTTGTGTTGGGCCCAATTCATGCTATTCTGCCTTCACATTGGCTAATTCCTCATTGTGTATGAACTGTATGTAGCTGTTGATGTGTCTCCTCATTGTAGGCCAAAGTATTAGTGGCACATCACTGACATTTGTTTGTAACAGTCCAGCACATGCAATCAATACTGGATTGAAATGAGCCTGTGGTCCGAAACTGTTGTACTGACATGTGTCTGTCTATTTGCTCATTTGATGTAGGATTCCTTTTGTGAGATAGGCAATATGGTTCCAGCGTGTGATGTAGACCTAATTTATTGTAGCCTATTGTGTAGGATATTGTCAGATGTATCCCTTCCTTCCATGTTGTGAAAGTCTGCAAGTGATTATGTGATCAAAGACACAGAAGAACTGAGTCATGTCTTATTTGCAATGTTTCTGACATCATATAAGCCTATGATTAGAACAATGGAATAACGATGTTATCAGCCTGGACGCTTGAATTTATGTGTTGTTGCGATATGGTAGTGAACCTGAGGTGAACATTGTTTACATACACCATACCCATTCTTCCAGAAGTACCTAGATATTGACATTACAAAGTTCACATACTAGTACATTTACATTGTTATATGTGAGAATTACAACAGGAGTCAATGATTTGGTGACGTGTGTTTTTAATGAAGTGAAAAAGAAAAAGATCAAGAAATTTACTAAAAAGCCAGTTTTTTGGCCACACCAGCCACTGCCATACTGGGACCAGGACAGGGTCAGGACCACAAGACCCAGGTTGCAACGCGGCCCGTAGCTGCACACGTCACTAGCAGCACCAGTAGGCGCTTTAAAAATCATCGCAGGCTCCCGCAGCGCGGGAAGCCCGTTTTTCTGCCACACCAGCCACTGCCATACCGGGACCAGGACAGGGTCAGGACCACAAGACCCAGGTTCCAACACGGGCCATAGCCGCTCATGTCACCAGCAGCGCCAGGAGGCGCTTTAAAAATCATCACGGGCTCTCGCGGCGTGGGAAGCCCGTTTTTCTGCCACACCAGCCACTGCTATACCGGGACCAGGACAGGACCACAAGACCCAGGTTCCAACGCGGCCCGTCGCCACCCATGTCATCAGCAGCGCCAGAAGGCACTTTAAAAATCATCGCGGGCTCCCGTGGCGCGGGATGTGCGCGGGCATGCCCGAGCAAAGCCCGGGCAAAGGGCGGCCCGTCTGCGCCCGTCAGCAGCAGGAGGAGGCAGGGCAGGGCCACCCCCCTGAAGGGCTCCATTCCCGGGCCCCTTTTCAAGTTTAATGTGGCATTCAGTAAAAAACACAAGGTGAGTGTCTCCCACAACGATCCCTGAAACCCTCTATGCAATTTTAGCAATTATTACTCCTAAAGAGCTGCTCCTGAGCCATTACAATGGGGAAGCGCACTACTTTACCACCTGCACGTACCACTACTAGCAGCATTAATTGCATGCTTGAAAGAGTGGTTAATATCGTATCTGGCGAAATTGAACTCACGGAGCGCCGTTTGTCATTGTGCAGTGAGGGTCGATCGATCATTCCTGAACACAGAGGTGCACCAATAAACCACACACACGAATTGGGTCCTGCTATTGCACTGCCCATACCACAGTGTGACGGGATTAGCAACCTCAAAAACCCACTTGTAAATGGGAGCATAAGCGGGTGTGACACAACTGATTTACGACCAGACACAGATGCTCTAACATCCACGGGAATCCCGGCAGCTAAACGGAAAAGGAAGAGCGGGAAGCCTATTTATTCCAAAAGGAAACAACCGCCCCAAACCGGTGCATTACGAACCTGTTTGTCTGCTTGGATACAGCCATCTCCAAGTATTAGCATTCCCGGCATTTCTGGAATCCCTGTGATAGCGCCAAATGCGAACTCGAGCCGTTCTATTTGTACCCAGACTGAGGTGGCACTGGACTCTGAGAACTTTGGGAACTTTGGGGATGTTACTGCCAATATCATTTCTGAGACGGTAACCAAACAAATTAACGAGTTCTTGGACACAAAGCTTGTTTTACTTCTGGAACGCATAGACAACCTGGCCACACTTAGAGGGAAATCTAGTCAATCAGTGGGAAATGTACAAGTTGCCGCTGATGTGGGGGGAGGGTCCATTGTTACATCTGGTATCTTACCTAATGACATTCAAATCCCTATTGCCACCTCTACCACTACTGCCCCTGATCCCGATACTGTTACCCCGCCTTCCGCCGGCATTTTGCCCAGCACTGCGTGTATTAGATGCAGAAAAGTAAGGGAATGTTTTCAACCTAAGGTAAATTTAATACCAAACAGTTCTTCTAATAGGAAAGCTTCAGTACATTCCAATGAATTGGTCACTATCACGCATTCCAACCGCATATTAGGTCGAACCAACAGATCTGATGGAGCAGACCCAAAATTAAGACACAGTAAACTAGGTAGTAATGCGTTAGTCATCCCCAGTAGCAATATTCAGAGGCCAAGTCTAGATGTTTTGGGCTTACCTCCGGCCGCCTGCCCTTACGTGTTGGTGCTGGCTGGCGTACCGACTCTAAAGAGAGATCAGAAGGAGTCCTGGGACCAACTACGCAATAAATGCGTGGATTGGTTATCAAAGAACAGGAGGCTTCACCCATCAGACACGAATGAGATTATTATGGCACGTAGAGTTGGGTGGGTTGGCACATCTCCAAAGAATGTTGAAGGAGACTGCATTGTGATCAACTTCCGCAGACCATCCACGGTGAGATCCCTATTGAGAGCGCGTGAGCTTACAACTATTAACAGTACCAACATATGCTCACTGCCGCTGGGCTATTTCTATAAACCGAATTTTAGGCCCTCTGTAAACGAATCCTCTCCTCTTACCACACACAATAGGTTTTTGGCCCTGTCTGAGTTGGATACCCAGGATTGACTACTGTCACCCCTGGAATCCCTCGATTCCGTTGTTGGGCCTGTAATTCTTCCTTCAGTAATCGAGTCCATTGACCCACATATTCCAACAAAGGTTCTGGCCAGTCCAGACTTGAGTATCTTGAGCTGGAACGTGGCCAGCCTTCAGTCCAAACTGCACCAACCGGACTGGCTAAAACTCGTAAGAGAGCAGGACATTCTCATGTTCCAAGAGACTTGGGCTACCCAAGATCTATACATTGATGGGTTTGAATGATATAATATTGTAGCCCCAATTCCCAAGTTCAGCCGACCTTCTGGAGGCTATCGATTTGGGTAAATATCGCCGCAGGTGGTAGCGTTAAGGCCATAAGCACCAATAGCGCTAATTTTCAAATCTTCTTGTATTACAGGGGTGTCTCTTTTTACCTAATTAATTTTTATAATAATGATTTCCACTCAATACCGAATGGTAATTTTATAAATCTATTTGAATTTATTGCCTCTGTCCAATGTCCGAAAGACTGCCTCAAGACAGTGGGAATTTGCTTGGGGGGCGATTTCAATGCTAAATTACCACACATCAGACCCAGTAAACTGACATGCAGCGGAGGACAAAATTGCCATAGGGGTAAGGAATTGGTAGAATATGTGAATAACCATAATTTGATCAATGTCATGTAAATTGCTGCTGTAAGAAATGAAAATAATTCCCTGGAGATGACATTTAGAGGGAGGGGTTGTGTTTCAACGATCGATTATGTTTTTATTTCCCCTGCCCTAGAGGACTGCCTACTGAAAGCAGAGTTATTGCCACAACTTATGGGGATCACAATCCGATCCAAACAGTACTGAGACTATCCCCTAGGCCAACCCATAACATAGAATGCGGCGCCAGGAACTTATCACCTTCTACTGTCAATTTAAGACTGGTCTGGCGGGGCGTAAATAATACTGACCTGTTTAGCATGATGGCAAGGAATAATTTGCATCTTATCGATTCCTGTTTTTCGGCACATATCCCGAGGCAATTAACGCCTTCATTTAACTTTGTGAGGCCATCAAATCCCTACTATCAAAACCTACCCCCACAGTGCAACATGGACCTAGATGGTTCAATCATGAATGTTCAGAGGCTAATAGACAGTTACGTAAGGCCCTGTCACACAGCCCGAGGTGTAACTTACTTGTCAAAACATTAAGGCAGAAGTATAAGTCAACGATCGCCAAAAGGAAGGAAGAACTACTAACAGAGCATAGGGACGTACTTGTTAATGCCGTCGGCTTAAAAAACGGGAATATATTTTGGGCCACTGCTAAAGATTTGCGATCAATGGGACCGCCATTAACCCGGATAAGCTGCAATATAAAAGCGCAACCTGGGAAAGTCACTTTTCCACGATCTATCTAGCTCCCGTTCAAGATTTGGATCCTTTGAAGCACAGGATCCCAACCAGGATCCCAATATCGCTAATTGAGGTTGAGGAGGCCATTCATCAGAGTGTGGGCAACAAAGCCCCAGGCCCGGACGGGCTACCTATCAACCTCATTAAACATAAACCTGATTTCTGGGCTCCTCTCCTGTTAAATGTTTTTAACAATTTAACTAACGCTCGGTTACCAAGTTCATGGTCAACAAATATTATTGCTCCAATTTTTAAAAAAGGCGACCGCTCGTAACCCAGTTGTTACAAACTGATTTCCCTAATAGATAACACCTTAAAAATTTTAGGTAGAGTTTTATTTAATAAAATGTTAAATTGGGCTGAGGGAAACCACATTTTAGAGGCGTGCCAACTGGGGTTTAGGAGCAAAGTAGGCACAAACGAACAATGCCTAAACCTCAATGTAATCATTGGAAAATATACCATCGCACAGCGATCGCCAATATATTTAGCTTTTATGGATCTGACCTCTGCTTTTGATTTTGTTAACAGGTCCCGATTATGGTCCATTCTTTTAGCGTATGGTTTAGATGAGGCCTTGGTGCACTTCTTAGCCTACTTACATACCGACCTGAAGGCTCGGGTCAGGATTGGCGGTGGCGGTGAGGTGTCTAATGACATAAAAATAAATAGAGGGGTCAGGCAAGGGTGCGTCTTACCCCTCCTTCTCTTAATTATTTACATTAATAATCTGCACAAATCATTGATTAAACTCACCAATGATGTACCTAGAGTAAAAGGCAAAATACTCCCCGTGTTATTATACGCCGATGATGCGGTTTTAATGGGATGTACACCTAATGCACTACGCACTTTAGTACAGGGATTTACCGATTTTATGACTAGTTTAGACGCATGTGCCAATTTTAAGAAATCTTTCATAATGTCATGTGGGCCAAGAAAGCATTCTTTTAATTTTATATCTGTGGGCAACCAAAAATTAACCAGCACTAGCACTTTTCCATACCTTGGGTTGGTCTTTGCTGCGAACGGCACCTGGACTGAACACATGGTGTATTGTAAGAACAAGTTCTCAAAGGCCACCAACTCCATTCTTAGCCTCCCTTGCCCAAAAAGAACTGGGGTAATCTTAGCAATTTTAAAGATCTTTAAATCTCAGTGCATACCTACAGCCACTTATGGCGCAGAGGTCTGGGGCATCGCTAAAAGTCTCAGCATTCAGCAAGAGGAAAACAGATTCTGCCGGAAAATATTGGGCACGCCGATTTCCACTTCTCAATATGTTTGCCACAACGAACTAAAATTAAGTTATATTGAAGACTTCATAAGGGCACGCCCTGCTTTTGGTTGGCCATATAGAAAAATCCAGCAGCGTCCTTGACTAGAGAGATAATAGATGACTGTCTTAGCTGTGAGAAAGGGATGGATATTCCATGGCTCGCAGGTGTTAATAAGAGCCTAGAAAGTGTTAATTTTGGCGGTCTTTTTCTAAATCCTAAAACAACTGAGGCCGTACACAAAAAAGCCCTTCGGACAGCGTTGTATACAATTTACAGCACAGAAAGATTAGAGAGGGAATCTAAGAAATCAACTGTCGTAAATTTCATACCCATTGAGCAAACTGCCCATCGTTTGCCTAGTTACCTCATGCTGCCTATGTGTCACTGGGAGAGGGGACTTCTCTTCCGATTAAGGGCTGGCACTGTAAAATATCTGCCCTGCCCTTGCGATGATCAGAGCAGACAAACACTTTTACACTTTTTATTCTTTTGTAAGTTTTATACAAAGTATGCTCAATGGCCGCTAATACCGTTTTGTTAAAAAATGTCACCCATCCGCTTATCAGATGCGCTTAGTAGCATACATAAACTAGAAAATGACGAGTTAGTTTTCCATGTTGGTACTTTTCTCAGAATAGCTGTACGTGCTCGCAAATCGATGCACAATCCTTGAAGAACGTCTGTGTTCTGCCTTTTAAATTTTACACATTTTTGATTATGCTATTGTAACAGTTTTTACTGTGGATTTTAACCTATTGTATGTGTTGTGCTTTTATGAATATGGTGCAATCCGAATAAAGTCTTTTTGAACTTTGAACTTTACTAAAAATTACACAGTAAAAACCAAAAGTGAAGTCTTCAGTCATGGTGGATGAAACCATTGTAGTAGAGTCCAAGTTGTCTTGAGTCCAAAGTCCAGCATACTACTCCCATCAGATATGGAAAAGTGGGCAGAAATAGTCAACAAAGTGAATGTGTAGGACACATGGGGGAAAGTAGGGGCAAGGCTTATTACTGGCAGTGGTGGGAGTCTTGCCATCCCCGCCTCCTGGATTTTTGTGAGGTCGTCCCCTCTTTTTGATAGAGGGAGGTTCGCAGCTGCTAATTCAAGGGGGCCCGCAAGCATGTCCTCCTCTGACAGGGACTCTCTTCCTGTTGCTGCAGCAAATGTTGATCTCCTGGATAGACTTTGACCACAGGAAGAGGTAGATGCAAGTGGAAAAGCCCTACAGAGGGTGGAGTTGATGTCCTGCAGCACCCCAACTAGGGAGGCCATGTTGGTGTTGATGCCGGCCACATCTGTGTCCATGCCGGCAACCTCCTGGTATGTGTTCCTCTGCAGCTGCTTAATTTCCTGGATTTCGTTCAATACCTGGTACATCACACCTTGGGAGTCCTGGTAGACTCTGAGGATTTGGGTGACGGCTGCTTGGGTGTCCGTGGCCCCAGTGGGCTCACTCTGCAGGCCCACAGTTACCCTCCCACTACGCCTATCCCCATGGGCCAGTGCCCTTGGCACAGACGGCACCCTCCTACTGGTTTCTGGTTCCTCATTGACTGGGGTGGTGCTAGCCGCCTCAGAATCCAGAACTGGGGGGCACAGGATGGTACTGACTGTGCTAGGTACACAGGCTGGGGGTGCAGTAGTTGGCTGTGTCATTGCAGTTGTGGTGGGAGGTGTTGTTGTGGACACAGCGAGGCCCACTGTTGGCGTCTGCCAAGGCTGACCAGATGGGCCAAAACCGTCATCCACGTCCACATCTCCAGGAGCATTGTTATCACTGAAGGTTTCATCCTAGGGTGGAGCGGAACTCTGTTCGGTGTCCAACCTCTGTACAGGGGCTGTGACCGGTCGACCTGTTGAAAAATAGAGAACATTGTTATTGGTGGAGTGAGGCATATACATCCACGTTGTTTGTGTCAAAGTAAATAGAGACCTAGAATGGAACAAAATAGATAGAGATTAGTATTGTTATCTATTTGCACAGAGTTGAAGTTGGTTACTAGACATTTGAAGAAATTCAATACATGTAGTAGATTTCATCTATTTGTTATATGTGCAGATAGGTGGCATTTTGGCTTTAGGGATAGACATGACAACTCCAAAACATTACAACCAACACAGTGTTGTTGCAACATGTATATTTGTCCATTCCAAGGTCTACTTGTGTGTAATAGACGCAAACAAACAGCTTGGTTGCATATTTAGCATTGTTCATCATGTGAGGAGTGCAGAGTCAAGGGGTCACCTGCCACTGCTAATCAGGTGAGTTTCCTTCATGGCTTACATATATTAGGGGTACACAGTTGTAAGGGTGTCACTCATGCCATCAATAATTTCAGTTGATGAGACCAGGACACCCTCAAACAAAGTACTGAGACATATCTCTGAGTAGAGCATTGTCTGTACATTGCACAGTCCATGATGAGTGAACATCAGTTGTAACATGGCAGACAAGTGAGAAGGGGCAAAAAGAGTCTAGAATCTTGGTGGGAGTTCCAGTCATAGGGCCTCATGGTAGTTGTAGTCACTTCAATCTGACTTTACCAACACTTGATAAGTGGTAAGCTGCATGAAAAGTGAAGATCAGTTGTGACATGGCAGACAAGTGAGAAGAGGAAAAAGGAGTCCAGCATCATGGTTACCACCGCAGTCTACCACCGTTGGATAACCGCCGCTGGGAGACTTCCAGTACGACTGTGTAGTCGACTATACAGTCGTAATAGGCTTGGCAGGTACACTGCGGCTCTGATGTCTTCGGAGGACGCAGCGCCAACATTGCAGACCGCTGTGGTCCTGGCAGGAAGAGCGCCATGGTTGGCGTTTCAGACAGCACAACTCATAATACAGCTCACGGTAGTCTGTCGGTGGTGTGTTGTCCTGGATGACATGGACGCGGCTGTCGGACCATCAGACCGCCAAACTTGTAATCAGGGCCCAAGTCGGAAGGTAGAAATTTTCACTGCAACTTCGTCCAGCGGCTCTCCGACAACGATACCTACTCCTTGAACACCACCTTCTGCCTTGCCCCACTGAATTTCTACCTTCTAAGGAACATTTCTTAAAAATTTCTTTTAACACCGAAGGTAAGCCAAGACTGGTCCTGAACCATCTCGAGTATCTGACCTGCGTGACCAGATCTCCATGTTTGGCACTTTGATCTTTTAGGAGCTATTTTGCAGTCAAACCATTAAAAGATCATAACTCCGGTTCTACTGATTTGATTTAGTTTGCTCTGGTGTCATTTTACTAACTAACATTTTCTCTATTTTTCTAAATTGGTTTGGGAATTTCTTATGTTGTGTTTTCATTTATTGCTGTTTGTGTGCTGCATAAATACTTTGCACAGTGCCTCCAAGTTGACTGCTTTTGTGCCAAGCTACTAGAGGGTTAAGAACAGGTTAATTTAGTGACTTTTTTGGTTCACCCTAAAAAGGATTGTGGTTGTTGATTTACTAGAGTTTTCACCCCCCGTCTAATAACCCAATTTATTACATTTGATTCTTTTGGGTATTTTGGAATTTTTACATATAGGCCAGGAGAGTGGGGTTAAATCCAATATCGTCCCACTTGCCATGCTGAATGGCTGCACACTTTGGTCAAGGGTAGGCCCTCACCTGGGGAAACCTACCAGACCCAGACATTTCTAAAAATTGCGACATTAAGGGGAGTCCAGGATGGTTTGCCTTGCGTGAATACCATGAGGTTTTCTTACCCACAATGATCTGCATACCTCAAACTCTGCATAAAATCGTACAGTTTCCTTGCATTTCTGTGATGTAATCTTCCATAATACACATTAACCCACAAAAATCCTCTTTTCTAGTGTTCTTCAACTTGTTTTGACAAAAAAACTACCCTTTCTCATGTCGGTGGGCCTAGCATCCATGACAGGAAAAGTCCCAAAATGTAATATGGAGATCTCAACATTTCTTGCGAAACAACTGACCTGATTTGACAATGGGGGGTAGCTACATTAACTGGGCCTGGGCTCGGCCACCACCGTGGGAAACTTGCCAAACCCAGCCATTTCTGAAATCTAGACACCCGGAGAAGTCCAGGTTGGTGTCATTCGCATGGATCTCTTTACCTAAAATCATGAATTTTCCTTTCATTTCTGTGACATAAACTTCCAGGATCCAGAAAAGATTAAGACATACCGCTGTTGCAATTAAGCTCATTCTTTGCAGGAGACAAGGGTGAACTATGTGAACATCATATGTACAGCACTTAGTAGAACAATGCGAAGCACGACATATGAAGGAATGCAGAGTCATAAAAGAATATGGATTAATCAAATATATAAGAGATTTTTCTCCCAGTCCATTGGTTTTTATCGTGATAAATGGCAAGCTTTTTACTGAAAGAATCTTGGACTACCTAGTGATGATATAGATGCTTGGCTTAGGAAAAAACATTTTAGCAACTCTTGAATGAATGAAAATATCTTATTAAGCGCAACGTATACTTGGGGGCATCTTCGGGCTAAAGTGAACCAGATCAGTGATGCCCCAAAATTTCTATTGTGTAAAAAGCCAGGTTTTTAAGGATTTCCTAAAACCTAAGAGTGAAGTAGCAGGTTTAATGTCCAGGGGCAAACGGTTTCAATTCATGGCCATGCAGGTAACAAAGCTCATGCCAACCCAAGAGGAGCACTTAAAGGGAGGAACAACCAAGTTACTGGCAGAGCTTGAGCAAGAAGTCCTCCCAGGTGTATACCATCTCAGATTCTCCTTCAGGAAGACAGGGCCCTGTCCATGAAGAGCCTTGTAAACTATATACAGAGCTTTGTAAACTATACGTTTCTTCACCAGCAGCCAATGGAGCCTGCTGAGAGCTGAGGATGCAGATTGAGTCTGGGGACATTCAAGAGCATGCGGGCTGCCAAATTTTGTAGAGTTTTCAATTGAATTAAGGAACCTTTTCGTAAGTTTTGATATAAACTATTCAGTAATCTAGTCTAGATAAGACCAGTGCAATAACTAATGTCTTCATAAGGTCATTAGGAACAAACCTAGCACTTCAAGGTAGAGTTTGAAAATAGATATCAATATTATCTACCGTGGTGTTGTTGGTATATTTCACTATTGACCAATACCTGTATATACAGGAACAGGTCAATTAAAAAATATATATATATATAGACTTCTCAATATTCAAATTGATAAATCAGAATAAGCTTTAAAAGGCAGCTAGTGGATGGAGTATTTCAATGACAACCAAAGTGCCACTTTATGTAGGAAGTTGGTTTAGTTATGAGTGCCCGTTGGTCCTGTTTCTCTTTAGTAATTGTATTAATGATAGGTGTAAGAACTCCTCTCAGCAAAGAGGAACTGTTAAACAGTAATTCACTACATTAGTCTTCCCTCAAACTGTAGTAACCATTTTAGCTAATTAATTTTTAAGTTAGTCATTACTGTGTACAACCTGCGAAGGCTGCGTAAAAGTCAAATTCCACATAGGAACTATAAAAATGTTTTTACCTCCCATATACCAAAACCTAGGACATATGCTGCGAAGCAGTATTGGCACTATTTGGCCTTGATTTCCATGTTTGTATTAAAAATACTTTATTTAATGTCAATAAATACCATATTACAACATAAAGAACTCTGATAAATGATTAACAACTTACATATGGTATTATGTACATGAAAGAAATAATAAAGTCTTTCTAATTTTATAGGGGAAGGAAGGAAGAAGGGAGAAAAACAAAACAAAAGGAGAAAAAGGGAATAATCAGTATCCTAAGTATAACGATCTAAAAACAATGTTCTCACCTATATCTTAGAATAAATAAGTGAAAAAATATATAAAAGCAGAGAGAGAACATTAATGGGGGATAAAAATTCTCAGATCATACAGAATTGGTGGTGTACATATCATTTTTAACCTGGTTAAGAAATATAGTTAGGGGTAACCATAACAAGTCAACATTGTGAGAAGATAAACATTGAACAGTATACACAATATCTAATTTATGATGTGAGCATACCGAATCCCACCACGTCTTGTAAGAAAACTTAGATGATGATTTCCAATTAAAAGTAATTTGTTGAAAAGCAATTACTAATAAAATGTCTAATAACTGATGCTTAGGAAAAGATGATACAAGGTGATTAGTTAAAGAGCTTAGAAAAACATACAGAATATTAAAGAAATGTTTAAAACCAAAAATCTTTCTAATTTGGGACCAGACCTTACGCCAAAAAGAAAGTTTATTGGGACAACTGAACAACATATGCATAAGATCTGCCTTAGAAAAACCACAGGACCAACATCTATCAGAGGTGTCTGGGGAAAATCTAGAGCATTGTAAAGGGGTAAAATACAGTCTATGATAAATAAAAAATAGGGACTGAGTAATACTCGCTGACCTAGAAATCTTATGAATTCTTGCACATATCTTATTCCAAAAAGTAACCTCCCAAGTAACATCAATATTCTGTTCCCATAGAAGTTCTAACCTGGACTTGGTTGAGAGGAGTTTGGAAGAGAGAAAGTTTTATAAATAAGTGAAGCTTTGGGACCATTTTTCAAAAAATTTGTAAATCCAGAAGTAAGGGAAACTGAATAAGTAGACTGCTGAACTGAAAAATAGACATCAAGAACCACATTCATAAGTGATATAAAACGATGATAAAATGATTTGGGACAGTGATGAGCAAGAGAAAATTGAGGAAAAGAATAGGAGAATGGAAACGTTGTGATATCCACATAATACCTCTGTCTTTCTCAGTACGCCAAAATATAGGTCTGTTGTTCAGCTTAATCAGAGAATTATACCTTAGCGGCATTTGCAGAAACATAGAGGAAGTCTAGGTGATTGGAAGATATGTGGATTTGAACAATGAAACCGTTGTTTCTAAAATAGAAGACTAGAGAAGCAACTTTGTAGAAGAAAAAGATAGTACCTCATTAAATGTAAAAGGACACAAAAGGACTTTTTCAAGCTCAAGCCACAACGGAGAAGAAGATGAAGTAAGCTCAGAAGTCCAAAGTGCTGCTTAACGGAAGGCAAAGTCTTTATGATAATCATAAACCTTTGGAAAGTTCACACCACCTTCTAATTTGGAGCTTTGTAAAGTACCTAAAGCTACTCTTGGTTTCTTCTAATGACATAAAAATCTAATAAGAAGATCATTAATTTTCTTAAAGAAATACTCCGGAATATGAACTGGTAACATAGAAAGAAGATATAACAAAAGAGGATAGATCATCATTTTAATAGAGTCTAAACGCCCCGCCAAGATAAAAATAGAGTATTCCAGGAAGATATAATATTCTCTATTTTAGTATTTAATTCTTTAAAGTTAATGTTGATGGTCTCAGGAATAGAAATAGTGAACCAAAGCCCTAAATACTTAATCTTGGAAGTAGACCATTTATGCCCCGTAAGGTAATAAAAGTGACAAAAAGTATATTTATTAAGTGGAATGATTTCCGTTTTTTCTTTGTTTATTTTATATCAATTTACCTGCGAAAATGACGAAATTTCCTGTAAAAGCGGGGGCCAGGAACTATCTGGAGACGCAATTAAGAACAGAATATCATCCGCGTAAGCTGCAAATTTTAAATGCTGATCTCCGTAAGTAAAACCGGAGATAGAAGAATTATTATGAATTCGAGAAAGAAAGGGTTCCTTTGCTGAGACAAAAAGCAGAGGTGAAAGTGGACACCCTTGTCGGACTCCTCTATGAAGTGAGAAATAGGAAGACACTCTACGATTGACCAATACTGATGCACGAGGAGCACACATACAAGAGAAATAAGGGCTATGGATTTAGGACCAAAACCACGCATTGCAACGACTGAAGCATAAACTCCCAACTTATTCTATCAAATGCTTTTTCAGCATCAATTGTTATGGCTGCAAGAGAGACTTTAAATGCAGATGCTTTACTGAGAACATTAAGAATCAATCGAGCATTATCTGATATGTCTCCCTTTAATAAAACCATATTGTTCTTTCCCAATAAGATGAGGAAGAAAGGACTCCAGATGACGAGCTAACAGTTTACCAAATATTTTATAGTCCACATTTAATAAGGAGATTGGTCTATAATTTCTGCAGTCCTGGGGATCTTTAGCTTCTTTGTGTATAAAACAAATAATTGCTTCGTGGAAGGTGCCTGAAGTGATGGAGGAATTAATAAAAGAGTTAAACAACCAATATAAATAAAGAAGAAGAAGATAAGAGAAATGAAGGTTAAATTCCACAATGAAACCTTCAGGACCTGGTGTTTTCCCTAACTTTAAAGAATGTAATGCTCCAGACAGTTCATCAGAATTAACATTCCCCGCTAAAGAATAAAAATCCAGGTATGGGGAAATAACATGGGAAGTCTGACTTAGATATTATGCCATTCTGGAAGATTGGGGTACTACCTCTGAGGTGTATAAGGACTTATAGAATTTAACAAACTCTTCCAAAATAGCTTGATGATTAGTAATAGATTGACCTTGTGAAGAGGAAATAGAGTCTATGACACGTCTCTCTTTACTTACCTTTAAATAATTTGCTAGCAGTTTACCAGCTTTATTTTTCCCACCATAATACCAAGCATTTTTCCTCAGAAGTATGTGATTAGCTTCTTGAGTAGAAATAATATTGAACTTCAATTTAGCTTGTAGTAGCTCTGTCAAATCAGTTGACGATTTAGATGAAAAATATCGTTGTTCCAAGGTCTTAATTGAGGAAAGCAATGCATTATGTTCTTGCATTCTACCCCTCTTTTTTTTAGAGACATAGTTTAAAATAAAGTCCTGTGCAGTTGCTTTAAACGTGTCCCACAATAAAGAAAGAGAATCTCTGAATTATCATTAAAGGAGAAAAATTCCAAAGCAAACGTAATAAAAGAACTAGAAAATTGAGCATCCTGAAGTTAAAAATGATTAAATCTCCATCTATGAGACGGAGATCTAGAGGTAACAAAGTGCAAGTCAGTGACAACCATGGCATGGTCAGAAAGTACAATTGGAGTAATGTGGGAATGCACAAGGCATTGTGAAAGAGAGTTGGAGAGAAAAATATGGTCTAGTCATGAAAGTGTACAGTGAGTGGCAGAATAAAAGGTATAATCTCTAACAGTAGGGTTAGATAATCTCCATGAATCTACTAATGCACTTTTCAAAATGGCAGAGTGAAATTGTTTAGACATTTTATGTGACAAAAATTGAACTGACGACTATCTATCCAAAAAGGATCTAAGATTTGATTACAATCCACAACTAGAACAAAGTATGCAGCATACTATTGTGAACATTTTCTTGAAATGGAAGGCCAAAAAGTATGATCAAATTGTGTAGGGGCATATACATTCATTATAGTCAGAGGTATATTTTCTACAAGAATATTAACAATAATCCATCTACCTGCATCATCTGTTTTGTGTGAAACCACTGTAAGATTAAGAGATTTATTACACAGTATCACAACCCCATTCTTCTTATTCACCGAATGCAAAACAAATTCCTGTCCCACCCATTTTCATTTAAATTTCAATGCTTCAAGATGGGTTTCTTGAAGAAGAACAAGATCAGGATTGGATTTACCCAAATGCGATAATATTCTCTGTTGTTTAACAGGGTTGAGCGACCCCTTAATATTCCATGTTATTACTTGGAGTTATATAAAGTGAATAAAAGGTAGGTACTTTGAGAACTTTAAACCAGCTAAAGGCTAACACATTAAATATTGACATATATAAATAAGACAATGAGGGAAAGCAAAGGAGAAGACAAAAGTAAAAAAGGAAGGAAGAAAAAAAAAGGAGAGCCAGGAAAGGTAGAAGGGGAAAGCAATGAGAAAGAATGAGAAGCAGGAAGAAGAGACAGTGCATAGCCAACAAAATCGACTGTAAGAACATACCTGAATAAATAACAATAGGAAATGAATGAGGTGGTGATGACACAGGAAACAATGACACATCAGAGGGGGAGGAAACCACGACACACCCGTACCATATATACATAGGAGGGAGGACTGCACAATGTCAACATGCACAATGAACCTGCAAAGAAAGACAAGAAGAACAAATTAGAACAAATAATACAACACAATAAGGCAGCTCCAAAAGCTACACATTAAACATAATTAAAACTTCAAGGAGCGTCAACCATTAGATGGACCAGCTGCATCCATATTGACCAAGGTATGCGATTGTATAAACTTTTTAAGTTCTGCTGGATCTTCAAACGATGTTGTGTTATTCTGGAATGTCACCTTAAAAACACAGGGATGAAAGAGACCATATTTGGCTCCAAGAGAACGAAGAGGAGCATGCAGGTTAAGAAACTCCTTCCTTCTGGCAGCAGTGGCATTAGAAACATCCTGAGAAAGGAAAACTCCCTGTCCCAACCAAGTGACTTGACGTTTAGCTTTAGGTGCAGAGAGAAAGGTCAACAAGTCAGTAAACTTCCAAAAAAGAATAATGACTCCCCTTGTTTTGGCCAGAGACGTTGACAATGCAGAACGAGGACCCAGCCTGTGCGCCCTCTGAAAGCTCAGGGTAGTAGATGAAGGCATGTCTAACAGTTTTGGTTGGAAGGAGGTAAAGAAGAAGATAGGATCATTCCCTTCCAATGCCTCTGGAAGGCCATAAATACGTAGATTATTTCCCCTGTTTCTGTTTTCCAAATCTTCAGTGTGCTGGTTAAGCCAGAAAACCTCCTTCTCCAAACAGTGGATCCTATTAGTTTCTTTCCACAGGTCTACAATCTGCTGTTCCACATGTCCTTCCATTGCCGACCATTTGTCATCTAAACGTTACATCCTGTTATTAGTCTACTCTATGAAGGGGTGCAGAGCACAAATCTCTTCCAGCAGCAATTCTAAAGAAAGAGGGGACACAGATTTTTGAGGAGAAGGAGGATCCTGTTTCTACCTCTTGGAGACGGAAGAAGGGGATTGATCTTTGCGTGTGGAGGATTGTAGAGAAACAGCACGGGCACAGAAGAAGTAGCCATTTCACAAGAGAGTCCAACGAACCGGCTGACAGTTTCTTTGCTGTGGAAACAGCTGAGCTAACACTGAGCGTAGAAGAGGAATGTGTCTTGGGGGTAAAAACAAAACGCGGCTTCCTTAATCTTCCCATAGAAAAGAGAAAAAACATGCCAAGGAACTCAAAGTGAAGGCTATGGTAAATCTTACTCCAATACCGCACTAATTTATTATTATACGGAAGTCCAAAATAAGGCCACTCGAGATATTCCCCAGACAGAAAAAGAAGGACCTGTCAAGCAACAGAATTTGCCGCAGTAGATTAGCCCCACAAAACCCCAGTCATAAAACACTGCAGCAACACTCCACACAGCATTGCAGATGGCACCTAAAAAATAAAATCTTCAACAGTCTCAGTTAAACCTGCAGCTTCTCCTAAATGCAGTTTCTCACTAATCCCAAAGCAATTAATACCTTGTGCGCTCCCCAAGGCTCCCCTCAGAGTGCTCAGTTCTCCCACATCATCGAGAGAAGAAAAGAAAATGGCAGCCACTACTTGTGAGGAGTCTGTGACCAGACCAGATGTGGCGCTCCATCATTCAAAACAGCACAGAAGCAGCTTCTCATGTTCCTCTCTCACCGCATCCCAAAACCTCCAGAAATGCGGCATCAAGAACGCTGAAGGAGCCAAAACAAGTCTGTGGTGTGCCAGAGCCTCCCCGTCAGGCAGCCATCTTAGGTGGCGCCAAAGCCACGCCCCCTCCCTTGATTTCCCTGTTAAAATTGAAATGTAGCCAGTTTTTTTACTTTACAAAGTTTTACAGTACAGTTAGCTACAGTGAGGCAATGTGAAGATGGGCACTAGCTGCAAATTCCTCAAATTTAAAACATGTGAACTCTAATTACTTGCACACATACAGGGTAATATGGGCCAAAGTGCTAAGATGCAGTACAGTGGCAGCAGTTTACATTGATGTATAACTGTGCAGTTTCAAAACACTAGTTATTTCTAGCATTGGCATAGAAAATGATAGCAGCAGCATTCATGTGGCATGCACTTCGTGAAAATCAAAAGTTAATATGTTCATTTTATGTGCTAAAAGAGTGACTTATTATAAGGTTTTCATGTTCTTACTTTCAGTGCAGCCCTGATGGCTTTCATCTCGTGCCCTGGATGGGCTTCCTGGAGTTCACCAGCAATTAGTTTCTCTCACATCTTTCTACAGCACCGCACAGGTATGAATGGCCAACAGATCTGAGGATCTTCAAGGTAAAAGACATACTGGTCCCATGTGTCAAAAACAGATAGGCAGTAATTAAAGCTCTGCTCCAAAAATGCTGAACACTTGTTACCGCCATCCATCCCAGCAAACACCCATCAAGGAAGTTTAACACCAATGAAAGGATACCTCCCATTAAGTGGGCATCCTTCTTTCTATTTAGGAAAGTAGTAGTCAAAATGGAACCACCCAAGTGTACACCTTTGAGACTGAGGGCTCTCCCACAGTTTCTACAGCCTTCGGAGAGAAAAAAGACAGAAGTGTCTGTCTAGAAAGAGTGTATTTGGCTTTAATCTTGGAAGAGCTGGCTGGGTGTGGCTTTTGGCAGTGTATTGAAACAAGGCAAAATAAATTTAGACAATGCTTCTTTCTGCCATGTTGCAAAATTAAGGTCATGGCCTTGTGAAAGTGATTTTACAGTATGTAAACACTAAGAGTGCATGGGGCTCTCCTGAAATGTAAGGGAGAAGAATGGATGTGAATTCTCCAAGCATTTGTTTAGGGAATTTTGCCAGTCACTCTTGGGTCAACCTTGAATAATACTGTTTTCACCAGCTTCAAATTAGAATGCTGTTTGGAACTTCGTAGCCTTCAAGAAGCTCACCTGTTTGGAAGGATTCCTGTCTGCCTGAACAAGGACCGACGAGTGTGTCATTCATTCTTCCTACTGATTTTCTGGCTATGAAAAGCAAATCTCAGGTAAGGTGTCATGTTATTGATCCACAACAATAAGAATGCTCATTATCTCTTTGGAAGAAAAACCAGCAAGACCAGTTAAAACTGGACTTTTGGCTGGGGTCTTGACTGGCATGTGGAAACGTATTTCCCCAGTTGGACACATGGCCTAATGTGCAGGCAGCACCGCTTGAAGATCTGGAGATATATGGAACAGCAGAAGAGAAATAATACAACGTTTGATATCTGTTGGAAGTTAGAAAACTTTCACATTTGGCAAACTTGGACAAGGTGCCAAGCTTACCCAGACAAATGTACCCTCAATGGCTGCATTTTCCTACTGTGACCCACTTAAAGCTTTTGAGCATGGAATTCAAGGCTACAGTGGGATGAGGACAGGAAGGTATCCTGTTTTGTGAAGTCATGCTCAGCTGCAGCTTTCAGCCTTGTCCTGTTGATGATCTTTTACCTTCTAAACATATTGTATGTGCAAAGGTAAACTGTGGACCATTGACAACATGACGGACAAACCAACCAGCTGTACCTGACAAAGCCCTATTGCCAGTTAACCACAAAGGGAGCCTAGGACCCTGTCACATAAAGCCTATAAAATTACATTACATATTTAATTTCTATGGGCCTGATTTAGACTTTGGCAGATGCTGTAGTTCTGTCAGAAATTGCTCTGTAAAACCACTCCGTCATGATAGGTTCGTTCATCTGATTTAGAGTTTGGTAGTTTGACAGATGAAACTCAGTCAAACTTCCACCTGACTTCAATGTTTTTGTGTTCCTCCATTGACCGAGTAATCAGGCAAGCATGACAGATGGAGTTACATCGGCCATAACTATGCCCACTGTATATAGAGTTCCCTTTCGTGTCAATGTAACAATAGCATAGCCACCTACACTCCTAAAAAGGCAAACGGGAAATATAAAAGGGCTAAACATCAACAAAAGTAATCCTGATATGAAGCTGCAAACATTTTCTTTTTTCTGCAGAGCGTCTGAGTTTACCTTGCTATGGTAGAGGATGAGCAAGCCAATGAGCCTCAAAATCACAGGTACTTTCTCTTTCTTCTCTTCAAAAAATGTAACACATGGGGGCTTGGCCAGAGAGGAGACCCAAGAACATCCATCTCCCCTAAGCTTCACGCAGAGGGCCTCCAATCCCCCTGCAATGGCTGGTTATTTGTCGATGGAGCTGCCTTCCCCAGGACCCTTCCACCCCAGGGAAACAGTGGGGCAACCATCATTGCTGCATCATTATGGGGGCAAGAGATAAGCGGCGGAGAAGGCAGACCACCCAGTGTGAGAAATTACAGCAGCCATCTTAAAGCTGGTGCAGAGTGTGGACCGAACCGCTGGTGCAGCGGGCGAGTGTCGGCAGTGAAAGGCAGTGACCCCCAAACCTTCAGACATGGGGGCTGTGACAAAGGAGGGTCTTTTTGGTGCCTGGCCATCTCAGCACATCCCAGCCGGGCACCTTCAGTGGAGCCACATGGGTGTCGAGCGCACAACGGCTCAGAGGCTGGATCAGGCCTAGGCAGCATGCGCCGCTAGCTGCAATGAGGCATTGGAGGACTGGTAGATGGGTGCGCCAGCCCTCCTTGACTGAATTTGTTCTCCCCCATCCTAAGTGGTGGTGTCGGGGGCATGGATAAGAGCCATTGAATCACTGCTAGGAGTGCCAAACATAATGGAAGGCCCCCTCCCCCCTGGGCTCGCACAGGAGAGTGGGCCCGGGCGTGGGGCAGGCCCTCTAATAAGGCGTCTAGCAGAAGCATCGGAGGTGAGGTTGGAGGGGGAGAGAATGAACTGGCAGTGTGGTGATGCTCGCATCTGTGGATTCCACTATCTGTGGGCCATTACATAAGCTTGAAGACTGCCATTGATGGAAGGTTGCAGTGAAGTGGGAGCTGTGCCTGGTGCCGAAATCCGTGCATTGTGAACTGTGACATTCTTATTCCATTAGGAGGGTCCTAGAGAGAACGATTTGACTTTACTTTGGGAGTTGGAGTTGTTCTGCCCCACATTGTCCCACATTGACTCTTGCATACCCATTCATCACTGGGGACAACTCCTTTTCTATTGACTTTGCAGGCTTCCTGCTCCTGGCTTTGGGCGCGAATGGGATACTTACCAGCCTAGTACAGCGCTACCTGCACCTTGTTCTCTAGCCACTTTCAGGGTCCCACCTATCAACTCCACGGGCTTGGTACCGAGCAACAGGTGGGGGCTTTGACTTCTTGTGCTGACAGGCATTGGAGGCAGTGCACCACAGGGCACTGGTCCTAATATGGTGGCACATAAATCTAAGCCACACCGTTACTCCTCAAGTTGCAATATGCTTCACAAGCCTGAACTTGGTGGGGAATGGCTCAGCCCCAGGTGAGGGCTTGGACTTGCACACTCCCATAACTAAGGAGGAAATCCAGCTTTTGCTCATTGAATTCCGTAAGGACCTCACCTCCCTGCGCCAAGATTTCACTAGATCCATCTCCGACCTTGACCAATCCTTGCATCAGACGGACGCTCACCTGACTACTGTGAAGAGGACGGTGGTGGATTGCATCTTTGACAACATTGATAGGATGGCACACATCGAAAAATTGGAGAGGGGGCAACTGACATTGCTGGACAAGATAGACGATCTGGAGAATCGCTCCAGATGCAAAGGCATCCGCATCCAGGGCCTGGCTGCTTCCATTTCACCAGATGAGCTGGAATCCCATGTCACGGCCAATTTTGCCCACCTCTTGCAGCTTCCTGAAGATTCATCGGTTCTCCTGGACTGTACCTACAGAGTGTATTCTGCCTTCCAGCAACAAAAGGACTGGCTCTAGGCAAACTGGCTCTGGTACACTACTTTCATCAAAAAGAATCAATCAATCAATCAGGGAATTGTAAAGCACAGCTACTCATTCGAAAGGGTCTCAAGGCGCTGAGGTGGTGGGAGGGGGGTGCGTAGCTCCTTGATGTTCATGGTGATTCATCGAAGAGGCAGGTCTTGAGGTTCTTCAAGAACTTGGAGAGTGTTGGTGTCTGTCGGAGGTGGAGAGGGAGGTAGTTACGTGCCAGGAGGAGGAAGAAGGAGCGTACTCCTTTTCCGGTCTTCTTGATGCATGGTACCGTCGCAAGGGAGAGCTGGGCTGAGCAGAGGGTGTGTGGAAAGAGCGACGGTGGTTCATGTAGCCGGGTACGGTGTTGTGAAGGGCCTTGTGTGAGTAGCTTGAAGGTGATTCTCTTCTTGACAGGGAGCCAGTGTAGTGTCTGTCTGGGGACCCCTTCCCGTTTGCGAGTGGCTTACCACCTAAACTGTGAGTGATTTGCCGCCGCAAATGCAGTCGCAAAACAATGGTACATTCCATTGTGACTCGCTGTTAGGAAGGGACGCCCCTTCCTAATAACAAGAGTCACGAACGCTATTTTGCGAGTCACCAAGTCGCAAAGTAGTGTTTGTACATGCCACAACCCTTTTTTGCAGTGCAAACAGGACGATTTCCTGTTTGCGACCGCAAAAAACGGTCATACATTTGGCCCATTATGTCTTCTGAACCAGACACTGGTTCTCTTGAAATGTGATCATTATACAGGGGATCAGGGTGGAAGTTGGTTTGGATAATGTTTTTCCTCTGTATACAAGTGTATGTGACTTGTTCTTCCTGTTATGTGTGAGTTAGAATTATCATCCCTGGCGACACTGTACGATGTGTCATGTTTACTTGTTTTCACTTGAAAATACAAAATAAAATCATAAAAAAACACATTTAAACTGTAAGACAAGGTTTTTAAATCAAGTATTGATGGATAAATCATGTCTAAACTGTTTAACTCTGTAACAAGTCTGACAGCTCAATATGACATTACTGCATTACTCTATTAATAATTTTTTAATAGTTTTTTAACTCAATAATCATGTTATTTTACACTACACAATTTGAATTCAATAGACTAATGTTCTAATATGTTTCATAAGCAATGTAAAATAAATGTCAAAAATGTGTTTTAAAATTAGGTATATTTATCAACAAATTATAAAATAAAAAAAGGTCTGATTTCCAAAACATCCCTAAAAATAAAATTCTAAATCCATATTCTTTAATTTTAGAATTTGTGTCCTATCACAGTTTGCGTAAAACCAAAAAATGGCTCCTGTCTTGCCTTCTAATTGCCACAACCTCTGTCCTGCTCAAGGTCATTGTATACCTCCAGGAGCTGATGGTATCCAGGCACCTTCTTCAATGGGATTTAGGGTTGGGGCAGAATTGTCTATCGGAGTAAAGTTAGGATCAACTTGTGTGGGATTAGGAATGGAAAGGGTAAATGTTGTGTGGTGACTGAAGGTAGTAGGGAGGTGTCTGATAAGTGAAGTGTAGTTGTTTATAAACGTTGTGTTTTGGTGTGTGCTTTGGTTTCCTTTTCTTTGTGTGTGTGAGTGTTTGAGTTTGTTTTGGTGTATCTTTGGGTGTGTGTGCAAATTCTTGTGTGTGTGTTTGTGTAGATGTGTGTGGTTGTTCTTGTGGAAATATGTGTATGTGTCTCTTTTGGAGTATGTTTCAGTTTTTGGGATATTCGTGTATTAGCTGCATTGTGTCTCTGGGTATATGCTGTTCCGTGTCTTTGGATGAATGTGTGGATGCTTGAATATTTGGATATTTGAGTGTGTAGGTGTTTGTGATGTGGTTTTTGCTGTAGTGTGCTTTGGGGTAAGGGGAGATTTAAGAACAGGGGAGGGTTTAAGAGGTAAAGGGAGAAGCAGGATGGGGAATGGCTTTAGGTGTAAGGCTAATTTTTAGAACAGAGCAAGGTTTAGGGGTATGGGAAGATTCAGGGTGGGCATTGGTTTTAGGGTAAGAGAAAATTTAGGAACCGGGGAGGGTTTACGTGATAGTAAAGGTGTTGTGTGATATGTGGGGTTTTCTGATAATGGAGTGGATGTTGTTTGTGTCGATGTGTGTACGTTTAAATCTTACGTATGCTTGTGTTTGCCTGCATCTGATTTTGTTTTGGATTGTGATGTTGAATGTGTGTGAGTAGTGCTTTTGTTTTATGTCAGTTCTTGGTTTTATGTGTGCAAGTGTAGATGTGTGAGAAATTGGGTTAGGGTGCTGTATAGGAGAAGGAATGGAAACGGGTGCAGGTGAAGTTGGAAGGTTAGAGGCAGGAATAGTTGGAGGTGTGGGAGATGCACTAGTATTGGAAGATACACTTTGGGGGACATAAAACTCTCTGTAGGGCAGGCATGACAGAGAGAATGTCACCCAGGATGTTGATTACTTGAGTAAGCTGGTGCCCAACACCCTGGATGCATTCAGCACTGCAGTCTGATCAACAGATAGGATTCTTAAAATGCTAAATGCCTCTTCTGAAACCACTGCTGCTGGCATGGGAACAGGAGGAGAGGTGCCTGGGGTAAAGGAGACCCCAGCCTGTTTACGGTCTGGGTGTTGCATAGGTACTGGGGATATGGGACTGAGGGTCAAGATGGTACTTTTGGTGGAGACAGAGACTTCCACAGATGTTTCAATACTAGTGGTCTGCTCTACCACCATGAGGAGCTGCTCATTGTTGGAGGCCTCTTAGTCAGATGTTGTGCTGGCCTCCTTGCCGGTAGCTCACCCTCTGTGCTGCTGGGTCTTTAGTATCAGTGATGTTATGGCTTGATTCTTAGCCAATGTTGTGTTCATCGCCAGGTGGCTGGCCACTGTCTCCTGTATGTGCTTCTGAAGTTGCTGATATACAACATATTTGTATTTAATGTATATAATTCTGATGTTAACTATAACATTTAGTAAATGTAGTTCCCTTTTCCATGGCTAAAGCCTCTATACGTATATTTGTATGCACCCCCAAATGTCATAAAGGAGCTAGATGCACCCCTTGTTGATCAGTAAAGTACCTTCCGGAGCTTAGACAAAGACTATGGGTGTGTGGAGGTGTTTAGCTAGTATGTCAAGAAGTCCATGTTGCCTATGTTGATGAACAGGATTAACATCAAAGAGGCCAACCCTGACATAAATAGATGTGAGCTCATACCTGGGCTGGGTTCCTTCTTTTTTTTTCAAGCCAGGCATGCTCAAATACCAGTGGATAAAGGGCCTGCACCCAGAGTACCTTTAGAGCGAACACAGAAGATGGGTTGTTCATTTTCCTTGCCACACCTCTGGGGTTTCCACAGAGGCAGTGCCAAAGCTGAAAAAGTTTTAAACATCTGAGAATTAGGCAGCGTAGGGCACTATGTGATCTTTTTGCTGTAGTACACAGAGAAAGTCAGCGAAAGCTGGTAGATTACCACCTGCCACATTTTATCATATTGCTTAGGGCAGTGAGAGGAGTCATCTCCACCCACAGACTGGCAGTAGACATACATGTGGCCCTCCAATACCATCCTCAAGATCATTTGTTTACCAGTTGAACAACAGAAGAGTAATAGATGTGCAGTATGTGACCTGATAAAAGCACTGAAGTCTGGAGCAGTTCTCCCACTTGTACCCAGCTGAAATATTTGGACTCAAAGGATGATAAGGCTCACATCCTGCTGAAATTACAGGAATACAACAAGGTAAAATAACTAATTTGTTTAACTGGCCAGGAGGTCTGTTCAAGCTCGACCTTTGTGGAACATTGATGGTGGCCTGTGCTGGAGTGAGTATTGCCCCCAACCCAAGTGCTGGCACCAAGTTGCTGCTTTCCTGGTTGGTGGTATAGTGTACTACTCCTATTTTTTTATTTAACATACAACTGAAAATTTGTTTGACTTGAAAGACCTACAGAGGATTGGGACCAACCCACTAAGTGGAACCAATGAATTTGCATTGCAGCTGCGCTCTCAGATCTGTGCCATAGCTGCAAGGGAATAGACCTCAGGTTAATTTTGTAACTTTAAGGCCCAAATTTTGGGTCTGGCAGTCCGATTACAGCCAGACTCCCAGGGGTGCCACCGCACCGGGGGTCCGACCGCCCCATTACGAATTGGGCAGCTGGACTGCCCTGGGACCGCCGCCCGTGCCAGGGAACCACCATTCCCTGGAGGTGGCGAGGTGGTAAGGATGCCCCAATATGCTTGGCAAGGCTGCCGCGGTTCTGCCAAGCATATTACGAGTTTTCTCTTCTCCAGGGTTTACATGGAGGTTGTTACTCCACGTAAACCCTGGAGGAAAGAAAACAAAGAGGGCCCTACAGAGCCTCCTATGCCTTCTTTGCTTGTGGATGCACACAGGGGGCATAACATGTGCCACTGTGTGCATTCACAACAGTTCCTGCACAGCATGGACTTTCGAGTCCATGCCGTGCAGGAACCTTGTTGTGCAGTCCCATTTAAGGTACCGCTGCCTGTGAAAGAGGCACTGCAGCGGGATCGCCACGCCACCTCCCGCCAGACTACTTAAATCCCATAATACCAACACAAACATATGTAAACACATGAAATACTCACAAATTTCGAATGATTCCGAGATACCTCCTGTCAAAAATAATTGTTCGACAAACACTTCTAAATATATGTATACATTGTAGTAAGTAATACTTACAAACTTTTTGCTGCACCATGGCCCTCAGGTCCCAGGCAAATCAGGGTAGGCCACTGCTAGAACACGTACCATCAGGGTGGTCAGGGAGTTGCGCAAACGTCTCTTTTGTTGAGGGGACCTTCCAAGCTTCAGGAGAGCTATTATTCATGACCAGCGATGAAGTTCCTCACACCTCTTATTGCAATGTAGGCCATGAAGCCTATGTAGCCCCAGCTGGCCAACTACTCTGGCAATGGCCCACCAGATCTTTCTAATGTGAGCTGACCTATTGACAAACATAAATTAAAAAAATCAAAGGTAAGATGTAACATTAACATTATTTAAACATTTACATTTTTCGTTATAAGAAAAAATATGTTATCAATATTAATAAATACATTTTTATAATAACATATATTAGAACATTGTTTATTCTCCTACTATAAACCACATGTTTGTCATCAAAGGTTGTTGTATAAATATTTAATAGAATTATAAAATACAATTATTAATTTCATTTTCAAACATCTTTAATACTCTTGCTTAAAAGACATCTTTCTAAGAAATGAATTTAATAAATAACATGACTATCCCTCTAAGGTTTTTCCAAGAAAGAATTTTTTTTTTTAAATCACCAGTCAAAGGTGTTCAAGTAATACACTTCTCTAAATACTGCCAGATTATATTTATAGTTTAATCTGAACTGATTTCAAATATAAAGATTATACTAGCCCCCCAAAAATTGAAAGTTCTTTTTTTTATTTACAAGAATAGAAACAGGTGTAAATATGATTACTAAGTCTTGGGAATTGTATTTTAATGCTTTAAAATAATTTTATGTATTAGAGTTGAACAAGAACATATGAGATTATGTACTTTGAAACAAAAACACATATTGTCACTTTTTATCATTACTTTCTTACTTTTATTCTAAATATGTTAATTTGAAAAATCAAAGAACATGCCATCCATTATAGTATTTAAGGTACTGAATAATAACATGCCACATACTATGAATTTGAGTAAACCATTGTGCTAACCATTTCTGAACAAAAACATGCAAAATTAGCTCAATCAAAAATCCAATATTTATTTATTAAAAAGTAAATTAAAAATATGCCTCTTTTTACATGTATAAAATGTACAGAAATTTAGCACAGCATATGAAGTGACATATATGCAAACTGGTGAAAAGCAAAAATGTTGATTGTCTGTAATAAACATTTTTAAAAATTGGTATTCACTTTAATTAAATATCAATATGTTTTAAAAGTAAGGTATCCATAATTTAATATATTCCTAAAACATGTTCAACTGTTGTGGACATGTATAAAAACATTGAAATTAAAAATAGTTGAAGGCCATAGTTTTTTTGTGAGATAAAATATTGTTATCTTTTAGAAAAAACAAATTTGCTTGTGACAACAGTGTTAGTATCACAACACCGAATTGAAAAATAATTTATTTTCTCACTAAATATGAAATCACAAACTTTACTATCAACTAACTTAGTATATTTTGGAATTTCCACATGAGCCCTTACCTGACTATCTGCTGGACCATATAATTGGCTGTTGTTGGTCAGGGCCCCATCTGTAGTTGCTACAAGCTATTCATCTGTAAAGTTGGGAGCCCCATCAGCATTGCATTCAGCCATTTTGAGATCCAGTAGAGTAACAAGAGAAGTAAAGGTCTAGGAGGCAGGGCCGGACTGGCTACCGGGCGTTTTGCTGTGCTGCCGAGCTGGGGGCTGATTTCGTTGATGGGGACCTGTGTGCGCTTAAAAACATTCGTTTTGAAATGTTTATTTAAAAGCACACGCAGGTCCCCATCAACGAAATCAGCCCCCACCGCAGCGAAATCAGCCCCCAGCTGTGCAGCACAGCAAAACGCCCGGTAGCCAGCCCGGCCCTGCAAGGAGGTGTGGTTGTGTTGAAGAGTATGAGTCAAGTGATAAAATGGGTGTAAAGACGCATGTGTGCCAATGTGATGGATCTTATTGTCAACATTCATGTAAAAATGCAGTCTAAAACCTCAGCCATGAAAGCAGAAACCGAATAGAAATTTATGAAAAACACATAATTCAGCATATACAGAGGCAAATAGTCTGTCTTTAATGTTGGACATGTCAGTCATCCCTCCAAGTAAATTAAGTTTGCCATAGTGCGCAATTTCATGCAAGACAATATGTTGCTCAGATTTGACACTCTATACGCTAAGATGCGTCAATTGTTTGAGTGCTCAACGTCGAACATACAATTCCGCTACACCATTTCAAAGTATAATTTAAGTGTCTATCATTATTTAGCTATGTAAGAAGGTGGATTATTTGTTTAAGTGGATGGTAGTTCTCTTCAAGTAATAATGACACTATTCCTTACTAGGTAAAGTTAAGTCTAAGTAATTTAAACCTTAGCTCACCCTTAATAGCTGTAGCACAGAGCAGGAAGGCTTAATTTAGGAGAAATGTGTAAAGCATTTATGAGTACACCCCCAGACACAGTGTAAGGCAATGCAGCAACTTGCGCTGTGTGGCCTTACACCTTATCTATGAGGCCATGAAAAGCCACACAGAGCGACTTTGCGTGGCCTCGTTGATATGGGTCTGCACTCTGCGCCACAGAAGCGTCATAAAATGTGACACACCGGCAGCGCAAGGGGCTTGTAAATAAGACCCCTAGTCTTTTTTCTGGAGAGAATACTCATTTATCAGGTCATTGGCGGGTTAGGGTGCCAGCTGGATCTGAAGAGAGACTCGACAACAGTGGTCAGCTTATACACTGGGCATTTGGGAGTCTCAGCATTTGCTGGAAGTTTGAGGATCTCAATGTCGAAGGCTGGAAAACTCTTTGATGGTGAAGTCCAAAGATTAGGCTCAGGAATGTGTTGTCATCGGCAGGGTGCTGCTTGGCATTGGTCCCAGTAGAGTTCTCTATGTTTGGACTTAAAAACTTTCTGAAAGTCAAGATCCTTTCAACAGGGAGAACCAGCAAAACGGCCACTTGAGGGAATCTCCCAGAAGCCACCAGCAAGGTACATGGCAAATACAGTTGGAACTGTTCAGATGGGCTCAGAAGAGTCTCGGACATCTTGCAGATTTTGTGTTCATGGAACTTAACAGGAGGCTAGCAAACTAGACATTGGAGTCCACTCTTCAGTCTTTGGTACAAGTGAGGAGCAGGTCCAGCCCTTAAGGTTTCAATTCAAAAGTTCAAAAGATGGTGCAGTACTTTGCCTATCTTCCACAGGTCCAGAGGTGTTCTAAAGAGGGTACTGATGGTGCCACTTTTATGTCCAGTACCAGACTGTGGGTAGGGGAAACCCCTGGCCACTCCCCAAGAAATGGGAAAAGGTTTCCAGAGGTAACCTACCTAAATTGATATCACTTTCTGGTGGTTTAGCCCTAAACAATCCTACAGTGCACTCCTTTGCCACAATCCAATATAGCAGAAAATTTCCTACCCTGGGCAGAACTCTGGGCACACCCCTGAGGTGCTTTTGGGGAAATGAGAAACTCCCCCTGCAAACCAGTTCTGAAACTAGTTTTACCCCACTAGAATTGATGTCTCTCTATCTACCTGGACAATGGTATCGGCAGGTTTAGGTGTGAGCTACATCTGCCTGTGACAGGGGATGCCCATTTGAAGCCTGTACAGTTGGTTGGCACATCCCCCAGGCTTTCCTGTCAGGATGAGGTAACATCTCCTTCCAACCAATGACCTTTTGTTCAGTTTCCTAGGAGCCATTCACACCTTCTTTCTGTGGGCCACCAGGTTGCCAGGTGACAGTTTGAGATTAACTCTGAATAGGCTACAAGAAAATGTAGGCAGGTAAAGGCCAACTTTCCAAAAGTGGCACTTTCAAAATAACAATTTAAAATCTGACTTGACCATTAGATTGGATTTTAAATTACTATTAATTTGAGTCCTTGAATCATGGTCCTAGGTATTCCCAAACTGTAGTTATGCATTATAAGGTGTTATAATGTAACCCAGTACTTTTCTTTGAGAGAGCCAACCTTGCCACAGCGAAAAACAAGTTTGGAGGTTTTTTACTGCCAAGATATGTAAAACTTAAATACATATGTCCTACTTTTTAAATACCTTTCATCTTCCCCTATGGACATTTGAAGCCTACCTTAGGGGTACTTATATGTCTTAAAAAGGAAGATTTAGGCCTCTAAAAATGTGTTGAATTGGTTACAAATCCTAATTTGCACATTTAACATACTTATAAGTCCCAATGAACCCAGGGCCTGTAAGTTAAACGTCATCAGTGGACTTTAGTACCTACTGCGCCACCACTAAAGTGACATGGCAAAGCAAGCCTTCAGGTTTGCCCGGTAGCCTGAGTGTGCAGCTTTAGAACTGCAATTTTGACCTGACAAAATAACCCATTTGCCAGGTCAAATTTGCAGTTCTAAAGCTGCACACTCAGGCTACCGGGCAAACCTGAAGGCTTGCTTTGCCATGTCACTTTAGTGGTGGCGCAGCAGGTACTAAAGTCCACTGATGATGTTTAACTTACAGGCCCTGGGTTCATTGGGACTTATAAGTATGTTAAATGTGCAAATTAGGATTTGTAACCAATTCAACACATTTTTCGAGGTCAGAGAACGTGCACTTGGGCCTGGTTAGCAGGGTCCCAGTGTACAGAGTCCACAAAACAACAACATCAGTCCAAAAAAGGTGGGTGAGCATGCAAAGGAGGCATTTACTTACAGGTTAAATATATTTTATAATGAAATTGTTAAAAGGAGACATATGTTGACATGTAAATGAAATTGCAATATAGTTATCCAAATAAAATATAAAATGTTGTTGTCTTTTTCAGGCTTTTTTAAATAAAGGAATAGATAATTCTATTTTGCTACAACATTCAGGAAAAGCAATTGTTTATAATTTTATAACTTCTGAACATAATTTCATACTTTTGTACCGTAATATTCATCAATTTATATTGATTTAGTTTTATTTTATATATTTTCTATATATATATATACTTATTTTGACAGATATGTCCATAAAACACTGCAAGGGAGGCAAAGTCAAAGGGGATACAGGAGACAAAGATTCTAAAAAGCACTTACTGAGCTGGATACCATGCAAGAGGGATATATATTTAAGAAAATGTACTTAAAAGAGCAACTTTTCAAGCATTAGGTCAACAATTAGAAGGATATTTGATTGCACAACCCAGGAATCCAACAGCTATCCCTCCTATTGTGAAGATAATATCTGTCGTACATTTTTGTGACACTGGCTCAATCCAATATACTGTTAGTGACTTCAATGGGAAATCACAACCAACTTTTTCATATATTCTCAACCACATTTTGGATGTAATACTCCAAAGTATGAACAACTTCATACAATTTCCAACTGACAATTCAACTTTCAATTATATAAAGGCACACTTCTGTGGGTTGAGAGGAATTCAACATGTAGTTGGTATTTGTTTTTAATATTTTTCAGGGGAGTCTGCATATCCATATCATACATGGTTACTAACACATCTTCAGAACCTAACAGCGCCTATGTAAGTCAGCCACAATGAAGCACACGTAAAAACCAAAAGTACCAGAGAAACAGACTTTTGGGCTGCTGAAGGCATGCTTCCATTCCATCAGGGGAGAGGAGTTGGCCTAACGGCTAGGGCGGTCGACCTCGAATCTGGGGAACTGGGTTCGAGTCTCGGCAATGACGCTGAACATCCTGTGATTCTGGGCAAATCACTTAATCTCCCCGTGCCTAACAAAAATGAATGTGTCCTCATGTAATTCAACTGGTGCTATGTAAAGCGCTCTGATACCCGATTCGGGTCAAGCTCGCGCTATATAAAACTCTGTAAAATAAAATAAAAATAAAAATTGTCCTGATAAGTCTTGTGAAGTCTTCCTGAGAAGGTCTGCAAACTAGTGGTATTGGGTTGTATGGTGCACAACATAGCCTCGGGGAGGGAAATCCCATTCATACCTGATTATGATTATCTACGACAGCCCCAAGGTGATGTTGTGGACATGTCTCAGCAGAATGACAGTGAAGATGATGGAAATCAACTCCGAAGTGAACTCCTAGAGAACATCGTTTAATAATTGTAAGTATGCAAGAGATGTTTGTCTTTATTTAAAAGTATGTTTTGTTTGTTTGTAAAATTTGGAAAGACATTCTACTCTTTGCAAAGATGTTTGCATGAATTATATTGAGGATCAAACGGATGAAAATGAAGAATAAAATTGTTTATATTACAACAAAGGAAATAATGTTTTAATAATTTTTTTGTTTTAAAAAAATGTCTTGAGTAAACTGTACAAACTAACATATACCTATGTTAAAGCTGTTACATTTTAAAAAACTAGATTTGAATGATAACTGCTTTGCAATTTAAATAGTTTGGTAATTGTAATATCATATAGTTCATGTCATCCTGTCATCTGCAGAAGCACTAGCAACTCCTGAGTTCATGGAAGGAAGACACTACTTGATCATGTCGACATATGGTAGGAAAACTGCTCTAATATTGATGGGTAGTTTGAAATAACAACAGTTATGCACTTGCTTTTGATCATGTTTTGTACTTAATACTATTAAGTTCCAAATATAATATGGTTTTTGCCATGTGTTTGTCGTCCTGAATACATTATTTCTCCAAAGAGTTTATTCTTAGTTAGCATTGAAAGTATGTAGATCTTCATATTGTTAGATATACATCTGTTCACCAAAGCGGAGCATTGTGGTAAATAGGTGTTAAGGATCCCATTGAGGTACCCATTGCTAAAAATGTTGGCCTCACATTATTTATTACAATAGGATTAATTTTTAAAGGGATATATCCTTAATGCTTAATGTATGAATGTTGACTGCTTATGTGTTGTTTCAAAGCATGGTGTCCAGATTGATAATTCTTTGAACATATTATACATTGTCTTATCTCCCTTTTTTATGTCCTTGTGCAAAGAAGGACATTCTAGTAACTCCTCATAATTACATAATTATGTTAAGGACAAAGGTTATTCAAACAATGTATGTTTGTATTGTTGATGTATGTTTGTGTACTTTAGCGAAGTCTGAACTGTCTTCTAGAGAAAGAAGTGACTGTTATATTCCATGAATAATGAAGGTTGAGCCAACATTATGAAGATGCCCATGTACAAACTTTATATCCATGAATCCATTGGCAATTGTAACACAAACAGTGGATAGTAGTCTTCTATGGAACATCACTTATTTCCTGACTCTCTTGGTGATGGATGTTTGAGTGTTGTTCACAACTAGGCCAGATAAACAACACATCCTGAGGGCGACTGGAGTGGCCTGATTTCATATAGGGGAGGTGGCACCAGGTGTTGGCAGAGGCAACAGTGTCTCCCTTTCCATGGAGGTACCAGCTGGAGAAGTAGGTGGATTAGATGTAACAGTTTGTTCCCCCTCATGAATAGACTCAGCTAAATTTGACACTGCTGCCACAAGAGATTTCAAACCATCCTGCGCCACTCAAGTATGTATGGTCTGTATGCTTAGATGCCCCTCCAGTAAGTCATTCTGTGCCCTTTTAATATCATTTGGGACCATAAAAAATTCATTTTGTGCCCTATATAGCTCAGGTATCTGGCCAAATTGCTCCACCTGCCATCTAGCGATAACCATCAGATTTCAACCCATTATATGAGCAGAGAGTGCGACTCCCTTAGTCACCTTCCCCGCAGCAAGTGCTTCTCTAGTATTCTCTCCTAGCCCAGGGCCCCTCCATGTATGACTAGAGATGTAATCTGTCCTGCCTCAACAACCATAGATAATGACATAGTAGAAACCGCTGCCAGAAGAGGGATAGCATCAGTTGATGTTGTTGTGGTGGCACTGGATGGGATGCTTGTAAGAGAACTGTCCAATAGGAACTGGACTTGGGTTGCTGGTTCCACAGTTGTAGGAGTGTTGGTGAGGGTAGGCAAAATGGTATGTCTTGATAAACCTAATGTGCCAGGTGTTCATTATCCCGAGGAGAAGTACTCCCACTGAAGTGTAACAAAGTTAACTGCTCTGTCAGAGAGGACACCTGATGACTTGACAGTTGATGTCCTGATTGTGTACCTAATAAAGAATGAAATATGTAATCATTTTGTTTCAGCAATCTTCATTCATATTAAAAAAGCAACTTCTGACTAAAACTGCCATAATTTAGAATTTAAAAAAAAATTAATGCAAAAGGTTTTCTTTTTACCAGACCTGTATAAATGTAAATATGGCTTTCACACAGGCATTGCACTCTCACTGTTTTAGCAAAAGAACATTTTGGTGCCCATATGAAATTGGGCTTTGTATTAACCCTAACCAGTTGGAAAATGCTCATGCACCAAATGTTGCCATAATGAAGTAAAAAAATAAATATTGTAATTGTTTTAATAACTTAAAGCCCATATTATATGTTCATAGTTGTGCCCAGGGCCAGTAAGGTTGATGTCACTAGTGGTCTGCAGCACCAGTTGTTACACCCACAGCAGTGACAGTGCAAACCCATCCCCAGCACAGACACTGTAGGCTGACTGTGGATTTAAGTAACCTAAACCAAGTCTACAATATTATAAAGTCACAGATAAGTGACGATGTGTTAATTTCTACAAGGATGCAGACTAATGGATCTGGAGAGTATTTTATTATTGTAGCTCCCTTGACAGAATAGGTAATTCATTGTCCGAGGGCTGAACATCCTTCAGTTTCAAGAGCCTGAGATTGTCACACTGAGATGTACTTTACACCTGGGCCTGCCCCCTTCTTTTATGACTCTAGTTATGCTTGAATAAATTATAGTGGGATAAGAGCATCAGCCACAAATGATTTAAATTGACCATAAAGGTGGGTCTTAAATTACAAAAACAACATTGGGTGGAAATAATAGCTCTGCAGAGGGAAGTATTCTTCAGCCATGCAGGAGCTACCAAGAGAGTGGCATAGTGAGATTGTTGCCAGTAGGGCACCTGGGATATTTTAGAAAAAGGAGTATGTTTATGTGTGTAAAAATTTAAAAAGGTGGTATGCAGTAGGAAGCATTTTACCACACCCAGAAGCTGGTGCAATGCATAAATATGGCAGCTACAGTACAATCCCAATAACACATTGTGCACATGTGTAAGATAAGAAGGGTAGTTAATCAAACTTTATACACAGAAATAACAAGTGTAGTGTAGGAGTACTAAATAGGAACCTATGCATCAGGCATATGAAAGAAGCACCATGACAGCATAATGTATATAAAAATGAAGATGACTATTATCAAATGTGGGACCACTTTGCTTTTGGGACAAGGCTAATACGCTGTGAGTAACTAATGTTCTCACGGGGGTAATGACAAGTTTTTCAATTAAAATATTGTGCAACATTAAATATACATTTTACATTAAAATACATTAAATTAATTTAAACACATTGGATAATTCATGAAAATTAGTTTTTAAGAAAGATAATGTTTATTTAAAGAAAATCTAGAATTAGTGTCATTTCTTATATGTATAACACATTAAAAAAAACTATTGACTTGTATTTTTTTAAAGATATAGAAAAATCAAACTCTTATTAATAGTGCAGGAGAATCTTTGACTACAATTCCACATATACCAGAGATTAAGAAATGCTGAAGTCATAAACAGATAAATATTAGTGTAAATGTGATTTGTAAATACATTATATTATTTAAAAAAGAATAATTATGATACAGGGTTTCAACACACATAAAAAAAGTATTCAGCCTACTTTAGACACACTTAATGAGATGAGATGTTTGTGTCAGAATAACATTTTTAGAAAGCTATTACCGAAAATAGCACAAGCAATTTAGATAAAGACTATGCACTTATAAGATAAGGCAATTTAATGATATTTAAAAAAAAAAAATTACCAGTTTCCACTCCTCCTGGAATTCCTGGTATGCCTTTAATTTGGAGACTGGACAGCACCTTTTCCTCCCAGGGCATGAAATTGAGCGGTCTGGGAGAACCACCGCCAGTTGCCAGGGCTTCTTGATGGGCCCCAAAAGCAGAGGAACGCACCCTATCCTGAAGGTCATGCGAGTGTTTTTGTATGACTCCTGTATGCATTTGCTAGTACCCACTGTATTGACCTCATTCACTACTCTGTCCCATATTTTCCTTCTCCGATTCATGGTTGTTGTTTGTACTTGGGATGAATTGTATTAGTTAATGAGATTCATGTGTGTGTGTATTAACTGACACAGTTTGATGGATGCAACAATTTTTTCGACTGAAGCATACACGGAATGTACACTCATCGGAGCTTAAAATACGCTGTCATTCTAATCTGCCCGTCACTCTGTGATGGCGTACAACTCTAAATATGGTGGATGTTTATCTGGTGATGGAGCATCCAGGTTCAGCTGATGTAGACAACTCTGTGAGGATGGTCGATGGACATTACGGCCAAACTGTAAATGCAGTGGAAGTATACTGTCAACCTGTAGGATGGATAGATAAAGTACTCCATGGTGCAGAAATGCTAGTCTACACACTCCAAACGCCAAATCAGCACTATGTTTGTTTGTGGACACTTTTTAACATTTTGTCATTTTGCTGTTTTTTAATTTAATGCTCTTTTTGGTCAATATTCTTAATTGACTCGATACTTTCAACCTAATAATTCCTTAAATGTTACATTGTTTTTGGTGTTGCTGTCCACATACCACAAGCACTGTTCACAAAGGAAGGCATTGCTGCTTATTCCAAGATACTGAAGGTTGGGATTCCTCACTAAAACTGGCTTTTACTCTACTTGCAGACAGATTTTCTACACATACATTGAAGGTAGATTCTACTGCATGCAGAACGGTCCTTCCTAGGGCTCATGAGTGCAATTTACAGTAAGTCTCCTACATTGATAATTTCATTGTTACAACTGACAGCATGCAGAGCTCACCCATGCCATAGATAGCCTGGACTAAAAATCTCCACCACCCTACGTGTAGTTCTGCAAGCAGCGGAGTGCATTAGGTTGCGCCTTTCGCGCTGATTTTTAGCGCTGGATGTTTGTCCCGTGCTGGAAAATCAGCGCAGCGCAAGAGGGCGCTGCTTCTTTCTGCCGCTCGAGTAGATGTTCTACTCGAGCAGCAGCTTCCTCAACACGAACGGAAGGTGTCTCAAAGCGAGCGGTAAAATAGAAAAAAAAACATTTCAGTAAAAACTGTATCATAATGATCGAACATGATTCGCACACAAATATATTGCTAAATAGATTTCTGTAAAGAGTATTTCGAACAGAGAATATTTTAAGAATAAAATGCCTCACAGGAAATAAGTAGTAGGGATTTATTTGTTAAACATCTTTTCCTTTTGTCTGCATTATCCAGTTCTTAAAGTGGAGAGGTGTTCCAAACTAAATAAGGTATCTGTAATAAAGATTACTTTCTAGCATATGCTCCCAGCTAGAGGCTGTATGCATGAAATATCTTTTGTAATATTCCACCAAACTTTTAAAAAACATCACCAAGTCTTATGTTCCCTCTTTAACTCAGTTCTTGACTACAGTCGGGTTAATTTCGAGGCGGTTTAAAAATATAACATACTCTTCCTGCATTTTATTAATTTCCGATTGCACAGTTAAAAAATAACAATTTTAAAAACTAGTCTTACTCTTGACAGAGGACTTTAACAATTGTCCCAGAGTACTCCTGAAATGGAAATTACAATTATCATTTTATAGCAGCTGTAGGCTCAAATTGTCAGCTGATATCAAAACAGCTTCCGCTATCAGATCTTTGTACTTTCAGAAATGTAAAATATTTTGATCTGTGTGAAGCAAAGAAAACCACTTTCTATTTAGAGTGTAAAAATCACTTTGTACCCTGTTTATTATCATGAATCCTAATATAATTGCCTGCACAGATGAATACTTGGGAAGATAAAAGGGATTTGCGTGGATAATACAAATTCAGTCATTTCGAACTCAGTTACAGAAGTCAGATGCCATTTAAAGCAGAACAATAGGGTTCTGAGAATGTAGCCTCATATGTCCTTGTCTCATATGTCCTTTTCATGCAAAAATAGTTCTCATACCGACGTCCCATTAAAAAGGAAAGACTCCTCACACTTACCAATTTCAAAGTGGCTCTTTGATTTTGGAGACCCAGCTGCACACCATTACTAAGGGACTTATCCCGACAGCCCAGGTAAATTGATGCTGTAACGCTGCACTGGAAATTAGAAATCCCATGGGCTCAAGTTTTCCCAGGTGCAGCATTTTTGCATTATTACAAGTTCCCTTGGGGCAGATGTACAAAGGCATTTTGAGTTCGCAAAGGGTTGCAAAAGGTAACGTATTACCGGATCGCAAATTGGGTTTATGACTGCATACCGAATCGGTATTTGGAAGGGGTGTGTAAAGAACATCCCTTACAAATATTGATTCCTTAAGTTATGTATTAATGTTTTACAACCGAAAACTGGTCACCAAGCATTAATATTTTACCACCAAGTCAAAGGAGGTGGTAACCATTCGCAAACGGGAAGAGAACTCCAGGAGACCCCTTCCCTTTTGTAAATGTGGACAAAATCTTTTTTAGGAGCATGCAGTGATCACAGGGACAATTGCCTGCTCCTAAAATATGGTTGCAAACCTTTTCATTTTTTCAAGTGCATCTCGTTTTCCTTCCGGGGAAATGGATTGCATTTTCAAAAAAAATGCTTTATTTAAAAGCAATCACAGACATTATGGTCTGCTGACCCCAGCAGGCCACTATGCCTGTCACTGTAACCAATCATAGTGGGTCTCAATTTGCATCCTCCCTTATGAATATTAATGAGGCAGGTCGAATTGCAATTGCCTAGGATTCAGTATTTTGTGATCAAACCTATTAATGCATTGGTTTGTTTGCAAAATACCAATTCATTTGGTAGAAGTCAGTGTGGCAATTGTGACAACTTCTACCAATACATTTTAGTACATTTCAAAAAGAAATCTCAAATTGTGAATCAGTATTATTTGCAATTTCCAATTTTTTATTTGGAAAATTAGTACAGAAAGCCCTTAGAATGGAACAGTGGATAAAGCTGTAAAGCTGCATGTTTTTCCAAGTATCAAGCTGATAATGTTTCTCTTCATGCAAAATTTGACAGGCCTTACTTTGGAAAATTTAAGTGCAGAAATTCCCACAAATCTGTGCAAATTTACACACGACTCGTAATACCAGTTGAGGTTCAACCTATCATTTGTGCCTGAATCGAGATTTGGAAAACATTCTAAATGAGGGTTTAATTGTTTTCATTCAGCTAAAAAATAATAAAGATATTCTCTTCACAACTCTTGACCTACTTTCTGTGCTATATGTTTTATATATCTGAAGTTCCTTTCAACTTAAATGGTCTCTAGGCAGGCAGGGGTTACTGCGCCAAAGTGTGGGGGTTGTGGTCTTTTACTCCTGCTGTCCTGGGGCCTAACCTACTATGGGTCCTGAGTAATTGGGCAAAGTACTACCCCTTACAACACTTCTCAGTGGTAGCATGGATCGAGCAGCCCAAGGCTCTTTGAAATGGAGATAGGTGTGAGGCATACACAGGTGCAAGACTCAAAGTACAAAAAGTGACCACAATATACTGATTGTCCTGCCAAATACTTGCTTTTATGAAAAAGTAGTATTTTAATATAAGCACACAAAGCATAGATCCAAGGTACTAAATAATATCCACAGTCTATTAAGGTTGGTGGGTTAGTATCCTCCTGGGTAGTATCCCTGTTCCCTCTGTTCCCCCCTCCGCACATAAAAAAGTCTAAGTTTGGCCTTAAGAGTCAACTTTATCAGAACTATGTGCTATGCTTTTCCAAGTCCCCAAAAGGTCTGACATCCTCAAACAGTCTTACCATACCTGAAGGCAGATGGCTAGTAGAGAAGGACTGAGGCGCATCTTCACCGGGTACGGTATCCAAATACTGAGAGCCCGTTACCTCTTGTGGTCTTTCCTGGATGATGTATCAGGGTTCCCCAGTCTTCTGATGGCCTGCGCCTGTGTGAGACATCGTCTTTGTGCTTCCTATGTCATCGGTAAGTGTCCTTCACAGCAGCCTTGGTACGACGATCCAGGATGATGGCCCTGCCTTCACTTCAAACAGGAGTTGCTGATTTCACTTGCAGAAGGGTGGCGACCCTTGTTTCCAAAGTGGTCCTCTCCTGGCACATAGGTGGCGCCGACTTCTCTGGCACAAGGGCAATAGCCATAGTTTCATGATGGTCTCTTCCTGGCACATGGGGGTCGCAATATTTTGTTATGATTGTCTGCCCTCCTGAGCCAACCTTATCAGACCCACCATCTTGCTTTACAATAAGCCCTGGCTCCACTGACTAGTAACTCGTCCTGGAATCAAGAAACATTTGATGTCCACATAGGATGGTCTGCTCCCCTTCTGCCAGTGTGTGTGTGTTCATCCTCAAGCCCTCAGGAATGTCAGCAATCCACATCTCCTGTCTGGGGTTGCAGTCCTCACCTCCACTAGACTTTCCAGGTCCAAGGCTTCACTGTTATGTACCATGCACAACACACATACATGCCAGCATGCTGCCCACTATTACTACAAGCTGCTAAGTTTCACATGCTGCCTGGCACTACACACAATCCCCATGTAGGCCTATGGTGAATTATGTACTAAGCAATGAAGCTTTACCTGAGTTTACTCCAGTTACAAAGGTAAAAAGGCATGTTCACACTATTGATTCCTATTAAGCACAAAACTGGTATGCTGCCACCACCAGGCTCATGACACTTAGCTCGTAGTATGGGCAGTAGCCCTTTATCAATATGAGGGCAGTGCCTCATTACCATGAGGCAGGCCAAGGTCATGGTGCCTAGGTATGATCTGTATTCATTCATGACCAAAAATCAGTATCAAAGATCCATATATCCACACAGCTAGGGACACAAAGGGCAGAGGTGCACCTCTGTCACCATTCAGGGGATTTTTTTCTCCCAACTGACACCTCTCCCAGATCATACTACCCCAAACTAACTCCTAACCAGGAAAGGTAAGGTTTTCAGATTTGCAAGAGAAAGTCCATCTGCATTCTTGCGGCTCAATCCTTCTCTGTTCTCCACTACAAAATCTATCCCTTGTAGTGACCAGATCAAAAAACTTGGGATTCTGTCCCTTCAGAGCCAACAACTACTTCAATGTCTTATGTTCCATCTGCACAGCAAACCTACAACAAAACAAGTAAGGGCTGAATGTCTACAAGGCCCAGACTATCTTAAATAACTCCTTTTCTATAACCACTTAGTTTCTTTCCCTACTAATAAAGGCCACCGAACACTAGTAACCTCCTTATAATAAAGGCCACCGGACACTCTCTACTTTTGTCATTCAGTTGAGCTAACAGTGCTCCAAATCCCTTTTCATAGACATCCGTCTGAACAATAAAAGGCTCACTGTAGACAAGTGTTTTCAGTATACCCCAGATTTTTACCTTCTGTTGCTGAACCCATTTTTTGTTGGCCATAGGACTATGCACACTTTGCTCCTGCTAACCAGTTGTATAGTGCTTGTGCTCCCCTCTCTAAACATGGTAAAATTGGCATACATATGATTGCACATTTAATTTAGATGTACGTCTAGTCCCTAGTATTTAGTGCTATATGTAACTGCGCCCTCTACGTTAAATGTTACCAGTCGTCTTCAGCACTCGTTGTGCCCCCACTATAGTCACCTTGTAAAACATGTTTTCAGGCCTTCCTTTGCAGCCTGTGTGCTGTTTTTAACTGCCATTTTGACCTGGAAAAATACATTTTTAGCTAGGCCTAAACTTTCCTTTTAATACTTGTAAGTAATCCCTGAGGTAGGCCCTAAGTGACAACATGGCAGGGTGCATGGTATTTAAAAAGTAGGGCCTATGTATTTAATGTTTTACATTCCATGACAGTGAAAAATCTCCAAAGTCGTTTTTCACTGTAACAAGGGAGGCCCCCCATAGGAAAACATTGGATTGCATCAAATCCACATATAATGAATAACTTCAGTTTGAGAGCAGCTAGAAACATCACTCAATGATTCATTTTAATAGTAATTTAAAATCCAACTTATTGGTCAAGTTTGGCTTTATATTACTATTTTAGGAATGGCACTTTTAGAAAGTTGCCATTTCTCTGCCTAAACCACAGGAGATTTTCTGCCAGTGTCCAATGCCCCATTACTGTAATTGGCTCCCTGGGGTGCAATGTGTATTGCTTCCAAGCAGTGGACAAAAGGCCTTGAGTGTGGGGAGGGGTGTTCCTATCCTGAGCAGGATGGCCTGGGGGGGCTATACCATGTGCTGCCTGAGCTTCAAAGGGTAGCCTGGGGTTGTACCTTGCCCCTTCCTGACTTCATAGGGTACCTACCCTGCCGCTGAGAGATGCAGCTCACACCTGCCTATCCTTTTTCCTTCTAGACAGGCTGCCAACGAACCCAGAGGGAAAGAAATAACTGACCAAAACATTTTGTTAAAGGGGTGGGCATAGGGATTGCCCTCCACCACAAGCTAGCATTGGGTAAAAAAGTGTCAAGCACAGAACCTCGCAGCAGAACACTCCTGGAACTGTGAAGACTGACTGCCCTGCTGTCTGAACCTTTAGGGAAGACTGGACCTGCTTGCCTTGAACCAGAACCCCAGAAATGACTAAAAAGTCAGTTGGTTGACCTCCTGTGTGTGTGCTATAGGGATACAATAAGTTTTATGAGGCCTTTCCTGCTTCCCAGCTGATCAGACTCAACTGGACCTGAGCTGGTGCCCTCTGCTGGCCTGTTTGAAGTGAGTCCTGACCCACCCCCACCCTCCGGCCCCCAAGTGCTGTTCTCAAGGTTCTGGACCCTAGACAGGGATCAGAGTTCACTTCTCCCTACCTAACTAAAAGTTTCACCGGGTCTGACACAGAGCCCCTCAGAGATGTGCAGCTCCTAACTGAAAGTTCACCGGATACAACACAGATTGAACATGAGCTCCCAACTGAATGCTTCACCGGCCCGATGATGAATGATGCAGAGATATGCAAAGAAGCACCAAACAGTTCCCACACCGAATTCAGAAGGAAAAACCTTCATCGGGAAGACCTGGTGCTGTATACGGTGAATGCTCCTTGGTGGTTGGCCTGAACTAGTGACTGTGTCCGGGCCTCACGTGGCCAGATGCCCGCAGTTGGCGCTTTGTGCCCCTTGTCACTATTTTTACCTAAAACTTTAACAATTCACATCACCTGTTCTACTTACAGGATTTTTCACATTTTGGTGTCTTCTTCTTCATAACGTTTACTCTATTGCTGGTTTGGGGTTTTTATCTTATATTGTATTTTCACTTTATTACTGTTTGCATACTGCATAAATACTTTGCATATTGTCTCGAAGTTAAGTTTGACTGATTAACTAGAGAACTAGAGGGTTAATCATAGGTTGATTTAGTGACTTTTGGGCTTCAACCTGACAATGATTTTGATTATTATTACTAATACTCCAATTTCTTATGCAGGCGAACAAGAGACAAGGCAGGAGGAGATCCTACTTCCGCCTTAGGTTCTCTGGCAGAGTTCTTACAATGCTCATAAGTGTCTTGTTGAAGCGCTCCACCAACTCTTGGTTTGTGGGTGGTACGCAATGGAGAAGTGGTAAGTCACATTAGCTTGCTCCCACATCTCTCTCATGTTGTCACATTCATTTCTTCTGGTTTGGTTTCATTTACTCAGCAATGAAAATTGAGAACATTACCATACTTTGTTTGTCTGTTTCCTTGAGATGTCCTACACTCATCCGTGTGAAAAAAACACTTCTAGATTTTCCTAAAAGACCCCTCGTCCACTGACCTAGTTGGTGGTATACTTCATCATTGGGGTCCCACCCGAGATACCTAGCACATCAAGGGCATACTACAATGCTTGATTACAGCGGACGTGCGAAGCACATCTCAAACAGACAGACAAACAAAGGGGCATATTTACAAAGGCTTATCGCCACCAGAACGTCACTTTTTATGGCGTTCTGGTGATGATAAGCCTTTTGCCTTATATACAAGGTGGCGTTAAGCCACTTAACGTGGCTTAACGCTGCCTTGTAAATAAGATCCCTTTTCACGCAGCACTTAGCGTGAAATGGACGAGCAATGGGTGTTGCGGTGGGCGGTCTGCCACTAAACCCATTGCTTTTGATGCTGCCCCTTATTTACAAGGGTGGCGTAAATATGGGGCAGTGCCAAGAATAAGACCAGGGAAACCTGGTGTTAACCTGGTAAGACGAGGAGAAATTATTAATTTCTCCTCATTTTTGCTGTTTCTATGTGTGCTGCATTATGCAGCACACATAGAAACAGCAAATCACCATTAGTGATTGTTCATGTGCAGGAAGGTTTCCCTTCCCTCGATAAACAATCATTTAAATATGACGAGTTGCAACTTCTATGAAGTTACAAATCACTATTATGGATTGCACATGAACAATCATTCCCTGCAACGCAGACATGCATATGAACAATCATTCCTTACAATACAGACACCCTTACACTATGGTGCAAGGGTGCCTGCATTGGCACTAAGTAGCTAGATTTAGCACCAGCACTAAGGGAAACGCAGGGGTGCAATTTTGGAGCAACACCGCTCTCCACCAGTTCATTGTAAATATGCCCCAAAGTATGGTAGCCTGCTCTGTTTTCTTTGTTGAGTACATTTATGAGGGAGATGAGCAGCCTTTATTCTCACTCTCTTTTGTTGTTATCCTTTTGGTTTCTTTTATTACTTCTCGTCTTGCATGGCCTAGTAGTTTTTACAAACTTAGCATGCAAAGGGATAATGGAGACCCCTTCCAGTTGCCACAATACTGCTGACACTGAAAGATGCCTGGCAGATAGTTCCTTCCAGAAGGAGTCCCAAGGAGGAAAAAGCTCAGTGGGCAAAAGCCTCCCAAAACAATCCATGAAGGCTACGGAATGCTGAGATAACTTGACCCCAGAAGGCGCCATGTAGTGAGCTGGAGATAAGCTGGGCAGATTGAAGCTGCAGTCACTGTTTTGAAAAATTATCAAGAAGAGGCAAGGGTAGGAGCTAAAGACTACTGGAGTGCAGAGGAATAAGGGAAAGGAAAACAGGCAAAGGTTCAGGAAGAAATGCAGGAGCAAGGAACCTAACAACCAACTACTTGAAGTATTGTGATGCAAAGAATGGAAAGAGTCACCTCTTTTTATAGGTCAGGAAACAGGAAGTCGTGTCATTACAATATGGATTTGGGAAAGACTTTCAGCAACTCGCAGAGCAATGAACATCCTGGGTTAGGACAAATATTACCTTCTTCGAGGACCTTACCAAGGAACCCTGAGAAGGAGATGCCCATGCATTCCCATAGAGTTGTCAGCATTGTTTGTAAGAAGACCCACACAGAGAAAAAGGAGGACCTCACCGGCGGGTTGGTCGCTACAAGGTCAATTGTAACGGGGATTGCGGAGACCCATTGCACGGAGAGAGAAAAGTATCTCTCTCTGTAGATCGGCAGGCGGGACAGCAGCTGAACCAGAGATCCTCTCAGTGGCATGGCACATGTAGGATGAGATAAGTTGATTCCCCAGTCTGAGATCACTGTTCTGGGAAATATGCTGCTAGAAAAGATCCACAGGAAAGCTGTCGCTACCACCACTGCAGTTGTGCTCCTCAGGGGTACCGCCTCAGAGTACATGGTGGTATGAGCTATCAAAACAAGATATACTTGTTGCTGATTGTGAGTGGGGTTTGAATGGACCTACAATGTCTATTTTCACCCATTGGAAGGAAACACCCATAACTAGTACAGGCACTAATGATGCCTTAGTCCTCCCTCATGACTTACTGTAAGAAACTGGCTCTATATATACTGCACCAAAGTGAGGTACAGTGTGTATAGAGTCCAAGAGTCCCCAAAGGTAGGCAGAGGTAAGAGTTAGATAGAACCTTACTCTCTAATAGTGGTAGCTTGGTTGAGCAGTAAGGCAGTATCAGAGGACAGTGTTAAGCATTTGATGTACACACTCAGTCAGCAAATGAATTCACACACTCAAGAACTGAACTCTAGGCCAATTGTTTTTGGATAAAAATATACTGTTATTTTATTTTAGAACCAAGCAAGCCTGATACAGGTAAGCATTCAATTCTTTTCAGTAATAAGTTACTTGTTGTACACAGTTTTAAAAAGCAATGAAGATTGTACTTGATTTGATTTACAGGTGATGCAGTAGGTTGCAATACTTAGTAAATGCAGTACATTGAAATGAATGGCTTTTTAAGGTAAATGCAGGTAAAATTACTTTGCGTTACTTTTGTAATCCAGTGCTGGACTCCTAGATTCAGCACTGGGACATTTACTTAAAACAGGTAAGTAATTACGTTTTTGTAGTTTGTACGATTTTTAAAGAATATTCTTGTATTTCAAAAGTTGACACTTAGAAACTTTTTCACCTAGAACCACCAATGTTATCCTATGGAAGGAAATTCACTTAGCAGGTAAGTTAGGTTATCGTTACTTTTTCTTACTCAGTGCTGGATCCTAGATTCAGCACTGGGACATTTCCTGAAAACAGTTGAGAAAATGCGGTTTTGTTACTCGGCTGATTTTTAAGGAATATTTGTAGTTTTCAAAAGTCGACACTTAGAAACTTTTTGGAAGAAAAAGTGTCAATGTTATCCTATGAGGAAAAATGAGTTATCGGTTTTGAGGTAAGTAATCGGTCTGTTGAGTTAGGGTTCTGGGGTTAGACTCAGGGGTCTCCCAGGGTCAGTGATGCACTGTTGTTGCACCCTCAGCGGCACTAGGGCGGCCGGGTGCAGAGTGTTGAGGCCCAATGTTATCCTATGGAGGATAGGGGGACTCCGGTTGGTGGCTGCTGGCAAGCAGGCCACGGGTTGTGGGAGCAATGCTCCTAGGGTTAAGCTCAGGGCACATTGGGTACCAAGTTAGCATCAAAGGGGCACCCTCAGCAGCACTAGGGCGGCCGGGTGCAGAGTGCTGTTTTGAGGTCGGGTGCCCTGTTGATTTCAATGGAGATTCTCCGGGACAAAGAAACACTGCAGGCTCAGGGACGAGGATCTTCCAGGAGTGACCACCACTTCGAGGGGTAAGTTGGGATGTTGAGGGTTGGTTAGGCACCACTGGGTTGGGCACACAAGGCCGTGGGGCGTCGGGTGCAGGGGTGCCTTGGGACGTCGGATTTTCTTACCCGCTCTGGTCGCGGTAGGGGGGTCCTCTGGATTGAGGCTGCAGGCATCGTCAGGAGGCTTGAGGCAGGTCAGGGGTCGCTGGATCTTGGGTCAGGATCGCCGGGGGGACCTCCTCGTGGTACTTTTTCCACTCTAGCTCGGGCCGGGTTCGGCGGGTGCAGAGTGGGCTGGATCGCTGTTCCTGGCTGGCACCAGAAGCTGCAGTTCAAACACGTCCGGTGTTCACGGGAGAAACAGCTTGGAAAGTGAAGGCAGGCAGGTCCTCCGGGGTTTTTGAGGTTGCTGGCCGCTGGACACGTTGGGGTTTTGCAGGAGCAGGTTTGAGGGGAGACAGGCCTGTAGGGCTGGGGCCAAGTCAGTGGGCGTCGTCCTCTTGTTAGCTCTGCACGGCTCTTCGTCCTTCTTCTTTTCTTCTTGTAGGTAGGCTGGATCTGCCTTCCTGGTTCAGAGCTGCCCCCTAAATACTGTATTTAGGGGGCGTTTTAGGGGTCTTGAGGTCAGAAGCCAATGGGCTACTGACCTTAAAGTGACTACACCCTTGGTGTGCTCACCCCACGTGGGGGAGTGAGCACAATCCCTAGTAATGATTGGGGAGTGCCTGCCATCTGCAAGATGGCGAGCACTGGAGAGTGGGCTTCACCTCTCCTCCCCCACCTGAGGGGTGGAGTTGGCAGAGGTGGGCACACCTCCTGGGCTGGCTAGTTTTTCCCGCCGAAAGGGAGGGGAGACAGGAAGGGGGCCTGCTCCTGATAGCAGGAGAGGCTGGGGGGTCACATTACAAAGGCTGCCAGGCCTTTGAAGCTCCCCTGCCACAGATGACTCTTCCTATCCTGGGGGAGGTGTGTACACCTCCGCCCAGGAAAGGCTTTGTTTCTGGGCTCAGGGAGCGTAGGCTCCCACCCTAGGGGTCCAGAAACATGTCTCGTGGTGGCAGGCTGGTGTGTACCAGTCAGGGAACCCACCAGAGGCTGGTCGTTTTTCAGGGGGCATCTCTAAGATGCCCTCTGTGTGCATTTTTCATTAAATCCCACACTGGCATCAGTGTGGGTTTAATGTGCTGAGAAGTTTGATACCAAACTTCTCAGTTTTCAGTACAGCCATTATGGTGCTGTGGAGTTCGTAATGACAAACTCCCAGCACCATATACTCTTAATGGCAGCACTGCACTTACAATGTCTAAGAATGGACTTAGACACGGTAGGGGTACAGGGCTCATGCACCTGTACCCTCACCACTGGTATAGTGCACCCAGCTAGAGGGGGGACTGACCTATGCCAGGGCAGTGGGTTGTAGGCATGGCCCACAGAGGTGTGTGCCATGTCGACTCTTCACTTTGTTCTGCACCAAAACACGCAGCCTGCAAAGGCAGTGTGTGTGTGTAAAGGTACAGGGCCTCTAAGGGTGGCACAATAAGTGCTGCAGCCCTTAGAGGTCTTCCCTGGTCACAGTGCCCTGGGTACCTGTGGTACCATTTACCAGGGGCTGACCTGTGGCCAGAGATGCCAATTGGGTACAGTTTTGGGGAAAGAACACAGGTCCTGGGAACCTGATTGGCAGGGACCCAAGGCACATCAAGTCAAAGTGCATCAGTGGTCTGGCAATAAGTGGGGGGGTTACTGCAACAGAAACCCACTTCCTTACACCTACCACTTACTTTGTAAGCAGGACATGTCCTAAGGGTCCTCTGTGTATCTCTGCATATCCCTGGCTAGTAGAACAGAGGGTCTAACCTATCCTGGGATTTTGTGAGTGAAAGTGTCCTGCCAAGGGCACTTCATGGGCCAGCGACCACAGGAAGCTCCTGTACCAATAGAGCCACTAGCCTCTTGCTAGAGCGAGGCTCAGGATTCACATGTCCACTATAAAGTAGGCCATCCTCCTGGCTAAATACTGTTTCCCGACCACTTCTTTGCTGACTTGTTCCTGGGCTTCCTTGCAATGTCCCACAAGCCTAGATCACCACCCATGTTCCTTGGCGAAAGCATCCCTGATAGGCCCTCCCTCAGCTATCAAGCCCTGCATCTCTGGAAGTGATCCTGACTCCAGAACCTGGTCCACTTCATGGGCCTTATCCTCTCCTCTCTCTGGAGCAGAAGCAAACACCTCTATGGCTTATGCCTTCCCAGAGTCTGCCCTTTCCTGAAAACTCCCTTGTCCTTATTCCTTTTAAATCAAGAATAGTCCCCGTCTCCTTCTGACACTAACATGCAGTCTGTGCTATAGTCAGCACAGTTGACGCTGTCAAAGCCAAAAAGGCTCATCCTCCTGGCACGTAGCTAGGAGCAATCGAAATCAGTGCCCAAGAGACAACCATCACCTTGCTTCTCTCTCACCCCTATATATACGATGGCCGCCTTGCCATTGATTTCTAACTCAACTCGGGCAAGCGGGTACTCCATGCCTTCACCACTGGCTACCAACCCTCTATGCTTGGTACAAGGGAGAATGTCCCCTGGCCTGAGATGCTCCCTGTCAAGTATAGTCCTGAAACCTACAATATCCCTCAGGGAAGGCACCTTCCTCCCATTGATACTGACTTCCTGCACAAACCCCATTGTGTCAGTTAGCACTGCAGGTTTCTCTGGATCCCACTCTGTCAGATCAGGAAGGTATTGCCTAATTGGAGTAGAGCACTCCTCCTTCAGTCACCCTGTCATCATCAGCTGGATAAGAGAATGAAAATCCTTGACTTCCATCCCTCTCTCTCACTCATTCCCATCATGCATACACTCTAAACCCAAGTCTCAAATGGAACACAATTTGCTCTCTTGCATTCCTTGATTCTCTGAAGATACTGTGGTTTCAGCCCAAATATCTAGATCAGAGCTTCCTTCATTTACTCATAGACCATCTGGTCTGCCAAAGGCATCTCTCCAATGATGGCTGTCCCTGACAAAGGCAAGTTACCTATTAAGGAAACAACTTTGGACACCTCATTCAAGGTCTGCACCTTACAAGTGACCTCAAAGTTCACAAGCCATTCCAAGATATCCTGTTCTTCCACATACTTGTGTACAAGCTCTCTTGGAATCTTCGCCACTACCTGGTCTGAACTGGAGGTTGAGTCACCTCCCCCAGATTGAGCTGTATCTGCTGCCATCCTAAGCTTCTTCTACTCAAGGTCAATCTTTTCCTCTCCAGAACTCGTTGCCTTTCCCTTTCACTGTTTCCTCACTCTCTTAATATCTCTTGATCTCTTTTCATGGGACCATTTCTCTTGACTCTCCGCCTCTTTTGTCATTGCATTTTTTGTGGTTATGCATTATATAGAGTAAGGCTATGCAAAGATTTTATCATCTAACTCTCCTTGTGTGATACAGCAAACCACAATGACCTGCATTACCTTTGTTGCTACATGTCGTAGAGACATTAGATTATAAATAGATTGTGTTAGTGACTACGCAACTGAAGTCCACAATGAAGAACATCTCATTTACTCACCTCTGAATTATTGAGGAATTCATCTTCCCCTCAACATATTTGCATGCCTGCTTGTACTTTCTGGAACACATTAAATATGAGTTAAAAATGCACAACCAGGTTAAATGCATTCTACTACATTTACTTTTTTGAGATACTATCTGTACATAACAACGTAACACACACTTTATTTATTCAATTTGCAGCATGCAATAATAAGGGTTGGATAGAATGCAGATTGGAGACCACATTGGTGTGGTTTCCGATTTGAACCCCATCAAGGGTTATCATTTGGCAGAGGGCCAGAAAGGACTCTCAGAGTATATGGGATAGACCTTAGGAGAGGCCATCAGGCCTCTGTGAAGGTGTGTGACATTAGGGACTGCAACAAACTTTGCAGGAGCCCAGAGACCTGAAACAGTTTTGAAGGGCCCAATAGCACATGACAAGACACTATTTCCAACAGAGCACATGTACATAAACTCAATCTGGGCTTTCAGCTGTTCTTCAGGGTGGTATACATTTGACAGCATCAAGAAGTCTATTGTGACTAGCATAGGTAATGATAGCCTGCTCGTGACTTTAGATATAATTTGGTGCGCCATTTTGTCATATATACCTGTATTCAAATGTAGAAGACTATAGTCATTATATATCAGAGTCTGAAATTTTTAAGGACTAAAATCCCCATGCACAATAATGGTGTGACGCAAGGAACACTCAAATCGAAAACAAATTCTGAGTTTCAGTATTTTTGAACTTCTGCGATAATAGACCCTCTCTCTATCTTTTTCAGGAATGAGAAACTGAATAGCCACAGCAGAAAAAACTCCTTTCTGCAACATGCATTTTTTTCTCAGGGCAATTTTGCCTACACTTTCCGAGTTCACATGTCAAAAAAGAGTATATCATGGGGTCTTTAGTTTTACCACAAGGAAAATATGCATGTTCCTCCGATTCTTCCTGTGAAACACGCAAAGGGAAGCTTGGAAACCTGTACAAGTTGCTCCAGGTAAAACCTGGAGGAATGTATGTGGGAAAATTGCAGATTTGGAGCAAAATTATCATGTGACTTGGAATGGCAATTTGGGTGCCGAAAACGTTTGCACCAAAGTGGGCATCTTCTACTGAGGCCAATAGTGTTATGAAAAATAGGCTAATGCCTGAAATGTAAGACAATACAATAGTAAATATCATGATCAGGTCGGTACCTATGCATAGTCACACAGAGGAGGCATGCAACCATTTGCAACAAAATTACACTGTCTGCAGTGCTTGTGCTAACTCAGTAACTCTACCAGTTGATGCATGAGTGGAGGAGAGCACAGTTCGAAAAGATTGACCATCAACCACCACTTAGTGCTCCAGTATGAGGTGCCCGGTATTCCTGAGTATTAATGCATGCTATATTACTCAAACTAGGGGATAGATAAGACTGTATCCCAATATACCTAGGTGATCCCAAGTTGATCACCTAGAGGCCCTTATGGAATAGCATACTGAAATTCATGCTTCTCTTTATTAAGGGAATCCATAATTCTGGGTGTTTTACCATGGACAAAATTTTCCAGTTATGACATGGAGGCTTTGTCCCAGGTAAGCAGTGCATTGGTGCTGGGTGTGGCAGTACTGCGCCCATGATAATCTTTTTCAACTGCATTCGTTTTGCCAAAACCTGAACACCAGGCTACTTATAAAGAGGCCCTCATTATTAAGGCCTGTCTCATTAACTGTAGGTTGCTTCCTAAACACTCTTCAGATATATTTCTTCTATGATCAGATAATACCTGGGACTTCCTATTTTAATATGAAACTTGGCTGAAAGAAACCTCCAATCCCGAATTAGTCCTGGCTATTCCCCAGGCTGTTGCATTATGTCTGCTAACCAGGAGGAGATAAAATGGGAGGCAGAGTTGCTATTATATTTAGGGTATTCTTTGAAGATTCCTCCTCACCTTTGAGGCAAACTAGAAATTTGGAGACACTCTTTTTTAGCTTTAAACTAGCTCCCGCTCCCGCTTGCTCCTTTTCTGAACTCTTGTTATACAAAACACCTGACTGTCCCAGTAGTTCTGCTTTCAACTGTTTGATATGATTGCTCAACGTTCATTGTAATATTCCAACTTCACCGTTCTCAGTGATTTTAAAGTTCATGCGGATAACTCTAATTGTGTCCAGGCTGCCCAACTCATCCATAGCTTAGCAGGCTTGAACCTTTTACAATCTGTTCAGTCGCCCACACATAAGGCAGGACATACCCTGGTTTTGACTTTCTTGAACATTGCTAATCTGCAGGTTAGAATGCAATTGAATAAAGTCCTACGATCCTGAGGTCAAGAATATATATAGTAGCACTCAGCAAATTTTGCAAACTTTCCCACAAAACGATGGACATCTAATTGTAAATTGCTCCTTGCTACTTTTTTGCACTGTCTCAGGGGAAGTCTCCTTAAGTGACCTGGAGAAATGTAAGTCCAGCTCTCCGGCAGACCCTTGCCCACCCGATTACTTAGGATAATACCTCGGTATGTTAACCCGGCACTCAACAATATCTGGAACACTTCCCTGGAATTTGGCATATTTCTAACTAATTAGAAGCAAGCGTTCCTTTTACTGCTCCTCAAGAAAGAGAATGCTCAGTCGACTTTTTTAAGCAATTTCAGGCCTATTTACCTTCTACCAGCACCTGTGAAAATTCTTGAGAAACTGGTGTATTATCAGTTATCTTCCTTTGGGGAATTAAAGGCCTCCTTAATGATTCACAAACGTGTTTTTGGGTAGGATATAGTACTGAAACTGCACTTTTTGAGATCTCTGAGCTTATTAATGAAACTTGGACAGAGGCCACTCAGCCATGGTGGTACTGCTGGACCTATCAGCTGTGTTTGACACAGTCTCTCATGCCACTCTTCTGAACAGACTAGTTCAGAATGACATCCATGGCAAGGTTCTCGCCTGGCTTAAATCTTTCTTGGAAGGCAGATCCCAACGAGTGCATCTCCACCCTTTTTCATCCCACCCAAACCACTCCTATATGGGGTGCCCTAGGGATTGGCCCAGAGCCTGCTGCTTTTCAACTTGTACCTCACTGCCTTATCGGGCCTGATTGATTCCTGGGGTGTGAGGGCGGTCTCCTGTGTGGATGACACCCAGCTTCTATTTTCCTTACAGGACTATGCGGACTGCCCTCTACAAATTCAAGGAGTGCCTTAAAGGAGTGGCTGACTGGCAAACTTCCATAAGTTGAATTCTGACAAAATGGAAGTCTTCTTTTATGGTCCCAGTGTTACTCCACCCTCCCAACCTCTGCTGGCTGAAGACTCAAATCCTCCTCTAATTCCTACAGCCTCCGCCAGGAATCTAAATATTCTTTTGGTTCTGCCCTTTCCTTTTCTGCCCAAATCAGGCAGATTTCTATAGCTTGCTTCCTCAAATTAAAACTTTTAAGGAAGCTGCTGTACCTTGTTCCAGAGGATACTTGAAAAATAGTTGTTCATACAATGGTAACCTCCCACCTAGACTACACTAACAGCCTTTATCTGGGCCTTACTGCATTTTTGACTCGCAGACTTCAGATCATTCAAAATGCTGCAGCTAGACTTATTCCATGAGTTCCTTTTCAACAGAATATCTCCCCTCATCTGGAGCTGCTACATTGCCTTCCAGTTGTGAAACGCATTAAATTTAAAGCCCTTGCGCTGGAATTTAGAGCACTAGCAGGGAAAGGTCCTTCCTATTTAAGAGACAGACTGCATCAGGACAAGCAACACAGAGAACTCAGGTCTAATAATCTATGCCTGGTGCATGTTCCCAAATTCTCTAAACTCGACGCGGAGGCAGCTTCATTACGGTACTAACGGCCAAACTGCCGAATGCTCTGCCGCTCAATCTCGCAGGGCACTGTCAGTCTCCATCTTTGAAAGACACTTAAAAACTTTTTTTTTGACTCTGATTAACTCTCAATATAGCTACCGTCTGATATCAGTCTTCGTAGCTTTGGAGCACCAGGGCACAATGGATAAAGCAGCTGTGCACTTTACAAATGTCTTTGATTGATTGATTGGTTGATTATTTCCAAGCTGTACTATTTGCAGCTCTTGCGGAATCCCATGGAGTTTCTGAGCTAGTGCACGCTCTGCATACAGTTCAATATCTTGTTATACAAAAGCATGGCCCCATTTGTGCATGTGCACAGGGAGTATTACAGGACCATGACACCGTTTCATAGATTTACACTGGTAAATTCCTGAATCTACAGACAACATCAATGTAGTTTTAGGACTTTCATGAATCTTGTGAACACCTGCAAATCTTCACAATGAGTAGGTCTGAAGTTCTACGTTTGGAGACTTATGATTATTTTGTCAATCTAACAACATTGGCTATATGTGGATAGTTACACAATGTGTAGACATGGTTGTAACTGATTAAGTGATAAGTTCCAATGGGAGGTTTTTTTCAGTCCATAAAGTAGCAATAGGCCTAGGCTATTATCGAAGACAAACTTCAGAGTGCTAACATCCTTACTGGCAATATTGTGCTAATGAGGACCCATGCAGGGCAAAAATATATACTATCCTTTTTAGAATCTTATTAAAGCAATATTGACTACTCACTAGCTTATAAACTTTGACAGAGACTAGTAGCTAACCAATGAAATTGCATCTTACATTTTGAAAGAGGAGTGTGTAACAACACAATTTTCAGTATCAGACACGGAAATGTGCAGCTGTGAGAGCATAAGTACAGTCTAAGGTCTCTGATTATGAGTTAGACAGATATATGTACATACCTATGCAGGGTGGCCAGTATTACTGTTTCCGGCTGGTATCGCCACATATATATCCAACTAAACCCACAGAATGAAGAATCATGGTGTGGACCCATACCAGGCAACATTCTACATAGATTTCCTAATTACATGCAGTTTAACACACACATTACCTTCCTGCTACTGTTTGTGAACGAGCCGGAGTGGGGCAGGGAAGGAGTTCGGGGTGGTCAGGAAGGTGGCAGTGGAAAAGTGAGAATGATTTCTGCTCCCTCCATGCCATAGCAGGAGGTCGAGCAGGGTCGGGGACCGGGTCTGGGCCGCACTGCAGCCCATTCCCAGGGTGGTTTTACCAGCCAGATTTTCCGGCCAGTAAAATTGGGGGGTCTGTTGTTCCAGTAGCCAGAAAACCCATGTGTGGGAACACCTGCCCACTTATTGTTGAGCGGAGGGGAATGCCACTTGGGAATTCTCCTGTGCTCAACCCGTAATCATGGCCTTAATCTAATCGTGCTTGTGAAGGAAAACAAGGACAGCATATTTTTAAAATGCAGAAATGACAGGGACAAAAACATGGGAACAATGGCTTTTACGCTTTCATATTAGACTGTTGCGATTAGAGAGATAAGAATAATGTATGCTATTTGTTCGGCAGTAATTATTCTATAACAATTGAATAAAGACAAATGACATCTCGCTATGATTAGACACTCTTTATGTTAAATCATAGAAAAACAAAACCGTTCTCTGTTTACATACAACAAGTACAAAACGATGATGACAATACATCGTGTTCTTCGAAAACTGTGCTTTTTACATTCAGATGAACATTTTTCAGCTCACAAAAGTAAAGCTAAACACATAAATCTATCTTTATTAGGTAAGGGTTGAGCATTTATTTTGCTTGATTATCCATGCATAATGTTCCATTCAGTTTATGTGCTTGGCTCAGTGTGATAAACTAATGTAATATTTATGAAGCTTGCTGCAATTTTGCTAATAGACATGATTAGGGATTTACAATTCTACCCATGTTTGCAGTTTTTTATGAGAAAGATTAATGTTTCTGAAGCTACAAGATTCACATGTATTATATCATATTAGCTATTACCATATGGGTTGTAGACAGTGATTAATTTAACAGTGATTATTTAAACAAACTGAAGACAAGATTACAAATTAACGCCCATAGGATTGTTTAAACTGTTGTCTATTTATTTTATTACATGAAGTGCATCCCATGCGCAGATTGCCTTCTTCGAAGCCATTTTTTATCAGTAAACAATTGTTGTACGTGCTTGAGAAATTTGAACGAAAAATGTAACTCGATGCACGACGTGGTCCATTGTGCAACCAAGTTGTGTTCCCCTGCCAACATAAAGGTTTAATGATACTGGGTTAGTGCCTGCTAAGGTACAGCTGAGAGACGGTCGTCAATAGCGACTCCCTAGTTAAGGATCTGGCCACGAATGGGTTCCTAAGGGCTATTACAAGACACCCTTAATCTCGGACCCAATGTTTGCTGAAACATATTAGCTATAACATTAGAGAAAGTGTTTGTGATCAAATTGCACGGCTCATGCTCCTCGTCTATATAAATTGCTCTAAAGAGAAAATCATCAAACACTGTTTCTCTGTTTACTGACAGTGAATCGGTTCCAAAAGGGTCCTCTTCACAAAGGTAAGTTTGTCTGTGTAGATTTCTTCAGGTTAGGTCTACACCTACATTTATGTGTAGTGCTCCCCTTTGGTTCTCTGCACCATTTACAAAAAGATACTTCCACCTAAGTAATTAGGTGGAGTCTTTTAGTGCTGGGTTTACAACCCTAGAGTTACTACAAATAAAATGAATACATTGGGGCAGATTTACAAGAACTGGCGTATCCCTGCATATTAGCAGGGATGCGCCAGTTAAATTGCGACACGTAAAAAAAACCTTGCACCACCATGGATGCGACGCATTTACAACGCGGCACACCGTGGCGCAAGGATAGACAGATGCGTGACGCATCTTTTCGGCGTAAGGATAGCGCATTGCTGGAGTCGTGTCACAAGTACGACGCAACTCCAGCAATGGTTAGGAATGCCTATTCCTAACATGCTGCGTCACTCCTTACGCCTGCTTCAAGCAGGCGCAAGGTTTTGACGCAGTGGCGTCGCAAAAGTGACTCGGTGATTTCACTGCGTCACTTTTACGAGGCTTTCCTGCGTGGGAACGCCCACCCTGCATACATTATACCTGACGCAGGTATAATGTAGCGCAGGGCTTTACAACGTGACGCATCTCCCTAGATGCGTCACGTTGTAAATATGTCGCAACGTGGCGCATTGTTTACGACGCTGCTGCATCACAAAAGTGATGCAACGGCGGCATAAATTTGTCGCAAGGGGCTTTTAAATCTGCCCCATAACTTTCTGCCTATTTGGGGAGATCTCTGCTAAGAGGTACGGACATCTCCACCTATGGGTAGAGATCTCTGAATGGAAGTAAACAGGAAAATAGTCTGCAGCTGAAGTAAATCACACACACAGTTGACACACCTTCACTGAGCAAGCACTTAAATACAGCCCACATGCCAGGCTCTGCCTGCCTATCCCTGGCCTGCCTCACTACCAGAACTCCACACTCCATGATGCAGGCAGTCCCATTCAAAAGGGGGAGGAAATTCACTGAGAAGGAGACAGACCTTTCAGGTAATTTTGTTGTAAATCATTACAGTCAACTTCATGGTTTGCCTCCGTATAACTACAATGAAGCAGATAAGGTAGTTTTATGGCAGGAAGTATCAGATTCAGCTATTGTGTTGGATCGAATAGACACACTGAGGGTGCATTAAAAGAAAAGAAGAGATGTCAGTATGAGGGAAGGCAGATGAAGATGTTCTCCAGAATTAAGGCGACAAAGGCTCTGTCTCACCAGCCTTCAGGAGCATGTCCTCTCCCCCATACATCCTTACCTGCTCTAGGGGCTGTCTGTTCCAGGGAACCTCAATGTGAGGCCAGATAAGAAATCTGTGTCCCTCTTTCCCAACTTGTTGTCATTTAACCGCTCATTCTACTTTCTCCTACTGTCACCCTACATAGATAGGCACATATCACACATACTGCTCTCATACATAGGCACGAAATGCACCACTATTTAAACAGTGAATTCTTTATATTAATCTTCACATACTTTCCTGTCTCTTATATAGTCCCTGTTACAAGTGCTTTGGTTGCTGACATGAGTAGTACCATTCAAGTCTGGGAAATAAACGGGGTCTGTTTAAAAACACACCCATTCAACACACACAGATAAGTTATTATGCTATTGTTGCAACATGCACTTTCCTTTCTGCAGAGCTGGAAGTCTGCAGCACTATTACCTTAGTGAGTATCAACCCCAAGGAAGGCATAGTTCTTCTCAGTTCAGGTTTACTCGTGGCACCCGACAGGGAGGTCCACTATCCCCTCTCAAATTTGCCCTCTACCTGAAACCTTATCTGTGACATATAAATTCAGAATACTGGGATAGTACCAATCTCAGTGCATGGAAATGATGTCAAAATAAGTGCCTATGTGGGTGGTGTGGCTGTATATTCATAAGAACCTCCCCACACTATTAAAGTTAATTATCACTGAGGCAGAGAGATTTGGTGCTTGCTCTGGGTATTGCCTCAGTATCCCAAAAACTCAAATAATTGTTAATTTCACAATGGCTGCGAGGCAACTGAGTGTGGTTTCAGTTGCAGCCTATATGGATGTCAAGATTACCGCTTCTGTTAATAGTATAATTGAGCTAAATTATGAACAACTGCTTCGTCAATGTGTAGCTAAGATGCAGGTTTGGAATAAGCAGCCAATAAGTATTATTGGCCGCTGTAATACTGGGAAGATGAATATTTTTCCAACATTTCTATATTTTTTCCGCTCTACTCCATTATGGGTCCTTGATTCTTTTATTCTGCGCCTTGAGGGGGCGGTGGTTAGTTATATAGGGAGATACAAAAGGGGCAGTTGAGCTATTCGCCTACTGAAATTGCATCCTTCTAAAGGTCGCTGGGCGTTACTACATTTGAAGAGCTATTTTTGGGCTGCGTTTGGATCCAGCCTCTGATGTCTCCTCTTAGATTGCCACCCAGACTGTAATACCCTTGCTTATCAGATTGTAATGGGGAAAAAGTGGAAGTTCTTATTGGCCAGACAATCTGACCCTAACTACTTCAAGAGGGTAAGTTTTAGATTGGTTACAGATGTTTGCAAAACATGGGCTGAAATCTGCTCTACTTTCAAAATGCCATCCCTGCATTATTACACACCACTCTGGGGGAACCCTTTTCTACCAGCTATATTTCATGAAACAGCCTTTGGGTCATGGTTTCTTAGAGGACTGAGAACAGCTGGTCAATTATTTGTTCATCAAGGGATTTGCTCCTTCTCTACATTGAAAATTGCACATAATTTGCCGCATAAGACTTTTTTCAAGTATTTTCAAGTACGGGATTACTTTAATCAGAATGTCTCAAATACAACTATTAATGCCGATTCTGATCTCCTCTAAGCTATACACTGCAGCAATAGTAATATAACTATTTGGGAACTCTTTCGTCTAATGACTGAGCATAAGGAAGATGATTTAAGTTGATTGGCGAGTAACTGGAGCTCCAAAATTGGAGCGGTGGTACAGGAGTCTGACCTGCAGGATCCTTTTGAAGGTGTCTGTTCCTCAGTGATCTCAGTTAATTTGAAATTACAACAATTCAAAATCCTCTGTATGTTATACTACACCCTTAAGAAAATAGACAAATGGGATGGGATTCAATGTAGCAATATGAATCGGAAACGCAGTGCTTGATGCGGGCTACATGCCACAGATACTCTCCACATGTTTGCCAGTTGCCCACATCTTGTGCAATTTTGGAAAGACATAGCGCTTTCTCTTTCTCAGCACTTACAATGTGATCTGCAATAAAATGTAAGGGATATTATGGCGGGCCATACAAGGAAAGAGGCTAAACTTATCTCAACGATTGTATCCATTGATATTATAACAGCTCGATTGTGCATAGTGAAAGATTGGGCGATGCTGACACCCCCCACAGTTTATCATTGGTGGGCATTATTCAGCCAGATATATGAGACAGAGGTGGAAATCATTCAGCTTAGGGGGGGAAAAAGAAGCAAGAATTATAAATCAGGTGTGGGCTCCGCTTTTCACTTGATCATTATCAGGTTTTATTCTACTCATAAATCTCTGGGGATGGAATGGTGACATGCAATCTATATTATGAAACTATGAAAATAATGACTACTAGCCTCTAACTTCTTTTTTCATTCTTTGCCTCTCTCCTTTTTCATAGACATCTCTTTGTCTTTTTCTGGCTTGCATTTTCTAATGCATATTTGACTGTATCATTGTGTGATTTAAAATTGCACTGGCTAGACTGCTCCAATTATTATCAATATAAAGATTTTTTTTTAAAAAGGAAGTCTTATAGATGTGCAACAAACCCTGGGCAGTGCTGCGCTCTTCTCAGTGAGATGCACAGTTGAAATAAAATTAGACCTTCCATAAGATAAAAAAAACACCATATAGTTTAGCTAGCATTCAACAGAAAAACAATGGGCATAAAAATACACATGTATCTAATAGAGCCTAGATAGTCCATGTAGCTGGGTATCCTCATGCCTTCAACATAGTTAATTGTTGGACTTGGCCCTTTTTGCAGGGTCACCCCTGAACTTTTTGCCTTCCTCCTGGTATTTTTTCTGACCTGGTGTTGGTGGTTTTAGGACTCTGAGCACTTTATCACTGCTGTCCAGTGTAAAGTGCATGTGCTCTCTATGGTAAAACATGGTAAGATTGGTCTACACCTGTTTGGCGTATTTAATTTACCTATTAGTCCCTTGTAAAGTGGTATCTCAGATACCCAGGGCCAGTAAATTAAATGCTACTGGTGGGCTTGCAGCGCTGCTTGTGCCACCCACCAAAGTAACCTTTCAAACCTGTCTCAGGCCTCTGCCATTGCAGGGCCTGCGCATGCAGTTTACTGCCGCTGTGACGTGGCACATAGAGTGGTTGCCACGTCCGTGACTCCCTTTTACGACATATCAGTCACCCCTAAGTAGGCCCTAGCTAGCCCTATGGGCAGGGTGCGCTGTAGGTAAAAGGTAGGACATGTGCCTTAACTGTGTGGCATGTCCTGGTAGTGACAAACAGCCATTTTGGTTTCTCACTACTGTGAGGCTGCCCTCCCATAGGAATGCATTGGGGATTCCCTGATATGTGTTTTAGTGGTAATTCCTGATCTGAGAGGAGTAGCATGATAAAGTTTGGTATGTTTGGAAGTGGTAATAAATGCTGCGTAATGGTGTGTGCAGATTTATTATCACTATTTTAGAAATGCCACTTTTAGAAGTTGGCATTTCTGTGTGCTATGTGTTGTTGTACCTGCTTGGAGCTGAAGGACTGCTGGGCGTCAGGAGGAACCACCGTGGGACCCAGCTGCTGTCTCCTGGGGGTCCCTACATGCTGGCCTGCCTGTGCCCAGCTATGCCCTGGGGAACATTAGACTTGGCACCTCGTGAGTGCTACATCTTCATTTTCCTGAGCCCAAGGAGAGGGGCTCCAACCTTGCCTGTGAGGAGCGCTCCTGTGTGAGGCAGCGCTGGTGGCCTACCCAGTGCAGGGTAGCATGGGCCTGGTGTTTGAGCCCAAGGAGTGGGCTCCATATGCCCCAGTGCGGTGGGCGACGTAGCCCGAAAACGGCGAAATCGACGGAGACTTTTCGCTCTGTGAAATCGCGGCATCAGGAAGCCAGGCGGGCTGCCTGGTTGTGGGTGGGGCCAATCAGAGCGGACATGGCCGCCGGAAGTCAGGCAAGCTTGTGCCCGTGGTGCCAAGAAGGAGACGGGGTCGGCAGAGACTTCGCTCCATGCTGCGACGACCCCGCGTGTGGTGCCCACAAGGAGTGGGACCTCGCAGGCTCTCCGCTGAAGTCCCGCTTGGTGGCCGGTTATCTGAGAGGAGAAGGCAGGGAGTCAAGCGTGTGGGTTCCTGATGGTGGGCGGGGCTCCCTGTGCTGAGGAGGAGAGCCCCAGGTGCCTGCCAGTAGAGATGGAGCCTCGTAGGCTCCCCCGGTGACCGCATCTGTCCTGATCATTTCGCAGCAACCAGAGAAGCCCGGTGAGTCGGGCTGAGAGTGCATCCGGTTGGGGCCTGCTAGTTGCACCGGAGGAGCCCGGTGAGGGGCGTTCCCAAGGCACTGTTGGTGCCTGTTGCAATTTACACAGCTGCACTGCCAGATCACAGCAGCTGTAACATGGGGGGCATTTTGATGTCGTAAGGAGACACTGGTGAGCTGCACCCTCGCCCCCATTTTTGGTACCGGCCTGTTGGGGCCCGTACCCTGCTGCATTGGCATCCTGGTGGCAGACAAAAGCCACGTGCTCATAGAGCCCTGACTTTTGGACAGAGGGCATTAAGGGACAGCCCAAGACGGGCCCCCGAGGAAGGCCAGTTGGCCTGGAGGTCACTGTGTGTTTTGGTGAGGTGTAAGGCCCTAAGGTGATGTGTGTACCTCATGAGTGTACTGTGGTGCACTGATAGTTTAGGATGTATGCCTAAGGTGATCTATGCATAAAGTGTTTATGCTACATGCAATGTTACCAGTAGTTACTGGTTGTGATTTTCACTAATGGCGTGTTCTAATGGTAATAACAGTGGCCGATTGGCCCTGTGATGTATATAATACCCTGTAAAGTAATACCTAGTGCCAGGTGGCACAGTGTACATATGTGATTATGTTCTGATGATTTTTATGGATACTACAAAGGCTATTTTTATATAACCTTGTGTGGAGTTTCTTTTGTGGTGTGCCTAGTGTGTCGCTGATGTGTGGGTGTGTTGCGCAAACTCTTTACACATTGCCTCTGGGATAAGCCTGACTGCTCTGCCAAGCTACCAAGGGGGTGAGCAGGCGTTATCTTCGGTGTGTAACTCCCTTGCCCTGACTAGAGTGGTGGTTTCTGCCTGGCTTAGGCGCTTGCCTAACCAACCAGAAATCTCATTTCTAACATTAATCAATAAGAAAAAACATACCTGAGACATCTAACATAACACTTTGAACAGGGCACCACAAATACGTAGCCTAGATAGGTCATATGTTTTGGTATTCCCTAAATGCCAAAAATGTATGGAGCTCATGACTTCTCGATTTGATGCAATATATAAAAAAAAACCTAAGTCTCAAAAAAGTGATGGGCTGGACTTTGTCTGGTCTTTTTATTGCTCATTAAAGAATTGCAATGTAGAACCATTTGCCTGGTTTGACCATTACCTTGTTCATATGGATTTACCAATCCCACAAAGAAATAGAAGTCAGGCAACTGAATTTACAGTTTGCAGTAAGTGGGGCAAAATTGAAAAGAAGAGGATAATAGAGGCCCTGGAAAGGACTAGAACTATTCTTAGTAACAACATGGAGGAAGCAGCTCAAGCTTTTAATAACTTGCTTGATAGGATGGGGAATGAGTTAGCTCCACTGGTTAGTAGGCAGCAAACAAAAAGAAGGCCTTCAGCTCCTTGGTTTTCAAAAAATTAAATAGAGGCCATATTGGACCTGAGGCATTTAGAGAGCAAATGGCGAAGTAACTATTATGGGTATTAGCCAATTACAAAAGCCTTGGTAAACTATAAAAATTCATTGCACAAGTGAAGACTACTTACTATTTCAAAAGGGTGTGTGATGCCCTTAAGCCTTCAGATAAAAACTTCTAGGATTATGCTCAACCTCTATTGACAGAGTTAGCCAACCCATGTTGGCCTCTCAAAAAACTGTAATGATTTGCGTAGGTTTTTTTTGGAAAAGCTTAGATTAATAAAAAATGTATTTCTGACAGCCCAAAGACAGAGATTATGGAGCCAGAGGAGAAGACATATGATTGTATAGATTTAGCTACCTTCATCTGTCTAAATGAAAAGACCTTACACATTTTGATGACTTAAATAAAGTCAGGCTCCCATCATGACCCATGTCTGCCCAGAGTAATGTAGGCTATAGAAAAGCTACTTAATGACTTATTAAACACCTCTTTAGAGATGGGAATAGTTCCTGATGTCTTTTAAAGGAGCCATAGTCCTACCTCTGTTGAAAAAAAGCTGGTGATGACCCAGAGGTATTGAAGAACTATCAACCAATTTCTCTCTGGCCTTATTGTGCCAAATTTCTTCAATCTCATGTGGCCCAAGAACGTAGGACTCATTTATATAACTCTAAGTTTCTTGACCCTCAGCAAGCAGGCTTACATCCCAAACATAACACCGAATTGGTGATACTGTTGGTCATTGATTACCTTAGGAAGGCTTTGGATATGGGCTAAACATTGGCAATAGTCCTGCTTGATTTGTCTGCAGCCTTCAACACTGCAGATCACAATATTTTGTTCCACTGGACGAGGCTGCTGGCATTTCTGAGCAGGCACATAAATGGTTGGGTTCATTCCTGAATATTAGAACTCAGGCATGTACAATTATCCTCATTTAGAGACGCAGAGGTTAAAATTGACTGTGGGGTTTCTCAAAGATAGGCTGTTTCACCGCATTTATTTAACATTCACACCAAACCCTTGATAAACTTACTGATACATAGAGGGTGTCGGATTTTTGATAATGCTGACTCACAGATCCTATATTTACAAAAACACAAGGGAAGCCAAAAGGTAGATAAGGACCTTGGGTAACAGTTTAGTATTAGAACAGTGGTCCTTAAAAAGAACAGTATGGTCATCAGGATAAATATAGACTCCAATCAGTGCTATATTACAGTGTCAGCCGGACATTCAATTTAATAATTCAAAAATGTCAAAAACCAAAAATATAAACACATCAATACAGTGGGACACAATCCTGCATCCTACATAGAAACATAACAAATACATTTAGGACAAGAACATATCAGGCAAGACAGGGTAGCTTGTGGAATATTGAACACAATTTCTAACAAGCTTAAGGAAACAGTAATTACACTTTTTATCAGATTTGCTTAATGTGCAAACTGTTTAAATTGATCGACGACGTTTCAATCCTCTTAAAAATGGTAGGATCATCATCAGGACAGTTATAAGTACAAGCCTGAATAATTAGAATTGCCTCAATTGTGCTTGCGGAAGGTAAAGCCACAAATACACTCAGTGGTGGAGGCCGATTAAATATGATGTTCTAAGATTGAATAACCTGGCGTTTAGACTGTAAAGTTATCAGTTCCAAGACAGCAAGTGGCGATGCACGTTATGCTGTGTGATCCAAGGCTTGATGCGCGCCTTGGATCACAAAGCATAACGTGCATCGCCACTTGCTGTCTTGGAACTGATAACTTTACAGTCTAAACGCCAGGTTATTCACTCTTAGAACATCATATTTAATCGGCCTCCACCACTGAGTGTATTTGTGGCTTTACCTTCCGCAAGCCCAATTGAGGCAATCTATAATTATTCAGGCTTGTACTTATAACTGTCCTGATGATGATCCTACCATTTTTTAAGAGGATCAAAACGTCGTCGACCAATTTAAACAGTTTGCACATTAATCAAATCTGATAAAAAAGTGTAATTACTGTTCCTCAAGCTTGTTAGAAATTGTGTTCAATATTCCACAAGCTACCCTGTCTTGCCTGATATGTTCCTGTCCTAAATGTATTTGTTATGTTTCTATGTAGGATGCAGGATTGTGTCCCACTGTATTGATGTGTTTATATTTTTGGTTTTTGACATTTTTGAATTATTAAATTGAATGTCCGGCTGGACACTCGTAATATAGCACTGATTGGAGTCTATATTTATCCTGATGACCATACTGTTCTTTTTAAGGACCACTGTTCTAATACTAGACTCACAGATCCTGCTATGTCTTGAGGATCCTGCTGCTTTTTCATCCATATTCGAAGACATGATGCATTTTATTTGTGGTTGGGTGAAGAGCAATTTCCTAAACTGAATGCGGAGAAAAACAAAATAGTGGATTTCAATTGTAGCTCAGAGTCTTGGACCAACCAATATTGTCACAGTCAAATGGGACTGCTTCCAACACCTAAGTCATCAGCAAATAGCCTGGGAATAGTAGTTGACCAGCAGCTGTCATTAAGACAGCAAATTAACATGGGGTTTCAAAATGTGTTTTTACTCTACGGATCATGAAGAAACTTTGACTGTTTCTGTCAGCTGAAGCTATGAAGACTATTATGGCAGCTATCATTGGTGCTAGAATAGACTCTGCAAATAGTATCTATCTTGGTCTGCCAAATTGCAATATAGCAAGATTACAACTACTTCAAAATGCAGCAGATAGACATATGTTTAATGTCCCTTGCAGATCACATACTCTACCACTTTTTGAACTGCTTCACTGGTTACCAGTGATGTAGTGCATTCAATTTAAAATGTTCTGTCTGTTCTTTAAGGCCTTGCACAGTATGGCCCTGGACTTTTTGACCAGGCCAGTAACAAGATAACCTCTGATAAAGGCACTATGCTCCTCTGGAGCCAATCTTTTAGTGGCACTGCGATTTCATAGACCATGGGTAGGAGGATGCAGGCTCTCAGTACTCGCCCTATCTGACTGGAATTCCCTCACTTTGCATATCCGTTCTCTCTCTGAGCTAAAAACTTTTGGACAAGCCTTGAAAACCTTGCTCTTTAAGAAAGCATTTGAGTCACACCTCTAACGTTGGCTCTATGACCAAAAATTGATTTTTGCCTCTCATGATTTGATAGCGCCATGATACCCTCGGGTGAACTAGCACTTTATAAATACCTATTAATATAACATTTATACAACAACCCCATGTTATAAATAGCACTAACTACTCAGAAACAAGACACAAACTATAACACAATACATTATACTGGACAATGCACAAGAGTGCATCCAACACAACACACATTTGCCACATGGGTTTCAATGTACAAACCTTTTTGGGGGTGCAAACCAAGTGATTCACAAAATGGCAGGACAACATTAAGACAGCAGAAAGTCTTTCATCTATGTACTAGACACGTTTTGTGAATTGAAAACTCTTTTTGAGTACTTGCAGTACACCATAACTGTAATTGTAGCTAAATACAGGGAGGCGCAAACAGTGACCTGCCTAATTAAGATTCATTAGATAGGTTGCTCTGCAACCACCTTACGACTGGAGATTTTGAAATACAATCTGTTACTCACATTGCAAAATCAGTGACAGGTGCAAAAATCCTAAGTGGCTTGTTGCCGCCAACGTCACTCCACCACACCAGGAGGCGCTACAAAAATCACTGAGTGCTCCTGCAGCACTGGATGCGCACAGGCATGCCCGGGACGTGCCTGGGCAAAGCCCAGGCCAAGGGCTGGCCCGTCTGCGCCCGTCAGAGCCCGGAGGAGACTGGGCTGGGCCACCCCTCTGAGGCCTACTTCTGGAAACTCCTGGTTTAAGATCTACTGATCCACTTCGGGACCCAAGGTTAGTGCCACTACATCTCGTTTGCATACATTCTATTTCTGAGGCCATGCAACTGCCCTTTTAATCCCTGGTGGTAGGTGCAAGTCGTGTCTAACTCTGGGACCTGCTAATCTATCCCTGTTTGTTCCGGGTTGAAACTTTCATCCGTAGCTAGTGGCGGGGCAGAACGTGGTTAATAGGCAATCAAGAGTCTGATTACCTTAACGTGTTGTCCGTAAAAATGGGGAAGCGTGATAATGCCGGGAAAAAACAAATGTTACCTCTGCAATCAACAACATCCCACCAACCAACTTCGATTGACAGGATGCTACAGAGGGCTATAGGGGTGGTGCCCACTGAAATTGAATTAACTGAAAGGCGCTTATCGCTAACCCCGGATTTAGTCTTTCCCTTGACTAATCATGATACATCATCCACATCACCAGTTGTGGTTTCTGACTCTCCTAAGCCTCAGCCAAGGACTCGTGCAATGGTACGCAAATCATCTAATGTGGATTTGCAGCCGGAGGCTGCCCTTCTAGGCCCCGATAAAAAAGGGAAACCTAAACCAGCTGCGAGAGTGGGGACCAAACGCAAGAAGTGTGCCATGGACCCTACAGCGAATGGTGACTCCGGGAAGGGAGGGCTAGGCGTCTGTTCCCCTACAGGCATAGAGCAGCCCCCTGCAGGCATAGAGCAGCCAACTTGGGTGACCAACCTGGTGGTGAAACTACAGGTGCAAATAAGGGATATTGTCAAAGATGAACTTAATTCTTTGATTGTACGGGTAGATAAACTTGCATCCATGGTTGAGACATGGGTAGGTAAGTCAGAAGCAATCCAAGGGGGGGCTGAGTTTGAAAATCATCAGATATTGCAAGCGGCTCCTCCCCACTTCAGGTTGGATCCCACTTCTGCAAATATTCTGACACCCACCCCGCCCCCAAATCTGACCAACCAGGTGGTTGCAAATAGAAGCATGAACAACTCAGTAAAGTCAACAGCAAATCATAGTACACAGTGCTAGTGGCCTAGTCGTGGGATGGAGGTTGGCAACAAACATAGGGCCTACCCAGCAATGCCAACAGCTGGTGATAATGTGCCCCGACAGGGGACTAGTCAAAGGGCTGATGAGGGGTTTGTTGCATGAGCAGAAGCCATTGAGGAGAGGCCAGCCTTGCCACGTATCAACCTTCCCCCGGATTCAACTCCATATGTTATGATCCTATCTGGAGTACCAGAGTTGAACTTGGGGCAAAGGGAATCACACTTTGAACTAAAAAACAAATGTATTTTCGGGCTGGCCAAGCAGTTACTATTTTCTTACAAAGTTGCAGGCAAAATCATCTTTACATGAAGGGTGGGGTGGGTAGGCTGGAGGCCGAAAGACGTACCTGGGGATTGCATTGTGATCAACTTCAGAAGCCCAATGGTTGTAAGGGCTCTCCTTGACTGGAACCACCAAAGGCAGGAGGGGGTATAAGGTCGTTCCCCCCGGGTTATTTCTACCCCCTAGGGCTTGTCCTAAAAATAGAATGCAGGGTGGTCATAAGGTGGGGACATGAAAGCAGAGTAAGCAAAACACTATTTTGGGCCAGGAACAACCAAGCCCATTATTTTTCAAGCTGCCACCTACAAACAGATTCGCGACCTTAGAGTCAGTAGATTGACTGGATCCTGGACGACCCCCGTTAGTGGAACTCAAGTATCAGAAGGAGCCTCTGGGGAGCCTTATACAAAGGGGGGAGCCTTCTCAGTGGCATGGACATCTCAGACAGGAAAAGGAACAAGCAAATGTGTGTGTTGTTGGAGCGGGAGGAGCTCAAAGTGATGGTCGGCAAGGGGCTCTTATTAACCGACCCATGCCCGGTTCACCCCTTGAGTCCACACAGGCATTTAACTGCCATATATAGGTGACCTCAAAATCTCCATCCCCCACATTTGACCACTCTGCAGCCGGCAACAGTTTAAGGCCAATGGGGGTGGAGTTTAATGGCCCTCTTCAACAAGATCACGGCACACTGTTGATTGGTGACCCGCCCCAAAATATACATAATTGTGTGGGCCCACACAGGCGGCGGGTACTATCATGGAACATTGCTGATCTCACCACTAAACTGGACAACCCAGAGTGGGGGGCATTTAAAGAACAAAATGAGATCTGCATGTTCCAGGAAACCTGGGCTAGGGTGGACACACACAGATTAGGCTATGCGTCTTTTAGGATAGCAGCCACCTTTGGGAGAAGAGGATGGCCCTCTGGGGGACTTTGTACCTGGGTCGCTGTGCACTTGGGCTGCGCAGTTAAACCGATTGAGACATCCTCACGTGATATCCTTTGCATCTTCATGAGCTTTCCTACAAAGGTCAGAATTGCTCTGATAAATGTCTATTCTCGACCGGTTGGCTATAGTCAAGAGTCAACGACTCTTGATCAACTGGCAACCTTTTTGCCTACCATTCCTGACAACATCTTGGTAATTCTCGGTGGCGATTTTAATTGTCAGTTTCAGCCCTTGAGTGACCTAAATGCAGGTCACCCCAGCAATGAGGACCTGCACTGGGCCATTCCAGAGCCCAACATCCCACCAACTCGGGCTTGGACCCCATTGGTACTCCAGATGAATACCCTCACATTGAACCACTCATTAAGGGCATGCAATGGGCGTACAAAATCTGACTCACCGGGGAATCACACTTTTAACAGACCAGGAAGTGCCTCTATTTTAGATTATATTCTGCTAGACACAAAATCTTGGCATAGGGTAATAGACCTTAAGATTGTGCCCCGCCATGACATGTCCATAATGCTTTCATTTTAGAGACGGTTTCGCCGTGTGACAAGAGCACACTTGAAGTAAAACCTCCCCATGACCCCTGGTTAACTTTGACTAATTGCAGGAGGAGAGTTCAATGGGGGGAAATCTGCCAATCACAGGAAAGCTGTCCTCTCTTTACCAAACTATCATTCCATTTCTCATGGCCGCAAACCAAATCAGTTGGACCGATGACATCTCCAGCTTCCTTGCCAAAATCATTGATAACCATCAAGGTTTAATATCTGCCATGGCTAATATCTTCTATCCCAGCAAAAGAACAAGGGAAAATAGGAGGGCAGGGCATCCCTGCTATAGCGATGATTGCCGCAACGCTAAGTTAGCTCTTATCCTTGCCATCAAACTCAATGACAGGCCATTAATAAGAGAGAAAAGCCTATAAAAACATCACTGAAAAGGCAAAAAGAAGTTGGGAATGTGATAAGTGGGACATGTTGAGAAGCGCCCTATGTAACCACGACATGAGGATGTTTTGGAATCTGGTAAATACGGGTTCCACAGAGGGCAAACTGGCTATTGAGCCCAATATAGGGGCGGATGTATGGAAGGCTCATTTCGAATCTCTATATTTAAGGGTAGAGGGTGACAAAGGGCTAGTCGGAAATTAGTTCTCCCCTCCTCATTCAATCTGTTTTGATGCTCCCGCAATTTCCCTTAAGGGGATAGCTGATGCCCTGAGTAGGGTAGCTCCATCTAAGGCTCCAGGGCTAGATAAGATCCCCGGGAACCTCTTCTGCAGCGAACCCATTATCTGGGCCCCCTACCTGTGGATTTTGTTTAATGCTATTTTTCAGGGAATGTCGATCCCTGCTACCTGGGCGGGGGCGGAAATTATACCAATCTATAAAAAGGGTTCGCCACTCCTCCCTGTTAATCATCGACCCATCAGCCTTACCGATGTCAGTCAAAAATGCCCGAGTACTGCTGGGGCGACTCCAGAGCTAGATGGAGGAGAATACTTTTCTTAGTCCCTTCCAAGCCGGGTTCAGAGCAAAGATGCCCACAATAGATTAAATCTTTAGGTTACAACTATTACATTGGAAGACAGTGTGTATAGAGGGTGGCAGCCTCTACTTAATCTTTGTGGACCTAAAATCCGCATTTGACCTGGTACCAAGGGATAAATTGTGGGCCATTCTACTAGACTTGGGGGCCCCTTCTTATCTCTGCCACCAGCTGAAACGATTGCACGAAGGTAATTTTGCCCAAATTAGGTACGGCAAATATGGTGAACTGACCGCCCCCACATCTGTAGACAGAGGTGTACTCCAAGGCTGTGTCCTGGTCCAACCCTTTTTTGCCTTTTTATTAATGGCCTAGTTGAGGCTCTGATTGCTGGGAAGGATATTGACGCCCCTAGGCTGCGAACCGCAAAGTACCTGCCATGATGTTCGCTGACGACACCCTCCTGCTTTCAAAGTCACCTATGGGAACTCAGAGGGCCTTAGACAGCTTTCATGTTTTTTGCAAAAATAGGGGGTTGGAGATCAATTTGCAGAAAACTAAATATATGGTATTTAATGCAGGCAGTAGTGCCCGGTCAAATCCCCACCTAGATGGGAAACCACTTGAGAGGGTGACCGTCTTTGAATATCTCGGAATCATGCTTACTGAAAAAATGGATTGGGGTGCACAAATTAAGAAGGCAAGCCTAAACCTGGCCCAGACAACGGGGGGGCTAGCAAAGGTATACAGGAGGTGTATCTATAAAACTGTTGGGCCGGTGGTGGAAATCTATAAAGCACAAGCCAGGGGTGCTGCCCTGTATGGGGCTGAAATTTGGGGCCACCGGCCACTTGATTCCATATCAAAAATTGAGAATTCTTTTGCCAGGCAATTGTTGGGTCTTCCCCCAAGCTCCCCGCTCACACCGCTTTGCATGGACCTTGGGGTCAGACCAATTGCAGACGATGCCACTCTTAGACCTCTTTTATTTTGGCGACGTCTATGGAGCACCCCAGAATTGGCTGCATATAGGGAAGAGTTGGGGGAAGTGTTGAGTTTACAGGGTGCGAGCAGACTACCATGGCTGGCTTTTATAAAGAATTCTTTTATGGCCATAGGAAGGGGTAATTTGTGGAACAATGCAGAAGAAATCTGCCTAATAACATCTAGGAAGGAACAGATAGAGAGCTATAGGGAGTACAAACTTACCCGGATACAGGGGAGCTCTGCGACCGGCTCATTGACTGCAGTGTTCTTAGAGATAAAACACCAGTACAGATTACAGCCTGTCCTTGACGATATCCAGCCGGCCCTTGCCAAGAAGTTATACTTGCAGTTTAGGCATGGGGTACTTCCGCTGCGTGCCTTTACAAATAATTGGGCGGGTTCATCCAATCTGGGGTGTCCGGCATGTAGCAAAGCAGCGGAGATGGAATTTCATGTAATATTTTTTTGTCAAGGGTATAAGAAGGCGAGACATCGTTGGTTACTGCAGCTATGCAGAAATCGGGGAACTAAGCACTTCATTGAGGCCTTTAGGATTATGAAATATGACACCCACATGCCTATTGTGTATTCAATTTCATGTTTTTTATACTCCATGTGGTGTGCACATCGAGCTTTCCTAAAGTTGAGCCCATAGCCCCTTCCTGATTATTTTATTTTATTTCATTAAGAAGGTTGGTGTTTTTAACCTAGTACTTTTTTACAATCGTGCAAAGCATGCATCTTGTACCTTTTTTACCTGTTTATCCTTTTAATCTGTGATCATGTGACAGCTGTGATATTAGTTTCTTGGAAAATTTGGTTTATCACTATTGCTCATATATTGTACTCCTATTTTTATTGGAATTTTATGAAATAATACTGTAATGCACGTGCACTTTTTGAGTAACTCAATTAGAGCAATGAGATTCTTTTTAGGAAAAATCGATCAAACGAAATGTATTGTGTTTTTTTACTTGTGCTTTTATGGTCTTATTGACCGAAATAAAGATTTTCTGATTGATTGATTGAATTGAAAACTCTTTTTGAGTACTTGCAGTACACCATAACTGGAATTGTAGCTAAATACAGGGAGGCGTAAACAGTGACCTGCCCAATTAAGATTCATTAGATAGGTTGCTCTGCAACCACCTTACGACTGGAGATTTTGAAATACAATCTATTACTCACATTGCAAAAGCAGTGACAGGTGCAAAAAGTTGATTTGAAATTTCTGACCACTATTTCAGACTTGTCTGTTAGTGCATTGGGTGCCATGGTTGGTACCACCTTGCTGGCAACATCAATGACCATTGACAAAAAAAATATACAACATCAAAAAGACCATGGTAAAAAAAAAGGGGCAATAGAGGCTCTCTTTAGAAGACTGTCAACCTCTCGAAACAGGTATAGCACTTAACTCCCCTAGCTGTAATTTTGCAATGCAACGTATGTATTAATAGTTCATATCACAAAATCTCCAGTCGTAGGTGGTCACAAAACAACCTGTAGAATGAATATTAATTCTGCAGGTCACTATTTGCAAATACTTTTTATAATTGTATATGTGTATCCGCGCAGTGGCACACTAATGTTTTTATATAAAAAAGTATACAGATAGATTTTCTCTTGTCTGTTTTGGAGGGTTGTGGTGTTTGAATGAGAGTTGTGTGGAAGAGAAGCAATTTTGACTTTAATATGAAAGGTCAAATGTATCTTCTTAGTACAATATACTTCAACAAACATACACAAGTGAGTGACTGTGGACACTATCTCATGTAGGCTCTGCTTCCTCCTCCCCCCCAAGCTACTCTCCCTTGGATCCCCATTTCTAAGAGTAATCAGAAGTAGCTTGAGTCAGGCTCAGGTACAGTTTTGGTTACCCACAGTTCGCAAATGCACCCAGTCCTTATTTTACCTTTTCATGGGATAGGTGAGTTCACACAGGTCCTTTCTGCTGCTGCCACCTACCCAGAGCAGCTCTCCCACATACTTGAAAGACCCTTAAAGAACTGGCAAGTCCTCATCTAAGTTCATTGAAGCCAGACACAGGTTGCGTTAAGCAGTGCATTCTCCCACTTCTTCAGAGGTTGTCGTGCCGAGTCCTGCGTGGATAAAATCAAGGATACAGCTCTGGCGGTCTTGATGGTGGTGTCTTCAATAGCAGATTCTGCCTGTTGGTTAGGCTATTTGCAGTCCTGAGGGGTTGTGGTCCTGACCAACCAAATGTTGATGTAATCCAGGGGAGTCCTAAGCAATTGGCAATTGCATTGCTCATCTGTATTCGACAGATGCAACCCTGCTTAGGCTCTCAGCAACTGCCAAATGCAGCCCTGCCCAGGCTGCTGTAGTCTGCAGACATAGCCCTAACTGGACCTAATGCAGTCATGCAATTACAGTTTAACTAGGTATTCAGCAACCATGCAAAACAGTTTCTTGGCTCCTGCCAGGTCAGGGTCCTTCCAAATGTATCTTGTGCAATCTGCTTCTTCCTAGGTGCTCCATATTAACCAGGGACATGCTGGTCCACATTCTTTCCTGGACAGTCTCTCCTCCGCCATGGTTAAAGCAGGGATCTGGCCTCTCAGCCATGCAGACAGGTTTCTAGGTGCTTCAAGGCAGGTGCACAGCTCCTTCAGCAGAATATGTGAGGTGATATTCCATCACCTCTAGAAGACTGGCTGTCAGACCAGTAGTTCTGGTTGCACAGCAGTTCTTTCAGTACTCTACAGAGTGTTCACTTCTTTGTTCATAAGGAACTTGGAACTGGAACCTACCTGTAGAGCACCCCCCACCACCAGCTGAGGCACCAAGGAGATATTGGGGTTTCTACATAATCCCACATCTCTTTGGTGCCTTACACATAACCACTAGAGCACTCTTCCAACAGAGACTCCAAAGAGACCTGGGGTTTATGCACATGTCTGTCATCAGCTCAAATGAAGAAGCGATCAGAGAAAGACAAAAGGGCAGACTTTACAGGGAAACTTCATCACCTTTCACCACAGAGTGTGCAGTTTCACCCTTTATCCCTACCATCCCCAAACACAGTGCTCAGAAAGACTAATCAGCAGCTCCTTAGTAACCAAAATGCTCATTGAATCTCTAATGACAGCCCTGTCTCCATTCCTCACGTCAATGTCTAGGTCTCCTCCCTCCAGCTACAGGAATGCAATCAATACACTACCATTGTCTAGAAGCACAGTCTCACCCTCTAACTTGCTCTTGGCCAGGCCAGTTGGGCTCCATTACTCTGACTCACTGACACCATGCATGTGCTACACTTGTTACGCACATAAACATGTTTAACAAGCCCTCGGAATATAAGTGCAAGCGTCTAAGCATGCATATACTTTACACAGGTGGGGCAGCAGGCCTCAACCCTGGTAACCTAGATAAAAATGTCTGTCCATACTATTAATTCTCTTGACAACAGTATTCTTCCACCACTGCCTTCTGCCCATAACATGGACAGTCGTTCACTGTCAGTACTGAGGCCATGCTTGGTGCACCCCTTCAGGTCACAGAAGAGGTCCACGAATGCTCAGGAAAGGCCTACGACTCTGCATGCTTAGTTTAGCATGAAGCCAGGGTCAAAATAAAGAGTCAGGCTACGAGGTGTACATGCAGTTGGGCACTCAGCAAGGAGAAACATACTAGTATTCCATGCCTGGGGCACTCTCGCCCCAATGTGTGCCCCCTCCTTATTGTGATTTTAGCAGTCACGAACCCTGTTATTTTGTGAATCACATAGTTTGTGACTTCAAAATGACTTTGTACATCCGCCCCTCAGACTTTTAGGATATTAGGACTTGAATCTGTTGGGAAAACTGCCTGCTGTAGGAGCATGCTTCAAGAAGATGGTTGCTGACAGGATTCAGAGATCCTGGAACAAGGTGGAGGTGATAACCACATGTGAGAACTAATCCTGAAGGCGTTTGCCACAATAAAGGCTTTACTCCTTTAAATCTTTGAACCACCACCAACTCCTGCACTGGGCTGTGGACCAAAGTGATCACTGTTCCTTTTCCAAAGAGCAGAATTGTTACAACCAGAAAAAGTATTCTACCTTGTGCATGTCTTGCTTGTCTCAATGGTTCTCAGTTAGGACAGCTGTGCCACTGTCTTTCTCAGTGGTTGTTCTCTCTACTTATTTCACTGGAAGCTTGCAGGCCACACTTCTGCTTACACTGAATTTGTTCAACGAACTCTCTGGAGGTTGACTTCATATTTATTCTATGTTCGTATGCTAACTTTATGCAAATCAATGTTTAAATGCCGCATTCGTATTCTGCCTGTTCAAAAGCACCTTATTTAGAACAATTGTCTTGAAATATAGTGGGACAGATTTACAAGCCCCTTGCGGCACTTTTGCGTCACTTTTCCCATGTTAAAAGTGACGCAAAATGGGCGCAAGGGGCTTGTAAATCTGCCCCAGTGTCTTTAGTCAATAGCATCCATACTACGCTAAGGTATTGTTGTACTTAACCCTGGGCGTAGTTTGCGTAGTCGCGCTACGCAAAGCTACGCGAAGACGTCGGGGCGCTACGCGAGCTATGCGAACGTGCGTAGCTGCTTGTCGCGCCCGTTCGCGATGCGTTTTTCTTCTTCGGGAACGCGTTGTGCGTGTTCGGGATGCTGTTTGCGTGCTCGGGGGCGCGAACTTACCCATGCGGTCCCCTATGGGCGCGGCCATTTTGTTTTTCACTTGTCCCGCCCGTTCGCGATCCCTTATTTCCTGTTCCGGGTCGCGTATAGCGTGCTCGCGATGCACATTCCATGTTCGGGAACGCGTTGTACGTGTTCGCGATGTTTTTGGCATGCTCAGGGAGAAATATCGTGCAAACTTACCCACGCGGTCGCGATGGGCGCGGCCATCTTGTTTTTTCACTCTATGCTATGGTTCTGGGCCTGCTTTTCTATCCTCCCTCAATCTTTGGAATCCTTAGTTTTTTACACTGTTTTTCACTTTTTCTTTATTTCTTATCTATCTGTCTCTCTGCCTAAGTCTATATTTTGCATCTTTTTCTACTTTTTACTGTGTTTTTTTTACTTTTCGACTGTTTTATATAACTTTCTTCTTTAAGCTCCTACTTCTTCCCCTAACTTTATTTTTCCCTTCTAACTTTTCTTTTCCGCCTCGTCCTCCCACCCCAGAACCATGGCGAAGGGTAGCAGTAACGGATCGAAGGGCAAGGCGCGTGCGCCCAATCGCCGCCTGCTTTTTACTGAGGCGGAGGTGGCCGCCCTTGTTTTTTTTGTTCAGTGCCACCTCCCCTTGACCTTGGCAGCAGGCGGCAGGCCAGGCTCCGGGTACCCGACCCAGGAGCGTCACCGCCGGTGGGCGAAGGTGCGCCGGGCAGTGTTTCGCTGCTCAGGGGTCCGGCGCACCCATAACCAGCTGGCCCACCGGTGGTCAGACATCCTCGACCGGGAGCAGGACCTGTTGGACCTGCTAGGTGTCGAGGTCGTGGGGCTTGGTGAGTAGCTAATATATATAGTAGTATAAGTATTGTGATTTGTGTATAAATGTTTTACAAATAACAAGAATACTGGTGCTTACATTGCAGGTAAATTACGTTTCAAAATCTTCTGTGATTGTAGGACACAGGTGCTGGGTGCTACTCTTACTTGTTTGCAACTTTGCGCTCGCTTGTCCTTATTATTATGTAAGAGTTTACTTTAGAGAACTTCAGTTAGGTAATGCTATTGCTAGAGAGACTCTAGTCCTTCCTTTGTCCTCCTGTCAAATAGTGGTGGATGGATTGATAGTTTGATACTAGGTTTAGTTACTATTAGTTGATAATTTTTGAGCGGTCTGCGTGACGCATCCTCTGTCACTGAGTGCTGCTTACCCCAGTCCTTAGTAGAACCTTTTGTAGTTTGTTTAGTTAGTGGTAAGCTTAGCAGTGTCAGTCAGCTGCAGAACATCAGACTTAACCAACCAACAATTTGGTGTATGCATTATGCACCAATTTATGCATGTGTCCTCCTTCTCATCTATGCATTTTTGAGGGCTAAAAAAAATGGAAATGCAGACTTAATGAACAATTGGCCCGCCTGGAATAGGTGGGCTAGGTGAGGTGGTACTTAGGCTTAGTTAGTGTTCTGGATTTTATTTGAATCAATCAGAATGGAACACTGAATTAGTGTTCCCAAATAAGTAGACTGTCCGTGAATCCCGCAAGCCAGTAGTTGATCGGATTACATAGGTCAATTGTATTGCAATTTTTGTTTCCTAAAACGTTTTTTTGAGCGTTTTTTTACATAATTTATTTGTTTCACAGCAATCATTAATGTTTGTGTCTTTCTTTATTATCTCTTACATGATCACTGATCTGCAGCACCCAGGGGCAAGAATACGGGGTCCGATTCGGTGGGACAACCACCAGAGGACCGCTCCTCTACCGAGGGCCCTGCTGCTGGTTCCAGTAAGTCCTCCAGTGGTTAATATTTTGCCCTAACTTTTACTGCACCTTATTTTTTCAGAACTATTAATTATGGTTCCACTCCCTAATTCTATTTTTTACAAAAGATTCTTTGATCTTGACTTGACTATCTGTTTCTAAATTCTGTTTATCCCTACCTGTAAGTTCTAACTGCCTCTGCTATGAATGTCTGTACTACTAGTATTAGTCTGTCGCTAAGCTTGCCCAGTTTGCATTGCCAGTGCCACTCTTTATTGTACGGTTTTGAATAAAACTCAGATTAACCAATAGCTGAGTCCAGTCCTTTCGGTTGTCCTCTTCTAGGCTTCTTAATCTGGAGGCTTTGACAATTACCACAAACCAAATGCCCAACCAGATATTTGACTATTTTTGATAGGATATAGTACATACTACTACTGATGTGGGGAATGGGATTCTGCACAGCCCCATGCAGAACTATGCACAAGAAAATAGGATGTTGGTGATGGGAGTTTGGAACTTGGACCTTCCTCACACCTCAGTCAGAAGTGAACCCACAATCCCCTGAACGACTAGCTATAGTGTCTCATTAGGTCCCCAAACCCCCACCCGAAGATACCCAATGATTACACAACCCAGAACAGATAACACCCTTTCGCTCAGTCACTCGTGTAAGTCCACCACCACCACCACACCAAATACCACAGAGTCTATGTGTAAGTTCAAAAGGTTTATTTTCAACTAACAAGCTCTGTATGTTGTTCTATAAAATTCAGTGTACTCCAGCCAGCTCCAACAGCAAAATGCATAAGATTAAAACAATAAACATTGTTGCAACAAGTGCATGATGATATAAGACAAAAGATCTGTGCGAATTCTGGGAGACTCCTCACCGTAGAACGTAGAATTACTGGTTATATGCATCATTCATAAGCTCTGCAAATTTCTGGTTCGTAGAAGGGAATCCTCTGCCTGAGAAAAATGGTGCGTGTTATATAGTATAATGCAAGCATTTCTCAGTCCTGCCAAAAAAGTGTAACATGTTACCTATGGCTAAGCAATACGGACTAACCGAACTCCATAACAAAGTGGCTTGTTTTTCGACCTCTTGTACGCAATGCTCAGACAGTAGCTGTATGTGCTCATGTGGGCTCAAAAGGCGTCTTACTGTTACTGCACAACAAGCTGCGAGGTAACATGCGCAAAAGACATGAAGCGAAAAATGGCTGCATGGCTCAGGCTAACTTTGCAAAGAGTAGAGTATAGTATAATAATGACCCTAGGGACCATAACACTACTAGTGTCTACTGACTGTACTCTAGTACCCGATTTGGACTATTGAATGTGATTTATAATAATATGTATGTATTAACTTTTTTTCAATCTTGCTAGTGAAAAAGAATAAATAGGGGGAGGTGTACAGGCATCTAAAAATGTGTCATGTTTTTATCTAGGCGTACTAGCGACCACCAGTGGCGCCGGGGCCACCGGCGATTCTAGCATTCCGGAGGGGGCAGGAGAAGATGCGGCACCTGCAGGAGCTACAGGGGGGAGCCAGCAGCAGTGGCGGGCGGTGGTAAGTTATATTCATGACTTATTGACATTGCACTAGCTGGAAGGGTGTGTGGACTTCACTCACTGTACTGTTGTTGAGACTTATTAGGTATGAAGTTGTAGTGAACATTATACAACGGTTAAAGAAGACACCCTTTACTTAGCATGAGCAATGCAGTAGCAATAGCATTACCAGCGTGACTTGATTAACCAATGGCCTCTTATATCTGACTCCAACTCAGCTGTGAAAGTTTTATGGAGGAGACTAAAAGTCAGATCAGATGACCTTGATGGATGTGTTGAACAAAAAGGGAAAGAAGGGTGGAAGGAGGAAGGGCGGGCGAGATTTAATATGATGACTGGCAGAGAAGGATACGTTGGAAGCATGGATAGGTGGCTGATAGGAATCAGATGCATGTGTTGTTGAAGGATGGGTGGAAGGTGAAAGAAGAATGGATGCCTGCCTGGGTGGGCGACACAGTATGGGTGGATACTGTGGATAGCAAGAATCATCAGCGGTGTTTGGGTGAAACTCAAAGCCAAGGCAAGCAACGGAGTGAGTGGACGCATGCGTTGTTGTTGGTGAAACAAAGTAAGGTTTGTGGAGAGATTAAGAAGAATGATTGACATTTACTTAGAATGGATGGATGCCTGTATGTATTCATCATAGACAGCATAGGTGGAGACTGTCACGGGATGCACAGCTTTAGTTTTAAGGGAATGTAAAAGAAACCGCGCCAGAGTAGCAAAGCCGATGTGGGGAGGGGCAGGGTGGGGGGTAGTAGTAAACAATGTATTACGCGGCCAAATACAGGTAACTTTACTGTAAACATACAAATAAATAAAGCGAATTTCATTGTGCGCACTGCACCGCCAAATGCGATGCAGTGCGCGCAACAAAATTAGTTTTATTTATTTATATGTTTACTTACCTGTAATTGACCATAATCCATAGTTTACTACCCCCCATCCTGCCCCTCCCCACGTCACCGCCCGGCCGAACTCCCCGAGTCCCACTACCGACCGCTACTGACCTTATGTCGTTGTCCCATATAAAAGCAATGATCATTGGATCAGATATATAATCTGCCTTTTTGTAGTAGCCAGGGCACTGTGAAATTGAGCAATTGCCCTCCATGTAACAGAGTATGGCCAGTGCCACCCGTAATAGAAAAATACGAGCTTCCCCACCTGCAGACAGTAGTAAATCAAACTAACGTGAGTCTGCGTCATGACTCGTATGTTTGTCTTGGGTGCAAGCATAGATGACCGAGCTGGCAATGCCGGCTACAACCAGGTTATGTCATTTCGCTAAACTAGAGATAAGAAGAAGACTGGTGTACTGTGTACTGGTTGGAGTCCATAGTGCTAGTATAATGCCTGAAACTCCCACAAATGTTAGAGGCCGAGGAAGTGGGAGGATAGATAGATTATTACCACACATGTTATGTACTGTGCTTCTTGCTAGTGCTACTGTGCCATTATGTGTTGAATTAATTTTGTGTTACTGTTTTGCTAAGAGTACTGGTTACAACAATATTTTTTTTCTTTCTTGATATAGATAGTACTCCTTCCCAAGACAAACCATCCCGGAAGGAGTTGGCAGCCAGGGCCCGGCGCCGGAAACTGGAGGCCATATGTCAGGAGTACCGGCGGCTGGTGGCTCAGGCGGAGGAGGAGGAGGAGGCGGCAGCAGCTGCAGCCTCGTCCGATGCACCGGGCCCCAGCCAGGCCCCAACTCGAGTGGTACGGCGCCGCGGTCTGGTAGCCACCCGCCGCCACAATTCGCTAGCAGCCAGCACTGCTGTCCCCCATCCTGGATGCCACTGCAGGGCATTTCGCAGAAAGATTCTCCTCCGGATGTCATGGCTAGAGGAGCAACTGGAGGAGTGGGTAAAAATACTGGTGGACAAACACCTCAAAGCCCGCCGAATATAACATCTAGGACCCTGTTGCTTTGCCCCTTTTTATTCCTTTTTTTGGTGGGTGGGAATTGGGCGTTGGGGTTTCGGGACATTCTTTGGACTTTCTTCGTTTTGGACATTGGTTGGGGTTAGGGAGAGGGGTGGGTCAGGTGTGGGATAGTTTATTTTTGTTAGGGTAATAAATTATATTTATACTTAAACATACAATGTTAATGTTTTGTGGGGGGTTACTGTTTTACGAATTAACGCCACATTGGTTTCCTTGCTGCTGCAGGGCCGCAGCCAGTGTTTGATTTAAATAATCTGCCGATGATGTAACACAAACAGATAGATGCGGTACCCCTCACTGAGTTATTTGTCCTACTAGTACTGTCAGTCTCTCCTCCTAGTCCATTATACCTCCCACCAAACTTATCTTACCTGTGATTGATGATGATTACGCTCGGCACAGCGATGGCTGCATGGTTTCCAGAGAGAATGTAGAAGATGCCATGGTTGTGGTGGTAGTAGTAGAGTAGACACTGGCAGTAGCATTTGCTAAAAAATAAAAAAGAGACAGTCACTTGCCTGAGAGCGACTGTGGGAGGAGTAGTAGAACGAAGTAAAATACAGTACAGAAGAAGACTGCCAAACAAACAATATTGCAGTTGCAACTGCTAAAGTCAAATTAAACATAATGGTGGCGGGGACAGCCTAGTACAAGAAGTTACAAACTGTAGTTGTGTCGAGTGAGTCACTTAACTTAACACAATCGTAATTTGTAACCTTTACTGCAGTGTGGTAGGAGTTTGATGATTAATCCAATCAATGCCGGAAATTAATTATGATGTACTACTATTAGCCGGTGACGGCTTGCACATAGACTGAGCATGGGTGGGCAAGCAGAAGAAGCTCCTCGCCCTGCCTTGCAATTGAATTAGTGTTGCTTTCACCACATCTGCCCCAGCAAGCGTGTGATCAATTGGTGTACATTTTATGTAGTCACATCACACCTCAATATAAATCACAGCCCGGGGGAAGAGGGTTAGGGTTTGATGAATGGATGGGAAGGGGGTTTGGGGAAAGGTTTGAGAATGAAAAACAGTACGCATGGACAACAAAAGCAAAGCGCAATCTTGGCAGACGACCATGATCTTATCCAAAAAATCTATAAAGGGAGAAAAGGGAAATGCATGCATGATGATGAAGATAACTTGATGGTTAATGAGTAGTACTTAATAACTCCTACTAGACAATTAGACAGTACAGGGCACCAGTATATTCTATGCTCCGCAGGATCTTCAAGTGGATCCCCACCGAAACAAGAAAAACAGTCACCCAGGCCCTCGTCACCAGCAGGCTGGACTACGGAAACGCCCTCTACGCAGGAACGACGGCTAAGCTCCTGAGACGGCTGCAACGCATCCAGAACGCCTCTGCACGTCTTATCCTCGACATCCCCCGACGCAGCCACATCACACCCCACCTGAGAGACCTGCACTGGCTCCCTGTCAACAAGAGGATAACCTTCAAGCTCCTCACCCACGCACACAAAGCACTCCACAACTCCGGACCAGCCTACCTCAACAGACGACTCAGCTTCTACACCCCCACCCGCCAGCTCCGCTCGACCAGCCTCGCCCTCGCCACAGTCCCCCGCATCTGGAAAACGACCGCAGGCGGCAGATCCTTCTCCCACCTCGCCGCCAAGACCTGGAACACCCTCCCCACCAACCTCCGACAGACCCAAGACCTACTGGCCTTCAGAAGACTCCTCAAGACCTGGCTCTTCGATCAGTAGCAGCACCACCCCCCTCTTCCCCCAGCGCCTTGAGACCCTCGCGGGTATGTAGTGCGCTTTATAAGTGACATGATTGATTGATTGATTGATTGATATGCAATTTGCCTTGCCTGTAATATGCCCTCAGAGACCCAAATTCCATGTTGTACTGGGCTTACTTGTAAAGATAGCAAAGACAATTAAAAAACAGTTGTAGGGATCAATTAGCAAACAAACAACAACACACAACACACAGTCCTAATGATTGAAGAGAAAAAAGGATTCAAATTAATTAAAAGATGAATGATGAATGATACTAAAGTTACTGTATTATCACGGTCAAATTGTGGAGTTGAATCTCGTCCTTCCTCTTGGTCCTATCTTCCATGGACGCTCCGCACATCAATCTTGGTGGCCTTCCTGATGCCGATTGGTAAGGTAAATGTGAGTTGTGTCTCCCAGTATAGCAATTAGCACAGGGTAAAGGCCGGCCTGTAACGTCTAGATGGAAAAACAAAAGGGGTATTGAAAAATCAATGAATAAAAAAAAACATCAATTACGGTGGAGTCCAAGAAGAGAAGAGAGAACACTTTCAGACTGAGGCGGCTTGGATATATTGTGTAGATTCTGTTTACAGCATTAAGCTACAACAACAACAGGACAGAACAGGCCCACCACAGCACCAGCCCGTGACCCAACCTCCATTTACCTTAATTTTTGACAGAGCCAGACAAAAGGCATACACAGCAACTTAGCATTTTCCTAATTAAGTGACAAAATCAATGCGCCGCTGTCAGTCATCATGACTACACTCGACTACACCACTACATGGACATGTAGGTCTGCTGTGTTTACTTTCTTGTTGAATTGTTGTGTTTATGTTTACCTTATGCCACTTCATGAAATGCAGTTATTCCTTGAATCATCTCCGATCCAAGTGACTGACTGCGTGCAAAGATAGTATGGTCATCATCATGGTGTGGTACGTGTTGTCCAACTACAACTCAGTCTGTAGTGACTCCGATTAAGTCCATATTCCATATTAAAAAATTGCATCAGATATTGGCCTGCACCTGCAGTAGTAGGAGTACAATTTGGTTATTAAACAACAAGAAGGGAAACATTGACTGTCACTGACTTGAGTCACTTTGTAGATTAACTAGTAGAGTAGAGTTCGACTTCATGCACAACATCAACAACAAACAACAGCAATCGCTCAGAGTCTGCAAACATCCAATGCATTCCATCATTACCTGTCTTGCTCTTCTCTTTGGCTGTCAGATCATCAGATACCTAGTTCTGACAGGTGTGTTTTTTTTTGTTTTACGGGGCAGTGGCCTCATCATTACTCCAGTCCACATTCATTTTGAGTGTTAGTCGCTGTTTCGGTTTTTGTCTTATTCATCTGTGGCACTTTGTCACAGTTTAAGTTGCTTCACATGGTCAGCACTGTGATGATGGGCCGCGGCCTGGGTAGCGCTCATTGCTGGTCATTTGAGTTTGCACAAATGTCAGCAAGTTTCTTCGAAGAGTCTCTTGTCTTTCTCTGCCAAGTACCTTCTGTCCTGACAGTGAGGACCTTTGGATGCCTGCTGAGGCTGTAGCCTTCGGACAGTGATGAGTTCACTTTTGGATGCCTGCCCAAGTTCTGACAGTGAAGAGTTGTGGACGCCTGCAGAGGCGGTAGCCTTCGGACACTGATGAGTTTCGGCTCGAAACCAAAACGGAGGATAGCTATAGTCACGTTTCACTTCTTATGGAGAGACTGGTAAAGGCAACATTTCTTGTACTAATGTCTGGCTTGATGGAAATGTACTAGGGCGAGACAGGAAGATGAAGCAGGACTCTGAAGAGTGGACAGTTAAATGCACAGACGTGCAACTCCAATAGGGAAATAAAAAGAGAAGACGGTGGTGATGGATTTGTTGTGATTTGATTTGAACCAGAAAGACAGATACACAGACACATAAAGGAAGGAAGAAAGTAACAATTTGAAAGCCTAGTTGTCAGGGAAGAGGAGCTCGTCCTCAAACTCTGGTGGTTCGGACAGAAGTAGGTCCTGTAACGCACTATTTACGTCATCCAAGTCGCTCTCCTCTTCCTGCTGTGATTCACGTATTTTGAAATCCGGTGGTATAAAGTGCTGATTCATTTTGATCATGGTTAACCTCTCCACGCTTTGGGCCGAGAGACTGGTCCTTTTCGAAGTTACAATGGCACCAGCAGCACTGAAAACATGCTCAGAAGAGACACTTGCGATAGGGGAAGCCAGATACTTTATCGCCAGCCTGCTGAGCACTGTCCATTGGCTTCTTTTCCCATACCAATACACCAATGGGTTTCGATCCATGAAGACCTCTGTTGGGTCATCCAGATAGGCCTGGACCGTCCGCTCAATGTTCAGGGGTGCTCCGATGTGCTCGGCCTCTTTTGCCTTTGCATCAGCACTGGACTTACCATACCCCTGCCGTAGAAACCAATCAGTTGCATCCAAAATTGTGGCACTAATGTAATGTGGTTGTGACAAAATTTTATTTTTAATCCTTGTATTTTCCGATAAGCGAGCGGCTAAGGTCTCCGCCAAATGATATGCGTCTTGTTTGTCATCCACACCTGCGTACGTTTCAGACACCTCCTTCAGCTGTTGCTCTAGCATGTGCAACAATGGGATAGCTTGGCCCATAGTACAGTCCTCCCTGCTGACTTCACGTGTGAAGCTCTCAAAACGAAGTAGCATCTCAGTCAGGCATTTAATGAGGTCCCATTGACCCATCTCAACGGTCATGCCTCTCACAGTAGGTTCCCCTAATCTTTGCATGACATAAGCATTGAGTGGTATGTACAGTTCAAACAGATGATCAAGCATGTAATAAGTTGAGTTCCAACGTGTTGGCACCTCCTGGATGAGCGCTTTGACTGGCATTTTATGCTCACGTTGAATGACCCTCAGCTGCTTCCGGGCTTTAAAAGAATGGCTGAAATGTGTGCATATTCTTCTGCAGGTGACCAGTAAGTTGCTGACTTTGGATTCATTTTTCAAAAAGTCTTGAACAACAATGTTAATGCAGTGTGCCAAACATGGGACCCTGAAATAGCCACCATTGTGCATGGCCAAAACTACATTACTGCCGTTGTCCGTGGCAACAAAACCAATCGTAAGCCCTCTTGGGCGCAGCCACTCAAAGACCTTGGTGTTAAACTCTTCCAAAATGTTTGCAGCAGTATGAGATTTCTCCATGGCAAACATGGCTACAGTTGCATGTTTGCGAGTGGCATGAAAAATCTCTGCAGTATCAACACCAGCAGATATCTGTTCTCTAACCCCCGCAAAACAGATCCAGTGTGCAGTGATGCACATGTAATCTGTGGCTTGGCAACTGGTCCACATGTCTGTTGTCAGGTGGATACTGTGAACAGCACTCTGCTTCAAGGTCTTTTCTAGCAATTCCAGCACGTCGTGATGTAGTGCTGGAACTGCAACTCTGGCAAAATAGTAGCGGCTGGGAACATGCCATTTTGGGCAGATGGTTGACACAAATTCCAGAAAACCCACCCCTTCAACAAAAGAAAAAGGGAGAAGGTCCAGTGCTAACATTTTAGCCAGCTTCGCATTGTACAAACGTGCTATTGGGTGGTTGCGTTCGTACTGCCCTCACCCCCAAACATGCTGATAATGGTAGGCTGCATGGTTTTCCTTTCTCTTAGGCTCAACGCACTTTTTGGTAGTGCGGACCTGGTACTTCTTGGTGTCTCCGGCTGACTCTTACTCTTGTGCCACTGAGATGTTGCTGAAGATGTGTGCGACGTTAAGACTGCACTGCTGGGGTCAGGGACACCTTGTGTACCACTACCAGAGAGAATGTCTCCCTGTCCTTCCTCTTCCACCGTGATCGGATCTTCTTCTTCTACTCCTTTATCCCCACCAACACCAATGGTTGCAGTTTTTTTTCTGGCGCGAAGGTGGTCCTCCCAGCTGATCAAGTGGTGTTTTTTCAGATGGGTCATTTGGCCTCCGGTACCATAGTTTGTCCCAAGCTTACCACGACTAACAGAGCTATTACAAATGGAGCATATAGCAATGTTCTCCTCCTTTTCGCTAACCGTAAAGAAGTCCCAAACTGGGGAGCTTAACTTTGGCCTCCTGCTGGAGGTGCCACTTCCAATGTCGGATGAACTGGAGGGTGTGTGTTGAATTTGACTCTGTGCTGCTGTACCACTACCTACTCCTACTGAGGTGGTGGTTGTGCTGGATGTAGGTCGCTGCCGGGCCTTTGCTAATGCAAATATGGAAGCTGTAGGTCGTGTTGGTGTTACCTGTGGAGGTATGCGTGCTACATCCCTCGCAGCGATTTTGGATAGGGTAATAATGTTGGTCTCCATCTCCTCGGGGCCGGGAGTGTTGTTCGTGATGACTGGCTCATCATCATCATCCTGCTGTTCTACATCGACCTCCATAAGTGTAAGGCTTTCGGGAACCTTCCTTTTCCCTAGCTTGGTCTTGGAACGTGGCTCCCTCTCAGACTCAGTTTGTGGCTTCCAAGTGGCATCTAGATCATCAGAAGGGGGGCTTGGTGAAGAACTTGATGGACTACCCCTCCTTTTCCTTGCTGGGGATTTGGAAGACAATGGATCTTCTGAATGAGTGGCTTCTTCTTCTACCTCTGCATGATGCTCAATTTCCTGAACTGCCCCTACTTCAGGAGGAACAACAACTACTATTGCGGGCGGTGGTTGCGGCTGTTGTTGTTGACCACTTATCTGCTGTGTTTCCTCCTGCGTTGATTGGGTACTACTTTGAGATAGCGATAAGTTTATCTCAGGCTCAGCATCACTGCTTTCCACCATTAGGCTGGCTACCTCTTCCACACTCATGTGCTTGGGCCTGGGTTGGTGGGTTGGGCCCACTGATGCGGAGGTGCTGCCCCCAGCTTGCCCCCCGGACACCGCTGCTGCAGGCGTAATTTTTTTTTGCCCAAAAAAGGTATTGGCCGGCACACCAGACTTAAGTGTCACTTCCTTCTTCTGTTCCTTCTTCTTCTCAATAGCAACTTTCTTGGTACTGGAGGACCTGGTACCTGCTTTCTTTGGGCCCATCTTCTTCAGATGTCAGCAGCACTCAGTTGCAGAGATGTCTGGTCAGGTCACACGTCACGTTGTGTTGTGTGTACAGCAGCAGGATGTCTGTCTGGCAGTGCAACGGGCAATGATGAGAGACACACCTCCTCCTCAGTCTTTGTGCACCTAAAAGCAAAAAAGCCAGAACATCAGTCAAACAGAGCACAAATCAAACAAATATAATATAGAACTTAGTGTGTGGTGGCCTCAATTATTAAATTTCAGCAACTCTGTGAACAACAACACACAGTGTAGCCATTTATGAGACGTTGACAACAAGGCCAGGGCTTTCCTGGCTACTGTGTAGTGCTAGTGTACACTCTGGAAGAATAAGAATAGTAAAGAACAAAAACTAAAATGTAGTGGAGCATGTTTGGCCTAAATTTGTGCATCACGTGGGATGTATTATATAGCAGCATCAGGGAGCTGCAGCTGGCAATGGGGATGGATTTGGAAGCAGTAAGACAAGAGGAACAATCGAAAGACACGCAGGCCTATGTGGCAAAAACAGCACACTACTAACTACCACAATAAAATGGCCCCCAGCAACATGGTGACTCACAGGCACAAGGCACGGCAAACAATGAACTCAAGCAGGCCTATATATGGGCAGACAAAGGATGCCTTATAAAACACACACAGCTTTAATGCAAAAACTAAAATCCACATGGCTAAAAACACTTTTGAATGTTAGACAACCACTACAACAACACAATTATAATTACACAGTACACACGCAAAAAAGGCATTTATTTAACACACCCAAAAAGTGAAATAGTCAGACCCTCCAAAAAACCCCACATTTCGCAATTCAATTCAATGCCATCCATGGCCTAAATGATGTTGAAATTCCACAGACTACACAGAAACAGTTTTATGCACCCATGGTGACTACCTCTGGGCCTACTGGCAGACTAGGCCGCAAGCTTGGAGGCCTATGGCAAAAGCACAGTGGTTGGTCCCACAAAATGGCCGCCACCACATGGCCAGGCCACCCAACAACTTCCTTCCTCGTTAAAAAAATTGTAAAACAAAAAAAAAGTGACTCCTTGCTCACCAAACTACATCTAAATGACAACCTGAGGAGTTCTTTGTGCAAAATGAACTAAATCATCATTTTCGAGAAGGTTTTATGATGCTCGAGAGATATTCTTCGCCAGATTGTAAATTCTGCGTGTTCGGCATCGCGATCGTCACAAAAGTCGTTATGCGCGCGCGAAAACGTATATTGAGCGCGCGAAGAAGATAAAAAGTGTAAGTCCGCGTTGTCGCACAGTGCGGAGTTGCCCAAAGTCCGCGAGCTGAATGCCCAGGGTTACCTACTGGCTGAAAAGGCCTATTTATTTAACAAACACCCAAAAACTGAAATACCACCCCAAAACCCACATTTTGCAAATCAATCCATTGCCATCCATGCATGCCCTACATGATGTTTAAATTCAACAGACACCACAGAAACATGCACCCATGGGTACCTCTGGCTCTAGTCTGGGCCTAAACCCACATTTTGCAAATCAATCCAATGCCATCCATGGCCTAAATTATGTTACAATTCAACAGACAACACAGAAACAGTTTTTATGCACCCATGAGGATGACTACCTCCGGGCCTACTGGCAGACTAGGCCGCAAGCTTGGAGGCCTATGGCAAAAGCACAGTGGCTGGTACCACAAAATGGCCGCCACCACATGGCCGGGCCACCCACAACAACAAGAAAAGGAACACAAGACAGACAATGCAGGCCTATGGCAAAAGCACAATGCCTGGCTTTACAAAATGGCCGCCACCCACATGGCCAGGCCACCCAAAATAACAAAAAAGTGAAGAAAAAGGACAGGACCAGGCAGTTGGAGACACTGGGCAACTTCCTTCCTCTTGAAAAAAATTGTAAAACAAAAAAAAAATGACTTCTTTCTCACCAAACTACATCTAAATGATAACCTGAGGAGTTTTTTGTGCAAAATGAACTAAATCAACATTTTCGAGAAGGTTTTATGATGCTCGAGAGATATTCTTCGCCAGATTGTAAATTCTGCGTGTTCGGCATCGCGATCGTCACAAAAAGTCGGTATCGCGCGCGCAAAACGTATATTGAGCGCGCAAAGAAGATAAAAGTGTAAGTCCGCGTTGTCGCGCAGTGCGGAGTTGCCCAAAGTCCGCGAGCTGAATGCCCAGGGTTACCTACTGGCTGAAAAGGCCTATTTATTTAACAAACACCCAAAAACTGAAATACCACCCCAAAACCCACATTTTGCAAATCAATCCAATGCCATCCATGCATGCCCTACATGATGTTTAAATTCAACAGACACCACAGAAACATGCACCCATGGGTACCTCTGGCTCTAGTCTGGGCCTACTGGCTGAAATTCCAATCAAAGAAAAACAACTAGGCCCCTGCCGAAACTACAGGCCACAACAATAAATTTAAAAAAAGATGGAAATCCCCCAAAAAATATAGGTACAAACAAGCCCCAATCAAACAAACAAGTACAACAATTCTCCAACTTACTTGTAAAATCTCAAATCCAAGAGTCCTCAAATCCAACCCAATGATATGATGCAGCAGACAGACACAAAAAGTGATCCTTCCAGCTCCAAATCCAAATGAAAGTGAACAGCACATGGACAAAGCACTGGGAGGAGCCTGCTGGACAGGAACAGGAAATTTGAGAATCAGGGGCACTTCCTTCCTCTTGGAAAAAAAAGTAAAAAAAGAAAAAGGACTCCTTGCACAAAAAACTACAGCCAAATCACAATCTGAGGAGTTTTTTGGAGCAAAATCATCATTTTCGAGAATGTTTTATGATGCTCGAGAGATATTCTTCGCCAGATTGTATTTTCTTCGTGTTCGGGATCGCGATCTTACCAACACTGCCGCCGGAAGTCAGATCGCGCGTCCGAATGACGTGTTCGCGTTCGCACACTCTCGCGGGATCGTGCGGCCGGATTCCAAATCTCGTGGCGCTTGCGAACGGATAGGAAGTCGCGTCGGCGAACGCAGAATCACGGTAGGTCGTTACCACGCGCGCGAGAACGTATATTCAGCGCGCGTAGAAGAAAAACAGCTACGCTACGCCGCAAATTGCGTAGTGCACGGTAACTTCGCGTTCTACGCGAATCGCGAAGTTACCGAGACTACGCAAGCTCCGCCAGCGTAGCGTAGTTCACCGCCCACGCTTAGTTGTACTACCTATTATCGCGCGTGATACAGTCAGTAACTCGCTTTGAATGATACCTCTTGAAACAAGTCTAGGAAACTTTCAAGATAGATGTTTAAAGTCAATAGGACATAAAAGTACGCCCTACTGGGATATTTTACTAAACTTAAAGTCACAAAAGTTATTTAAACGCAGGAATTTGTGCTCGGAAATAGATACATTTAAAAAGATATTGAAATTAGTGCAATGGTGGGTTTTAGTATGGTGAGGACGATGCTTTGTTTGATGGCAATGCTAAAAGCATCACAGCTGTCAGAGAAAAAGCCACTGGTCACGACCTACACCACCGCAGTAACGCAGGGTCACGACATGCACCACCACATTAACACAGGGTCACGACATGCACCACCGCAGTAACACAGGGTCACGACATGCACCACCGCAGTAACACAGGGTAGCTACGATGCTGTGTCCTGTCCCCTCATATTCACCCATAGGACTGGCTGCTTGCACGTGCACAACCAGAGAATTCCAATGCTGCTGGCTGTCTGCTTCAAATTTAAATAAAATGTTGGAAACATCCGCAAATTCGAAATGTTTTTCAGGTGCATTGCGAGAAACAAACTGAAACATATAAATTATTCAGCTGCTATAACTTGGGATTCTGTGTGGTCAATGTATAATGCATGAAACAAAGAAAATGGCATTGTCGTAATACACGCAAACCCCGGCCAGCTGAACAGGCCGTCGCTATATATCGCGCACCTATAGCTGTATATGTGTCATTGCCAGACTCTTCCTGCTACTGCGTTCGGCGAAATGCCAAACTTCAAGGCAGTCATTAGAAGTAATTACCTGTTCTAAGGCATGCTCGTGTTTGGCAGCCATTAATTTTATATCATAAAGACGGAAAAGATTCTGAAATGCCTCAATTTGTATTAGTTACTGGCTGCTTCCTTTTCTGTTGCTGCGCGTTAGGTCTGATGATCGATCCTAGGCATTTCTTTCCTTTGTGCCCAAATTCCAAACTTACCGCCTCACACGAAGACATTAATTTCTTTGAAGAAAACGCTGCGTCAATGTGTAATTCCTGTAATGCAGTAATTTTGACATAACAGCCTTTTCAGATCCCTGGCGGGTTTTTGTGTCTTTGGGCTCTATTGATATGCCACCTTTGTCTTCAGATGAAAGAGCCCGCACGAAGATTGATGAAAATTGCGCCATATTTCATGTGATGGGGCAATCCATAGAGCATGAATGCATCAAAATGTTCCCTGCTGGTTTTGGGGCTTTGGACATTGTGCGGGCATGCACTAGCCAGTGAATGGTACGCTTCCGCCATTCAGCGCCTACATAATCGTTTGGAAACTAATGATATGAATGGTCTTAAAATGTACTTTAATATATCAAAATAAATGGCACTCAGGGAGCTAATTACAGTGGGTAATAGTACACTGAAAAGTGATCACAAAGTGAATTCCAACCATGGTTAGCCGTGTTATAACAGTATTCATTTAAAAGTATGATTTTACTACACCTTTTTTGACATAAAAGTGCTTGGATGGAGGCGAAGAGGTCTTTCACGCCAGAAAAAAACGTATTTTAACAGGAAAATCTATACAAGTCTCAGACTTCACTTGAACTGTAGTGATCATCAACTCAACTCACTGACCAAGCATGCAATAACACACTTTAACGATCACACACAGTTACAATTGTTGAATTTGTATTTCATCGTCTTCCTCAAGTTAGCTACTGGAGGAAGACTTTCGTGAGCCAGGAAGGTGTCATTGCTCCTATTTTCTACTGCTTAACACGCATAATAGAAACATACATGTCATGCTGTCAATTCATCATTGAGTAGTAAACAAACACATATAAACTAGTCTTTATTCCCTTTATTCATCAAACAGCTGTAAACGCTTTAGAAATGTCTGAGGTATGCACATAACATACCTGATTCGTGAAATTTACACACTGACTGTTAGAAATGGGTTTTCTGGCTGGCTAGGGTATACACTTTAAGCCAAGCAGAATCCACCACTCTAGTCAGGATAACAGCTCTTCCAGCCCTTCTTTCTGGAAGATTCCTTAGTCCAGCAGTAATCTAAAGTTCGGGGGTCAGGGCCCCACTATTTATACCACATTTTCCTTTGAAGTTGGTACAAACGAAGTTCCTCTGGCACACATAAACCAGTTCAGCCTGGCTCAGGCCAGGTTCACCACAGGAGGTGGAGACAGCTTTGCGGGAGGCAGCCACAGTCCATTCAGGTGCAAGTGACAACTCCTCTCACTACTCTAAATGCAGCCAGGCCTATTCACCCTGGCTTTGAGTCACCCAGGAAATACCCAAAAGGCAGAGGCTCTCAGGATGGTTAAGCAAGAAAATGCCCATTTTCGGAAAGTGGCATTGCAAACACACAGCATAAAAATCATCTTCACTAAAAAATGTATTTTGAAATTCTGAGTTCAGGCACGCTAAACCCAATTTTTCTATCTTATCCCAATGGAGAGTTATGGTTGTAACATGTTACAAGGCAACTCTCATGTTAAGCCTATGGGATAGACAGCCTTTCAATAGTGAAAAACTAAATACACAGTATTTCACTATCAGGACATGTTACACACACCAGTACATGTCCTACCCTTTCACACACACTGCACCCTGCCCATTGGGGTACCTTGGGCCTACCTTCGGCATGTCTTACATGTACGAGAAGGGAAGGTTAGGGCCTGGCAAGTGGGTGTGCTTTAATTTTACTAAAGAAAACACTGCTTTGGACCCCGGGGGGCACTGCTGACGAATAGATCATGTATGTTACTCACTCATATTATAAGACTGTCACATATAAAAATCTTTAACAATACTCTCAAAAACAATTTTCCAGTTTATAACCATGTAGACCACTGTCGTGGTTTATTCATCTTTTCACCTCCAGAAATACATCAACTTCTTATTTCAAATCAATGATACATTCATATGTATAAAACACAATTTCAACAAAATTCAATCTTGAACACAATCTTTTGTTGTAGCCCAATGCATTTCAGGATACTCTCTTCTTCAGGGGCTATTGTTCACAACTAAAATATAAAACAGACATAAACAATGGTAACCAGCAAGGTCCACATTATATACGCAACCAATTGAAACAACTGCACTGTGAAGGCTGATGCCCATAGCTAACCTTCTTACTGTAAAAAGGAAAATGTAATGCGTAATTAACAAGAGAATATGAGTAGCCCACCCTTGTGAAAGGATTAAATCTATAGAAGAAAAAAATAAGTCCGAAGAAAATCACCACATGCTCCTTACTCGAAACATGAACTTAGTGCTACCCTTGACATGCATGTACTATCCATGTGCTTGTGCCCACATGCCATATTGTGAGTTAACCATTGAAAAAATATCTCCCTGCAACAATGTGCTGTTTCATCACTATAATGTAAACTCACTGTGTGCTCAAACGAAAATACCACGCTGTACTGCCAATTCCAAGAAGTTTCTGCCAGTCGCTCTGCTGCTCATGCCAAATTTTGTCTCCAACAACCTGCTCCTGTACACCTAAAGCCATTAAAAAAATTTAACTGGTATCCAATCTTATAGTAAGTACCTTTCTAGTATAAATCACCACTGCACAGCCTTTCTCCTTTCCCCCTATCATCATCGTACCTGGTAGTTCACATCATCTCCGTAACGAAAATCCTTTCCTCCCTCACCGGCACGAATCTCAAGCGACCGGAAATCCGAGCGCTGACCGATGCATGCCGGTTTTGTGCTTTTCAGTGGCAACATCAACATGGGACTTGAGTCCTCTTGCTAATAAACCGCCATCTTGGAGCGATTTGTTCACTCCTTGCTCCTCTGCCGATATACTGCTAAATCTCAAGAAATAAACTCAACTGCGTAAAAAAACTGTGTCTACAGACGTACCCAGATGAACATAACAAATTGTACCATTCACTTGCTCTTTCTCCAACCTCATACCTGATTATGAAGTTTACCTAACTTCAAAACTGCTATGTGCCCGATTTAAATATCTAGTGGACAACAAAAATGAGAAAGTTCGTGCCATCTGAAAAGTTTCAGATCCATGTCTTACTGATAATGGGATATTATGCCTGAGGCCTGGATCAACCAATCTAATACCACTTCATATATAGTTAAACTGATGATCCTCAATCCTCTTAAGGTGCTCCTTATCTGCATATTTACCCTGAAGCTGATAGTGCCTTCACTCATCTCTTCAAACATTTCTACATGAAATGTAAAATACTGGAAAAAATGCAGATGAAGTGCAAAATCACTATATGTAATAAACAGACACCACCACCCGAAAGTTAAAAATTAGCGTTTCATAAGACGTCTCGTGTTAAAAGAAAACGACTCATGTCCTAATCAGATGCTAAGTGCCTCTGTGAAATAGAAAGAAACCTCCACCAAAAAGTCTAGGAATTAACAATTTAAAAGATAAATCACATGCTTTATAGGAAACAACTCATATCCACTTTATCATTGAACCCCCTGGGCTCTATAGTGTCCAATCGTTTTATCCAGTAAATCTTCCTTTGAGGTAACACCCTTGAATTTTTACATCCTACACGTACATTCACTTTTTCAATGATTTGAAATCTCAACTGTGAAACTGTGTGTTTATAATCCACCCAATGTACCACCAAGTTCGAGTTCAAATTTTGACTCCTTATCATGTTTTTGTGCTCTGTAATGTACACTTTCACTTTTGGCTCTGTCTTGCCAACCTATAATAGTCCACATGGACATTTTATACTGTATATAACATTTTTCGTGTCACAAGTGGTGGAATGGCGTAGCTTAATCTTCTCACCTGATCTAGGGTGGGTGATATTGTCCCCTGAAATTACATTATTACAGTGTACAGAGTTATAGCACCATTGTGTACCTGTCTACTTCTCTTTTGGTTTGACATTAGCGAATGTAAGTTTCTCTTTCAAGTTACTAGTGCGTGTGTATGCGAATATCGGTCTATTCTCAAAAGTCCCTTGAAATTTGGTTCATGTTGGATTAGATCCCATCTACGATTGATGATTCTCTTGCTGTTCCTTGACTGTGTGGAAAATTTTGACACAAATACCAATTTTTTCTGTCCCTTCTTTGGGCGTTGCTGTAATAATTCGAGCATGTCCATCCTCATCACCTTACGCTCTGTATCTTCTAGAAGTTCTACAGGGTACTTCCTTTGTAAATACCTTCTTTTTTGTACTTTATTGATCTCCAACCATGTATGTTGATTTGAACAAATTCTCCTTATTCTGATATATTGTGAAAAAGGTAAATTATCCACCAGCTCTTTGGGATGAAAGCTTTGGTAAAGTAAAGCATTATTTTTATCAGTTGGCTTAGTGTACACCTGTGTACTTAATCCTGTTGAATCCTTGTGTATGCTGGCGTCCAAAAAAGCCAACTAGGTCTGACTGATGTTACTAGTGAATTGTGTCCTGTCGTCAATGCAGTTCAATTTCACTATTTGCTGTTCCAGAGTATCTGAAGACCCCTTCCAAATTAAGAAGATGTCATCTTTGAAACGACAGTATAGTACCAAGTTCTCCTTCCATGTTGATTCTTCTAGAATATGTTATGCTTCGAACTTGGCCATGAAAATATTTGCATATGCCGGGGCCCTGGCAAAACCCATTGATGTTCCTCTTAGTTGTAAATAAAAGTTGTCGTACCACAAGAAGTAACTATGATACAAACAGAAATGCAATAATTCCAGTAGAAATACTCTATGAGCCCTGACATCTTATTGCTTCAACAATGCCCATTCCACTGCTTCTATGCCTTCCTGGTGGAAGATTGAAGTATACAATGCTGTCACGTCTATTGTACACAGTATCCAATGTTGCCACCCTTCCAATGGTAAAGCATCTAGCTTATTCAGAAAATGCATAGTGTCTTTAATGTAGCTACACCATGTTTGGACAATGGATTGCAAAAAGGTGTCCAAATACTTCCTGATCGGTTCAAACAATGAGCCGCACCCTGACACTATGGGTCTAAATGGTGGATCGATAGATTTTTATGAACTTTTGAGAGCATATATAAGTGTGGCCTCCTGGAAACGCTGTTGTAAAAACTTCTAGTCGATGAAGAGATCCATCCCATATCTTCTGCTTTCTGTAGGATAACATTCAAAACTGCTGCTATTTCCAGTGTGGGATCTGTTTCTATTACCATGTAAGTTTGTGCATATCCAACATGTTCATCAACTTTTTGCACATAAAACCTTCGATCCATCATTACCAATCCTCCTCCCTTGTCTGCCGATTGAAACACCAGATCTGTATTCATTGCTAATTCTTTAAGAGTGTTCTTTTCTTTATTTGTCAAATTATGTCTGCATTTTGGGCTGTAATCTAGTTGATCCAGATCCTTTTTCACCAACAGTTCAAATGTGTCCAGTAGCTTGTGGGATACTGGCACCTGATACGTACTTCTAGGTCTAAACTCCATATACTCACACTGGTTCAATGTCCCTTGGTGAAGTGCTATGTTGGAGAAAAAATTTCTCAACCTCAGTGTCCTCATGAATCTAAACAGGGAAATCTCACTTTCCAACCTGTTAGTGTTGTATGTACCTATAAATGATGTTCCATTTTCTAGGACTTCCATTTGTTCTGTGGTTAAAGATACTGACGAGATATTAATAATTAGGCTTTGTCCTGGCTCCTTAAATTCTTTCTTGATTTTTCTTTTTCCTCTACGTGTTTTCCTTTTGTAGTTGTTGATTTTGTTGATACTGTCATATTCAGTGGTTGACCTGAATCGTGTCCTGAGGACAAAAAAGACGATTGAGCTGAGGAAGTTGCTGACTCCAGTTCTTTGCTGGAGGTCATGTCTTTTTGCGATTGGATATTGGTTACTGGAGCTCTAGATGGATCTATATCTTTCTCCGAGACCAAGCTCTCTGCTGATGATGTATTATTGGGTCTCTTTATATTCCTCCTCTGAGAGTAAACCTCTGCCCATGTGTACACCTCATTTAGCTTGTAGTCTATTGTATCTCTTTTAAACTTGCGTCTGCTTACTCTCCTGTATTTCCTTAGAGTAACCGCCTATTTTCCTATTGATGTCCTCCAAAGTGTTTTGCCATGCACTATCCTCCATCCTGCTGGATAATTCGGTTTTTATCAAATGAATCTCATCATCCAATTCTCTGATTGTGCGTGATAACTCCTCCACTAGCAGTAGAATCAAATCTAGTGAGCACTTGTTTAGAATACTGTACCATTTGTCCATAAATTTTCTATTAAACTGAAATCTGTATAACCTGGGTTTTATGGATAATCGCAAACCACATGGAATCCTTTTTGCTTTGTGGTATTGAATAAGTGTGGATGCATGAAGACGTTGGTTAGGTTCTCTCCTTAATAGATATTCTAACTGTTTCAGTTGTTGCGTAGTTGAACCTCCATTTGCGTTGAACGTTGCTGTTTCTTTTATTAAAGCATAAAAGCCTGTAGCCTGTTCCGCCATATATGCCTTAGTGTTTGCCCTGTTATCTGTTAAGCTTGAAATTGAATCAAAAGACATTTTGGATGTGTAGGTGCTACGAGAAGGTGACAAAAGTGACCTGTAAACATATTGTGATTTCTTGTGCACACTATTATACCTTTGCTTATATTACCTTTGCAGGGGCTTGCTCACCGGGTGTGTATGTTATCAGTCATACTCTCTACCTAACTCTAATTTTACCAAAGAAAACACTGCTTTGGACCCCGGGGGCACTGCTGACGAGTATATTATGTATGTTACTCACTCATATTATAAGACTGTCACATAAAAAATCTTTAACAATACTCTCAAAAACAATTTTCCTGTTTATAACCATGTAGACCACTGTCGTGGTTTATTCATCTTTTCACCTCCTGAAATACATCAACTTCTTATTTCAAATCAATGATACATTCATATGTATAAAATACAATTTCAACAAAATTCAATCTTGAACACAAGTGGGTGTGCTTGCCAGGTCGACACGGCAGTAAAAACTGCATGCAGACAGTTCAATGGCAGGTCTGAGAACCCTTTAAAAAGCTACTTGTGTGGGTGGGACAATCAGTGCTGCAGTCCCACTAGCAGCATTTGATCTACAAGCCCTGGGCACACATACACATTACTAGGGACTTACTAGTAAATCAAATAAGCCAATCATGGAAACACCAATCCATAAACACAATTTACATGAAGAGAATATGCACTTTAGCACTGACCAGCAGTGGTAAAGTGCCTAGAGTCCTAAAACCAACAAAAAATAGGTCAAAAGCAGGAGGCCAAAAAGCAAAAAGTCTGGGGGTGAACCCGCAGAAAAAGCCAAGTCTAACAATGACAAATTGAAGAGAATATGTTTATGAGTAAAACGTGACACCACTACATAAACATACTAGTAGTAAACAGGCTGTTGCTCGAGCAAGTTTCAGTGTCAAGAGCATGCATAAAATTGTGACAGGGGAGATTTAAGCACATAGCTCAGCTACAGAGGGAGGTGCTGGATTCTGCTTCTGGCATAATTCCCGCTACCCTGCAAAACTGCAGATCTAATGCAGGTATGGGAGGTTGAAGGGCGTAAAGAAGACAGGTGACATATACGCCCCTTGTCTTCATTGCATACCCTGTACATCTTCATCCAGAAAATATATGCAACAATGAGCAAAAATTTACATTCCCAACACTAATTTGGGTATGGAAATGTACATACATGGATTGACATGCGTAGGGTATTTAAGCTGATTGCTATACTTACAGATTTGGATGCAGAACTGGAGCCTGCTAACATCTTTAGGCCACCGTCAATATGCCCAGGTGGCTCATGGGAGCCAATGCATAACAGAGGAGCAGGGATGAGCCCCTCACTCTGTACAGCATTAATGGCCAAGTTGAAGTTTAGGGGGTAACAACTGTGAGTCATCGTCTATAGCCTCAGAAACTGTAGCATTTTTCCCCTCGCAAATGTGGTCACATCACTACTCAGCTGAAATAAGAAATTGTCGTCATTCCACTTCAGTATTAACAAAGTACCATAACACCACAATGTGCGTTGCCTGAACCTGTACCAGGTACTAAAAGAAGATCCCTTGTGGAAAAGTATCTACCACTTAAATAACTGAACAGAAAACTCTCATTCAGGTTGCTTTTATATGAAATTTCATTATTTGGCAGTTCACAGTCATCAGCAACTATGTAAACATTTATGGTCCTCTGGTTTTTGATGTAATGTTACTGTCAATGGAGGAAAACTTTCATCTGCAGTTTTTTGATTGGAAATCATCTTCTGTTAGTGCCCATGACAAATGGTGGAACTTACTTTGCTCAATTAGGAGTGTGGATATCACATTGTACTCCAAAACACACAGTTCCTCAAGTTTAAGGCGATTCTGGGTTACACTTGACACATTTCTACAGGAGCAGAAACCCCCAAAGGCCTCCCCACTGTCACTCCCCCTCTTATGAACCCGATAATTCTTAGCTGCCCAGAGGAGCCACCCTACCTCTGCCTTTCTTTCTATCTCTTGCTCTCTCTTTCCTTCCTTCTCCTCTCTTCCTCTACCTCTAACCAGTGGACTGTTGCATGCAGCACAATCCATCCTAAAGGTCCATATTCTACTGCCCTGTAGTTGCACTTAAACTCTGGTCCGTCCATCTAATCATTATTCCATGGCAATGTATTCTATTTGGCAACCAACGTTTATTTTTATCCGTGCTGCACAGACTGTAAGGACACAGATGTTTCTTTCATTCAACCCTACAGACTGGACCAATGCTTTGCTGTTCATGATGCCCGGCTTCGTGAATCCTTGGAATGTACTTCTCAATGTACCTATTCTGTTTCTTTCCTTTTCGCATTTTATATATTGAGGATTGTTTTGTTGTATGATTACTTTATGTTCCAATTTTGCATAAAATATAACTGTCCTGAAATCAGAAAAAATTGGCATACACCTCCATTCACCTCTGTCAACCACACATAGCTCACAACTCCTTCCCACTTCCTCCCTAGCCATATGGCTCCCGTCCCTAAAACGGCCAACACCCCTGACCTCCCTAAATTATGTTCACCCCAGAAATCATTAAATAACTTTTCCTCTGCTCAAACATCATCATTCAGCAAAGTGAGCTCTTCAATGAGTCACTGTGCTTCTGGTTTTCAGTCGCAATCTCCATTCACAAAAGGCACACAGAGGACCACGGCCATCCTGTTGTGTCCCAGTTTTCCTACTACCATTGTTCTCTAAAAATCTTGAATGAAATACCGCAAAATTTATCTCGCAACTCACCCCTATACAACTACCTCCACTCAGATTTCTGCAAACTCCAAACAATCAATACTACCATCATCCTGGTCACAGTTATCACCACTGAACCACATCACACTCATATTTCCTCATAGTTCCTCCGTCCTGATTCCCCTAGACCACTCTGTGGCATTGTTTACACACCTGACCACCCCAGCTGAATTCTCATTTTCTTCTCTCTTTGCAATGTCAGAAGTGCTCTAACCTTGTTCACCCCCTACCTTTCCAATAACTACTTTTCTGTGACCGAGCTTTCTTCAAAATCAAAATCTACCTTCAATATCTCTTTTTTGCTCTACTTGGACTTACTTTATAAGATCATCATTTCATTTTTAAGTTCTTATATTTCCTATTTGCTTAGAACAGTCACATGTTAATTTCCATCCTCTCATCCTTCCCCACACCCAGCCCTATGTTAAAACTGGAACATCATCGACTTCTTTTCGTTTATAACCCTCGCAACACTGCTTCTTGTTATTTTCTGTCTGACCCAGTATACTAATTCACTCGCTCTCAGCTACAAAGCTAGGAATGCAGATTAGTAACTATATGTGAATAGCCTTCTTTGCCAACTCCATAGTTACTGCAACTTACTTCCACATCCTCAAATGTGAAGTATCTTATTATACCTTCATACCACTGAGCTAAGACCCTGATCAAATCAGGTGTCCAGCAACACCATTTAGCTGCAACAGCCTCTTCTATTTCCTATCCCAAAGTCCTTAACCTTCTCTCTCTCTTTTTCCCTCTCCACACACACACACACACAAACACACACAATCACACACACACACACACACACACACACACACACTCCCGCCTCAGGGTTCGTCATCTCTTCCTACCCCCACAAGACGGACTGGAAAATGTTCTTCTTAAGCCAACCACTAGGCTCTCCCTTCAAATATTCAAGAAAGTTAACAAGGACTAACTCATTGCCCATGAGACTCCACCACAAAGAATGAACCTCACTTTGAGGCACATTTTTTTATGGCTCTTATCTCACATTTGCCATTTCAATAGCCAGTTCCTCATCCATGAACGATGAATGTAACCACTTACCAGTTTGTAGGTTCTTTTCAATTTGCTTTGTGCTGTATTTCATATTGAAAATGTATCTAAGCATTAATGAATACAAACACTAATTCCAGGCACTACAGATGTCTTTCCATAGCACACTTTCCAAATGGTTCCCTCATATGGTTGCACACAGGAGGTCTCCTATATCTGATGGAATATGACATAATATAAAATGTATTTAAAAAGAGGGTAGTGTAGGAACTAACAATCTTTTACATGATTTCCCTCCAGATGTTCTGCCCTGGTTTGTTGGCTTTAGAACTCTGTGTACTTTACTCCTACTAACCAGTAGTAACATTCCTATGCTCCTCCTTAAACCATAGTTCAATTGGCGTATTCCTAGGTTGCACATTTAACTTGTCCATAAATACCTAGTGTATCGTGGAGGAAGTGCACCCACAACCTGGAAGTTAAATTCCACTTGTGAACAGCAGCACCTGTTGTGCCATCCATTACAGTGGGCAAGGGGCAAACATAACTTCAGGCCTACCCTGTGTAGCCTGATTACTGCAATGTAATACCTGCATTGCCCTTTTTGACAGGTGAAAAACTTTATTTTGAATAATAATGTCACCCCTATGTAGGCGTTGCAGCCCACAAGCCAGGGTGCATATTATTTAAACGTAGGACATGTAGAATTTAAACTTAGCATGTCCTTGCAGTGACAACCTCAAAAGCTACTTTTACTGTAAGAAGGCTCTGACTGGCCCAGAGGAAATAACTCTTCTATCATTGCGAGACAAACTTTCAGGCCACCTGCCTAGGACTAAAGCAAGTGGAGGCACCCAAGTGATAATAGGCTGCAGTGATTTTGACAACAGACAGGATGTGATGATGTCTAAACCAGAGATGCACAACCAAGACGCTGTGTGTGATCTCGCACAATTTGATGCAGTCCATCTCCAGAACACAAAACTAGGTGGATTATTTAGCAAATAGATGTTAATGAACAAATTGAGGTCACTTTATGGTCTTGAACAATGTCCGACTCTTTGGCTCAGCTCACGTTTAGATGTGGTGTGGCAAGCCAAAACAATAGATTTAACCCAGATCTGTGACTGGGGGTGAGTGCTTGATTTGTTCAGCATTCCGTCCATCTGTTCTTTTTGCATTTGTTGCCCTAAGTGGGAAGGGTATGCCCAGACATGGGTCCCGTGCTCATTGTGCGATTGGATTCAAGCTAGCCTGGCTGATGAGGAGTAATATCCCTAAACCAGACCCAGGGTGCTTGTTTCCGGTCCAAGGAGGACCTGGCCTGGCAGTTCGGGCCAGACTGCTCCCGGGGGAGCAGGGTCAAGACTGATTTGTTTATAGCTGGATCCAAACTGGGCTGGTGTGGTGAGCAAAAAAATGACGGATTTAACCCAGATCTGTGACTGGAGGTGAGTGCTTGATTTGTTCAGCGTTCCATCCATCATCTGTTCTTTTTGCATTTGTTGCCCTAAGTGGGAAGGGCATGCCTAGACATGGGTTCCATGCTCACTGTGCCACTGGATTCAAGCTAGCCTGGCAGATGAGTCGTCGTGTAGTTTATACTCAACGGTAGGAACTGTGCATTTGTGCACAGCATAACCGTTGGGATGGTGCCAGACTGATTCAATGGCACCCCCTCAGGATGTATTGTCCTATTGGCCAGCTAGCTCACCATTCCACCATAATCCTCCCTAACCCTAGGTGGGTAGCAAGTGGTTCTAGCAACCACTGAACATAACAACCCTGACCCCCCAAGAATCATGGTAACATGTCTAGCACCCTTTTGCTCAGGATATCGTGCTCTCGTTCTCTCAGAGAAATATATAAGGAATACACAGTGGGACGTTTTCAATATTTATTGAGCCAACTTGATTCTTGTAGAAAATATATGTGCTGCAATGATCAATTGACAGAAGCAAATGAAAGTAATTAGAAGTATTAGGACAGTGATTAAAATGAAAAGTTCCACCATTGTGCTATAACAATGTATATGTGCAAGAAAATAAAACAATATAGAAATCTGGTGTACTCCTACTACGTTTTCCCTAACCTAAGTGTCTAGGGCATGTGTGAGTGTTCCCTGCCAAGAATCCTCGTACTGGATTATCCAACGCCCATTAACTGAAGGGAAAGGATGTAGGTCTCCATCATGGTCACGAGCTAGACAACCCTCTTAGAGATATCAGCAGGCTGCTGGGCCGAAGCATCAGCATGTAGAGACCTCGCCAATGACAGCAAAGCACTTCTCTGCCAACATCCAGAAACAGATGTTTATTTATAGCAAAATGTATCCTTGCCTTGGGCCGAGATCTTGGTCAGCCCGCCATTGTTTATGTGTTATAGATAGCTCTGTCACCATATGTTCGAAACAAATAATCAAATTAGCACAATGTACATATTAACCTTGTACATGGTGTGTCAAGGTATCATGATAGTGTTCTTGCGAAGTTGGTTTGTTAGCAAGTATAGTTTCCTAGAAACTAATCTGCACTGTCACGGTTGCAAATGTGTGGCAAAAATCATTGTGTGAGAGTGAAGGCAACGTGAGAGAAAAAACTCGTGTACATGTAAAAATGGTAGTGTTTCCGTTGAGGCCTAACCGGGACACAAGACACCCACTCTGAGGATATAAGTTAACTAAATGGCTATCCAAAAGAGCAAACCCAATTTCTAAAAATTCAGCAGCATATGCAAAAGGAACCCTAAAATTTATACTTAAAAATTCAATGCTAAAAGGTGTTTAAAAGGTACACATGCGATTTAGATGCCCAAAGCATAAAGAAAGTTGTTTTAAAAACATAAAAGTGTAAAAGGTCAATTTAAATTCAATTTAAGATGTTTAAAACAGGACAAATAAATAGTTTCCACCAAATGGAGCAGTTGAATGTTTATGTTTTCCACTTGGTTGATAAATTTCTGCTCCCGGCCCACCTCAGAGCAGGTTTAAAGAGCAAATGTGTTCCCATCAAACCCCCACATCAGCCGCTGAGGGAGCAAAAACAAGCAGTCGAGGTTCCGGGGAACCCAAGCCAATATCCAATCCACCCAGGGCAGAATCATCCCAGGGAGGCTCGTAGAATGCAGCCAAGAGCAATGGAATATGCAGTGGACAGCTATACATATGGGCCTTTAAGAGGTCCATCAGTACATGTATGTCCAAATGCTCAACCGGGTGATCCCAGGCATAAATCCAAGGTACACTTGAAAGTGCACAGTAGACAGCCGAACACGGGCTACATGCAGTGAAGTTAAACAGGCCAAAATGATAACAACCAATGCTCATTCAGTTCTTGAAGCAAGGGTGCGTCAAAGCAATGCATCATGCCTTCACGACACAGTAGCACATGAGGTAGTGCCAGCTCCATTTGATCTTGAAATGGGACATCCATTGCAAAGCAAAATTCTTTAAACAACTATCCTGGCAATCAGGAACAGGACCAGCGGAAGAGCTACAAAGATGTTTCAGAGGACGGAGTGAATAAAAGATGGAATGACTACAAAACTGTCTGGAAGGTGCTAACCAACCCAGAGCCTATACTTTTGAAGAAATGCGCTATTACCTTCGTATCAGACATGTTAAAAATATGATGCACCAGCTCTCTAAAATGTTGTGGAAGGTAGTGCGCAGTAGCTCCTGTATCTCAGAAGAGTACCTTGCCACCTGAAGATCAAACGTCTCTTTAGCAGAAGTCAAGGCCTCATCTTTTTAAAACAGTAAGGCTTTCAGATTGCTCAGGGCATCAAAATGCACTGTGGTAAGATTAGTTGAAGGCCAAAGCATTGCCTCCCTAACTGTATGGGTAGGCAGAAACAGTACTTGTGTACAACAAGTAACAATGGAAAAAACTGTCACTAGATAGGCAATCCCTAGCTTCATTCCAAAGCAACCTTGAGCGTTCACCATCAGGTAACTCCCATTAGAAAGCACTCTGAAAGTCGGACTTATCACGGCCGCCAGGGAACCTTTCAAGTAACAGGATAGGTTTGCCACAGAAGCATTACAATCCCCATGCAACAAAATATCCTTGCAAACTAAGGATTCACTTGAAGTACTCTCACAGTCTGAACTGCTGAGAAATACTTCAGTTCCCTTATTTCAATACCAAAATTTAAAAGGCAGTTCCCAAGATTTTTGTACAAACCCTTCTCCTAATGCTTCATATCTGCCCAATTGATGATGTTGAAGACTATACTGGAAATGAAATGTTGAGATTGGCAGTGTAATATACCCATGGTTTATCCAATCCACAAATACAATGTCAGCAAAGGTAAAAGATAACTTCTCTAGCTTCTCTATGAGTAACATAGTGTATTTAGCATCCTTGCGTGCCATAAGTATCTGTTGTTCTGAAAGATGGTATTGGGAAAAAAGACGCATAACGTTGATATATTGCCTTGGCATGTAAAGTTTGTAATGTCCATGCTCAATAGCATATTAGACCTAAGTTGTGACTGCCCATTTTGTAACGCGGACATGGCTTGTTGAACAATGTCTATCGCTGAGGAATACTATGTTTCCCCAAGAGCATATCCTAGATGATAAGGTGGTCATACCATTGTCAACCACTGCAAGAGCTTGTTCTAAATGAACCCTATCAGTTTCTCCCAATCTTTCAGCAGCCTCCTGCTGAGAGACCTTCCATATTTTGTTTTATATGGCACACAAGAAGCGCCTTTGACGTGGTTTTCTAGGACCTAACAAAAAGTCCCTGAGTTCCAGGTCATAAGATAAAAGGGACAACTGTTGTTTCACCTGAGACAGTGTTGAGGTTTTTAGCCCGTCAAGGAAGAACTTCCCAACACTGTAAGTTGGCACCACCCCAGAGTGTTCAGGCAGTACGTACCGCATATCAGGCACTACAGTGGAACCCATCATCTGCTGGCAGATGGCACATTTAGGGACAAAGTCCTTGGTGTGTTTGTAAAGACTTGTCCACAAATAGTGCTGCTGCAGTAATTAAATTATAGTAGTCACCCTCGCAAGTACAGAGGCCAGACCCTCCTGTGCAGCTAGTATTAACCCAATTTGTGATCAGAGATTGGTATTACTCTATCACCACTCCAGGAATGTAAGAATATGATATGTCCTGTGCATCTAACTTGTAGGAGTACTTGAGAAGACAGCCTTTTGGCAGGTGGGTGTTGTTGCGAGCAGCATTGACAGCCACCATGATGTCTCTGTCTATCCTTGCGCTAGAACGAGTAAGTGCAGCAAACGCAGCAGTCCGAACTATTGCTTTTGCGCGTTCATCAGCTATGGAATTTCATGCAACGTGAACGCCAACACATTGATGACTCAATGTGTGGTTTACACGAGTCTGTGGCAAGCAATCTTTCAGCTTTGTCATCTTGTGCTTTATTGCTCAACCCTTTGAATCTCTGAAACCATTCAGACTCCAATTGTGTAGGTATTCATTATGGGATTGGACAAAGTAATACGAATCACACACTGTGAGTGGGGGGAATCTGGGGCCTGTATTTCCTAGTGCCAGAATTAGAGTCTTTAGTTCTGCCTGCTACTCTGTGCAGTCAACAAGTGCCTACATGTAGGTTTTCTCAGGATGGAATTCTCCATCATGCATGTGCCCAATTGTGCACCCTGCTGAGTATTGGTGCTTATTCCATACGGCAGGCTGGGCAGAACCATCAGTATATAAGATGTAATCATAGCAATCTAGAGGAATTATTTCATTAAGCAGAGGATATTCTTGTTCATACTGCAGAAAAATTTGTATAGAATCAAATTCGTAGTCTACATCTGTTGCGGTGAGTGAGTTATCCCATTGTATCCATCATGGATGTAAATCTTTAGCGTTTGGAATGCTTGCTTTGGTGCACGGCCTCTAAGGTCGGCAACAGGGTCACAACAATTATGAGTTTACCCTGAGCCAGAGCTCAACACATCAGTCTGCACTGCTGTCAGGTTTTTTTCAGTAGGTACAAAACATATTTCAGCATTAGTGTATAAATGAGATTTATATGCAATTTGTACCGTGTCACCTTCATTGAATGTGACCTAAGTGTATCCTGATGCCCCCGATGATGCAGATCAGCAGGTTCATTGTGTTCAAATGTGTGTGTAAATATTTGGAAGCTTTTATGTCAGCTTGTACGGAACGTAAAATATTTGTGTGTTTCTGTGTTCAATGCGTGCTTGAAAAGTCTGGACATATCAAGTTGTAGAATGATTTAATTTAACCCATTCTGTGTAGTCTGGAATGTATGTTCCTCCAAAATTTAGGAGTCTCAATATGGATTGTAGTCTCTTCAATGTCGTTGGAGGTTGAAGCAACGCACATTTCTCTAAGAAGTGTTTCTCAAAGCTTTTGCCTTCACTTGACACTTCATATCCCAGAAAAAGGACATTGAGGTGGTCAATTTTAGATTTTTTTAAATGAATTTGTAGCCCATGTGAGCAAATCCTAGAACTATGCGATCTACTCTTGTCAAGTGTTCCATGAGGTCATCATCCGTCAGATATATGTCATCGATATAGGGCAATGCCTGATCATCAAAAATTTGTAGTAGGTTTGTTACTCTGGCTGAAAACAACCCAAGGTTATTCCTATATCCCTGGGGCAATTGACAGAATTGTCTATGAGAGCATAACGCCAAAAACACAGTCAGATGTCTGCTTCCAGGCGCTATATTCTGGCCGAAAAATGCATTTGAGATACCAAGTGTTGTTTTTTATTTCTTCCGCACAACGTTGTTCATTAGTGTGGCACTGTGTGCATTCTGTACTGCAACTGTGGAAGTAGCTGTATTTAAGTGTCTGTAATCTAATACTAGACGATATGAATGGTCCAGTTTCACTACTGCAAACAAAGGATTATTCATAGGCGAGGTGCAACTTTCTATTACACCTTGGTGTTCAAGTTGGTCTAGGATTTCCCTAACTTGTTTTTTAGCTCCATGTTTAATTGGGTATTGTCATTGAGGTTGTGGGGTCATCCTCAATTGGATCTCATGATAAGGGGAACAGTCATCCCACCCCACATGGTTGTGGTATAATGCAGAATCTTGTGCTAACGCCCACTCTTTGGCATTTGAATGCTTAACTGATTCTGGAAGGAGGTTGGAGAAAGCAGGTAACATTACAGTTTCCCCATTTGGGAAATCCATTACGAAATCAGGTGGCCAATCTTTTTTTCAGCCAAAAGAATGTCATAACTATGAGTCAAGTCCTCCCACAAGAGAACATTAATCAATCTTGGTATGTCCCTCTCCAATCGGAGTTGTATTTCATATAAATGATGTGAGACCTAACCCTAATATCTGTTGTTTCCACCACAATATACTCACTCAGCGCTACTCCACCAGACAATCCATCAGGTTCTGGTGAATTATCGTAACTTCTGCCACGCTGTCTAGCATTGTCAATGCCCATTCCCCGCTCAGAAACAGAGTCCTTAATATCTGGGGCGTCTCTGACCTTAAGCCCAGCTACCTTCTTCTTTTTGAATTGAGGCTTGGAAGGTTTCTGTTTATCTTCCTGTTTAATTAAGTAGTCAGATGAGCATTGTGAGTCTTCTGTTTAACATGCTCCTCCACTCTGCGCTCTGACTGTCCACCTCTCTCCGAACGTTTATCAGATGACTCCTGAAAGGAACAAGATGAACGTGTATTAGTATCCTGATACCTGTCAGGCAGTCTAATATTGTCACAGTTTCAAAGATTATATTGCTTATTAGTGGCTTCCTGTTGAGGAGACCCACCCCATGATTTTGTCTTGTCTTTATTCATTGTTTATCGTCCCACTTCTTCTTTGTTGAAGAGTCGGGTGCTTGCTTAGAGTTATCGTTTTCAGACTTACTCTTTAATTATGGTTTACCAAGTCTAGCTTCCAAATTTTCTCTACCTAGCGTAGCATAGACTTCTTCGATAATTGGAGGTAATTTGTGCTCCTGCTGTGCCAGGTTCAAATCCCGAATGTGCTGAAGTATAGACAATACTGCTGCCTCCCCCTTTATGTTGCTTAACATAATGGTGGGTAAGGCAGCAACATTGCCCATTAGTTTTGTCCCCAAGTCCAGGGCAGGTCCTGCCCCGTACGTATTCTAGAGCTGTTTCAGCACATCAGGCAAAACAGTCAGGGAAGGTAGTACCATGCATTCTGTTATACACTGCAGCAAAGACTGTACCCCGAGTTGTGCAGTCTTCCATCAGCAAGCAAATAGTTAATATTCTGTGTTTTTCCTGCGGGCCCGTATGGGATACACCACTTCAAGCGGGCTTGTTTTTTGTCAAATCCAAAATGGAGTCTCCTCCAGTCTGACTGGAACTTTTCCCATAACTTCATTTAGTGTTGGTGGGCTGATGCCCAGGGCAGCCAATTGGATTAGTGCAGCTTGATCAGTCCACTCAGTGTTAAGAATTAATATTCGCATAACAAACTGTGTAAGATATCTATATATCGTTACTAAATCTTTGTATAGTATTCACACCTCTACTGTTGGTAAATTATCAACATTAGGACTCAGTGTGTTGCCGGCTAAGACTGGCCATGTTGCTCCCTCATTGCTGAGAGGACTGAGACTAACAATTACTGTTGTGTGTGAGAGGGCACCTTTAAACCAATTTATGTGTTCTTAGTACGTTAGAGGAATTTCTATTGGTTCATATGGAATATAGTTATCCAGTATTTCATCTTCAGTGTAAGAGTGAAATAGTTGAGTGATGCTGTCTGCAGATGGGAATGTAACTCAAGAATAGAACACCTCTGTCCTAAATGCTTTGTGTGCCTCAAACACAAAGGTAACATCTCCACCCCTGGATGTGAGGCCATGTTGTAAGAGTTTCAGAGAAACTGCATGTCTGCAGTTCTCTGCAATGTTTAATGCCAGATCTTCTTCGTCTCCGGACATAATTAAAAATGAATTACAGAGCGGGTAACACAGTTGGATTTAGATCCTTTAAGAGTTCAAGCTTGAACAACAACCAAACAGTACATAGGAGTCACCTACTCAGCTGAGGATTTTCCCCACCACCACGAACGTCTCTGGTTAGGAGGTAAGTAGGGGTCTCTAGGAACATACAACTGAACTACTAGGGTGCTCCAAAGCAATAAAAACCCAACCAACGTTGATGGCGCCATGTTGTATAGTTTCCACTCTACCATAGGAACTGCACATTTGTGGACAGCATAACCGTTGGGATGGTGCCAGACTGATTCCCTGCACCCCTTCAGATAATGTTGTTCTATGGGCCAGCTAGCTCACAGTGCCACCATAAGCCTCCCTAACCCTACGGAGGGTAGCGAATGGTTCTGTCAGCCACTGAACAATATAACCCTGATCCCCCATGAATAGTGGTAATAGATCTAGAACCCTTTTGTCCAGACACTTGTGCTCTCCTGCTCTCAGAGAAATATACAGGGAATATACAGTGGGACGTTTTCAATGTTTATTGAACCAATTTGATTCTTTTATAGAAGATATGTGATGCAATGATCAATAGACAGAAGCAGATGAAAGTTATTAGATGTACCATGACAATGACAATGTCTACATGCAGGCATTTAACACAATAGAGAAATCTGGCAAACTCCTGCTATGCAGTCCCTAACCTAAGTATCTACGGTGTGTGTATATGCGTTCTGCCAAGAATTTGGCCTGGACAGAGTTTGCGCAGTTCTGCCACAAGGAACTCCACAAAGGGACCAAAAAACTCTGCAAGGAGCAGAGTGTGTTAGGTCGTGACGTTAAGCGCTGATTTTAAGCGCCAGATTTTTGTCCCGCTCTGGAAACTCAGGGCCAGATGTACGACGAGAATTAGCATGCGCAAACGGGTTTGCGACCCGTTTGCGCATGCTAATTCTTATAGGGCCATGTACAAACACTATTTTGCGACTCGCTATTAGGAAGGGGCGTTCCCTTCCTAATAGCGAGTCACAAGCCATGTACCAACACTCGCAGAATTACCACCCTCTTTAAGAGGGTGGTAATGCAGTCACAATGGGAAGGGGTCCCCAGGGGACCCCGTCCCCTTTGTGACTGGCTCTGAAATATTTTTTAAGGGCAGGCAGTGGTCCAAGGGACCACTACCTGCCCTTAAAAAATGAAACGAAAATGTTTATTAATTTTTTTTAATGCAGCCCATTTTCCTTTAAGGAAACCGGGCTGCATTTTTTTTTAAAAACTGCTTTATTGACAAGCAGTCCCAGACATGGAGGTCTGCTGAGTCCAGCAGGCCACCATCCCTGGGAGGGCCAGCCATTCCCAATGGGGTTGCAAATTGCAAGTGGGTCATTAATATTCATGAGCCTCGCATTTTGCGACCCCATTGGGAATCGCAATCAGTATCTCTGACTCGCAATTTGCGACTCGCAATTGAGCGCAAATTGCGAGTCGCAATTTGGAATGGTCGTACATGTGGCCCTCAGTGTGAACCACACTATTCAAAGTGCAAGAGGGTGCTACTTCTTTCTGCTGCTTGATTCGATGTTCTATTCGAGAGGCAGCTTCCTCAACATGAATGAAAGCTTTCTCAATGCGAATGATAACGGCCATCCACGACCGCCCGCGTTCAGAAATCTCGCAGAGAGGTGGTCCGGAGTAAAACTTTTCTTGCTCGCAGTAGCCAACTTAATGTTGGCAAGCGAGGAAAAAACTATGCTCCACTATGTGGAGCAGAGTTTTTCAGATCCCTGCATGAGACGTGGAGCACAGATTGGGAAAAACTCAGCAAATTCCGTGAGCGGAGCGAAATTTCACGCCTAGGCCTACCAATGATCCCTGTACTGGATGATCCAACCCCAGTTACCTGAATGGAAAGAATGTAAGTCCCTGTCTTGGTTACAAGCTGGAAAACTCTTTGCAGAGATATCAGCAAGCTGCTGGGCCGAAGCTTCAGTGTGTAGAGACCTCGCCAATATTAGTAAAGCACTCCTCTAACTAAACCCAGAAATACTTGTTCATTTATAACGAAAAGCATCCTCGCAAGTCCTGGGCAATCCAGCATTGTTATGGTCTATAGATAGCCGTTGCGCCTCGTGGATGAAAAATAGAACAACATTTGTACAATGTGTGTCGAGGCCTTGTACATGGTGGACAATTCTGGTGGCCTACAGTAAGAACAGATGTACAAATCTTGCTACGATGATGCGAAAAATGCATGCAAGCAAATATAGATCACATGAAGCCACAAGGGCTACTCCAACCCCTGCCTTCTCCGGATGTTCCATGAGAACACATATCATTGGATTTTATTGTAGGGTTACCCAAGTATAAAGTGTCATGTGGCTTAGGCTCATGTAGAAATGCAGCCATCTTTCACCATGAACACATTTCTTAAGTTGCCTGTCCTTTCACACAATAACCTTTTACACACCTTTACGCGTGTGACAATAGTGGATTAGTTTCTCTTAAACTGCTTTGCTTACAGATTCCACTTCGCAAGACTATTATCACGACTCCTTGAATTAACACTCGTCTGTTGGTTTTTCTAGACCGTTGTGTCCTGCACTGGGTGTGTTATGACACCACTGCAACAGTTCTTTTTGAAGGTCTACAGAGGGAATCAACAATTGAGTTCCTCATACAGGGAGACCTCGTTTCACCTTCCATTCAGGATGTTTTCTTAGCCATTGTCTCAATACAGGTTTTTGTATTGCCTGTGATACCTTTTTTTAGGAAATGGTCAGTCTGGAGAATACAAATCCCTCTTTGTGGATCTATGACTGCTTGAGTCTTCTGATCGCCTTGCCCCTTAGTGGATTTTTGTCTAATAAGGGCATCTGCCTTCCAGAGTTGCAAACGAGATGCTCGCTCAGCAACATTGGGCTTGTAGTTCATTATGCTGCAACAAACAATAACAAGACACCGTCAATATCCCAATTGTTCATGAAAGCGCCTGAGTACAGTGATGATGCCTCCTAATCCCCTCAGCACCACCATGTACGTAACCACTCAGATAAATATGCATACAGGGTTGTATAACAAGCTTGTTTTATGGACTTATTCTGGATTGTATCTTCCTCTTGCTCTGCGTGTACCCCGATCATATCTACTGATTGCATCTGTATGATTCTTGCAGCATTCACTGCTTTAACCTCTGCAATTGGGTGGAGCTCTCCTTATGATAAAGTATGGGGAAGATTATAATTTTTTTTAACCTTTTGAAAAAGTTAATTAATTTTATATATTCATCGTAAATATAGAAAAGTGTTTTAAAAGTTACAGCTTTATTAACTTAATTTTAAATAAACAATATTACGAATTTGAGTATATTAAATAAATTAAAAAATTCTGGTTTAAACTTAAAAAATGACCTGGGGGAAAGGAAGATGGCGGAATGACCTTGCTAAGGAGAGCACCTCCCACAGTCCTCTCCAGATCTACCCTACACACCTGGCGTCCCCCCTTCCCCTCTGAGCATCGTTGTACTACCGTTGAGGAGGAAATTGACTGAGCGACAAACAGAAAATCTCCAAAGGGAGGCTGTACCTCAAGGGTGGATGTACCGGCTTTGCTGAGCACCCGCCCGCGGCTCCATACAGCTGATTAGGTCGACAAGGTGGATCCCGCTGGGTGCGAACATTTCCCCCGGCTCGAGGTGCCCGACTCGTGTCCTCGGAGTCAGTCCACGCTTGGTTGTAGCTCGGAGTAGCATGGTCCCACAACGACCTGCTGTCTTGAAGGGACGCGGCCGCACGGAGGAGCAGACGGCTGCATCAACTCACGGGATCATCGCGCCAGGCGGGTCCACAGTCGAACTCAGAGGTGAAGCAGCAAAGGATTCTGCCGTTGCATTCGAGGCAGTCCCCAGCTCCCAACTCTGCAAGCCGATTCTCCGCTTGCTCCGCTCCGGAAGGGCTGGTAGTCTACTCCAGTCCTGTGGTTTGGAGACATCCATCCCAGGATTGGAGATGGCCGAAGCCCTCATTACAGCAGTGCAGGAGGGCTGGGGCATCAAGGATGATCCCCTGGTCTGCCCTGCAAGTGGCAGAAGTGGCAGAATAACTCTCGGTCTGCAGGGAGGTAATGTGGGAAACAGGGAAAGCAGCCTCTCCCCCACAAATACGAGCACCATTGGGGAAAAAGATGTCGACCATAATGGGCCTGAAAAACTTGGCGTCAGTCCTGAGTCTGCTAGCCACAGCTGTCTCTCACCAGCTAATGCCTTACCTGGCCCACCTATAAAACCGCAACTGAGCATATGCAACTTGGCTATGGCAACGACGGCTGGCATAGATCTTAAGGTGCAATCAGATCCTATGGTTGCCCCGAGCTTCAGAGCCAACCAAACTCTGGGATAAACCGCCAAATCTACTCATCTCCCCTCAAACTCCTGGGTCTGTGGTCAATCGAAGTCTCTGATCCAGTGCACAAAAACAACGGATTTAGAGGAGGTCCTCGAGCTTAATGTTACAAAGGACAATACTCCAGCTGGGGGTAAATCTTTAAGGGGGAAAGGATCTAAAGGCGCAAGAGGAGCTAAAGGGGGGAAAGGACGTGGAGGAGCAAAACTCCCTTATAACGCCTCTGGGGCACGACCCAAGGACCTTGCCATGAGTGGCTTAAAGGCTGGTCCCAGTGCTAGTCCCCTACGTAAATGAGTGGCTTCTAAAGGGAAGGTCAAAGCCATCATCTCTTGCCTATCTCATTCTGGCAATATAGCAGCTATAGCGCCTCAGGTGGGGGGGGCCGAGTAAAGATCCCTCTTTCTTGTCCTAATACAGATGCTTCCCCTCAAGCAAAGGTTGACAGTCCCAAGGGAGCCTCAGTCAGGGCTCACGATTCCTCCCGCCTCTTACTCCTACCCTCAACACCAAGGGAGCAATGTGCTCTTACAAGAGGGCCACTCACCGACGACTGTCAACCCACCCAGAGTAACGAGCCCTCTTTATCCACGATTCTATAGGCTTTAACTGCTCAACAAGCTGAGGCCCAAGAATACTATCTGCAAGCCAAAGCCGACAACCGGGAGAGATTGTAGAGTGCAGTGAATATTATAGTATTAGCTCTCAGCTGAGCCAGGAGAAGCTGCAACTTGAGGAATGTTTTGATATTGGATACCATAATATTCACTGCACTCTAGAATCTGTGCCCATAATGCTCTGCAGGGCCTTTGGTTGGGATTGTATTTTTGCCCATAAATGTGCTTGGGGTGGTCCTAGGAGGATGGGACCACCACCGAATCGTTCAGCATGATGTGCCCTTTGTGTTCAAAGCATCTGCTTGGTTCTCTCCCTAGGTTAGGGAGGAACCCAAAATCATCACCTCTCTCACTGCTTGCTATATTTTCATTTTCACTTTTGTGAGATGACTATATGCATTTTAGCATGTAAAGATAGAGTTACTTTTTTTACCAAAGTTATGTGAGGTTTCTGTTTTATTAATTGGGATGAGATGGAACAGAAACCACCCTTATATAAAATTAATTAAGGGGAATGTAATATTTTGTATTAAATATTAATGTTATCTTAACATTTGTAATGGAAAAAGGTTCCTTAAATATTACAATATTAAGTAATAGGTATGTTTTCTTTATATGCAATTATTTTAACATAAAAATATATTTACATGTTTAAACATTTTGAATAATGTAATTTATTTTAAGGATAGTTCCTGTAGGTTTATTTTTAAGTCTGTTCCTACATTGTTTTCTATGGGAGGATGTACAGTTATTTGGCGATCATCTCCTTAGGTTGAATTATAAAAACGTTATAACCTTTTGAAAAAAATGTGCAAACACGTTAATTTATTTTAGATATGCATTGTAAATGTAGAGCAGTTTTACAGAGTTACAGCATTATTAACTTAATTTTAAATAAAAAATATTACTATTTAGAACATATTAAATTACAATAAAACAACTTTTCTGCTTTAAATTTAAAAAACTAAATTCCACCTGAGTTAAGAAAACAGGTTGTTATTATGTATTAAAGTGATTAAAAGTATTGCATACAATTAATTAGAGGTAATGTAATTACTTTTATTGAATATTAATGTTATCCTAACGTTTTTATTAAAAAGGCGACACATTTTTTTAAGTGAAATAATAGGTATGTTTTTGCTGATATTAAAAAAAAATAATAGGTATGCTCTATTTATATGCAATTGTTTTAACATTCAAATAATTAATTGATACATTTAAATAGATTAAATAATTTAATTAATTTTAATGTTAGTTCTTGTGGGGTTTGTTTTCAAGTCCCTTCATCCATTGTTTTCTGGAGGAGGATGTACACTTGTTGGGCCATATATGGTGCAGTACCTACTCCAGTTCTGAGCTGACATACGTTTGTGACTGTTTTGTGTCCTTTTTGGCTGAAGTAACTATAGAAGTTCAGTTTGTGAGTAGCAATAGGTTTACTCTTTTGTGTGGGTGGGGGGTGTTTGTCCCTCATTAAACCCCTCTCTAACTCTCCTTATAACCTTACCTACTTCTCTCCTAACCCATCAACTTTAGTAGAAAGTATTTCCCATTTTCCAGCCACTCCCTTCTGCCTTTCTCACATTCACTACTAAAATGTACAGTTACGTGAACATATATTTCCACAGTCGAGGTGGGGATCTTCACATCTAAAACGAGTAGCAGAGGGGTAGATCTCCACATGTAGGCATGTGAATAGCACTATGGAAGTTTGTGAATAGGCCCATTCTTACAGAAGAAAGGAAAGGCAAGCAATGGAGGTGATATGGGACATGCTTTTGTTGAAACTGACAAGCAAAAATGATGAAAAACCACCCTGAATGTAGATTTTTAACTTGCACAACCAAGGACCCATTTACATGATAACTGCTGCCCGGGTCCCTTTCGTTTGACAGTTCGTCCAGACGACTGCATTTGTATCTTTTATTGTATATACTTATGGGGTGTAATGATATGACTAGGGCGTACTCCGGGGACTGATGGTTGGTGTCAGGAATGGAGACTAGGGCCCTCATTACGATGTTGGTCGGAGATGCCTCCGACCAACACCGTTGCATATTGGGAACCGACCGACCTCAGGTCGGCGGTTCCGATTGCATTATTTAGATGCGACCGCACATGGTGCGGTCGCAAACTTCCATTTTTTAATGAATGCTTGTGAGATGTGCTCAAACCGCTTGCAGCACAATCTCCCATTGAAAAATGGAGGTTTTAAAACATCCCTGCAGCCACACAGTGCAGGGATGTTGGTGCCCCCAAGGGCCAAATGCGGAGGGCCAGGGGGGAAAGGGGCCCTGCTAGGGGCCCCTAAAGTCAGTTTCCAACAGCCAATCCATGTCGGATTGGCTGTCGGAAACGGATATCATAATCCCCACGGCAGAAACGCTGTCTTTAAAGGATTATGAGGGCTTTCCAACTGGCCGACAGGCTCCTCGAGCCCATCGGAACCGCTTCATATTCCCCGGCCAGTTTAAACTCCGACCACCATCATCATAATGCAGCGGTCGAACTTTCAACCTAAAATGTTGGTCGGAAAGCCTCCGTCCAGCGGTTGGAGGCTTTACGACTGACATTGTACGTAGGCCCAAAGTGTGGGAAAAGAAAAGAATATGATTTTTATCTCTTAAATGATATAATTTCATCCTAAGGTCATGGGTTTGGCTTGCCAGCTTTCTATTAAGAACCCAATTGTTATTACCATCTAAATTAAAAAAGATAGTCAAACAAAAGTATTATCAAGAACATTTATATAGATATTTTTTAAAAAGCTGCACTACAGGTGATAATATTAAGGTATGTAGACTAGGTTATTTGGCTGTAGACAGAATTAAGTTTTAGAGGTTTATGCGGAGTACTGGAAATGGAGAAAATAACTATGGAAACCCTCAAAGTGAGAAATCCTGATGCAGGGCAAGGGCAGCAGTCATCAAAGGAGCGGAGACAGGCAGGGCAGAGTCAGGAGGACTGCAGTCAATGGCATTCAGTCTAGGGTTTGCTAGTACATATGCATTTTACTATAAGCTCTTTTGTAACAGAAGTTGACACATAGAAATGCAGTAGTAAACCTGTTCTGATATATTTTACTTGTCTTGAATGGATTGCATTTCACTTATGCCACTGTATTTTATCTCATCACTAATCACAAATATCTAAATCAGGTGAAACTAAACACAGGCAATCAGGCATATTTCTGGCATAAAAGCATGAGATTTTATAGGATAGCTCAAACATTACTTTTTTGTCAACATCATCAATACATTCCTGTGTCCTGCAAGCTATGTAGTTAACATAGTGTCTTCCCTAGTTTAAATATATTTTAATGCATGGTAGTGCCTTTTTCTGAGATGGGGCACCACCAGCATATTTAGTAAGTACAGGGAGGCTTCAGGGAGTAGAGCAGCCCCCAGAAATACTTAAATAAATTAACCCTATGTTTCCTTGAGTCTATATAACATGACCCAGGAAACATTAGTTTGTTTTAAACAGTCCCAAAGCTGGACCTTCTTCTCTCAGGCTTGGGAATACTGAAACCCCTTGTGGGCAGTCTTATAGATGCATAATGTGGATTTAGGAGGGTAAAGAAAGAGTGTGATACTTGTTGAATGTTGTTTTGACTATAAATGCTTTATTTAAATGTTTATTGGCAGACATTGCAGTGACATTGCAGGGACCCCTTGACAAATACAATAGGCATGCCTTTTATATATTGGCAGTGACTTACATTAAAAAGAAACATAGAAATTACTGTAAAAAGCAAAGGTTAAAGTGATAGTTAATTTAGGTATTCAAAACAATCATAGAAATTCACTGGAAAAAAAAAGGTTAGGTGACAACGCTAGTTTCAATATTTTATTTTAAACTACAATAACACTGAAATGCATCAGTTATAGTTAGTGAAGAATGTATAACTCGAACCCTGAAATAACTATAACTCACATATATCACACACTAAAACTCAGATCTCCTGATGCTAAACCAGCAATTTCAACTTTAAGGGGAAGGCAAGTAAAATACATAAATTACTGCCCAAATATGTAGACTTTTAAACATAAACAATAATAATGATATGTGGCACTAGAAAAAGTGCAAATGTCACATATATTCAAACCGTGATTTCCTCAGTATACTTGTTATTTATACATAACCTGAGACTAATGCAAACAAATCATTGCACCAGAACGGAGAATACAATGCCATTAATGGAAGATGTCAGCTGCAAGCAAGGTAAACTGAAGGACCTCTTGGCAACACTAATAAGATAAGGGGACAGAGGCACAATAGGGCATAGAGATTTTCACATGATCATACAATTTGTTTAAGCAAGAAGTAGACAATAAAAGACATGTCTGTTGATGCTAACTCTGCAGTTTAGCCACAGACCATGCTTCCTATTCTTCCCAGCACTCGCCATGGATCCAATCTCAGCGCTTGCCCCAACAGCACACAGAGGCTCCGACCTGGCCCCTGCTTCACCTAAAGCCAAGCGCTGTCCTCACAGTTCCTTGCAGCTCATAGGTTGTTGCACAGTTCCCTGCAGCCCAGTGCGTGTCTCATCATCCCCTCCAGAAAGCTCCACAAAGGCTCCAGTACTTCTATTTGGCCTTTGTGGGATTGTCTTCTACCTTGTACAGGTCACACGCCACTATTTATGAGCAAATGAACCCCCCCCCAGTCCTTAGCCTTCCTGAATACCAACTCTTGTGTGTTTGAGACATGGGGGAAATATTTCTAGTGCCACCCCCATCTTTGAATATGCAATAGTACCTGCAGAGCTAGATAATTATCCTGCTACTCCCCTCAGTGGACCTCCTAATGGTGCAAGAGCATACTGACCCTTGCTGCCAATCCCTTAACCCCTTGCATGCTCGGGACGGCCCCCGGCTGTCATGCGTCACGGTGGGCGTGTGCGGAGGACGGCCGGGGGCCGTCGGAATCCCGCCCTCTATTCAAATCGCCCGCACAGCGCGAAAATTCGCGCCGCATGCAAGGGGTTAAATGGGATACCCTGTTGTGAGTGTTATTTATATTCCCTCCTCTGACTGAGCCTCCCTGCATGTATGACTCTGCTGTCTCTTCCCCACCTTGAGCAGGTCTGCTCTATTTTCAAACCCAGCACACTGATGTGTAAAAGAAAAGCACTGCTGCTCCCAGCCGTCCATCGCCAGCACAGCATTGTTCATGCAGTAAGTGCTGTCATTCTCACAACTTGGAATATACACCCACTGCACTGAAGAATGTGAATCTGCCCGTTATGAAAAGAGTCATGTAAAGGTCATATACTGTGGGCTGTTAGGTTACTGGGTGTTAGATCATTTATCATTAAGTCCTAAAAAATAAAATCTATGTGCAACGGAATTGGCTCAGTGAGATTGCTAAACCATACAATGATCTGCAGGTCACATGTTTTTAATCTCGGCAAATACCTTTGTCCTTCTGAAATAATTACATTTACCACCAGTAAAGTGGAACCACCAATATTTGTTATTTACAGCAAATGTAAACAGAAGTACAGTGCACTTACCTCTATGCCGCTTGGTCACTTTAAATGCCTAAGTAAATAATCAAGTAGCCTCCAAGTTGAACAAAAATGTGTTGCATTGCATACGTCTAATTCTAACTCAATTTGAAGTGTCGGTATATTAGGTGTTTCCCTCAAGTGCCTAATCTCCATCAATTAAAACAAATTTGACAGTATTTTAAATACGATATGTGCATATCAGCTTTTTCAGTTGCACCCATGTTAATCCTGAAGTCAAAAATCAGTATCGCCGTATTTGGACAACATGTTAAATCCAACCATTTACTCCGGATTGAAAAGTTGAGCCTAGCCATTGAGATGAACTCTACAGGCCATCACTTTTCGAAATCTGACATCCTGCTTAAAATAAATAACACAAAATTCTATAATGCACAACAGATGCTTCTTTTACCCATTACAACAGCATCCAACATTGAAACTCGTTTGGATTCGCTGAACCTCTTCATGCAGTGTCAACCATTGCTTTCTGTGCTAACTGTGGCAGATTCAAGCAGCTGTCTTTTAAATGAGTGAGCAAAGAACAATGAGAACATTGGAACGTTGAGAGCGCCACTGAAGACAATGAAGTGACTCATGGTTTGCCTTCTGCTCCAATATTTCACTGTCTGTCTTTGTCTTTCTTCCTTTTTTCAGTTAGATCATTCTATCCTCAGTGGGTGGAATGTTCTAATAGGCTTATATCACATATACCTCTGGCTATACCCGTTTATAAAAGACTCTCCCTCATTATAGGCCCTCGCCTGCAGCTCACGGCTATAAGTTAAGTTCAGGGACTTTAACAACCGGTATAGCCCTCAGCAGCTAGCTAGAATAAAATCAATATACTTCATACAACACCTCTCCAGAAACCTTTAAACGGGCACAGCAATGTTTGCTAAATGTGAGATGCGCAATGCCCCAAACCAAAATAATGTTTTAAATTTTACAAAGATTGCTCAATTTTTAGCTATATATTAAGAAGTAGTTTAGTTCTTCTTTGCGGGTAAGAAGTGCTGTATAAATGTAGCCTCATTATACTATCTAACATTAAATGTTTAATAAAACCTTAGCTACTATGTGACCAGTCAGTTATTGTGTGCCACATAAATGGTTACTAATGTAGTTACATATGTGATTACGCTCACATGCACAAAACATTTACACAGAGCTCACACTGCACATAAATTCAGATGCAGTAAAAGTAAAATCAAACACACAAAACTACTAAAATATAAGTTTATCTCATGGCAGCTTAACTGAGAGTCTCCCTCATTATTCCTGTAATCAGCTGCTCCATCTGGAGATGAGGAGTGACATTGGCCACCTGCACCAAGCCCAGGACCAATTTGCTGAAAGGGAATTAATTATCTGAGAACTTTGCAATCCGGGGAAGCCCAGGAACAACTTGAAGCACTCAATGAAAAGAAATTACCAGTAACACCGGAGTCTGCTGAGCTAGAGACAAAAGAAATGAGCCCCATCAAACCCCTGCAATCAGCTGGTTGCAGAAAGACCCACACACTCAGAGTGAGAGAGCCGCTTCTGGGTCCAGGATAGTTTGTCACTGTGCTGGAAAACAGATGGGAGGAACCACTGGGAACAGCCCTCACCCTTGCATTGCGTCAATTTACTTCCACTATGAAAACATGTGGGCACAGCAGAAAACTACACAACAGCATGCACACGCCCGCACAAGCCTCAGTAGGTAATCGGATCAGTGTTTTTGAACCTGTTTATTTTGCTCTACTTTCTACCTACTCTGCAAAAAAGCGCAGAATTCAGTTTGATAATCTTATTGAGGATCACAAATTGACCAAATCCATCTAACTAAAAATGGTTAGATAGCAATTGAGGACCAATTGTAAATGATTTAGGGAACTTAGACAAGACTGGCTGTGTTGACAAAAGTTGCACTCAGAAATTATTAAATTCTCCTTGGAAAATCCCCTATACAATGACCAAGCTACCAGCAAAACTCACATTGATGTCCTTATATTAGAATTAGGACCTGATCTAGAGTTTGGCGTATGGACTGTCTTTCCTCCATTACAGATGGACTGATCCATCCATCAGGCTGAAAAATATCTGTCCACCATATTTAGAGTTTGGCATGACCGCTGTCTATTATGCTGGAGGACAGTCCGGTGGCGTAACATCAGTCCTCCATCATTGGTCCCCAGTCCACCATTGACAGATACAACTCCATCAATGTTGTATGACAAACATCTGTTAACCATATTGACACTTGCCCACCATCAGAATGGGATGGAGAGACCTTCCTGATGGGGAATACCATTGGTGGATGGGTTTCTGATGGTGCATATGCCCATCAACACACACCTGATCAAAATATATCCAACAACAACACCTGCACCTCACACTACTAAAGACACTCCTCAAACCACACAAACCATTTACCACTCACAACACGATGAGTGAACAGCAGACCATCAACAACAATATCTGGAAGAAGCCAACCCAGGTTCTCTGAAAATGTGTTAACTGTTATGGTGGATGAGATAAATAGGGTTGAGACACAGTTGGCTGGAGCACAGGTCCAGACAACAACCATAAGTCAGAGAAGGCAAAAGTGAGGCAGAATGATGGATAAGGTGAATGCTGTCTCCAACACCAGATACTCACAGGACGATATCTGCAAAGGGTGCAATGACCTGTGGGGAAGAGTTCATTCCATAACTTGCACAGCACACCAATACGCCATGGCCGCCTGCCTCAACGCCGCCGCCAGACTCCTAACAGGCTCAAAGAAATTTGACCACATTTCACCACACCTGAAAGCTCTGAACTGGCTCCCTCTTGAGGCCAGGATCCAACTTAAACTGGCTTGCATCACTCACAAGGCTCTTTACATCAAATCCCCTGCCTTTCTCGCCACAAAACTCGTGGTATCCGGAGGAGCCAGAAACTCCCGGTCCTCCAGAGACCTCTTGCTCCAGCCTCTGCGCTTGCGAAAGAAAAAAACGTACAATCTGGCTTTCTCTGGGGCCGCACCAAGAATATGGAACTTACTCCCGCCCGCTATTAGAAGAATTCCGTCTCTGGCATGTTTTAAAAAGGAGGCCAAAACCTTCCTAATGGGCAAATTCCTCGCCTAAATTCCTGCATTGCATTCCCCTCAGCGACCTTGCTTTATATCCTATGACTGCTACACCTTGGATTTACCAGATGCTACCCACACGGCACCTCCGCCCATCCCACCCTTGGGCTCTTGGACTTCTCGCTCTTGTAAAATGTATGTACCTGTCTTTATCCCAAATGTTTCTAACCCCCTCCTATGTCTTTTGTGTGCAACCTATTAATCCTGTAAAGCGCTCTGATACCCTAACGGGTCAAGTTCGCGCTCTATAAAACAGAAAAATAAATAAATAATAAAAGTGGTGGTTCTAACAGACCCCTCAACCTCATGCCCTCGCAGGAAAAGCCATTGTTTCCACTCTAAGTTAAAGGCATTGTGGGAATTCTAGTCAGAGTGCAGAATAGTAAGTACCAACACTACCTCTCATGCAATCACTAATACAACCTTGCTACACTCTCACACCCCTAATCCATAACGTAAGCCTCTACACTAATGACAACCTACTCGCAAGTATGCTAACTGATGGCTATCACAACTCATTCCATTCTTTATATATTCATAATCTCCCACATACTCACTCTGGTACAGTATTCTCTTTAACACAGCTCATGTAGGAAACATTATCAAACAGGTGTCATTATACATTTGGACATCAAACCACACAAACCATATGTATAGACCACATCTATGAAGTTACTTATAGCAATGTAAATCCCACTCACTATTATCACATTTACAAAACAAATACTATCTCTTTTAATCTCATACAATATAAAACAAATAATGTATTGCATTACAAGTTTAAAATGATGAATCCATGTCACTAGAACTACAATGTTCCAGTTCTGCTTTTGCAAATCACATATCACTGCATTGTGGTATTTTATTTGTATTCATGTTTTTAAATATTGTGCAATACTGAGCCTGCGTCAGTCTGGATTTTAATGTTAGATCTGAGAAGACTCGGGGCGTGACTAGGAGCCCATAGAAGATGGCGCATCCGGGTAGACCCAGGAGCTCGGTGCACTCGTACGGCTCTCCCTGCAGCTTCCCCTAGTCCAGAGTGAGCGCTCTCAGATGCGATGAGACCTGGCATCATTTGTTGATATTTCCTCACTTTCGCCTCGCACACAAAGCTCTGTTCTAATTGATGGCTCGAATCTCCTCAGCGAGGCGGCCGTCATTTTCCTGAACAGCTGCTGCGTGCGTCTGTGGAATTCCTTCATGGCTCAGTAAGCCCTGTCAAAAGGCAATAAATTCTTCACTTGAGGGCTCTCCAGTATGCTTTGCTCCTGTTTTAGAGGCTTTTTATTATGGATTTAGCAGCTTACTTGTCTCTTCAGGATTTTTTCCTCATGCTCATGTTGTGAAATCACTTTTTTCCTCAGAATTTGTTTTTCTTTTTCTACATGGGCAGTTCCTGCACAATCCTCTCAACTATAATATTGAAGTGTGTGTTTTTGGGCTGAATTGTTAGTTTTTCACGACATATACGTTTTCACGTTTTCCCATATACCAGTACATTTATGGGGCGTTTGAAAAAAACAAATACCTTACTTCCATCCTCTCCCCATAAGTTTATTAAGAACTCAACTATTTTTTCAAAATTTTCAAATATGGAGGATTCCTTGGTTGCTCTACATAAAGGTAACCCTTCGTCTGGTTCCAACGGTACTCCTGTTTTATCCACTACTGGGAAGGCTACTACCGAACGTCTGAAAAAAGACCCTCCCTCTCCTACAAAATTTCCTCCACCTGTTTCAATGGAGCTCTTGTTGGAAGAGATACGTGCCTTAAGACCATTTATGGAAGAAACCAATTCTAAATCGCAACATCTCACTGATAAGTGGTCCCAAATGGAGGAAAGGCTGAATACAGCAGATCAGAGAATTACGTCCTTGGGTTCTGCTAATAGTAAAATTCAATCTCTTCAAAGCCAGGTCTCTTATCTTCACCAGCAGGTTGAAAATTTGGAAAATAAAAGCAGAAGGAATAATCTCTGCCTTTATGGTTTGCCCGAAGGATCAGAAGGCTCTGATCCTATCATTTTTCTGAAGTCCTTCCTTCCCAAACATTTGATTTTGCCTCAGGATACCCATCTTAATATTCAGAGGGCTCATAGACTGGGACATCAGTCAACATCCCCCTCCCGTGCACGCAGCCCAAGAGGAGTCATCATGTACTTTCTTGAATACACTGACTTCCTCAAAGTCCTTGCTGCTGTCAAGTCATTAAAACGTATTTCTTGGTCACGAAACCCTCTATTTTTCTTTCAGGACTACGCTAAATCTACTTCTGACATACGGAAAGAATTTCTTAACTTGAGATCTGACCTTCGTTTACTTGAAACTTGTTTTGGCCTATTTCACCCATGCCAGTTTAAAGTCACGTACAAAAACAAGACTACTACATATGAGGATCCAGTTAAATTGAAGAGCTTTATTAATGCATGTAAAATTGAAAACATGCACACCTCGGGTCCTTCTCCTGTTCCCTAAGTGATACTCTTTTATGTTACCTTGTTTTCTCTTTCAGGAATCTTTAACTCAGAGTTCTGATTGTTACATAATTGTTGGGTATAATATGTTCAAATTTCTGCTGCTCCATATAGTGTTCAGAAGTCTTCTTCTCCTTCAACATTAGTATAGTCATGATTACAGTTAATATTGATTATTAATCTTTATTTGCTTCTCTTGCAGGTATATCACTCGTGTTTGTGGTCTTCCCCATATTATGTAATATGTGCTGTGCTCCTCTTGTACTCTCCCCATGGACTCTCGACGTGCCATCTGTTCCATGTGGCCTCATCCCCCAACCCTTCCTTGGATACTGTTCTTCATAGGTATGTTTTATTCATCAGCTTTTTGTCATCAATGCACTTCTGATTTTATGGACTATTTTCTCATTCTCAATATCTCTTTCTCTTAGTATTCTATTTCTCCCTTTTTCTTCCTCTTTCTTTCATGCTTCTAGACCCTTTTTATCTATGCTTTAAGATTTTTTGTTATATCAATGTCATGATATGGTCTACAGGTTTTCTTTTTCTTGTTTGGCATGAATTGTTGAATTTTTTACTTTTCAAAAGTTGTTTATGTCCTTAAAAATCATTTCTTGGAATGTCAGAGGTTTAAACTCCCCTATTAAAAGACAACATGTTTTATCGTACTTGGCGCATCTAGGTGCCAGTATAGCTTTAATTCAGGAGTCACACCTCCCAGAGCAGGATACTCTAAAACTAAAAAGATGTTGGGTAGGTGACGTTTTGTTTTCCCCAGGTGATGGTAAAAGGAATGGAGTTATTACGCTATGTCATAAGTTGTTGTGTGCTAAACTGGTTTCCCAGGAATCTGATGATGTTGGTAGATGGTTGTATACTAAACTGTCAATTGGGAAGGTTCCAATCTCTTTGTTAAATATTTATGCCCCTATGGTCAATGACTCCCATTTTTGGTCTGACCTGAACCAGATTCTTGTTAAGTATCCTGAAGAAAATGTTATTCTGGCCGGTGATTGCAACCAGATAGTCGACCCCTTTATAGATCGTAACTCCACGGTTACTTTTTATACCAATAAATATCCACAAATTTTGTGTCCAAATTTTTAAGCAATGGAAGCTCATAGACGCCTGGTGTCTTTGCAATCCTACGCTGAGGGAATACACTTACTTCTCTCCTGCCCATCAAACTCAGTTCCCTATTGATTATTTTTTTGTATCACACAATATCTCACAGTATCTACGTTCTGCAGCTATTGGATCAATTCTAATTTCTGAGCATGCCCCTGTTTCCCATCAATAAGATCTGCCTCTCAGTTCTCATACTCCCTGCAGATGGCGTTTTAATAATTCACTTCTCTTAGATCCCAACTTTACCTCCTCTTTTGAGTTGTTTTTTCAGGATTATTTTCACTTTAATCAAACAGATAACTTGCCCTTTCATAATATTTGGGATGACTTTAAAGCAACACATGTGATTTTATTATCTCATATGTTTCTAAGAAGCGGAAAGCATCACAGATTCATACAACTGACCTTTTAGCCCAGATAAAGAGACTGGAACACTCCTTTTATACTTCCAAATCAAAAGATTGTTTATCTGAACTCATTAGTACTAAACTCCATTTTAACAAAGAATCCACAGAAAATGTTTCTTTGTTTTTAAGAAAATCTAGTGCAAAATTTTACGGTGATCAGAATAAGGCAGGCAAATTATTGGAAAATTACCTTAAGGTTAAGAGCAACAAATTTAATATTGAATCAAGTATTGATGCAACTCAAACGCCGAGATATATGGATTCAAAGATTTTGGATGAATTTGTTCGATATTATGAATCCTTGTATACACCTGAAAATTTAACTTCTGACCTCAATATTTCTAAACTTCCTTCCTCTATTCATAGACCTGCAGATAACTGTGTTGACCTCTCATTGTTGGAAGCTGATATCTCATAATCCGATTTACACATTGCCCTGAAAACACTAAAAAAAGATAAGGCCCCTGGTCATGACGGCTTTACTGCTGAATTTTACTCGCATTTTGCTAAGTTACTCCTCTCCAAATTGCTAAATCTCATAACCTTTTTCTCACTCTCGGGTTCTTTTTCTGGTACCTTTTTGGATGCTTTAATTTGTCTTATCCCTAAGGAGGGTAAGGATCCTCATTTTTGCAAATACTACAAGCCAATCTCACTAGTCAATGTTGACTATAAAATATTTTCTAAAGCTTTAGCCCTGAGACTCGACTCCTATCTTCCTGATCTACTTGGTAAAGAGCAACCAGGTTTTGCCAAAGGACTTTATCTTTCAGACAATACTCGTCTGTTTTTTTACATTCTTTCCAAATCTCCCTTTAAATCTGATTCTGCTGCGGCAATTGCTTTAGATGCAGAGAAAGCATTTGGCCGAGTCTATTGGCTCTTCATTGGTTTGGCTTTAGCCCAAAGAGTATTTCCTCATTTCTCTGCTGTATTCTGCCCCAAGAGCGGCTATTTGTGCTAATGGCCTTACCTCCTCTTATTTCTCCTTGGGAAGGGGTGTGCGTCAGGGTTGTCTGCTTTCGCCATTTCTTTTTACCTTAGCACTTGAAACTTTTCTATCCCGCTTGCGACAGAATCAGGATATTCATGGGATTCCCTTTAATGGTCTGCAGATTAAATTTGCAGCATTTGCTGATGATATCTTACTGCACCTCTCCCAACCCCTCTCGTCCTTGCCAGCTTTTTGCAAGAAGTTGCCTCATACAGTAATGTCTCCGGTTATAAGTTGAATAACGGGAAATGTGAAATACTGCCCCTGAATAAATTTACATTTAAAGAAGAATTCAACATGTCCAATTTTGCGTGGAGCCCTCAACAAATTAAATATCTTGGTTTGGGGTTCACCCCCTCTATCTCTTCCTCAGTTTCTATAAATCTAGAAAAATGTGTACAGAAATTAACCACTTTAACCACCAGATGACACCTGCTCCATCTCTCCTGGTGGGGCCGCTGGATACCATTAAAATGATGCTGAGCTCCATTGTATTGTTTACTATATCTAATATCCCAGTGTCCATACCTCTTAAATACTTTAGGAAGATTAACTCTATCCGTATTTCTTCCTTTGGAATCATCAAAAATCTTGCATGTCCTTACTCAAATTAACTTTTTGGAAGGAGGGGTTACATTTCCCAGACTTTCCCACCTATCAAAAGTCATTTCTATTATGCCAATCATCTAGATGGCTCTCTGATTCCACGTTGATGAGCCCATTATGGATGGATGAGGAGAAGTCTTTTCTCCTCCCTTTCTCTTTTAAGGAATATTTATCCTTCACCCGCAAGCCACAATCTCTTTCTATGCCTATTCTTAAGCACTCATTTAATTTATTGGATTCCACTCTTCATAACACTCCCACAGACATTGATACTTTTCTTAGATCTACCATTTGGCACAATAAAGATAGAGGGGTCGATTCCGATTCGGGCCGGAAATCTCTCCGACCGAGCCGGACCCGGAGAGATTTCCGACCGAATCGGACCCGTGCAGTCCGACCGAACGAGTCCGATGCATTCGTATGCCACCGGACACGAGTCGGTCGGACTCCCATTGAACTCAATGGGAGCCGGTCGTACAACGCGTACGCGGGCTCCCATTGCCTCAATGGGTGCGAGGCGGACAAGGGCGCTCCCTACAGCGAGTACGCCGCGAGCGCTCGCGGCGTACACGCACAGGTAGGGGGACCCATGGGTCCCCCTGTGTGCGCCTCGCACGGGTACGCGTACAGGGGGTCCGACACGGACCCCCAAAGTACGGCTCCGACAGCGAGTTCGAGTCGGACGGCGCGAGTCGGTCGGAGCGGTCGAGGTGCGCATCGTACTTACCCGGCCGGAAAACGTCTCCATTGCGCGGTGCGAATCGGGTCCGAGCGAGTCGGTCGGAGCGGTACGATCCGGGTACGAGTCGGTCGGAGCGGTCGGGTCGCCCGGACGAGTCGGTCGGCGACTCCGCATCGTACTCGCTCGGCCGGACCCGCGTACGATTCGGTCGGGAAAAAGGGCTCCGAATCGGATCCGGTAAAGCCGAATCCTATTCGGAGCCCTACCGGCCGAGATCGGAATCGGCCCCAGATTAGTTAATAATAAACCCATTTACTGGAAATTCTGGAGAAACAAAGGTTTAATCTGGGTGCACCAACTCTTTGAGCACGATACTTTCTTATCATTTTCCCAAGTCTCTCATCAATTTGATTTGCCCTTAGCATTTGAGAACAAATATAGAATATTGCATAGTGCCCTCTGTACCGCTTACGAACAAAGTAAACTTTCTTTATCTTCAGCATTATCTACTAATAATCTCTGGTTTACTCTGTTGCCCTCTTCCCCAAGTGCATCTATCATTTACTCCTTCCTACTTCCCTCCGTTTCTAACAGAACCAAAACAAAGGTGGGGTTAGCCTGGTAGTCCGACTTCAAGGTCGACTGGTCAATTCCTTTCTGGGCAAAAAGTTGGAGTAAAATCAGGAAATCATCTAGGGCAGCAAATACCACACAGTCCCTTTTCTTTATATATAACAGACTTTTACTGACTCGTATTCTTTTGCACACAATACATCCAGCTACAGTGGACACATGTTGGACATTCTCTTTGCCACAGGCGGATTTAAAACATCTACTTTTTACATGCCCTTCTGTGATGCACTTTTGGACACAGGTTTGGGCTCAGGTCAAATCGATTTTTCATACTGCAGTCCCTTTTTCTATTTCTACCATCTTTTTAGGTAGCATATCTGATGCTTGGGACTCAACTTCTTGTGACACTCGTATTTTGGATTTATTGTTGGCAGCGGCTTTCCAACAGATCGCCAAGAATTGGAAGGACTCTACTAAGTTATAATTTCAAGCTTGGTGGTGCGCGGTTTGCTACAATCATAGACTGGATACAAGTTATATCTCTGCTATGTCTCTAGTTCTGAAGCGCCAGATCTTGTGGTCTCCCGTTACACAGTTCTTAGACGACAGTGCACAACATTCCTATGCACGCACACCCGCCCAACAGGAAGTTCTTCAACCTCCTTGACTTTCCTTCTTTCTTCATTTAATATAATTAAATACATTGCTTATTAATTCAGTTCTGTATGTACATTCCTATGTAATGCATTTGTTTTCTTATGCTTGTACTACCAAACGTTTCTTGTTTTAGACCATATATAATTCTTCTTTTTCATAGATGACCTCTATTGCTTAGTTATGTATAACTTATGGCTTATTTATTTGTACTATGCTGTTCCTTATCCTTATGCTTTATTATGTTCTAAATAAACTAATTTTAAAAACTAAGATCTGAGAAGACACTGATGATTTCCATAGTACCCTCCCATACATATGTCTAGCTATCAAAGCCCAGGTTTAATGTAGCTGAGGACCTCAGTCATCTTGGTTTTTCCCTGCCATATAGCATTTTGCACCTGTTTGCAGTAAGGCAAACAGTAACTACTGAAAAAGTGGGTAGGGAACTTTGGTGCATTTGGTTAGGGAAGAGCCACCAGTCACCCTCCAGTAACTGGTGCCAGGAATAAATGTGGGACTCCTAAGCACATCCTCAGAACTCTTTACTGCCTAAGGAAAAACAGAAGGACAGCACCTGCTCTTTGAGACCTGCGAGCAGACCTGAAGAGCTGGACCTGCTCCCACTTGTTATGAGGACAAACAAGTGGACTCGTCAGTTGATTGAACCTCTGTTTGGCTACAGGGACACAATAACCTGCAAGAGGCCTTTTTCCTGAAGTGCATAGCTGACGAGTAGCATCTTGACCTCACTGGACCCTGTTGTTGGCTTCCGCTGACACTCTGTGAGTCTCGACCTGCTTCCTCTGAGGTATTGAGGGCCTTGGAGGTTTACTCTGTGGTTGGTTGAGAAAGTCTGGAAACCTTTGAAAACCTTTCCCCCAGAACTTCTGATCTTCAGCGAGACTAGCTGGAAAAACTATCTAACCAGCAATTCCACTGCGCTGGATTAGATTTCAGATTTGCCCCGCTTAAAGGTCCCTGAACCTGCAAAAAGCAACTAAGTCCCATTCTGTATTGGGAGTTAGAAAATTTCCAGCAAGAAATCTCCAAAGATCCAGAGAGACAGGTGGTCCAACTTGCCTCAGGTGTTTGGCCTTTAGTTCCGCAGCACAGCCTCACTGCAACATGCTCAGAGAGGATTTTTCATCTCAAAAAGTGACCATTGACTTACATTGGGCGCTTTATTTTTCTTGGCGCTTTTTCATCTCAAATCTTTAAAAATTCATATCTCTGATTACCTTTATTGGATTTTGTGGTTTAGATGTCATTTTGCTTACTAAAATGTTCTCTCTTTTTCATAAATTTGAGTGGTATTTGTATTGTCTTGTGTTTTTTGACCTTTTAACTCTTTTTAAATCTTAACTGATTTAAGTTAAGTTACGCCTTTCTGCTCTGTACCATAACAGCCAGGGGTTGAGCTCAGGTTTAAATTACTAATGTTTTACCTCCAGTACATCAATAATGTGTACTTAATATACTCCACTAACATTAATATTTGCTAAAAACAATTCTACATTTAAGTGTTGAGACAAAGTACTTTACCAGCAAGGTAAGTTGTGTTTTTAAAAACAAAAGTATGACATTAGTAAGGGCATGCAGGATCACCCTTTGGCATGAAGAAACTGTGTAGTCAAACAGGCCAACATCAATCAGAGTGACAAAGGGCCTAATTTAGATCTTGGCGGGACTCCTGTCGTCCCTCCATGGCGGCAGTTACAAGTATTCCAGGGAGCTGACGGAGTCCTGGCCGCTGTATTTAGATGTGGACTGGCTGAACCGCCATCTGCTTCGCCAGACTGTTTACCATTGTGTAAGCACCGCTCCTTTGTCGACGCTGCTCACTCTTCTGATGGCTAACAGTACTCCATCACTGTCAGGTCGATGAGTTTGAGCTGAGCTGATTTAGATTTCCCTATTGTGCTGGCATTGTCCTAGCAGCCGTATCCTGATGGAGTGAGTCCCTGGTGGAGTGGAGACTGGTAAGTACCACTTTTATAATATGTCACTACTCATATAGGTTGTGTTTGGTCTAAAAATAGATGTAGGTAATGTGTCATGCCCCTTTTTGTAAATGTAGCATAGCACACATACAATATGCACACACTATTGAATGTACACCCACATGCACAACAAACACAACACCTACAACCACCACAACAAAAAAGAATTACCAGTGTCAATACAGGTGTGTTAATTTTACCTTGATAAGTTGTAAAACAAACATTAATGCATTGCACACAGGCAGAAAATTACATGTAAGGGAAATGTAAAAATACACGAGGCTAAAGCAAATGTTAATACACCATTTATAGTACAACGTGTAAAAAAAATGTACCTTTGGTCCTGGCGACAACGGAGTTGATTAGTGTTGTGGTCAAGTTGTAGCAACAAAGGACGGACCTAATCAATGGGGATCAAGATGGAAACAAACGTGGAAACAGACAAAAGGATATGTTTTTACCTCATTTCCTTCGATTCCACCAACTTAAGTATGGAAGTTTCCCCACCACATTTTCCTCGACAGAAAGGCACCTCATGATTAACCCAGAGGTAATCCTGGCTGGACTCCCTCCCACAGCTGCTTTTTCCTATGAGGCGGAGTCGGCAGTACTCAGACTGTCTTTTGTCCATGGACCCACCATCATCTAAATGTAGTGGGTAGACCGCCAAGTAAGTGGGCAGTGAAACAGTCGGAAAAATGACGACAGGTCCAGATCAACCAAGATCTAAATCGGGCACAAAATGCTTTACATCCATGGTGTCACTATGCATGTTATGTTTTAAACTGAATGCTGTTGAAAGGGCACACTCTGATAGTTCTTTTTCTCAGCATGAAAGTGTAAAGGGGAGCAAAGTCGTTAGGGAAACAATCAATTAGCCAATACTTCCTTTGAGTACATAATAACCCACTGACAACTACTGAAGGTTGGTTAATTTATTACAAAGTCAAAAATAACTGAACATAGAGACACCATAACACAAGTGTATAGAGATAGAGGGATCAGCATGAAGCCAAATCTGCGCATCCAGTACAGACGGTGCAGCATATGCAGCACAATCAATTCAAGAAGTAGAATACAGAAAATCAGGAAGCATGAGTCCAAATTTCCCTGCATCGATTGTTGGTGGGTAAAAAGCATTAAATCTATACCTACTAACACTTACATCCCTAAATAATCATTTTCAGGAGGAAGGGTACAAGGTGTCAGCCCATGGAGTCTTCCTAAGAAGTTTCCCTCGATCAATGGGTCAAGTAGCATAAAGCTACAAAAGACAGAGCTCATTCTAAGATGATTTCTCTTGTCGTGTAGTTCCTATAAAACCTATACAGGAGCTGCGCGTTTAGACAACATACACTGCCGTCTTGGTGTCCAAACTGATTCCAGACACCCCCACCGAGTATGTTGGCCTGTATACCAGCGAGCTCACAGTGCCACTAGAAACTACTCTTACCAAGGAGAGAATAGTTCTTGGCAACTATCGAACATGACAACCCTGATCCCTCAGAATCGTGGAAACAGTGCAATACTTTTCGCTCAGTCACCCGTGCTCATTTGGTCTCAGAGAGATACACAGAATAAACGATATGGACGTTTTTCAATAAGCATTTATTGAACACTCGTCATTCTAGTGTAAAATAGGTGTGCTGAAACAACCACTAGACAGAAACAGATATAAACGAGTAAAAGCACTAAGAAGGTGAAAGGATGGTAGATCTCTACCATTCTGCTATAATCATAAACATAGGCAAGTATATAAAATACATGACAATAAAATGCTTACTCCTACGATGCTAGCCTAACTGGATGTACCTAAGTGTACCTAGCATGTATGTAGATGTTAAGCCAAGAATCCCTCTAGGATAGAGTCAACCCCATTACCTGAAGGGAGAAACTGTGGGACCCCATCTTGGTTTTGAGTTGGACACCCCGCAAGAGATGTTCAGACCACTGCGAGCTGGAGTATCTGCATGCAGGAACCTCAGCGTCTCGCGTCAGTGTGTCGGCATGGAAGTCCTGATCTCCTCTGACTATCTCAGCAAGATTTGATGTTTATATACCCGAAGGTATCCCCAGGGGGTTCTGCCTTGCTGTGCCACTGTCAGACTTAGGATGACGTCGGGAATGAACCTTGTACATAGTTAATATGCAGGAGATGGTAGTCCTGCTGAGTTTCCAAGAATCCAAGGATCCTCATGCATAATGTATGAGGCTATTGTTCAGGGAAAATCCCACATTCTGTAAGCATTACTGTAACTAGGTAAAGGGTCAGTCCTAGCAGCCCGTGATGTATGTAGTGTAGGGGCGAATATAGGTGAAAGGTTGGGATGTTACCCTGGCCTATATTGGGGTACCTATATGGTATATAACACTCTCTGAAGGCAAGAAAGAAGAAGTGGTGCTCTATCCCTAATTCCAAAATACAATTATTCTCAGGTGGCACTCCCATGGTGCACCTTGGATCATGCTATCCACTCTCGGTACAGTCCTGAAGGAAATTTTCCACAATGTCAATGGTGTACCTTCCTTGATACAATTTATCCTTCATTTCCAGGCCTTCTCCTGTGTGAAGCACAACGACCTTCCTTTATCGACTCAAGCCACGCGATTGTAACTTCTTCTCTCCTTGCCTGACTAGTAAAACAAAGACATTATTCTATTTAAGTGAGCGCTTCTTCAACTGCAACACAAAACGTGAGAAAGAACAAATTCCACAGCACACATGAAATTCAACTGTTAATTCTAAAGTAAGAGTTTCAGGGACTCGCATTTCAGGCCTACGAAATTCAGCTAACATAAGAAAACAGCATATAAGCTTTTGCAAATTCACATAACACTAATGCAATTTCAACTATTGCATTTATCTATATGAAATAACGTAATCAATAAGCACATGTAATACATTAATATTTGTCAGTTGCACAACACGAGTTCTTCATGTTAATGTTTCCTGCTAATTACATTCACTTTCTATGTTAATTCTCCATGCTACTTGTCAACGAACTGAAATACACTACGTATTCATGTTAATGCATTTCAAAATACTTACACTTCCCATTAATACAACAAGTGATTATATGCTGGTGCACTCTAAACGTGATTATGATGCACCCCTACAATTAAAATGAAATGTAGGCTTCATCACTGTTTTCATGTCGTGTGAGTTTTAGAACATGGAATTATCAGAGTCAATGGAGGCCTTGGCTGTGGAATTTAACTTTCCAACTGTTAAGTCAATGGGGAACGTGCCGTTAAACAGATCTCACTGCACTTTATTTTCACCTGACACTGATCGTTGTGGAGTCTCTCTGCATGTGGTGCTGCAGTGCCCTGAAGATCCAGACACTCGTCAACTCCTTGTGGAGCTCCTGCCGCGCTCTATGAGGCGGTTTTGTCTCCGTCGTGACTGGAGTCCTTTTTGGCTGTGTTGTGGGGGCAGTGAACTTGTCCCTGCTCCTGGACTTGCTGTTGCACCTGATTGGTGTCTGCGGCCACCTCCGGTGGTGGCGCCGCAAAGCCCTGAAGACCCAGATGCCCGTCGATTCCTTGTTGAGGTCCTGCCGCTTTTTACGAGGCGGTTGTGACTCCTTCGTGTCTGAAGTCCTTTTGGCTAGAAAATGGTGGCTGTAAGTTTTTGTCCCTGCTCCCTGACTTGCTGTTGCGCCTGATTGGTGTCAGCGGCCGCCTCCGGAGGTGTGGAGCTTTTAGGGCACTGTTGACCCCTGAAGCAAGACATGTTGCTCTCTATTCTGGAGTGCTCTTGTCGCGCGGATGCCCTGGTTTGGCCGGAGGTCTGCCTTTAGTGGTGTTTTATGCCTCCTCCCTGACAATTGCTTCCACTCCTCGCTCTACAAATCTGCTATGCCAGCTGCTCAATATGAGTGGGGGAGGCATGGCCTGAGTCTGCTGTGCCCGTTTTTGGAAACAGTTTTTGTGCTTTTTGTACATTGTTTTCTCTGACTTCTTGTTATGGTGGAATGTGTTCCTCCATTTTAGGGCAATTTTCTATCTTCACTCTCCTCAAGTAGTCTCCTCCTCAAGATGGGGGCCGAAGTAGGGTTTGAGAAAATAAACATAAGACTTGCAACCTTTCCCCTAAATAGACAGTTTTAGAAGGACTTTTTACATCTTACCAGTGTTGAAGTTAAGTCTTCCCTCTGAGATTGTTGAAATCAATCATAGGACTTACTCACCTTCCCTCTCATTTGAAAGTATATAATTCTTGTAATCCACGGCCCAGGGTTCTAAATGAAAGATAGGATCTCTCACTCGTTCTCACTTAAGCAGCAGCCATCTTGGATGGGTGCTTGCTCCTGGTCTAGGGTAGCAATTTACAGTGCACCAAATGCTTTGCATCTAGAGGTGGGATATTCGACTACTCTCTGGTGACATCTCAGCATCGAGCAAGTGTATCATTACACAGTGCACCAATTGCTTGGAATCTAAAGGTGGAACATTACACTACTGTCTGGTAACATCTCAACATCGATCACTAGCTCCTATGACATCCTGGCACAGGTAGGTCTGAATGCTTTTAAGATTGCCTACCCCCTAACCTTTCTAAGAAAGCAGCAAAGACCTTCAAACACAATCTACTCAAATGATTCCCTGAAAAACTCATCTCTGATACCTATTTCTGCATGTCAAAAGGTGTTGTGGTTACCGACTTAATTTTCTACACTACCAGAAGAGGTCAGTGGAGAAGAGTCTTAACATCAACGCTTCGTTCCAAACCAATGAGCAAAATCCCTTATGGTTTCCGAATAACCATAATACCCTCACCTGACTTAAATGCTGATCTTGCCATATCCCTCTACAACAATGGAAACATCCTTATACAAGCTTCTGACCGGAATCTTGAACGCTTTGACTGAATCTTTATGAGGATTAAAAATACTCTTGATAATATAGTCTCTGCTAGTCTACCTAATCAATGTCTCCCCTCAGCTGTGGAGCCTTTCGTTTCTTCCTCCTCCATCTCTATCTACTCAACCTCCCCCTCACTCCCCCGGTGTCGTTCTGACAAATTCCTCAACACAGATGGTGAATGCAATACCAACAAACCTAACCAAAATGAGTGCTCTTTCTACCCCTCACCCAGCCTCATACTCCAGTACTTCATCCTCGAACCCTCAACATACTGTCTCCTCCCCCAATACTTGCCTCCTCACACAGGATAAAGCCATTTTGCCCCCACCACTCCTCTCCAAGGGGGAGTCTGTTCAACTAGTTACCCCTAGACCTGCTGTCCACAATGCCAACCCTCCCCCATTGAGGATAATATGGCTGACTTCAAGCTGGATCCCGTTCCCACCCTCAATACATTCCTTCGCACTTTAGAGGAAACTATTCTGCCTTCCAACACCCCTCTCCCTAAGGGGTCCCATCCACTGTCTATTCCTAGACCGGCCGCTGACAGTGATAGCTTGCCCTACATTGAGGATAAATTGACTGACCTCAGGCAGGATCTCCAAACTGTTAAGGATAACCTGCAGACCCTCTTACATTTCTCTTTGAAGATGGAGACGTTTTGGAAACGCTATCCTACCCTTTAGAGTAATCAACCCAGCCCTCCAGCAAGGGATAAATACCACAGGAGGGAATTTTCTTCTTCCAAAAACCCACTCAGCCTACTCTGGAAAACACGGCCTCTTCGGAATCACCACTCCAGGCCCCATAGGTCTACTCACCATATGTCTGATGATGACACTCTCTGCCTACTTCTATCTTACAACAACTCTTGCAGTGTCTCCTCACACTCACCACTCAACATCCAAACTATTACCTCTGACCCATTTAGAGAACCAAGTGTTAACCTGAGATCTGTGAACAAGAATAACCTACTACTAGTCGTCACTTCTCACCTAGAAGCGGTAGCAACTAACTCGCACATCAAATCGATGCTTCTCAACTGCAGGTCATCAGTGAAGCATGCAGCGGATATTTCTGACCTCATCCTCACGCAATAACCAGACCTTCTTATCCTAGCTGAAACCTGGCTTAATGACACCTTCTCCCCAATTCTGGACATTTTAGTCCCTCCCAAATATGACATTATCAGACTCAATAGACTTGTTAAAGTTGGGGGTGGCATTGCGTGCATCTATCGCTCCATCCTCACTTTGAGACAGGTTCAAACTGCTATGATGTCCTCCTGTGAACACCTAGACATTAAAATCTGGAACAATGGCAAGATAGTCTGTTTGCTCCACATGATATATCATCCCCCAGGTGACAATCTGTTCTTCATCGAGCAAATCATGGAGTCCATTGCCTCATATTCTGACCAACACCCCAACCATATCTTCCTCTGGGATTTTAACCTACACTGGAATGACACAAATTATCCCTTATTGTCCTCCTTCAAGGCTTTCATCTCCGACCTCAACTTCACCCAGGCTTGCAAGGGACCCAACCACAACAAGGGCTCCACCCTTGATCCAATCATAGCTAAAGATAACATCATACAACTGGATGACATATCACCCTGTGACAGTTCGAATCATTACCGAATCTCTTTTCACATCCTGGAAAAGGTTCTGGTCAGACAAGGTCCACCGCTCAAAACCAAACAGCTGGCTTGAAATCTGAGAGACATCAACATTAATGATCTAACATCCATTAGCAATAATCTACTTCTGCCACCCCCTAACATGACTAACCTGGATGACCTTACGGATCATTACATCCACACCATGACAAATATTTTCACAATTGCTCCGAAGCAATTCAGACGAATAGTGGTCAAACAGTCGAAACCCTGGTTTAATGGCTCACTAAATGAGGAATGTTGCAAACTAAGTCTTATGGAGAGACTATGGAGAAACTCACCCTCCATTACAAACCTCAAACAGTTAAGGATGACTAGAAGTTAATTTAACAAGCATGTCCGTAGTGCCAAAACTGATCACCTCAGGGCACAGCTTGACAATGCCAAAAATCGACCCAAATCATCAAATAACAAGCTAACCACTCAAACCAACCAACTCTCCGCACCCAAGGTCTCTTGCCCCAGTGGGGAGGACTCCTCAGCACACTTCAGTGAAAAGGCAAGAAAAATTGAAGTTAAACTGCAACACGCCTCACCTAATCTGCTGCTTCAGACCTCCCTCTCACCATTTTCTCAGCCAACGATAGCGAGAGCACCTACTTCCTACTCCACAGATTACCCTCCAAAAAACAATGCATCATGGAATTCCTTTTTAATTCCAGATGATGTAGAGCTGCTCCAATCTATGGCTTCTTTAAAACGTTTCAATCACTTCAACGATATGCTACCCGCCAAGTTTTTCAAAGAACTCAAATTGGCCATTCTTCCACTCTGGTCCCTGATTATTCATGAATCTCTCATGCAGGGTAGGATTCCTGATTGCCTCAAGATGGGTCAAGCCACTCCCATTCCAAAAAAGCCAGATGCAGACTTAGCTGATCCTAACAATTTGCATCCAATTACTAATAACATGACTTTGGCCAAATTGCTTGAGAAATGCATTCACACACAGCTCTGCAACCACATTGAGAAGTTTCAACACCTTGACCTATACCAGTCATGTTTCAGAGTGGGTCACAGTGCTGAAACAGCCCTAACACACATCAATCAATCAATCAGGGAATCTTAAGGCACGCTACTCACCCGTGAGGGTCTCAAGGTGCTGGGGGAGAGGTGGGGTGGGTGCAGCTCAGGTTAGCCAAAAAACCAGGTCTTTAGGCTCTTCCTGGAGGTGTGCAGGGTAGGGGAGCATCTGATGTCGACTGGGAGTTCGGTCCAGGCCTTGGCAGCGACGTAGGAGAAGGCTCTTCCACCTGCTCCTGTTCTGCGGATGCGCGGGGTTTCTGCCAGGGCAAGGTTGGCTGAGCTGAGGTTTCTTTTGGGTGCGTGGAAGAAAACTCTTTCATTGAGGTATTTGGGTCCAATGTTGTGGAGTGATTTGTAGGCGTGGGCGAGTAGCTTGAAGGTTACTCTCTTCTCTACAGGGAGCCAGAGGAGGTCTCACAGGTGTTGGGTCATGTGCTCCTGTTGAGGGGTGCCAAGGGTGAGTCTGGCCACGCTGTTCTGGATGGTCTGGAGTCTGTGTAGCAGGGATTTGTTCATTCCAGCGTAGTCCAGTCTGCTGGTTATGAGTGCATGGGTGACTGTCTTTCTGGCTTCGGGGGGGGGATCCACTTGAAGGTCTTGCAGAGGATGTGTAAGGAGTTGAAGCAGGTGGAGGCGATGGCATTGATCTGGCGAGTTAGGTGAGGGTGATGATGCATTGAGATCTCTTGACCAGAATGTACCCTGTCTACTGATCCTTCTTGATCTGTCCTTAGCGTTTGACATGGTCAAACATGAAAACCTGATTGTTCTTCTTCAAAAAAGGATGGGGCTATCAGGCCCTGTCTTAAAATAGTTTGCCTCGTTCCTACGAAATAGAACACAAAGAATCAAAGTTAACCACTCCCCTGCAACCAGTACCCCGGTCTCAATTGGAGTGCCTCAAGGCTCCACACACTCGCCCATGCTTTTCAACCTTTTCATGGAACCATTCTCTGAAATTCTGAACAGCTCTAACATTCAATACCATATGTATGCTGATAACACTCAATTGTATTTAAAAATCTCTTCACCAGATGACATAAAAACTCTAAACTGTGTGCTGCAAAAAACTCAACAATGGTTAAATCGTAATCATCTTTTGCTAAATACTCGGACGACAGAATTCCTCCTGATTGCCCAACACAATCACTCTGCACCCACTCAAGACTGGCTCAAACAACTTACATCTCTCAACTGCACCCCTCATGTTGTTGACTCTGCGAGATCTTTAGGCATAACTCTGGACAAATACTTGAATATGCAAGATCACATCAGTGCAACTACAAGAGGAGCCAATCATCAGCTCAACACATTAAGGAAAATCAAGCCATTCTTGCCTTCTGAGGACATTCAGTCTGCAGTCCAATCCCTGGTTATCTCACGCTTGGAGTATGGAATGTGACCCTAGCTGGGTTACCTAACGCTAGATTGGCACCTCTAAGAGCCACTCTGAACTCTGCAGCCAGACTCATCACTGGTTCCAGAAAACATGACCATATCACACCAGACCTAATTCAACTAAACTGGCTATCTATCAAAGCAAGGATCTGTTTCAAGATTGCCTGCCTGAGGCACAAAGCTATTCACTACAGCACCCCCGTTTACCTGGCAAAATAACTTGAACTATCGGGTTCGAATCGGACCCTTAGAAGCTCTAACACCCTACTGTTGAAACCTCCCAAATTAAAAAAGAAAAGAACCTACAATTGTGCATTCTCTGGTCTTGCACCAAGAATATGGAACACTCTTCCTCCCGGGATCAGATCAAACCCCTCTACTGCCTCATTAAAACAAAAGTCAAATGGTTACTTCTGAATGACCATCTACAGCAGTAGTCCGAAAGCCATCTTAACTAACTTTTATTCCTGTTGACACTCTTTGATGCTTCTGTTCAAAAGTTGTAATTTTGTCTCTCCACGAGCCCTATAAGATTTGTTGCACTTCTGGTACTTTACATGTCCCACAAGATGGGTTGTTACCTCTGTTCAACGTTGTAATTTTGTCTGTCCACGTGCTCCATAAGACTTGTTGCTTTTCTGGTACCTCACATGTCCCACAAGATGGGATGTTGCTCTTATTTTTTTTTTTGTATTTGTGGTTGTTAAGGTCTTTTTATGGTGTTGTATTAATGCTTTTACCTCCTTTCGCTTCCACTCCTTTGTGCAGCGCTCTGATACCCATACGGGTCATGTTCACGCTTTATAAAACTATTCAAATAAAAATAAAATAAATACCAATGACCATAAATGTCTTCTTTTGTGGACTGGGTACTCTCTGACATTTTGAAAGGAGTAACCTCTACATTCAATACATGAGTCCTGAGTTACCTTTAGACAGAAAGGTTACTCAATATTAATGTAACATATAAACTATACCTATAATTAGAAGACCTATATTTGAAAAGGTACTTGTATTAAGATGGAGGGCCCGTTCATCATATTTTCATGGAGTAACTTGGCTAAAAAAGCAACAAATGTCTGTGAAAATAGGACCTAAATGCCATTGCACAATATTGAGTGATGGTCAAAGAAAAAGTAACATACCCTTTCTAAACAATAAGAAACAAAAAGATTTTCGAGGGTTTGTAAGTTATTTGACATTTTATTGCCTCACAAGTTAACAAATTTCCCAGCCACCAGAATTTTTTTTACATTGCATATCACATACCTGGAATAAGGTGGATGGTATTTCCGTCACTGCAGTGAAGCAGTAACATGTTAAAAAAAAAAGGTCAATCTCCACCAAATGCCAATTTCCACCAATGTATGTTAATAAAGTGAATAATATATAGACATAAATATGTTTGTTAGCTTGAGTGGTTTAAGTACACATGCTTATTATTGTACTTTTGTTTCTTTGTTTTCTTCTTTTACACTCTGTAGGTCAGCCGCCAGGACAAGAATAAGATCTGGTGGGCCATTACCAGTCAAGTGTTCCAGGACTGGGTTTTTAAGCACTGCAGAATCCACTTCCGGAAAAGGTGGGAGGCCCTTCATTGGTTGACTAGCTTCATCCACTTACAAACCTGGGAATGTCCTCCCATCAATAAAAGCAGGTGCCGCGTTCGCTGACCTCCAGGATGCAGCACATTCTAGCAGTGGCCTATCCAGATTTAGACAGAGAGCTGAAGCCCATGGATCAGTGACAAGGGGGTAAATGTATTCAGCTTAAAAAATGCATGTTGTACACAACCATTCTTTCAAGTTTTGAGGTTGCAATTTTATATCACAGTTCTAGGAGCCTCATTTAGATTTTTGCGGACAGGTCATTCCATCACAATCATAACGGATATCCCATCCACCTTTTTTATAAGTGCCATAGGAAATATTGCACTTGGAATAAGACAGATGGGATGTTTGTGACGGAGTAAGCCACCCGCCAAACTATAAATGAGGACATATGGGGTCATTACGATGGCAGTGAACCCGGCACTGGCAGCCTGCTGGTGGCAGATTCACCCCCATCGCAAAGCACTTTTCCACCCGCCAGATCACGTTGGCGGGCGGTGTGCATGGCGGGCGGAAAGTCCGTCCGCTACGGGTCCGACTCAGGCAATCTTTACGATTGCCTGGCAGACCCACCCCGCATCTACAAAATGGTGGCAGTGCCTAGTAGGCACCGTCCGCCAGATTATGATGCTGCATCCCCGCCAGCCTGTCTATGGCGGTTCAACCGCCATTGACAAGCTGGCAGGGATGCACTTTGGGGCCTCGTTGCGGGCCCCCCTCGTGCAGGGGCACGTTGGATTTGCACTTTGGGGGGGCACCATAGTTCCCTGCACTAGGTGGCAGGCACCGCATGATGCCTGCCACATAGTGCAGGGAAATGCACAACATGCATTTTTAACAATGCGGCGGGTGCTGCAGTCAGCACCCGCCGCAATGTTAAACATGCACAATGCGACCGCCACAGTGACGGTCGCATTGTAATACCATGTGCGGGACCGCCGCCATATAGGCGGACGGTCCCAATCCCCGGGACGATGGCGCGTAATGAGCCCCATAATCTTTTTAAAGAAGTTATTATAAGTACCATACGATATATTAGAATTTGCCCCACATTTTTATTGCGCTGGATAGCTATACCATCACAAATGTGACAGTCATCCTGTCCACCTTATTACAAGTAAAACAATATGAAATGCACTCATAAATGCAACAAGGCACACAGGATAATGCTCTCATTTGTGATGTAGTAACATAACTGTAAAAATATAAATGAGAGTGACACAGTGGTAATAATGTAGTTGTGACTTTGCTGACCCCGTATAATTTACAGATGTATTATGCCCTCTAAAATATATCAAACCTGGACTTTCATTAGATTGTTCTTGAGACACCTACTCCTGTGATGCACTTAAATAGTTGTGTCCATGCTCATATATATACTAAACATGATGTCTTGCCTCAGCTGTATTTTAATGTAGATTGTGTGACTTGGATATTGCTCCTTGACCAGTGCTTCAGGCTGTATTTTGTATAGGACATCCAGGTCCTGGTCAATTGTTAAAAAGGTGGCCTAGGCACCAACATGCATCAAGTTTAATTTTTACTTTGGTTCATACAATTGAGCAAGAGTGAAATCAGATATGTAGAAATGTGATTGCTGACCATGGCATACAAGTATACACCATGTGCTGAATATTGGTGTCAACAATATTTTAAAGAGAAAAAAAAAGGAATATGTGCCCAAGCTCAATTTTGCCATATAGGGTAGTCCTATAAAAAGATGGCAGATGGACATGCAGCATTTTCCAAGAGTATGAAAACACATGCACCTTAAAGGTATGTCAGATGTGTGAGTTGGGTCCTGTTTTAGAGTTTGACAGACAGATTACTTTGTCACAAACATGTCAGATATTCCGTCCACTTTATTATATAATGTAATTTTAATAAGGTTGATAGAATATCCTTGGCATTTGAGAATCACAATCAGACCATTAATGATGTCACATTGTGCACCCTTTTTTGAGATAACATACTTTATGTTTTTCACTTTTTGTAATGGGTACCTTTTTTTATTGACCTCTCTAGTATGTAACTGATGTGTGCATAAATATGTGCTTTCTGCTTCCTCCAGCATAAGCAATGTAGTATTTGGCCCTACTTTCAGGCACCCGCAGGAGCTCCATAATATTATTGCAAACTTCTCAAAATTAAACTTTACAATACATACTGAAATGATAATGAAACAGTGTCTTAAAAAGCATTAGCAACACCTCTATAATGATGGATGAAAGCTCAGTGAGATTGAAAAAAACAGGGTGAACACTGAAAATGCCTCAAGCTGCTGCTTGTTGTCAGAGTTGAGAGGAGATGTGGTGTCGAAGCTGAAGCGGGCTACTGGGCTGGACCTTCAGGAGTCGTCGATCGGAACTGCTTTAGAGCCGGAGTCAGACATCATGGAGCCGCTCAGCGTTGCTTGGAGTCGGTGAGTGGAAACTTGCAGGAATTGCAGGGAAGAGCAACCTTTGACCCCCCCAAGGGTCCTTGACCTTTAGGACAGGCAAGGGGGGGTAGGACTCACTGCTCCAGAGGCATAAAAGAAGCAAGTAAGGGCCAGACCAGGTTCTGGGTCTGGTCAAGAAAAACAAGTGAGGACTCTGAAACTTGTAGTCCTGAAGGTTCAAGCAGGGAACCAGCCAACAGGTTCTTTGAGTCACTCAGGAGTCTTGGAAGAGACAGCAGGTCCATTCTCTCATGCAGCAAGGCAAATAGCTGTGCAGTCTTGTCTTCTGGTTTCCAGTCCATGGATGATCTGAGGCAGTCTCTGAGATGGACTTTTTTTTAATCTAGGTACAAACCTTTGAAGCGGGGGGCAGAATATTGACACCAAGCCCTGTCCTGAGCAGGTCCACTCCCCTCCTTCAGATATGCCAAGATTTCAGGTCCCTGGTGTGTTGGTCAGTGTGTGAGTGGGAAGACAGTCCATACAAATGTAAGTGGTGTGAGTTTCAGCTCCACCCCCTCATCCTGCCCCAGGTGTTCACCACTCAGCACACCAAGCCCCTATTGTCTAGCGTCTGGTTCCAATTCACAACCCAGAGATAAAGTCATCAGCATGCCAGGCAGTGAGACTACACCCAGGGAAGGCCCTTGAGACTAGATTCAGAAAAATAACAACTTTCTAAAGGTGGCATTTTTAACATTAGGAGCTAAAATCCATTAAAGAGGATTTAAAATTCTAATGCAAATGAAATACTTTTCTAGCTGCTCCCATTCTGATTCTAGACTTTAGTGGTTGCACAAAGGTGAATCTGTGTTAGTCTATGGGAGAACCAGGCCTTGCACACATAGAAAGATCTTGTGATTGTTTTTGTGCAGGAAGGTTTTCCTTCCTGCACAAAATAAACACCCCTGCAAAAGCAGGCACTCTTGCACCATGGTGCAGAGGTGCCTGCATTGACGCACGGCAGCCCATCATGCACCAGCACAGGGGAAAAGGACAGGTATGTACTGTATCTGATAGATATGGTGCATTCTTGCCCTTTTCTTTTGCCGTAGGGCAGTGCAGCAGGAAGGCCTGCGACGCTGCCCTATGGCACAAACTCATAAATGAGGCCCTTAGTCTCTCAGTAGGAAAACTGACTGATGCGGATATAGAAGCAGGGTTTCTAGTCCAAGAGGAGCACCAATTCCTTAATAGATCCAGTGCCCATACATCTGCATATATACATCACCAAAAATTCATACATATCCCAGACTTTATTGTTTAGGACGAGAAGATTACAAGAAAATGTGACTGGTTTTGCCCGTATGAAAGCCTTCTAACACACAATTGTGGCAGTAGCCACAACTTTTTGCCCCACTACCAATCTTTTGAAAAAGGCGTTGGACGGTCCACCCGAGAAATGCCCTAATTTCTTTTAAAAGAGGAAAAAATATCAAAGGCCATTTTGTTAGAGGGCAATCGAAACTCACTCCTGTGTCCACTACCTCACACCGGGGAGCTTCTCCAGTCATTGCCCACTTCAAATGTGTCTTGCAGTGTATGAGCACACAGGTTCAACACAAAAACCTTCAGTTACGGGTCCATTACCTTTCATTTGAAAAGTTACACAAATAGTAGCACTTGAAATGTAGTGTATGTGATCTGGCGCCCCCTTTCCCCTTTATCCCCCAACGGTGCTCCTCCATTACCCCGCCCCCCCCCACTAACTCCCCCCTCTCCCCCCCTTTAGGTGAACGCAGGTTTGGGTACTGCTATCTTAATTGTGCGTGCAGGGCCAGGCAGCCACTTTTACGTCCTTAAATGAAATGGTGCCGCCTGTGCTCCGGGCCTTTCTGATTCACTCACATGTGGTTCGCCCAGCTGTGCTCCTTTTCTGATTCGATCAGATGTGCTTATTTATCTCTCAACTGATGCGCTACATTCCCCTCTCGACAGAATAGTGAATGCGTGCTTCCTGCACCTCTTTTAGTCCTAAGTAAGTATGGATATACATTTAGACGGTGCAATCCCTGGCATTGTTCCCGAAACCTGACACTTAGATTAATTTGACCATCACCCATATACACAGGTTACTACCACAGACACTTGCAGTTATTGTTTCCCCCATATTAATTAAGCAATTACATGATCCTGGTTTTTCTCAAACTAAAGTCACCAATCATACAGCTGTTGATTTATCCTCGTACAGAGTATTACCATATGCTACCCTTGAGGTAAGCCTCCCTCCAGAGGACCGTTTTTACTTTTTAAATCCGTTTTTCCATACTTAAGTCCTTTTCATTCTTTTTGCCTATGGGGCTCCTACTCCTAAATGTCCTTGACCCAGTCCTGATGAATACCCCAGTTGAACATATTCTGAAGAAAAGACAACAAAAAATATCAATCATGAACTGCATCTATGCTAATTACAAGAAGTCATTTAGGGCCAGATGTATCAACATTGAATTTTGTGAGTCCATAATAGCGAATTTTACTGATTCGCTATTATGGAATCCCAAAATGCAATGTATGTAGGTTTCGCAAAAAAAATTGTGATTCCTACATATTCCTTAATAGTGAATCGCAAATTGCAATTCGCTATTAAGGAATGGGGAAACAGCCATCACATCGCATGAGTTACAACGCATGCGATTACAACACGGTCATTACAACGACCGCGTTTTTACATCGCAGTACCATTACAACGCAAGTCGTTACAACGACTTGCTCTAGGGGGCGCTCTAAACTAAGGAATAGTATAATTTACTATTCCAACACCTTCCCTACTGTTGGACACACTGGGGTTGGAATAGTAAATTATACTATTCCTAAGTCCAGCGCACCCCCTAGAGCAAGTCGTTGTAATGACTTGCATTGTAAAGGTCCTGCAATGTAACAATGCGGTCGTTGTAACGACCGCGTTGTAATCGCATGCGTTTACCAAATTGGTAATAGAGGGCCAAAAGGCCACCCTGATGCCCCCCAAAAAAAGTAAGTGTGCACACGTGGCGCACATACATGCCCAAAGGGCACGTGTGTGTGTGTCACATGGCACTTAGAAAAATGCAAAAATGTGCATTTTTCTAGAAATTTGACGTTGGTGGTAATTTACGATTCCTTAAAGCAAAGTCGCAATTTTCACCTGCTTCCTGCATTGCATTTAGGGAATCGCAAATTGCGATGCCCTAAATGCATTCGCAAAATAGGTAATCAGAAAAATTGCAATTCCCTATTTTGGGAATGCCTTTTGGGATGATACATCCCAAAAGGCTTTTTACCGTTCGCAAACGGGCCGATTCGCAGAATCGGCCCGTTTGCGACCGGTAAAAGGCTTGATACATCTGGCCCTTAGTCTTGAGTGTCATGTACTCTTGGACATATGACATTTTGCAGTTATGTTTTTTTTAAACCTATTTATGTGTGTTCCTCCACTCTCTTGTCACTCAAATCACATTTGAACACTTGAGCACTGCACTAGTTCACACATTTGTTTGTTTTTGGTAGCATCTTGAATGAATGTTGGAAGTAAGGTATTTTAATATATTAATGTATGTAATACATTCAACTGTTTGCATCTTTTGATTCAATTGCATCATCCTATTTAGATATAATCAGTTTGAAAGTAAGTCCTTGTTTGCCATTCCTTACAATTAAATAACAGTGTTTGACCTAAGTAAACCCAAAGTAATCCCAAAGTAATCGCTGCCTTTGTATTTCCTTCGCCATGTTAGAACAGTAAATAAAAAATGGAGAGCGGTGCATGCATGTGTCACAATGCATACATGCACATTTGCCACAATCCATTGCAAAACAGTGAAGGCGATGCACGGCCACATTGGAAGGGTTTTTCCTTGATGGATAATACATTTCAAAATTGGCATCCATGCATGGGCATACATCTTCACGCATGCACACGTGCTATTACCAAAAAGCATTGGCTTAGCCAATAGCTCGACCTTTTGATGCCAAGATCTATTGGCTTTACCAATGCGATTTTGAAGCTACATTTCCCATGATGAATAGAATTGGAAAACGCACTGAGGAATTTTTGAGAATAAACAATGTTTTAGCAAACAAGTGTAGAATTTTCAATTCTATTAAGGACTCGGAGGCGAGGATTATGCTTTCTCTTTCTTCACTGTTTATTAACGTATTTTCACAGCAGCCAATTAAAATTCAGACATTTCAAAAACTAGGTTTTCCAGTAGTCCACCTGTGATGTCATCCATGATACACCAGTCAGGCCATGCCTCTGCCGATATAATGACCGAACGACATATTAATTCCTCTTTCTCTGCCAGTGACAGCAAACAGTATTACGAACTTGGTTATGCTGAGAACTGATTGAACTGGACGAACCCAACTGTCCACTCAACTGACTAACTGGAGCGGAATCTCCTGCTGGAGCATCTGGTAACCAGAACTTGAACCCAGGGTCAACCCGGTGGAACACGCCTATGCTGTTTTCCGCTCACAACCTGGAAAAGGAAAAATGTGTAATTTTCCAAATAGCAAGGAAAGTCTCAACAAGTCTCATTAAGCTAATATCCTTAATCCATTAATGAAAGGAGTCCAACAATCACGTTAAATCAAACATAGGGGTGGGTAACAATACCTCATGCAAAACCCATCCGACATAATTTGCAAGTTAAACCGGGTGGTATAATCCCCGCCTCCGAGTCCTTAATAGAATTGAAAATTCCAGACGTGCTAACTAGAAATTCTTTTATTCTGTGTCAGGATCGGAGGCTTCAGATTCTGCTCGTTTAAAACTTATCTAATACCACAGAGGCTACCTTTATAAATATGTTTGCAAAAAATGTCTTAAAGGTATAATCTGAGGACTAATCCGTGGACCTCAATATGTCCTTCAGTTGTTAACCCAGGAGAAATGATTTTGAGGCCATTGGTACATTGACCGAGTGGGCCCCCAATTTACTGGTGTCAATATCCACTTCCTCTAAGAGCCACTTCACCCATCGTGCTAATGTGGCAGAGGAAACTACACTGAAAGGCTTTTGAAGTGAAATTAATATTTGATCGCCAATAGAGCGGTGAAATTCTCTAGTACAATACTCATACTCCTTCAAACATTGCACAATACATAACTTAGGATTGTTCAGGAAGTACGGGTATGAAATTTGCCTGGATTCATTTTTTGTTCTTCTAGATAAAGTAAAAGAAACCCCACTGGGAGTAAATACTCTACCTGTGAAATCCAATGCTTTCACATCGGATACTCTCCTGCAGGACACCAAACAAAGTAGAATAGTCAGCTTCGCTGACAGTTGTTTCCTTTGATGGTCAGAATTAGCCGCCAACCGGACGTACTCCACCGGCATGCACAGCGGACAAGTAGGTCACACATTTGGAACTGAGTCTTGATTACACCATGGCAGAGCACATAAATCATGGCTGAGTGTATGTCACTATACACCCTTCGATGTGGTGCCAACAGGTCTTGGTGTTATATCTCAGCCGCAAGATTCTGTGGGCCCACGCGGACTACTGCTCTTAGCCTATGCTGCGCTCGAGTAGGTCACAGAATTGGAACTGAACATCGATTATTCAAAGGCAGAGTAGGAATCATTGCACGCAAGGAGAGGCATAAGAGGATGACGCGTTGCATTTGGGAGGAAAAAAGGATCATCATTCCGAGGTGATCGAACACTACCGACAACTGCCCTGATGTCACTAACTCTGTGCATCGCGAGCCTACGACACGTGGCTGTGGCCCACTGCTGACCGCTGCCTCCGGCCTACACTGCGGTCCAGTAGGTCACAGAGTCTTGAATCGTCAATGCCGGAGTTCATATCAGTGTACCGGCATCATCGCAGACTGCATCCCCTATCAGCCCCGGTGCCACTAAGTCTGTTCCCCGACATTCATGGACACTCTCTGGTCGTACAATGGTGGCGTTTGAGTCTATGGACTAGGGGGTAGTTTTCATCCTCATGCAGCTGATACCGAATTGGTGGTGGCAACGAGGCAGTCGCTTTCCACTCCTCCATTTGCTGCTTCCGGATAGCTTCTGCCCTCTGCATCATGCCCTGGAAGAACACCTTCCGCTGTCCCCGAAACACTGCGCGACATTCACCTTCGACATCGACGGGGACCCACTCAGTCTGCGTGGCCCTACCTCAGTGGACCGCAAGTCGCCGTCCCGTGGCGGTGTGTCTGTGCCTGCCGCTGTGCACCCGGGGCCACTAACTCTGTGCAGCTCAAGTCAGGGACCCTGTCTGAATGAATATTGGATGACCTCTGTGACGGTGGTCTTGGGGTCATCGACGCCATGTGGCCCTTCGCTGTCCGCTGCCTCCAGCCTCAACTGCGAACCACCAGGGCTCACACATCAAATCGAGTCCTGACCGGCCCGGACGTCGCATCACCGCAGGAGGCACACGCCACCATCGCCAGGGCCAACTCCAACCACCATCTGCCAGAGTCGAGACAGTGGTACTGGCAGACTGACGGAGTTGCTCAGACCTGTCGTGGATGCCATCATCTGCCTGATCCCCTGCTCAGCACTCCAGGTGCCACTGACTCAGTGCACCGCAACCAATGGACCGTTACTGATTGAGTTTTGTGATGTGGCGATGTTGCGCAGCAATGTCACCTCAGGCAGTGTGGGAGACCTGGGACGTTGATGAGGAAGTTGCTGCAGGTCTAACACACCCCACTGCATCTGCATCAGGAATATCCCGAATGGACACAATCCTAGTTATTTTCATCACATGAGCGCGCACAGCTCTAGTGTCCCAACCTCAGTGCACTGCAACTCACGGACACTTCTGTTTGTATGTTGGGTGACCTCTGTACTTGCTCCGGCTCCCTCCATGTTGCTCAGCAGTTGACTCTGTTATGCATGTGTTTTCTGTTTCCATTGCACTGGTGTCCACTGTTCAAGTTGTTGCCAGCACCGAGCACTCCGTGCGGGCTGGCTTATGCTCACCCCACACACATCCAGCACAGGCGTCACTGTACATGTGGCCCTGCCAATAAAGGGGCTGGACGCACGTGCCCGTAGCCAGTTCAACATAATATCTGCGTGTGTCTCTATGGCAGTGTGGGTCTCCTTTGTTGGGGTGTAGGTGGTCCCTGAAGGGTAATTGACACCCATGTATGTGATCTAGTTCGCCTTCCATGGGTTCGGACCACACCCGCACCTGTTCGGCCACCTCCTTTTGGCGTTCTGACACCTGGCATTGGGGTGCCATGTGTGGGTCGGTGAAGTGTTGTGGGCCAGCCGTGCTTGCGTGTGCTTCATGCTGTGTGGTCTGTTGCAGGGGCTGGGTTCTCCTCTAAGTAGCTTGTCTGCCCTGGTCCTGGTGGTGGGTTGCGTGGGATGTCCATGGGCTGTTGTAGGGCGTCGGTGTCGAAGGTGTGTTGGTCGTGTCCTGCATCACTGATGGGTTGTCTGGTCTGACCTGCTGGAGGTGTTGTTTGTCCCTCTGCAATGTGAAGGGGAGATGCATGTTGACATTGTGTTGACATTTATGTTGGCGCATTGTTCTTGTAGACATGCAGACTGTGTGACAATGTACATTGTGACTGTTTGGGCGGTGCTGGCAATTTGAGGGGGGACAGTGGACATTTGGACTGCATGACTGTTGTGAGGTTGTACCCGTACATATGCATCTCACAGTTCCCTGCTCTGTCAAATATGATTGGCCTGTTTCTGCGCATGGGCGGACCCAGTTGTGTCCCCTGTTCTGCAGTGTCGGTGTTGCACTTTGTGCCACATTGTTATGGGATGTGCTGTGATTGCCATGTGTGTGTGCTGCAGTGTGCCACAGGGATGGGGGACATGACCCTGGGTTATTGTGGGTGTGCAGTGTGCTACATGTTGTTGTGCATGTGTGCCATTGAGCCCATCTCCCCCCGTCCCCCCAGGACCTGTTTGTTACTCACCCTGTTGTTGTTGTGTCAGGTCCTCTCGAGCTGTGTCCGTACTCCCACCTCCTTGCACCGTCTCCACACTGATGGCTGGCCTCCATTTCCTCCAGCTCCTCCTGTGGCGCAGGACTCCCACCTCCTGTCGCCGTAGCTGCCTTCCTGTTGGCAGCGGCTTTGGGCCTGGTTTAGGTTTTCACGTCATGCCAGCGCCTCTTGGCCTCCTCCATTGGCCTCCTCGGCACTCCGGTTGCATTCAAGGTGGTCTGAATGTGGGTCAGTTGCTGGTAGTGTTCTGTCACATCCGTGACGCTGGTCTTGTTTTCCTACGGACTGCACCCTGTCTTCCTCTCCCTCTTCTCCTTGGCCTTCCCCGACCCCGTTGGTCCTTGCTGGTGGTCTGTGGGGCTTGTGGGGTTCGCGTTGGCCTCTGCGCTGGGTCAGGGTGCATCCATGTTGCTACGCACTTTGGATTGTTTCTGGTGTGTTGTTTTTGTTGCTTCTGTGGTGCATTTTCCCGCCAGATGCGTGGGATTTACAGGCCTGCCGCTGGTTTTTGCTGCTTTTTGTATCGCGATCGGCCTCATCGCAGCTTTTTTGGCGTTCGTGTTTTGCATTTTTGCGGCGTGGCGTTGATTTTAACGCGGTCAGTTGATGCGTTATCTGGAGACTACCGCTTGGTACCGCTGTGTTGTGAATACTTGGTTAACACGGCATAAATGTCCCGCGATAGACTGCGATGTTGAGGGTTGCGTTGTCACTTTTGCGATGGTTATCACACGTTCTTGAGAATATGCCCCGTAGTTTTTGAAATGTTTGAATTTTAATCGGCTGCTGTGAAAATATGTTAATAAACAGTGAAGAAAGGGAAAGCATATTCCGAAGCCTCTGGTCCTGACATAGAATTCAAATACTCATGGCTCCCTTCTGAATTGCTAAAATTGAGACGAACTAAAGTAAAAGCTATATCCCAAGGTCTTTGTTCTGTCCTGTTTTACAACATTAGGATTTTTTCGATTACATAAGACAATGTAAAATAGAAAGAACTGTTTCTCCAAAAACTACTTTTTCAGAATAGAACTCAAATATACACACACGCCAGCGCCTTTGGTACGGTAAATAGAAATGTGGTCGCTGTAACAATAAATATTTAAGTATCATTCTTATAGAAAAAGCTTTTAAAGGTATGTAGCTGCTGAGTGAAATTAGCTTTTAAAATATTAGAGCATGACTATAAACCGTGCCTGTGCCTGCATAAACCAAGTGCTTCATGGAGTACTTTGAATTTGTTTTTAGTTACCAAGTCAGCCCTTTCATAGTTCCATTAAATTAACAACATTCATTATTTTAACTGGTGGAAATCGGAATAGACTTTGACATACAGTAAAAAACGCAACGTTGCACTGTTAAAAGAAACCCACTTATTACATTCATTTTTGATGGACAGAAAGTCCATCGACAATATAAAACATATTAAACATTAGAAAAGCATAACACGCATCCAACCTCTCATTCTCAATAAATCCAGAACTATTTCACTGTGATAACGGTTGCACACCAAAAAAATTCTGCGGGCATTTGCAATGTTAGTCATTATGGGGCATATTAGCAAGGGCCATTATCTCCGCTTTTTTGGCTTTAAGAGCCAAAAAAGCGGAGATAATATTACCGCCCTATTACCAAGGCGGGTGCTAACATGCATTAACGCATGTTAGCACCCATTTTCCCTACGCCTCGCTCTGCATCTCTAATGAGATGCAAAGTGGGCGTTCCTTCCCAGGATAACAGGAGAAATGTCGCTAACCTACATTTCTCCTATTATCAAGCTGCAGGCGAACATGCAGAGCGATTAGAAAAGTAGCGCTAACCGCGGTTAGCGCTACTTTTCTAACGCCTGCTCTCAGTATGACTTAGCCATGATATCCAATGGGAGGTGGATATCATGGCTGAGTATGTCCTGCCCTATCAGCAAGCTATCGCCATAAGTTGTGTGATTATCGCTGGATTTCCAGCGATAATCGCACATTTGGCAGTTAGCGCTTGCAATTTTATCACTGTTGAGATGAGCGTTGCTGATAGCACGCTATCACAGTGATAAAATTCAGCGTTAGTCCAGCGATAATTATCCTCACGCTAAGCGCGCTGAGCGATAATTATCGCCGGACCTTAGTAATATGCCCCTATGTTTTTTGAAGAGCGCAGGAGTATCCAACATAGGTCCATGAGACCAGATCCAGCCCAGATTTTCGGGATAATCATTGAATATCTAAGTCAATTGAATTCAGTGAATATACATTTATATCATGCTGATATCCTGAAAATCTTGCACGGTTCATGCTCCTCTGGTTTCATACTAGACACCAATGGAATATCAAGAAGATTTTCTTAAGCTTCAGTAAAAAACTTGGTGCTTGCCCATGTAGTATATCTCTTGGCATACGTATGTCTCATACTAGTGGGTCTTTGTATGAACTAGCCGTCTCTGTTAGGGGAATATGCCTTGCTGCTTAAGTTCCTATGTAGTTCCAGCAGTCATTTTGAGCAGTTAGCCATCTAGCCGCTCAGCACTCTCTTGATGTGCCGGCTGGATGAGAGCCATGTAAACTTCAATGCTCTTCGGTCGCGCAGGTGGCTATGTTAAAAAGACTTTGGGGCATATTAGCAAGACCGGCGATAAAATTATCCTGCACATCTAACCTGGGCTTCTATTGGAATTCTATAACGCATATTAGCAAGCCCATTACCGCCGTTTTAGCGGCAGTTTCCTGCCGCTAAAACGGCGATAATGTTATCGCCGGTCTTGCTAATATGCCCCCTTAATCTGTAAAAATTGTGGGGCATATTAGCAAGAACGGCGTTAAAATTATCGCCGTTTTAGCGGCAGGAAACTGCCGCTAAAACGGCGATAATGGGCTTGCTAATATGCGTTATAGAATTCCAATAGTAGCCCAGGTTAGATGTCCTGCATATCTAACCTGGGCTTCTATTGGAATTCTGTAACGCATATTAGCAAGCTCATTATCGCCGTTTTAGCGGCAGTTTCCTGCCGCTAAAACGGCGATAATTTTATCGACGGTCTTGCTAATATGCCCCCGTGAATTTTCTGTCTGTATGTTTAAATATTGCTAACGGTGCAACATGTCCATGTCTTTTTTTAATGTCGTTTTACTTTTTTGAGTGATGTACATAATTTGCTCTGAAGTGATTTTTGTCTTACTCACACCTCTGGGCCACACTCTAGCCATCATTTTGGGCGGGGAGCAGCTGACCCACTCTTCGATAGTCATTTTAGGAGTTTAACTGTTTTGCAGCTTGGGATGGTGCCTTATAAACCTCATCGCACCACGACTGCGAAGCAGACGTGCCTCCAGTAGGCCGCTAGCCACTGGCCATACAACCCATTTAACATCTCAATCGACAACTACAAAAGGTAACACAAATTCCAGTTTCTATTCACCAGACTATTTCCTCCTACACAGGCCACCCTGTAGCCTGATGTCCTACAGATGAGAAAAATGAAATATTCTGTCACTTTGGGGCATATTATCAAGGGCTTTATCGCCGATTTAGCGGCACTTTTTGCCGCTAAATCGGCGATATTTTTAACGCCCTATTAGCAAGCTGTCGCTAACAGGCGTTAGCGACAGCTTTCAGGCGTTAGAGGCCGGGAATTACATCGCCTTGCATGTCAGCGATATTTATCGCTAATGACATGCAAGGTAGGCTTCCCCACTAAAAGCGACTGTAAACAGTCGCTAACACCACTAACCCCTATTATCAAGGCAGGCGAAGCGATAAAATAAATCGCGCTAAGCGCGTTTATCGCTAGATTTTAACACCTGCTACTGACTATGACTTACCTGTTTAAGGTATAGGAGGTGGATTCTAATGCTGAATCCACCTTAGCGTTAATGCAAGAATATCGCTGGTTTTCCAGCGATATTCTCGCATTTTGCCGCTATCGCTGGAAATATTATCGCTATGGAGATAAACCTTACTAATAGGGTGTTATCTCAGCGATATTTTCCAGCGATAGGCGGCGTTAACAGGATTCGCGCTAAGCGCGTTTAGCGATAAATATCGCTATTCCTTGCTAATATGCCCCTTTATTCCTTAACATACATATCTGTAACGGAGCAAGGAGCCAGACATATCCTGTTTGGACTTTTTGTTAGCCTCAATGAAAAATCCCAAAATTCTAAACTGCACTGATGCACATGCCTGTGCCCCAGAAAGAAACCAATGTTGTTTGTATTTTTTTTTACGCTAAGGAAAAAAAAACTCCTGAATGCTGGGGGCATAGAACTGTGTGTCTGTGCCACCAAAAAGCCAGACACTTTTTGGATTTTTTCTTTGGTTAAAAAAATCTAAACATCCTTCAGCTTATTCTTCTGAAGCACAGACACACACATGTATGCCAATGCAAGGAGTCAGAAGCTGTTTGGATAATTAGTAACCTACGGAAATTGAAACTGGTTCTGACTTCATTCTGGGGTACAGGCATTGTCCATACAAGGAGCAAGAGACGTTTTGTGTTTTGGTGAGCATGAGAAAAATTCTAAACACCATATGTCTCCTTGCTGGGTAACAGATGCACACATCTGTGCCTCAACAAGGAATGAGAGGTTGTTTGTATAGTACTTAGCCTAAGAAGAAATCTGTACAGCACCTGTACTTCAGACCAAGGAAACATCAAAACAGACTTTAATTGCTACATGGAACATAGATACACTGTTCTGTGTGCCAGCAAGGAGGCAGAAGCTCTTTGGATTATTTTCTGAGCTATGGCAGATATGCACAGTGTTAATAGTTTGTTCAAAAGATCACGATAACCAGAACCAGCAACTGAGCCATGGTTTACAATGCTTTTCACCGTGTATCGAATATGTATCACTTCATACAAAAATAAAATGAACAAAAATTGGGGGTTAATGTAGGCTATGTCATTTTGAAATATAACCAAGAATCTGAGGTTAGGGCAAGGGCACAGTTGTACAACCGCGAACTATGGATTTCCTATAATGACAGGATATTCTGAGGACGTTTTTGCAAAAGTATTTTTTGCATAAACTGACTTACAATAGAAGGCAAAAAATATTGAGAAATTCAGACATAGTAACAAAGGTACTACCTTCCTGCATTCCCAAATTTCTCTCCATTAAAAGAGTAGCCCACATTTGTAATGCACAGGAAAAGAGAGGAACAAGAATGTGACAGTGAAAAGTGACAGTGGAAAGTGCAAGAAAGAAGATTGGAACTAGGTTTGATTTTTGGGATATGGGTAGCTGCAGTAATTGGGCCTGGGGTTGACCAGTTCCTAGGGAAACCTACCAACCCCAAAAACGTCTGCCCATTAGAGCCTCAAGAGTTGAGAGTGGTGTGGAATGCTGGGATACACCACGTTTCTTACCCAGAGAGCCATGCATAGATCAAACATTAGTTAAACAGTAGACGTGCATACAAATTATGTTACAAAAAGTTGGGGAATTTGTAGGAAACAGCTAAATTCCAACCACCCACCCTTCTGCCGATAAAACAGTCCATTACATGTGTACATAGGCCTATTGTAACTGACAGGAACAGGCCACATCTGTAACTAACTAAAGTCAATATATTGTCAAAATGATTTTCAAATGGTCACAATTTCAGCAATTCCTCTCCCATGCAATAGGCCCACCTACACATGTGGAGTTTCGTTTTTATCAGGAGAAGTGTGAGACACTGGATGGTAGGATGATTGTCAGGTATTGTCTGGAAGTTCTGCTGTATTCTGTTGCAAAATGGAAAAAATTGTGATTTTTTTCGCTCGACTGACATTTGCAGGAGATTCTGGGTAGTGAAACATTTTCAGGTTCATACAAATCACGTCATTGTGGAGTCCTTTGTGACTCTAGTTTTCAGAAATGCCTGGGGCCATGTTGGTTCCCTGGGTACAGGCAGACCCCAGACCAAAATATTTCCTTGACTTCCCTTATGGAATTGCCATGTTTAACCCAATATTATTCAGGTCACAACTGATCCTCTAGCCCCCCCAAAAAATGAGCCCAGTAAAACTTGAAGGTTTAACTCACTACTCCTCTGCTTAGTTATGTTCTGTTAGAAAGAGAGGGCCTGATTATGATGTTGGGTGGCGGTCCGTCCGACATCTGAGGCTGCAGTCCGACCACTGCATAATGATGCAGTCGGTCAGAGCGCAGCGGGCGTAGAGACCGACCAACATCTCCGACAGGCTCAAGGAGCCCGTCGGAGCATCCGTCAGAGTGTAATCCCTACAATGGCAGTGGTGCCTGCGGAGGCACTATCATAGGGATTGCGATGTCCTTTTTCCCTCTGCCTTTACATGGCAGTCTGATTGCAATGTAAAGGCGGACGGAATGGGACTTCGGGGCCCATAGCAGGGCCCCTGTCCCCCATGGACCTCTGCTATGGGTCCAGGGAGGCAGATGTGGTGCCCCACCAAACATCCATGCACCGTGTGCCAGGCACCATGTGGTACATTGGCGGTCAGACGCTCGTCCGACCGCCATCGTAATGAGGGCCAGAGTGTTAGGAGTCAGAAATCCCTGTAAGGTTAATCTATTTATCTGCATGTGATGATAAATTACAGCCTCACTCTTGTGTCCTGAATCAATATGCACACATGATGATTGGTAACTCACAACTATATGGTCATTTAATATGCAGTACATGTCTACATAAAGAATGAATCAGAATGATCACGATTATTAGAAACAACTCAGCAGAAAATTAGGTTAAAGAGTTAGAAAATCACAATCGTGTTTCACCACAAATTCCTTAATCTATTTGTATTAACCCTGCCCAATGTATCTGTAATGGTTTCTGCCATCCAACCTAAATGGCTGTACAGGTCACTAAGCTTTATTATTATCAGTGGCAGAGACAGGTTTTTGTGCCAGAGGGGGCAAAAGAGTGAAGCAAGTGAGCCATAGGTCTGCAATGGGGTTCAAAGAATGATGTGGGGTATTTTCCCCCTGAAACAAAATGGCTAAAATAGTACATTTGAGAGCATAATTTACACAGTTGGAGGCAGCATCATAGAATACAGAGTGAGTAAGGCAATGAGGATCACTGAAACAATATCATGGTAAAAAATATTGTTGACAAAAATATTGTATCAAAAATATTGTTTATCACAATATCATGTTCCTGTACATATAATGGTAACTACGAAAATATCGGAAAAAATATAATTGAAACTAATATTGTTAAAAAATGTACACAAATATCAATTTAAAAAAAAAAAATAGAGTTTACATAGTAAATGTTAAGTATTTTAACACATAAATTTGATACAATGTAAATTAAATAAATGCCGCTGATATTTAACACTACATATAAATATATACTTATGTGAGCATCTATACAAAGGTTACAGGGACATTATAGTTAGGAAATAGAATTCAAGAAACCTTGGAACTTCACTAAAACACCAAAGGTTGCAGGGACGTTATAGTTAGGTTGAGATTTTACACACACAAAACCATAGAAATTCAGCAATTATAGTTATCTCGAGTAACTATAACTCATGCCCTAGGGTAACTATAATTCAACATTTTTAAAATGTATATACAATTATTTTAATGTTGAAAAACAAACCATAATTTATAAACTAATATAATTTTATTGCAAAATAATGCAATTCATTTTTTTCTGTTTAAAAATAAATGCAACTTTGATTTAAAAATAATTTAATTGAGTTATTTGTATACATGCCTTTTAGTAACTTATAATACGTAATTAACCGATATAAACATTAAACTTTAGATGGATTTAATTTGAAAAAAATATTTTAAAATAGTTTAAATGTAACTTAATGTACTTAAATGTAAAAATATATATATATATATATATTTTTACTTGCCTATATCTTTGGTGCCATTTGATGAATCTTCAAAACATTTTCCAAAAAAAAGTGTGCTGGTGATTCTAGTTGTACATGGAAAGTTTTGAGGGGATCCGTCAAGTGGGGCCAAGAAAAAGGGGGAGTCATCAAAAGTACGTTTTTCCTGTTAATTCCCATAGGGATTTTAGACATGACTACAGCCCAAACCGCTGAATGAAATTACACCAAATTTGGTAGAAAGGTAGATCTTGGTCCAGAAAGTGACCTTTTTGTGATTTTGTGTAAATCTGTTCAGTACTTTTTGAGACACTGACTGAAATCCAAATTTGTACATCTAGGGACGCAGATCCTCTTTGGATTCGTGAATCCACGCGCCAACAGCAATGCCATTATTGGCTTGCCACATCCTGAGAGGAAAGTTGCGGCCGCCATTTTGTTTATCAGGACTTGGTTCCTACCAGGGAAAGAAAAGTTAAAAAGTGATAGAAGGGGTCAGATTAGAGGTACCCTGACCCCATGGGACTAATGGAGTGGTCTGTGAGGGACTCCTCCTGGCTAAGGCATTGTCCGAAAATGTATTTTGCCACACTAAGATCCGCAGATCCTCCCAAGATCCTCTTCAGATCCTCACACACTTACCCACACACCCACTTAAAAACCATCATAACCACTCACACACCCACTCACAGACCCACACAGCTTTCACAGACCCACTCACTCACACACCCACTTACACACAACCACTCACACACCCATACAACCACTCACACAGCCACTCACAGACCCTCAAAACCACTCACACATCCACAGAGCCACTCACACACCCACAGAGCCACTCCCACACTCACTGCCAAACCCACACAGCCAGTCACACATGCACTCACACACCCACTTACACACCCACACACCCAGGTTGCAGGGATGTTATAGTTAGGAAATAGTATTAAAAACCATAGAAATTCACTGAAAAAGCCAAAGGTTACAGGGATGTTATAGTTAGGAAATAAAATGTAAAAAACCTTAGAAATTCATTGAAAAAACAAAGGTCAGAGGGACGTTATAGTAACTATAGCTCATGCCCTAAGGTAACTATAACTCATGCCCTCACCATGCACTGCTAATTACCACACATATTACATCACTCATGACATATTCTATGACATAATTGATAATATCACTGCAACATTTGCAGGTAAATTATTGATGAGAAATCTGTGCATGGCGGGGGCGAGTTATAGTTATCCTAGAGCATGAGCTATAGTTACACTGAGAATACGGTGGGTGCTCTGGGTGTGCGGCCCGGGGAGGGGGAATGCGTGCCCCTTCCCCCTTTAATCATGGGGCTGAAATCAAGCTGAGGAGGGGACCATGTGGTCCCCTCCCCTTTAGGTAAATTGCTGGGCCCCGGGGATGGGGTCTCCAAGGACAAAATTGGCCCGGGTAGGGGGGCTGCATGCCCAACTATCCCTTATTAACTTTCTGTAGGACCCAGTGGATGGGGTCCCCAGGTCTGAAATCAGCCTGGGAAGGAGAGCTGCATGCCCCCTCCACTTAAAAAATGTGCCAGGCCCCGGGAGATGGGGTCCTCAAAGCCAAAGGTGGCCTGGGGAGTGGGCCTGCGGGGTGGCTACCTTTGGGTGGGTAGGCCCACAAGACCAGGCCCCCAGCTGAGTGCAGCATATGGTTGGATGCTTGTGGGTGGTTGGCATCATAGCAACATGCCGCTGGATTCAAGCGCTCCATCCATCATCTCCTTTTGTTTGCTTTGTTCACCGATAAGTTGGCATGGTATGCCCAGACGTGGGTACCTTGCTCACTTTGCCACTGGATTCAAGCTAGCCTGGCTGATGAGGGTTGTTACCCCAAACCGGTCCCAGGATACTTGCTTATGGTGCAGGGAAGACCTGGCTTGGCAGTTTGGGCTGGACTGCTCCCATCAGGAACAGGGTCAAGGCTGATTTGCATATGGCTGGGTCTGAACAGGGGTGGCGCAGTGAGCTAAAGAATGATGATTGATTCAACCCTGATCTGTGACTGCGGGTGAGTGTCTGAAAAGTTTCAGCGCTCCGTTCATCAACTCCTTTTGTTTGCTTTGCTCGCCCTAAGTTGGCAGGATATGCCCAGATGTGGATCAAATATAAGACGGTAGCCCCCTATAACAAATAATTCTAGGTCTGGGTGCAGGGGGAAAAAACTGCTATAAGAAAATGATAAGCTCCCTCAAGCCTGTATTGCTACAATTTTGCTGATGCATGCTGTTGGTACTGACCCACTTCTGATAAGATATTCACATATATAAGGATTGTCTTAAGATCAATTTTATTATGTCTTCTTTCACATATATTTTTTCAAAATGTTTCTATTATTCCATATAGATTATTGAGAAAATCATTTAATTATTGTGGAATGTCTACTAGCACATTTCCGAAATCTTTTCTATGTATTGTGACACATTTATAAACATAGGTTTCTTTGCTTTTGTTGAAAACACAATGATGTCACCCAAGGTGAACCACCTACTCTCATATCCACCACTATCATTCTTGCTATCATTCACACTGTAACACTAACACACTCAGCATTCGTACAAAAGTCCCAGTAATCTATACATCAAAAGAGCCTCAGCAGTAATACAGCAATTGTTATCTGCTGTGGAGTTGTGAGCTGGAATCTGTTATCCAACAGAGGTCAACGCACGTTTCGGTGTGGGCATGTAACGCGCCTGTCACCTTCTTCTGGACCACACAACAATGTTCTGAATCAATTCCATAGGTGGGTATGATATGAAGACTTATGCTTATTCTGTGGACTTCCCTATTCCTAGGGTACTTTCAGTCTTTAAAGATTAAATGAGAATCCTGGAGTACAGTCTCCTAAGACGGTGCTGATGAGGGGTGTTACCCCGAAACTGGTCCCAGGATGCTTGTTTCCAGTCCAGGGAAGACCTGGCTTGGCAGTTCAGGCAGGACTGTTCCCATGAGGATCAGGATCAACACTGATTTGAATATGGCTAGGTCTGAACTGTGGTGGCGAAGTGAGCTGAAGAACGATGATGGATTCAGCCCAGATCTGTGACTGGGGGTGATTGTCTGAAAAGTTTTAACGCTCTGTCCTTCATCTCCTAGTGTTTGCTTTATGTGGCCTAAGTTGGCAGGGTATGCCCAGTCGTGGGTCACTTGCTCACTTTGCTACTGGATTCAAGCTAGCCTGGCTGATGAAGGGTGTTACCCCGAAACCGGTCCCGGGATGCTTGTTTTGGTCTAGGGAAGACCTTGCTTGGCAGTTCGGGCTGGACTGTTTCCATGAGGAACAGGGTCAAGACTGATTTGCTGGGTCAGAACTGGGGTGGCGAAGTGAGCTAAAGAACGATGATGAATTCAACCCAGATATGTGACTGGGGGTGAGTGTCTGAAAAGTTTCAGTGCTCCGTCCATCATCTCCTTGTGTTTCCGAGGTTGGCATCATAGAACATGTCATGACTAATGTAATACGGTAGGTAATTAGCAATGCATGGCGAGGGCGCAAGTTTTAGTTTGCTTTAATGAACTTACTTGAAATAAGCATAGTTTTTGAATATCAGTGGTTTTGTTAATTTAAAATGGCATGTTTTAACTGACATTTTCACCTAAATAAAATGTTCCCTTTACATTCGTTTTTTCCAGTGAACTTCAAAGTTTTTTTTAGTTAAGTTACATATTAATACAATTCCTAAATACATAACATACTTTAACCTTTGTTTTTTTAAGTGAATTACTATATTTTTTAATGTAAAGTAAGATGTCCATCACCATGCATGGCATGGGGCTGGGCACAGCGCCTGGTCTGTGGCGGGGTCATATTAAGTGCTGTAAACATACATGTTTATTACCTTATAAACAAGGACCATATCAACATTTTTTGGTTTTGTTGATGTAGATAATAACCAAACATGACCTTGAGATTTGCCATAGAAGCTTCCATTTAGATCATCTTGGTATTTAATATTATGATGTTGAGTTTAGGTGTTTGATGTATATATTTTAATTTAGGAGTTATTCCGTTATGTTTTTAAAGTTGGCACAAATACTGGCCGTAGTGAACATGGAAGCCACAAGCCAGGGTTCTCCCCAGTCAGCATCCACATACCAATACTTTTTTGTCTAGCTAGTAAATTGGTCTAACCTATGCATCAAGTTGAACATGAAGAAGTTCAACTGTTAATAATTATTTGAGTGGCTGCAGCCACTGGTTTGCCATGAGTACAGTGCCTTTCTTCCCCTTACCAAGTGGCTTAAGGTATGCTAACATATTCTATGCAGAGTATGGAGCTGCAGATGTCTATATACAATTTTTGTGATGTTCAAAGTGCTGCTTAGATCCTCTGCCTAACAGTCATCTTACACTCCATCATTGTAAATGTAGTCTTCTAAATACCAAAAGATCTTTGTTCCTATTATGCTGAGAATATAAGAATATAATATAAGTTTCACCGGGTTGGTAACTGTTCATAACCAGTAAGTAGTAGCCAACAAAGGCCAATTTGATATTACACTGAAGTAATCTCGCAACAATACTTAATGACACTTGTAATTATAAAAAGATATAGGTAAAGGTAGCCTAAAGAACAAGAGTATTGAGCCACCAACCGCCAAAACAAAAGCAAAGACCGGGCTCGAAAAATATGGGCTTCCAGCTCTCAATGTCACTGGCCTTCAAAAGACAACTGTGTCATTAAGAGCCCAGAAAAGCACTTCTTTAAGCTGCAGACAGTTATATTGAGATGCTAAAAATCTTATCAAACCACCAGGCACAACAATTACAAAATTAGCTTGCATATCACTTGGGTCTGGGCATACCAGTCCATAACCTAAAGAATTTGCATTATGGCCATTATGCTCCATATTGCGTGGGTCTCTACAACAAGAAGAATGTCACAGTGCCACTTGTGGGGACTGACAATTCTTAAAGAAAAACAAGGGGAACATCTTGTAGGCGGAATCAGATGGGGTGTGTGCGATGATGATCTTGAGGTCTACCGATCCATTATACCAGAATTCCTCAAATTTATATATGTTGTTTTTGGTAAAGCCATCATCAGGAATGATGAAATATAAGGCCAGTCTGTGATCGATCCTGGTGCATGGGGTAATAGGGAAAAAGTTGTATTTAGGCATTTCATCTCTCTGTGGTGCAGGAGGCGCTCAGTGTTGAAGGAAACGTAATCTGCTATTGACCGGTAGTTGGTGTAGAAGAGATGAGTTTTTACTCTTGTGCAGAACTTCACACACTGTGCGAAAGAGTTCCAGAGTGTATATCCTTGGACCTGTAGAGACCCAATGCCACAATGTGCATGTATTATTGCATTGTAGTGTGCGTTTGCATTGTGGTCATGTCATTTCTGTTTCCCTGAAGAGCTGTCTGGTATGGTTGAAAAGAGGCTAGTCAACTTGCGGTGTATGATTAAACTGGTGTATGTTAATATTATATAATCTAAGCGGAAAGAGTTGGGTGTCATGCATGAGGACCTGAAGATTGCTCCAGTCATCTTGTGGTGAAAATGTGGCGCTTTACCTAGGTATGTCTGTGGCACAGAAGAATGTAAGCTATATAGAAAATCACTTGACAATTCACACCATCTTTCCCTGGTCACCGTGATTGGAAAGTTCAGTCAGCAATAGATGGACCATACATGTGCAGTAATGCTGGCTTCGTGGAAAGGACAGGCTCTTTAGAATAGCCAGGTCATGAATTCTGTTCTTTATTCGGAGAGAGATTTACCTGTATCACAAAGAAAATGGTGAAAACATAGAAACTTCTGATCCCGGCAATATTTAGAAGTGTGGCCGTGCTAGAAATTAAGACCTTTCCCGGGTAGTAGGTGTGGATCTTGTGCTGCAATTAGCTCTGCCCTGCACCATGTACCACTAAATTGGTGATGGAGAGTGCCTTGTGGGAGATACATCTTTTCACAGGAGCCAGTGAAGAGCTTAAATGGTAGGGTGCTGTGTGATATGGCTCTGGTGGTGTTAAGGCTCCCTGATGGTAGTGTTCTGAATGAGCTAGAGACTGTGGACGATGGTGTTTGGGTGAAAAATCGATTAAAAAATATCGGGAGATAGAAATATTGGAAATTGAATATCATGACACACAAATATCTTGAATCACAAATATCGATGACAAGAATATCAGTTTTTAGGTAAGTAATATTGTTTTAAATGATATTGATGTTTATAATAATGTTTTCACTAATATAGTGGCTTAAAATATAGTTTTTCAATTATTTTGATGTGTTTTAGTTGATATATTAATTCTATGTGTTACTATTGTTTATATCAATGCTATTAAGTGATTTTAAAAATAGTTGTAATTTTGAGTGACTGAATTTTTTAATCAATGTTTAATTGTAATTTTTAAGGTTGTAACAGGTTGTTGGGTTTGTAGGGGATAGGGTGGGAAGCTAAATAGGGTATAATTATAAAACGTATTTAATACATTTTGTTTAATTCTATGATTGATATTTATTATATAGTTTATGTAATACTGATTTATTTTTCTTATATGGTATTTATGGGCTGTTAGGTTTGGAGGGGTATGGGGAAGTTAATCAGGTAATAATTCATTAACAAATATTAATTACTTATTTAATTGATTTTTAATTGTGTAATTTATGGAACATTGATTTATTTTACTTATATCTTAGCTGTAGATTCTAGATTTGTAGGAGTATAGGGTGGAAAATTAATTAAGAGATAATGAATTAACTATTAATTATTGTATTGTACATTAATTATTTAATTGAATTGCAAATATGTACATTGCGGAATACATATTTATTTTCATTTCATTTTAGTTGTGGGATGCTAGGTGTGCAGATTTTTAGGGGTCTCGGGTAGGAAGTTAATTAAGGAATATTTAATTAGCAATTAATAATTAATGTTAAATATGTAAGCGATGGAAGGGTTATTTTTTTCAGGTCTAATCTAGACACGGCCTGCTATGTAAGTTTTGGAATGGCCACTTTTTTTGTTATAATCTAGGTGCGTGCTGATAGGTTTGTAGGGGTACAGAGTGGGAAGTTAATTAATTAGTAATATAATAACAATTATTTATTAATTGATAATTATTTTTTGTATTGTATAGTAATTATGCAATTTGACTAATTGCTTTGAGTTGTTTTAATACATAAATATATATTTTTATGTTAATTAATATTTTTTTCTTTTAGAGGTTAACATTTTTTCTACCTTCATGGGGTTACTCATATATGCAATGTGTTTGAAGTGACGTACTTACCCTACTCTTGCTAGGACGGCAGTAGGAATAGTAGAATTAACTCTTTGCAGCTTAACACTTTCCCTACTGTTGGTCTGTTTGGAGTGAGAATAGTAAATGTTACCCCTCCAAAGTCCAACACTTTCCTTACTGTTGCGCTGGCTGGAGTGGCAACAGAATATGTCACCCCTCCAAAGTCCAATGCTTTTGCTACTATTGCACAGATCAGAGTGGGAATACTACATTTTGCCCCTCCGAATACAACACTTTCCCTACTGTTGCACTGCTTGGAGTGGGACTAGTACATTTTACTCCTCCGAAATCCAACGCTTTTCTCAAGTGTCGCATTCTTTGGAGTGGGAATAGTAAACTTGACCCCTTCAAAATCCAATACTTTTTCAACTATTGTGTAGAATGGATTGGGAATAGTAAATTTTACCCCTCTGAAGTCCAATACTTTCCCTACTCTTGCTTAGACAGGAGTGGCAATAGTAATGACAGGAGTAGTATAGTAAAGGTAACTCCTCCAAAGTCCAACATTTTCCCTATTATAGCAGTGACTGGCGTAAGAATAGTAAATCTAGATTTTATATTCTTTCATAGTACGGGTACAATAGTTTTTATAGCATTGATTGTGTTATTTTTTCAAATTGTATATTATTTATTTATTATTTTTTATATTTGTATATTTACTTTTTATAATATGTATTTCAAATATTTATATTGTTTTTTATATTTATATTATTTATTATATGTTATTTATGTATTATTGTATATCATTTATTATTGTATATTATTGATTTTATACAGATTAGTTATATATTATTTATTTTATATATATATGTCAGCAGTGTGTGTCCTTTCCTCACGTGTACACTCCGTAATCAGTCTGACATACACTGCGGACACGCAGGGAAGACAGGACAAAGAGACACACATTGATCCCGAGGAGGGAGCTTACATAATGTAGCGATAAACGCACAGAAGCAAATACGCTTGGGAAAAGACGCCGGGACGGAAGTAAAACAGGCATGAAGATAAGAACAACCGAGATACGTTCACAGCCCTGGTGAAGTGGCGGGATTGACTCAGGTCACATTTTGAGGAGAAGGGTGTTCTCTCTACCCCCAAGCAACGCATTACACCTGAACAAAATTAAATAATATCACACGAGTCTAGGATGGACGAATCCCTTAATAAAATCACCCAAATGTATCTAACATGTGTTGGCTGTATGAAGAGACACAACAAGTGATCAAATAAAGAAAAAACATATAGAAATTTTCAAATGGATGTTCATTGTGTGACTCTAGTGACTATCTCAGTATTGTTACTTTTGTAATATATATATATATATTAAATTTGTGGGTCACTCCTCATGGCGTCATGTGATCAAGGCCTCCTGAAGGCCGAAACGCGTCATGGCGGTGGTGCTGGGTGTATTGATGGAATAAAGAACCTTGCACGAAGTTTCTGGGTCCGTGTTCATCTTTCCAAAGCTATTGGGAGTATCGGGCAGAGTTCTCTGCATCAATTTCACCGAGTTCCTTCTTCGGTGTTTTACGGACCCCTCCTTCAACCCAGGGCCGAGCAGCAGGAAGCTACCTTCTGTTGACCCGGAAGTAATCGTTGTTCCTGAACGGTTCAGCCGCAGTAGCCCCCGGACAGCCGGATATCTTTCTACCGACAGCCGTAGGTAATTGTGCTCGCATCCAAGGAACTGAGCCTTGCCAGGAAGTCTGCGAAGGTAGGAGCATTGGCTTATTGGTCCGGTGAAGGAGTGTGCGTGTTGCGCAGTTAGCGGTATTATCTGACTATCTGTTTCCAACATCTAACTTCACATCACACACTCTGCACCATGGCCGCCGACGCTGTGAGGAGCCGCGAGGAGGCGGCAGCTGAAATGTTCGATGACTCACCGGTCATTGAGTCTTCGTTAAATGTGCATCCCGGTGTATCTAAAACTGGGAGTTCTGATTTAAAAGAGCTGTTCAAAAAACTGGAGAAAGCGATGCTCACCGAACAATCAAAATGGTGGGAGCATCGTTCTCTTTCCCGCTATCTGGAGGTGGGGCGCATTCCGCGTGGGTTGCGCATCATGTTGGCGCCGAGTTATGAAAACCCAGACCCCAACATGTTGGCTGAGTGGGCTGAGTGCAACCTAGAGTCATCCTGTATATTAGTGAGGATTTTGGTGAAATATGCGGAGAGTGACCGTGCCACCTTGCAAACCAAAATAGATGAATTAAACGATGAAATTACCAAAATGGGCACTTCTGATATGGAGAAGAAATACCGTGAGGAAATGCTTGCGCGCTTATTGAAAGAAGAAGATGTAATTAAAAAGCGCAAGGCTTTCAAGTTTCAGAGGGACAAACTGGACTACCAGAACGGGCACATTTTTACCTTTGCAAAGAAATTTGATTCCCTCAAGAAAGCCAACAAACCTGCACAAGTACTGTCAGTTCCAACAGACACTGGTGATACTGCACAATCGTCGACATCAATGTCTGATTTAAGCTCGGTGCCAGGCAGTGAATCGGAAAATGAGCAGGCCTCAACAAGCTCTAGGTTGGGGTTTACAAAATTTTCACTGGCGCAGGAAGTGAATTGCCTGCGCCAGGACAGAAGACAAACCCTAAGGCCTTGTGCGCAAAATCAAAAGCAACTGAGAGGGCAAACCTCAAGCGCCGCGAGCGAAGACAATGCCGCAAATGTAAACAGCGGAGGCAAACCAAAATACAAAAAACTACAGAAGAATGGAACCGCAAATGAACTGTTCCACTTATGACCCACTTTCAATAATCAACCTCACTGACATGCAGCTCACTAACACGGAAGAAAAGATCTTAGCACTCGGACTATCCTACTGTCCAGCCAACGATTTTAATTATGCGCAAACACGCATTGATTTGTACAAATATACGCGTAAACACAAATTACGCAAGTTTCACGCATTGCACAAGACTGAACATAAAACACAACAAGCTGTGGCACCTCTAGGAATTCTTAGCCCGCTAATCATAACAGTCAATGACTATGATTTGATGTGTAACCTACGTGAATTGCGTGAGGAAAGTACAGATGTCGGATTTGCAGATACCGAGTTCTTTCCCAAATTGGATATGCCTGGTCTGACACAATTTAAACCAAGATCCACCATCAATCCAATCATGTTGCTTGATAATATTGACATCTATAATGTACTTGTGACCAATCAACTTAAAAAACTTCATATGTCAACATTACATGCGCGGCGTAGGTATTCATATCAAAGAAGCTGTAATGGGCAACTAATGAAGAAATTGCAGGGCAACGACAATGTGATAATTCGTCAATCAGACAAGGGCGGAAATGTCGTCCTTTGGCCTCAGAAAATGTATCTGGAGGAAGCGCTCTCCCACCTGAATGATCGCCAATGTTACAGACGTAGTGACTGGAAAACCGTCAGAGTAGCATGGAGCGGCTTCCACACAAAGTTGTTATCATGGAAGAGTGCTGGGTTGCTGAGTATGGATGAATTTAAGTTTCTCAAGGTGAACCATCCAGTAATTCCAGTTATTTATTTAATCCCCAAGATACACAAGGATCCAGCGAAGCCTCCCGGTAGGCCGATAATATCAGCAAGAAATAGCATTATGGAAAACACCTTGCGATATATCGACTACTTCTTGCAGGAGCACGTTAAACATTTACCATCATACCTGCAAGATACAGGGGATTTTCTGAGGAAGATTGACAATCTAATATGGCAAGATGATTACTTGTTAATCACCCTCGATGTCACTGCGTTATACACAAGTATACACCATTTGGACGGCATCAAAGCAGTTGAACATTTTTTAAGGACTAAACCTTTGTGTATGTTGAACCATAACAAAATGCTTTTAGAGAGGATTTCAATTTGTTTAAACAATAATTACTTCTTATTTCAGAGCCAGGTTTTTCAACAGCTGAGAGGTGTGGCTATGGGGGCTTGCTTCTCCCCCAGTTATGCCTGCTTGCATATGGGGATGTGGGAGGAGCAAGTCCTCAGGACCAGGTTTGAAAAAGTTCTTGCTGACAATATAACTGCTTGGTATCGTTATATAGACGATCTATTTCTCATCTGGAAGGGCTCTGAGGCAGCAGTAGTTTTGTTTATTCATGAAATCAATGACAACAATCTCAACTTATGGTTCACAGCACAAATTAGCCAGGAAGTAGTCAATTTCTTGGATGTGGAAGTGTACATCCAGGATGGCCGGCTGGAGACCAGGTTGCATCGCAAGCCAACGGCGGGCAACACGGTGCTCCACGCCACCAGCCATCATCCCGATCATTTGATATGCAGCATCCGCTATGGTGAGATGCTGCGTATCAGACGTATTTGCAGTGTGGATGAGGACTGTTTTAAAGCTCAGAGTGACAGTAAGAAAAGGTTCCTGGCTAGGGGCTATACTGTTGAAATGGTCAACAAGGCAATCAAGAAAACAAACTCCATTTCCAGATCTGTAGCGTTAGATCTTAGCCACAGCTCAGGAGACACGCACAGTGCACCTATCTCAACTGCTGAACCTCCAAGATTAATTATGACGTACAGTCGCCAACATCGCACTTTGCGTAAGATCTTTAAAAAAAACTGGGTCGTAGTTTGCAATGACCCCATAATTGGCAAATCTTTGACAGAGGTTCAAAAAAATCACTTTTCGAAAACCACGCTCAATGAGTGATATGCTTGTAAAAAGTAGTCCAGAGGTAGTGACCACCAGAACATGGTTACAAACTACCAAAGGGTTCGTCAGATGTTCAGCGTGTAAGGCGTGCAAGCTAGGAAGGAGCAAAACATCTTACAAAACTCCTTTTCACGATGTGCCCTCAGTAATATCTAAGAGGTTGACATGAAAAACTGATTTTGCCGTTTATGTGCTGGAGTGTACGTGTGGCCTGCAATATGTGGGTAGCACCAAGTTGCAGGTTCACAAGCGTATACTCCAGCACATGAGGGCAATCTGCAATAATGATGCATCTTATCCAGTAGCCAAGCATTTTAAGGAGGTCCATGGCAGCTGCTTGGATCACCTTAGTTATTTTGTGGCGGACATGGTTCCGCCACTCAGACGTGGTGGTGACCGAGACGCCTTGTTGAGGAAATTAGAAACAAGGTACATCCTCGAGTTGGACACAAAGACGCCCAATGGGCTAAACTCGAGTGAGGATTTTTTCACCTGCCTGTAACAGCTCATTATCAGATTCATTAACTCCAGCACATTTTCAACTCGTATGCCTGATCTCCTCACATGTAACTTCAGTTATTTTAACATTTTTAATCAAGCACATTTATTAACACGAGCACTTTGTTTATGGCAGAATAGACATCAGGCCCACTTGGGCCCTATGCATTTTTATTGATGGCTTAATGAAATTCAGTTGATTGTTTTTAAAATCACCGAACAAATTACACACTAAACTTGATTTGAGATATTTATGATGTAATAAATATTTATTAAGGTTTTAGTACTTTGTCTATAGAACTTTTTAAAGATTTCTATGAAATGATCAAATAATTTGCACACTAAACTTTATTTTAGATATTTATGATGTAATAAATATGTATTAAGGTTTTAGCATCTCAGGTATCTTGGCAGCCTTTTTTAAAAATTTTAATAAGCTGAGTTTTATTTGTGGGTTTGTAGTTGGTGTAACTCCTCACGCTGGATTGAATTTGATTTCATTTGAAATGCCATCATTGCTCTAAATATTTTTTGCAGTATCATATTGTTACCATTATTACTAGTGTTAACATATCACATAGCAGTAGGTGCGGACCCACTAGGGTGTTATCTTTGGCATTCTACGCATTTATGTAACATACAATGGGAAGGCCCCCAAGTAAGAAAAACAGGAGATTTCTCTGTTCAGCTCAGTGGGATTTCGCCGTATTTTAAATTGAATATATTTAGGATTCATAAATACTGGCTTATTTGCACGTTATTATGCAGCACTGAAAGCTTATTTGCACAAGTTATTTATTGCCTGTGAGGCCACCCATTGTTTTAGAATTTGTGGCAAAATACAATTTTTCCGCAATTTTGAATCATTTTAATATAGGTTCAGTAACATTTGCGTATTTGCACATTTCCATTTAGCACTGTCTGCTTATTTGCACAACTGTTTAGATATTTATAAATTGTTTTATAATTGTTTGGTACTGCAATGTTTATGAAAAGCATATGATTAGAAGTGATATTTCTTCTATGTCTATCTGCATCTTTTTCACGTGGTATTGTACTGTCACTTTAAATTTGTGGGTCACTCCTCATGGCGTCATGTGATCAAGGCCTCCTGAAGGCCGAAACGCGTCATGGCGGTGGTGCTGGGTGTATTGATGGAATAAAGAACCTTGCACGAAGTTTCTCAGTCCCTGTTCGTATTTCCAAAGCTATTGGGAGTATCGGGCGGCGTTCTCTGCATATATATATATATATATATATTTATTTATATATATATATATGTATATATATATATATATATATATATATATATATATATATATATATATATATATATATATATATATATATATATATATATATATATATATATATATATGTATGCAAAAAAAGAAGCAGAGAATTCTGGGTAGTTCTCAAGTTTAGGTGGAAAGCAGCTCCAGTATAGAGCACTTTCAACACCAGCGACACTCTAAATTTGCTCACTTCAAATGTCTGCTTTTCTATCAAAGTCTTTAAGCATAGGATTAGCACAGTGCCATCCACGCCGAGATAGAAAGGGACAAAGTCTTTTGCCATTTCTACAGCAAAGTCTTTAAGCATAGGATTAGCACAGTGCTAGCCATGCAGAGCTGTAAAATGGCCAAAGCCTTTACCACTCCAGGCACAGTATTACAGCTTTGGATTGACAAAACACCATCCAAGCCAACCAGAAATGAATAAAAGCAACTCCTGACACGTGTTTCGCTCTCATTAGAGCTCTTCAGAGAGGTATAGCTTGGATGATATTTTACTACCCAGAGTTCCCTGCTTCTTTTTTTGCATAATTTATGCGTCGCTCTATGCCTGAAAGTCTTTTGTTTTGATATATCTATATATTCACTGAAAAAAACCATAGGTTTCAGGGACGTTATAGTTAGACATTTCACTCATACAAAACCAGAGAAATTCCGCCGTTATAGTTAGTTCAGCTAACTATAACTCGCGCCCCCGCAATGCACTGCTGATGATGTCACATATTACATCATTCATGACATGGTCCGTGACATCACTGATGACATCACTAATGACATCTCACCTGCTGATTTTGGGCCGAGAAAGATAAGTCCCTCTGCCATTGTACATCCAAATTTTTTGCACACCCTGCTGGGGTGGGAGGACAGCCCATTTCCTCCGGCCACCAGAGGTCTGTAGGGGGGGGCTCATTTTTACCAAAAATCAACACCTCTGTTTTGTCTGCATTCAGCTTGAGTTTGTTGTTATTCATCCATTGAGATATATCTTTTAAGCAGCCCTTGAAGTTCTTAAAAGAAGCATTAGACAGATCTTTAAAAGGGAATACCAGCTGGGTATCGTCGGCGTAGGAGATCGCCTTCAACCCCCAGTTGGTAATAAGCGAGAACAGGGGGGCCAGATAAATATTGAAGAGCAGAGGGCTCAAGGCCGACCCCTGCGGAACCCCACATCACAAGTGCTTGCGATTTGACTGATACGGTTGAAGCGCCACCCGTTGCGTGCGCTTATTGAGAAAAGATTTTAGCCACTCCAGGGCTGTCCCCTCAATCCCCGAGTCTGAGAGGCGCCTGGCCAATACAGAGTGATCCACCGTATCAAAAGCGGCTGAAAGATCCAGGAGTACCAGCATGGCTGATGCCCCTGAATCTAGCGCCATCCTGACTGAATCCGCCACCTCTATTAGCGCTGTCTCTGTACTGAAACCAGCGCGAAAACCAGATTGGGTGTCGTGCAAGATCTCATGGCTCTCGATAAAATTTGTTAGTTGTCTCTGCACCAACTTTTCCAACATCTTAGCTGGTGCAGGCAGCAGCGAGATCGGTCTGTAATTGTTCAGTTCGCCTGCATCAACATTGGGTTTCTTTTTGAGGGGGAGGAGTGTGGCATGCTTCCATGGGTCAGGAAAAATGCCAGTAGTGTGTGAGGTGTTCCATATTTCATACAGCACCTGGATAGAAGAGTTAGCCAGCTCCTTCCATACTTTTGGTGGGCAAGGGTCCTCAGGTGAGCCAGATTTGCAGCCCTGAATTGCCATCTGTGCCTCCTTCAGTGTGATCAAAGTGAATTCAGAGAAGGATGGCCTAGGTGTTTTCCCTACCATTGTGTCTGATTTAACTGTTTCACCTAATGCCAAGAAGGAATTGTATACCTTACGTATTTTGTCATCAAAATAATCCAAAATGTTCTCGCATAGTGCCATCGAAGGTTGTACATCGGTTATCAACTCGGGCGGTTTAAGAAAAGCGTTTACCACCTTGAAAACCTCCCTGCCAGGGTTGTCCGCGTTCTCGATACAATTGGTTATCTAGCATCCTTCATTAATTTGTACATTTCTTTAAGTGATTTTTTATATATTGATTTGGCTGTGCTGTCATAGTCTACTCTCCACTTTCTCTCAAGGCGCTTGCATCTGCTTTTAGTAGTCCTTAGTAACTTCGAGAACCAAGGAGTGGAAGGAGATTTCCTAAAGGATTTCATAATCTTAGCTGGAGCAGTGGATTCTACTCCTCCGCAATCCAATTATGAAAGGTCGCAAAATCTACATTAGGGTCCTTGGAAAGTACCGGTTGGCTGGCCAGCAGTGCAGGGCCTAAAAATTCCTCTGTCAGTTTCTTCCAATTTCTTTTCACAAAATATCGAGAGCTATCTGGTAAATGGGGTATGATCAGGTTAAAGGAGAAAAGCACTAGATAATGGTCAGACCACATCAGCTGAAGCGGGGCTTCGATTTTCAAAGATGGAATATTGGAGAAAACCAGATCCAAAGTTTGCCCTGCTTTGTGAGTGGGGTGTTTAACAAGTTGGGGTAAATTGGCACCTTCAAGAGAGGAAACTACCTGCATGGCCTGCGTGCAGGCTGTGTCATCCACGTGCAAATTAAAATCTCCAACTACTGTGAAGTTGGAGAATAAAAGCGATTTCTGCGCGATAAAATTGCAGAGATCAAGGTGAATAGTTGGCAGACAGTCAGGAGGTCTATATAATAACAGACCAGCGAAGGAGGTCGTAGGGTTAATCTTAATACAAAAATTAAGACCTTCAATCACATCCTTATTCTCTAATGCTGAGCAGGCTATCTCCCAGGTATCCTTTAAGATGATCGCTACTCCTCCTCCTCTTTTTCCTCCTTCCCTATTTGCGCAGAACATTTTGAAGCCAGAAGGAATAGCAAGTGCCACTGCGGCAAGAGTATCATCCTTCAACCAGGTTTCTGTCAAAAACAAGATCTCATACTCCATCTCTACCAAAAGTAACCATAAATCTTTCGCATGTTTTGGCAGGGATCTGCAGTTAAGTAGGCATGCCCTAATCTGTTCAACTGGCCCACTTTGCTCTCTTATTACCTTTTTTAAGCCCCTGTGAGCTCTCACACCACCCAATACCCAATTACACTCCGTGTACATACTAGTGGACTGCTCCAGTGCCAGATTGCAGCCATGTGCTTTGATACAGGTTTTAGTATTCAGGGCCAAAAGCTCGTCTCAAGACCACTGGATTACCTTGTGTTTAAATAAACGGGCAGCGTGGCTGGCGCTGGTCGCGATCCGGCCACGGACGGGCGCAGACGGGCTTGCCTCCAGTGGCGCGCCCCCTGCACAGCCGGATACACATGCAAATTAAATACTGCTCCCGCCCGGAAGTGTTGGTGTTGTGGGTGGGGCCACGTCCCTCCACGCAAACAGCACACAGCTGCGGTAGACCGGGGACCGGCTCGAACTAAAGTGCAAGTGCAGGTAACAATGATAAAAACGGTATAAAAGTATAAAAGTTTTAAAAAGCTGTACGGTCAAGAAAATACAGTGGTTAAAACACGAGGAACACAGCCACTGTTAAACACTGCCGCCCTGGACTCTGGTGACCTTGCCCTCCGGCGCGCTGCCACCTATCGCTGGATATACAACTGGGTATATACAACTGGGTATAAGTACTGGTTCTCTGGCCCTACTAAGACAGTGCACTACTGGACCTGTGAAAAACTCTGCCAGGAAGAAGGACTGTTGTGCTACTACAAGGACTGCCACTCTGCTGAACTTCTGCTCTGGAAGAACTGTTTTTCTACTCTGATGTGCTGCCTGTTGCCAGCTGCTTGCTAACCTCTACCTAGCTGAGGAAAAGGACTGAACCCATCTCACTTGAACCCAGAGTGACTCCAATGGCTTGCTGGCTTGCACCCTGTTCTGAAGTCTCAGGGCCATCAAAGTCTTCCTACCAACCCCCTGCAAAAGAACCTGGACTCGGCCATCTGTGAGTTCTGCCTTGCCAAGTGGTGCCAATCCAGTCCAAGTGCTTGTATCTATGCTGACCCAGCAGAATCCACGCATCGACAACTTTGCACCAATTGGAACTGATGCATTACCCTTCGATGCCGATGCAGCAGCTGCCCGATGCCATCACTTCAACAGACTGTGTGGCTCGATGACGATGGAGTGTGCAGCTCAATGACGACACATTGCCTGCATCACACATGGGTTCATTGACAACGCTTCACTGACTGCACACATTGGAACCAACGCATCGCCTCCATCCACAGGATCGACAACGCATCACCTCCTCCTCTCCTTGCATCGAGTCTTCGACGCTTCCTCCATCCAAGGTACTTTTTCAGCGGGACTTGCATGAGTCTTGTAGCCAGTCCGCCCTCCATCATAGTTGGCCTGTACTTTGGATTTACACCAGTCTAGCGCAATCAGATGTCCCTGGTTGGAGCTTTATGACTCTAAGCACTATATTTTATTTAATCTTTAAAAATGCATAACTCAGGTTCTACTTATTGGAGTTTTGTTGTTTTGGTCTAGTTTTACTCATAGAAATATACTCTATTATTCTAACCCTGTGTGGAGTATTTTTGTGTTTTCATTGTGTTACTGTGTCTGTGTTTGTGTTGCACAAATACTTTACACATTACCTCTTTAGATATGCCTGACTGCTCTGTGGAGAGGTGGAGAGGTGTGGTGCAGCGGCCAGGGCAGCTGACTTCGGAGCACAGGGCTCACGGTTTGATCCCTGGCTCCGGCGGCAGCGCAGCTGAGCACCATGTGACTCTGGGCAATAGCTCACTTAATTTCCACGACAGCCCCCAGCGCCTTGAGACCCGTAAGGGTGAGTAGTTTGTGCTTTACAAATACGGATTTACATTTTCTTTTTTTACTCTGTATCAAGCTACCATAGGGTGAGCAAAGGGTATCTTTTAGTGTGCATCTAGCTAACCCTGACTAGAGTGGTGGTTCCTGCTTGGACAGAGTGCATACCTCTGCCAACTAGAAACCCCATTTCTATCAGAGGATGCAATGGACTGGGATTTTGATAGGAGTTATCATGTTGAGATGGAATGGGAGTTTTATAGGGGTGCAAAGGTTGTTAGGAACTGAGAATGAGACATGGATGGGGAAGGTGTTAGCGACGGGGAAGGTTGACAATGATACGAATGATGACAGGAATGGGGAGGTGTCAGAGTTTAAAAGGGTGACAGGGATGGGACAATGAGAGGGATGTGGATGGTGACTGAGTTTGCGTAATAGTCAGTGATTGAGAATGTGACAGGTTTGGGAGTATGTCAGATAGGCAGGGTGAATGAAGTTGGGAGTGTAAGAGGGGTAGGGAGGGTGACAAGGATAGGAATGGTGACAGGCAGTGAGATTGTGAAGGGATGTGGAGTGTGATAGGGATATTAAGTGTGACTGTAATGGAAACATGCCAGGACTCAGAATGGTGATAGGGACTAGTAAGGAGACAGGATGTGGAGGGATATAGTACTGCCACCTTCTTTTGCCGCATGTTAGATTCTCGCATTTGCTTAATGTCACATCAGCTATGAGAAGAAAAATCGTGAGGTCTCCCTCTGGTGACAGGTAGCCAGTGTAGAGACAGCCAGAACCACACTAATGTTAAATACAGCCATTCCTGTCTGTAGGCACCAGCTTCACACTTCTTGCCCCACTTCATTCACTACCTACATGCCCCTTATGCCACAGCCACACCCCAAAAGCTACTTACCTGTCCCCAAACTACCGCTTCCACCTCAGTATTTCCCATACAAGTTACACCCACACTTCTGTCCCACATAACTCACTATAAGTAGAGAAAGTGTTGGTCTTTGAAGGGGTCAGACTTACTATTTCCAGTCCAATCTTAGCAACAGTAGGAACAGTGTTGGACTTTGGAGGGGTTAGATTTACTATTCCCTCTCCTATCTTTTTTTAAATAAAATATTTAAATATAGAACAAAACAATGCAACACATATTTAAAAGAATAATTGTATTCTTTAAGCATCAAACAGATAAAATCACATTTTAAAAATACAAATTTACATTGCAAATAAAAATTAAAATCTAAAAAAAATTAGCTTCAATTGAAACACTTCCCTCATTGCTACTCTAAAAGGCAAAATAGACTATTAAAATGATTATAACAATTACAAACATGAAAATCATTAATATTAAAATAATTGTAAAAAAACACAAATAAAATTAAAACAATTAAGAAACATAACATTACCACAATTCAAAAAATTAAATAAACTGTTCACCCAATTAACACATAGTTGAAAATCATCATATCATTAAAATAGCAATAATCAATTCATTTATTTATATAATTATTAAAAACTTAAATTACATACAACAAAATTTATAAAAGAAATACAAAAAAATTACCTTTTAAAAATGTTCCCACCCTAAACCCCCATGAACCCGGCAACCCACTACTAAATTAACAACTTTTAATTAAATTTAAAAATAGCATATGTTAAACATACAAGCTATACAAAAACAACTTCAGCACAAATATTACTATAATAATAATAAGCTTTAATACTAAAATAACTCATATTTATCAAACTAATTAACAACAATATTGTAAGCAAGTATACTAAATAAAACAATTTTACACAATTATATTTAAAAACGCTATTAAGTAACATGATAGTCTTAACTTCTGTATTCTATCCTACAATATTTTTGACATCACAGTATTGTGTTGCAATACTTCAATTAATCCTGGCCTTCCTCACTGTCACCATCCACTTGCTTTCCCGCCACCACATCTAGTCACAACTAACCTGCTTCCCATCCCCTACCCCTTACTCGCATAATCCCCATGCCTCCATCTCACCTCAGTCACAATCCACTTAGTCGCTATCTACCCACACCCACCAACATATTCCCCTACATGGCCCATCACTACTCACCTAAGTGCCACACCCTGCCACCACCACAGTTACCACGCAGCAAGGCCCACATCCATATCCCCAACTTGGTTGCTACTGACTCAACACCAAAACCTTTGCTGCTGCCTCAGATACTACTCATGGGATAGGTAATGAGGAAATCCTCTATTTGCTTAACTTCATGCCTCCTTAGTGTAACTATGCTTTTGACACATTTCATGAATTATCAGTATCAATAATGAATGATGCAAAAGTTAGAGTTCAAAGCGTTCTTAATAAAATGGAGGATATTATGGACAGACACCTGTGAATTGAGAATATTTTCTGATCACAGATGGTGCCATATTTCATGCGATATACGAAGTCTCGGGGAGTCCAAACATGAACTGGTTTGTGGTGGCCACTTCTACGTTTTCAGTGTGTTAAGATGCTTACTATTGAGATCTTCAGTTCCCAATTAATGTTTCAGTCTGCATGCATCACTTCATGTTGGAAGCCAAATGTTTCTTCAGATTCCAGTATTTATTTGTTTCCAGTGGTCCTTGCCACGAATATTCAGGAACTCCTTTGCGGATCCCGATGTTCGTCTCAGATTTCCATCTTGCAACCAAATAGATTTTGGACATTCCTGCTATGGCCTTATTGTGATTGAACTTGCATCCTGGACGAATCTTCTAAATCTGAACACTGCTGAATTTTAACATTAACAACCTCTTCTCCTATGAGATCTGGAACTCAGGTAGAAGTTTGTGGTTTAACAACCCTAGAATGCTGCAGTCTGCATTCGATATCCTTTTTTATTATATGGTAGTGATTGTACTTGCATAATTGTACACACCACACACAGACAAGTGAGAGACGTTTTAACACTTATATTTATGGTTGCATGACATATTACAGGAGAAATATTCTTATTGATACAAAGCACATGTACTAGCAGAATGATTGATCACTTTTAAGGAATATAATTTTGCGATAGTTCTCAAGATAATGCATTAAGTAGAATACTTATTTTTTGTTGTCTTGTTTGTCTTATCGCACCAGAGGTTATTTAACCATGCTTCAAGAGAAGAATCCATGCCACTTCCAGTTGAAGGGGATATGCAGCACTTGTGTCTTTAGCCCAATCCTTTCCCCCAAGCTTATAGTTAGCTGACCCAGAGAGCAAGGTGGGCGAGATGGGGCCGCCACAGTGTCCCAATATAACTGGAGAGGAAATTTGACTTGATGCTTTAGTTCTTCTAGCCAAAAATGCAACAACACTCAGGTTCAGACGTCTGTCTTCAACAACCTTCCCCTAATAGGCAGGAGCATGTATCAAATTTCAATGGGATGGAGATGCGCACTGACAGGTAAGTCTGTCCCCATCGTCTGAAATGCATCATGGCAAATGTAATGAAGAACAGTGCATTTACCCGCAGTAGTCATAGCGTTTGCTTAAACAATGAGAAAAATGTGTTTCACACTTCCTTTTTCACAGTAAATGAAAAAACAATTGCAGTTTAAGAACACACCAAGAAAACGGGTAGAGTTGATTTACTCTTATATTTTTCAAGAAGTATTGAATATTAAATGGCTGTCACAAATACAAGTAAATTGCCGAAATACAAAGGTGACTATTGTGAGAAGGTGACATGTGGTGACTGGTGAAGTGAACAGTACACTATATACAAAACATACATATGTGACATAAATAAAAGAATTTTGAATTCTTCTCCTGTCTCTTTATTAAATACATGTAATGCAAGACCCAATACTGATTGAATATTGGTCAAGAAAACTGTGTGGAAATGTGAGATGGGAAAGTGTCGACGTTTCGACCCTGGACACAGCGCGGAGTGGTAAGCATCACTGCGGGCCTTCCTCAGGACTATGAAAGCAGGGGTAGACAGCCTATGAAATTAATTATAGACAGGTTGGTAGTCAGGTGTGTTCTAATAGTTCGCGATAATTAAAAAATGTAGTAGCTAGGAAAGTAGCTTACCACAAAAGCAGGAACTTCAATCAATGAAATTGCGTGAAACAGTGATCTATTGAAAGATCTACAAATAAGGAAAACACGTCTTTAATATAATGTAATAAAACCAAAATGCTCAAATTGAACATATGGTACGTGGCCTTACCAAAAGGTCAGGATGTGTTGGGGATCCAATAGTGGTCTCCAAAAATGTGAATTCAATTCAATCGCAGTGCATCAGTTGACGATTTCTAAGTATACAGGGTATGTGCATCAGTATTGCATGGGAAAGCTTGTGAAATCAAGTAAGTCTATTCTAAGTAAAGGAACATACCTTCCTCATTGGAAAAGCGGAAAATTTCCACCATCAGGTTGGAGTCTGAACCATAAATAAATAAGGAGGGTATCTGGGTCATTCGATCCTTTGTAAAACATTATGTGGCACTGTTTAAAGGGGAGGGGAATAAAGCCTACCTTAATCGTGGGCGATGCCACAGCAACACAAGACATCCACCAGCCGGTTGGAGTCCTGTGTTAAAGCCTTTTCTTTGTGAATTCAGCCAAGAAATAAAGTCGAGTGTTGCGGGGTAAAGAAACCCATTAGGAAAAGGCTATTATCGTTAGACATTTTCTCTAGACTAACACGAGTGTCAGTCTTGATAGTGCTCACCTTGAGAACAACGTGCTCCGTCTGTTCTTCTTCCAAGGATTTGTTCATGTGGGGCCGCGGTGTAAGCAGAAGGCTTTTTACTGCTGGCTGACGTCATAGTCAGCTGGACTTCAGAGCGTGCACGCTACGGTGCAGCAGCTCAATAGAGCTGCCAGAAGGTGATCCTTATCAGTTGCTTTTGCCTGATAGGGTCATTTTAGTAACAAAGGGGAATCGTTCTTAAAGCAAGTGTCTTTTTCAATATTTCAAGAAAGTTTGATATGGGGTTTGCAAGTGCATAATATCTAAACCAGTACAACATATGGGCAACTGTTTATAAATGATATGATATTTAAACCAGTACAACATTCAGACATTGGCTGACAATTACAATGTAACCTGTTTCTAAATTATAATGTTAGCGATTCCAAAATTAACTCTGAGAAAACAAAAATGAAGCATAGTGGTGTCATTTTATAATATGCTTATTGCGCATGGGAAAACAAAAATGATGAAGCATAGTGGAGTCATTTTAAAATATGCTTATTGCGCATAGGAAAACAAAAATGAAGCATAGTGGTGGCATTTTATAATATGCTTATTGCGCATGGCTGACTTGCGATTAATTTACAAATTATGAGCAACATTTTTAGTATATACAAGTAAATTTAGGAGAGAAAAGAGCAACATATGCAGTTTATACAAGTACGGATGGAACAATTAGATTGAACACCACATTATTAGTACAGCATAAGAGTTGTACCTGTGCAGGTCATGTATTACCATTGATACAAACTTAACGGTAGGAGTCATTGATGAACTCGACATGACCCTAATGTGGGACTTTCGTGACTGGCACTAAGGTCATCTAAGTGCACAGATCAATTAGGTACAGTATCTGCAACGTCTACACACATATATATATCAGACAGAAAACGGTTAGAATCCAACAACAAGGACCTGACAATATTCGGCACTTTCGTAAATTTGTGTATGTAGATACGTAGGATTACTTAAGAGGTGATATATTTATCTATTCCCCCTAAATCAATAGTTCTTTTCATGAACTCTGACCTAATCCCCTGTGCCTTAAAAATTAGTAATTTGTAATTCCCACAGTGGGGAGACAAACCAGTCGACAGTCAGTTCACTCAACCAGAACCAATCAGCATTAGAAAGTGTACGTATCACAAAAAATAGTGAGGTGCAGGAAAAAGTGTAGAGAAATGAGAAAGTATCTCACGTGCGCACCACCGGAGGGGCTACTTTAAGAAAAACGGTTAGAGCCTAGCCATCTGTCTAAATGTCTCCTCCTGTTCATTCAGGCCCCGGTTTACTGAGTCTAAAGTATGTACCCACCTGCATTCTTTAAGGTTCAGGGGAGAGAGTATATTGCCACCCTGGGGATGTAAGGTAATCTTCTCTAGTACCCACCATTCCAGGTCATCTGCTGTGTGGCACCTGATGGAGTAGTGATCCACTTAGGGAGCCCCCTGTACCTTGCAGCGGATCCTACTACAATGTTGTAGGATCCTAGTTTTCAGTTTTTGTGTGGTTTGTCCTACGTAAAGTTTCCCACAAGGGCATCTTATGGCATAAATTACGTTGCAGTTGTTGCAATTACTGTGCTGTGTTAGGCAGTAGTTTGGCCGTGGTGATTGAAAGATGAACCTATCATGAAAACTTGCATGCTTTGCATTTGCTGCATTTAAAGTGGCCCATCAGTGGTGGCAGGTTCAGTTGTTGTCTGATATCGGGCGGCCTAGCGGTTTCTAAATAGGAACTAACAACCTAGGGGCCGATTCCGATTCGGGCCGGAAATCTCACCGACCGAGCCGGACCCGGAGAGATTTCCGACCGAATCGGACCCTACTAGCCCGACCGAACGAGTACGATGCGCACGTATGCTATCGGACTCGATTTGGTCGGACTCCCATTGAAGTCAATGGGAGCCGGTCGTACAACGCGTACGCGGGCTCCCATTGACTCAATGGGTGCGAGGCGAACAAGGGCGCCCCCTACAGCGGGTACGCGGCGAAGCGACTCGCGCCGTACATGCACAGGTAGGGGGGACACATGGGTCCCCCCTGTGTGCAACTCGCATGGATACGCGTACAGGGGGGTCCGACACGGACCCCCAAAGTGCGGCTCCGACTGCTCTTTGGAGCCGGACTGTGCGAGTCGGTCGGACTGCTCGAGGCGCGCATCGTACTTACCCGGCCGGGGAACGTCTCCATTGCGCGGTGCGAGTCGAGTCCGTGCGAGTCGGTTGGAGCGGTCGGGTTCTGCAAACGAGTCGGTCGGCGATTTCGCGAGCGCACGCATCGTACTCGCTCGCCCGGACGCACGTACAAATCGGTCGGGAAATAGGGCTCCGAATCGGATCCGGTTAAGCCGAATACGATTCGGTGCCCTACCGGCCGAGATCGGAATCGACCCCCTAGTCTTTGACATTTCTGGCTCGCTTGAAGGCAAAGAGAGGTTCTTCCTTGATGTTTTCTCAGAGTTAATTTTGGAATCGCTAACATTATAATTTAGAAACAGGTTACATTATAATTGTCAGCCAATGTCTGAATGTTGTACTGGTTTAAATATCATATAATTTATAAACAGTTGCCCATATGTTGTACTGGTTTAGATATTATGTACTTGCAAACCCCATATTGAACTTTCTGGAAATATTGAAAAAGACACTTGCTTTAAGAATGATTCCCCTTTGTTACTAAAATGACCCTATCAGGCAAAAGCAACTGATAAGGATCACCTTCTGACAGCTCTATTGAGCTGCTGCACCGTAGCGTGCACACTCTGAAGTCCAGCTGACTATGACGTCAGCCAGCAGTAAAAAGCCTTCTGCTTTCACCGCGGCCCCACACGAACAAATCCTTGGAAGAAGAACAGACGGAGCACATTGTTCTAAAGGTGAGCACTATCAAGACTGACACTCGTGTTAGTCTAGAGAAACTGTCTAATGATAATAGCCTTTTCCTAATGGGTTTCTTTACCCCGCAACACTCGACTTTATTTCTTGGCTGCATTCACAAAGAAAAGGCTTTAACACAGGACTCCAACCGGCTGATGGATGTCTTGTGTTGCTGTGGCATAGCCCACGATTAAGGTAGGCTTTATTCCCCTCCCATTTAAACAGTGCCACATAATGGTTTACAAAGAATCGAATGACCCAGATACCCTCTTTATTTATTTATGTTTCAGACTCCAACCTGATGGTGGAGATTTTCTGCTTTTCCAATTAGGAAGGTATGTTTCTTTACTTAGAATAGCCTTACTTGATTTCACAAGCTTTCCCATGCAATACTGATGCACATACCCTGTATTCTTAGAAATCGTCAACTGATGCACTGTGATTGAATTGAATTCACATTTTTGGAGACCACTATTGGATCCCCAACACGTCCTGACCTTTTGGTAAGGCCACGTACCATATGTTCAATTTGAGCATTTTGGTTTCATTAAATTATATTAAAGACGTGTTTTCCTTATTTGTAGATCTTTCAATAGATTACTGTTTCACGCAATTTCGTTGATTGAAGTTGCTTTTGTGGTAAGCTACTTTCCTAGCTACTACATTTTTCAATGATCGCAAACTATTAGAACACACCTGACTACCAACCTGTCTATAATTAATTTCACAGGCTGTCTACCCCTGCTTTCATGGTCCTGAGGAAGACCAGCAGCGACGCCTACCACTCAGCGCCGTGTCCAGGGTCAAAACGTCGACACTTTCCCATCACAAATGTCCACACAGTTTTCTTGACCAATAATCAATCAGTATTGGGTCTTGCATTGCATGTATTTAATAAGGAGACAGAACAAGAATTCAATTTTTTTTATTTATGTCACATATGTATGTTTTGTATATAGTGTACTGTTCACTTCACCAGTCACCACATGTCACCTTCTCACAATAGTCACCTTTGTATTTCGGCAATTTACTTGAGGTGGCGAAGTGAGCTAAAGAATGATGATGGATTCAACCCAGATCTGTGACTGGGGTTGAGTGTCTGAAAAGTTTCAGCGCTCTGTCCATCATCTCCTTCTGTTTGCTTTGTTCACCCTAAGTTGGCGGGGTATGCCCAGACGTGGGTCCCTTGCTCACTTTGCCACTGGATTCAAGCTAGCCTGGCTGATGAAGGGTGTTACCCAGAAACTGGTCCCAGGATGCTTGTTTCCGGTTCAGGGAAGATCTGGCTTGGCAGTTCGGGCTGGACTGTTCCCATGAGGCACCGGATCATGACTGATTTGCATATAGCTCGGTCTGAACTGAGGTGGCGAAGTGAGATAAAGAACGATGATGGATTCAACCCAGATCTATGACTGAGGGTGAGTGTCTGAAAAGTTTCAGCACTCCGTCCATCATCTCCTTGTGTTTCCTTTGTTCGCCCTAAGTTGGCAGGGTATGCCCAGACGTAGGTCCCTTGCTCACTTTGCCACTGGATTCAAGCTAGCCTGGCTGATGAGGGCTGTTAGCCCGAAACCGGTCTGAGGATGCTTGTTTCCAGTTCAAGGAAGACCTGGCTTGGCAGTTAGGGCTGGACTGCTTCCATGAGGCACAGGATCAAGACTGATTTGCACATAGCTGGGTCTGAACTGAGGTGGCGAAGTGAGCTAAAGAACGATGATGGATTCAACCCAGATCTGTGACTGGGGGTGAGTGTCTGAAAAGTTTCAGCGCTCTGTCCATCATCTCCTTGTGTTTGCTTTGTTCACCCTAAGTTGGCAGGGTATGCCCAGACGTGGGTCCCTTGCTCACTTTGCCACTGGATTCAAGCTAGCCTGGCTGATGAGGGGTGTTAGCCTGAAACCGGTCCCAGGATGCTTGTTTCCAGTTCAGGGAAGACCTGGCTTGGTAGTTCGGGCTGGACTGTTCCCATGAGGCACAGAATCAAGACCGATTTGCATATAGATGGGTCTGAACTGAGGTGGCGAAGTGAGCTAAAGAACGATGATGGATTCAACCCAGATCTGTGACTTGGGGTGAGTGTCTGAAAAGTTTCAGCGCTCCATCCATCATCTCCTTGTGTTTGCTCTGAGGACAATATGATTACAGAGAGAACTGTTAAACCTGCTTTGTTCCTCTAAATGCCAGTTAATCATCCGATGTAGCCAATAGCACAGCAATGTCCTTTGTCATAGAAATGAATATGGAAGTAGCAGTCTCTTGTGGCACGCAGGCATCAGGTTAAGGGCTGGATTGATTGGGTTTGCAAGAATTGTAGAATAGAAATGTTGAAAACTGTTAAAGCTAAACCACATATTTTAAAGATAAAAGACAATACATACTGGTTTTCCACTTCCAAACTAGAATCTGCAATTCAAAAATAAAATGAACACATACGGCCAGAATAATGGCCAAGTTCTATATGTCTTATCTGGGTCTGGTGCCTTAGTGGACTAATGAATCCACTGTAGGGGCCTGTGTTTTAACTTATGGTCACAGGTTCAAATCCTGCGGGTCCACTCAGCCTTTGATCCCTCTGAGGTCAATAAGATGAGTACCATGAGTTGGGTAACAATAAACATCTGTTATTCAGCGCCAACATGCCCTTCTGGGCGAATGTGCACTTTACAAATACACGTTATGTTAAAGATCATCCCTTCCTCTGAGCTCATGTTGTCCGCCTGTAACATGTGTTGGTACAGCAGGTGTTGGCTGTTCACACTGGCCTCGGCACAATCCACTCTTACCACCAATCCTCATGCAGCAGATTGGAAGACCAAGGCAAGTTGGACCGAAAGCTGTGCAAAGGCCATGCCTAGTGAGCGTTAGCCACGCATGGCCAGTTGGGTGTAACATCAGCCCAAATACCAGTCCTTGTGGCCAACCTCGATATCTGATATCCGTTGTTAGGAGCTCATTATCAATTACCCTTATCGCACACATGATAAATATCAATATTGATGGATGTGTTACTTAGTAGGTTTCCTGCTCCTAATCAGGTGTTCCATGTACTATCAGAGATTGTTGACTTAATTAGCACATTCTCTCTGAGTAATTTTCCCCTTTAACATTGTAAATGGTTAGGTCAAGCCTATGCAGCGCACATGCGCTGTCTCTTCAAGCCCTGCTGAATTCACTCTGCGGGCTTCCAGCCTGCCCATTGCCTTTTTATTGCTCACTTGGATTGTCCTTCAAAAAGTATTCCTTGATAGTGGTTAAACCTTATTGCTTGTCGTGCCTTGTTATCATTTGAATCCGCCCATGGAGTAGCCTCTAACTTCCCGTATCTTTACGCTGTCGTCTTTATGTCTTGTTTTTCTGGAACTCTTTTTTTCTTTCACGCACCCTGCTTTAAGCTCCATTGTGGTATGTTGTTTCTGCTCCAGCGCGGCACCCTCTTAACCCGATTTTTAAAAGTGCTTTGCAAACAGATGCTAGTTATCACACTTAACGTACATACATAAGTTGAGCACAATGCATTTTGCAATGATAAAACAATTACTGCCCCAGAGCGGCCCCATCTCTAACTATATATTTTTTTCAAATGCTACCACATCACACGCTTGTTTGTGTGCTTAAGATAAATACGTTTAAAGAAATGTTAAGCACAATACTTTTTTCAAAAAATATATAAAGTCATTTTAAGCATGCATTATCACTAGAAAACAAATATTTTTTTTAATGATTTGTGATGCGTGTGTACACGCTTTGGAAACTTATTCGGTTATTTTTCTAAAGCGCACACAGGCTTCCCGAAGCGTTTAAAAAAATATTTGTTTCTATTGATAATGTAGAGTGTGTGCATGTTTAGCTTTGGCAAGCATGTGTGCTTTTTAAAAAACTAACCAAATAAGGTTCAAAAGAACATACACATGCTTCCCGAAGCATTTGAGAAAAGATATGTCTCATAGGGATCATTTAGACAGTGTGCGTGTTTATGCCCAGCAGGTCTCATAGGGATGTGTTTGCAGTGTGTACTGTTATCTGAAGCAGGGCATCATCTGCCAGGTTATTTGAAACAAGCCTCATCACAGGGACACCTGATTTCCTTACGAGCCTCTTGTTTACATTCCCAAGGCCCAGCTGTTTCATACCGTGAGTCATAGGATAAGCCCTGAAAATACCAGGGGCCGTATTACACAAAGTGCCCAGAGGGTGCAACGGGCGTTTGTGCCCGCTGGACCCTTCTGTAATACCGATAGCGCTGGCTACACATAAAGCGCCAGCGCTATCTTCAGGGGGCTTTGCCTCATTTGCATGGGGCGTGCCCCATGAATATGAGGGAATCCCTTTGCCTCTGCTTCCGCTCCGTATTACAGAATCGGGCGCAAGGGCAAAGAAGCTCTCAGGGGGTGCACTGATAGTGTGCCACCTGAAAGGGGCGCACTGTTAGTGCGCCTCCTGTCATCAGCCCTCTGGAGGGGTGAAAGGTGGTTCTATTGGCCCCCCAGACATCTGCTTGCAGGCGGGTGCAGTCACTGACTGCACCTGCCTGCAAGGGGATCTCTAATTCCCTTTAAAAGTGCAGGCAGGTTGCCGCCTGTACTGTGAAAACACAGAGCTGCTCCATTTTTCACATGAATGTGCTGCCCCCAGGACAACGCGAGATTGCGCTACCCTGGGGAAGTGCATTCATCCTAATAAGGTGCATAATCCTTCATTACGCTGGGCGCACGTTTTAAAAGGTGCGCCCAGCGCAATAAAGGAAAATGTGCTGCATGTATAATGGGGCCCTGATCTTCCCTGACATGTCATGTGAACTTGTTTTGGCTTTACTACTAAAACACGCTTACCTGATGGCATCTTGACTTTATAAACAAACACAGTATTTCTCGTTTATTTACTTTGTCTAATTTTTTTAAGTCGAGCATTTGAGACCTCTTGTAAATATTTTAGTATATACTTTCTTGTGGGATTAAAGCCATCCCCCTGCTTTTCATTTGTTTGTTTGTGTCCTTTAAAACTCCTTGCTTGCCAGTGGTCAGTCCTGCTTCTTTGTCCCTCTTTTTGCTGTTTTGTTTACTCCCATTGAGCAGGGACTAAGGAGTGTATTTTTACGCTTTGGTTCTTTATCTCTTGGTTTGGGAACTACTTTATTATTTCTTGCCTGTCTGTGATAACTGTGGGTGCTTCAGGCCCGTAGTTGATTGCATTTTATTGCAGCATTCCTCCCTCCCACCTCCTCCTCCCAGACCGGAAAAGACCAGCTGTTGTGCTCCGATCAGAGCTGCTGTGACGGGGGTGCTCTGCAGTAAGTGCAGGCACTCTCTCATTCAAAAGAGGTGGAAAGAGGTGGAAACATGCTCAGCAGGACAAACAAAATTACAAAGTTTTGCTGGCTATAGTTAACTCTTGGTTTTATTTTTCCAAGTCTTCTTTTCTCACTTTGCCTGCATGCCTTCCTCTGTAACGAAACACAAGACTGGCAACGGCAAACGGCAGAGGAAGGCATGCCGGGCAAAGTGAGAAAGGAAGACTTGTTTAACTGTGCACTCCATTAGAAAGAGCTTTCTTTTTTGCACAATGTAGGTAGGGCCTGTGTACAATTCTTATTTCATTGTCTCTAGGCACAATACGGTGCAGAGGCCCGTATTTTCAGAGGGTATATAGCGGTACAGCGGCCCATGCTCGTTTAGTGTTTTTATTGTACCTGGACATATGTTCATGAATCAAAGGCCAGCAGTGCAATGTTTTCAGCGAGTCTGGCTGCAGGCAGCAGTGTACCACAAGCTGGCCCACATGTGGTAGCTTCAGCAGATGTTTTTGTTTTATTGAGCTGGCTTCGCTTGTTGGTTGAGATACAGGAAGGGGCAGCAATGACTTGCTTTACACACACTTTAAAACATCAAAGGAATTTGTGCTGATAAAACAGGAATTTTGAATGATTGTTTATGTTCCTTTTACATGGACTTTCATTTATTTGCATTAGGGCTGGAAGTTGTGAAATTAAAGGAATATGTAGGAGTATTTTTCCTATCTGCATTTTTGACTTCTCTCTGAGATTAGTGGTGTTTTTTTTGTGGGAAGCCATGACTCGGAACCCTTCCGGCAGGTGTTTGAAGTGGCGCCTGCTGAGAATATGGGACTTTTGCGAGTTGGATTAAGATGTGTTCCCATACATGCATTTGCTTAATGTCTGTTTTCATTTTAGACTGCACATATAAGTAAAGCGTTGAAGATTTTTAATGTTTCCTAAAACATGGGGTTCTCTTTTTAAGGTTAAGTAGGAGAACTCATTTGTAGCAAGGTAAAAGAAGGGAAAGTATTCTCAGAAGCAGCTACACTTATCCCCTTCCCCTACCAGTCGGAGTAGACTGACTGATACAAAGGAGTTCAAGTACTCACACAGTGTGTGGGAAAATCAATTACACATGATGGTTGAGTCAATTTCAGGGGGCTTTTCAGAAACAACAAGATGAGCAGGGAAAAATACTTTCTCCAGTAAAATAAGACTCTGGTTTCATATTGTCCCCTCACCATTTTTGGGTTTAATTCATATTGAAAACTGCCTTGTTTACTTATATATTTTTATAATAAGAGATTAGGAGCTCCAAATATATACACCATATCTCATGGACCATTATAACATGGCATAGCTAACCTATTTGTTTTAGGGAACAGTAAGATATTCATTTTATTTTTATAATTCTCTGTGATTGTTTAATATCTATTTTTCTGTAGGTTGATCCAAAGCTTTCCATTCTGTGTAGCATATGTGGATGTTTAGGTGCGCACAGGGTCAGGCACCATCAGCCATATATACATTCAATTTCTTAGAAAGGCTCTAGAGCTTACATTTTTGAGTGTGGAACCAGTAGACTTGGGTTTTAACCCTGAATCTCTCACTTGACTGCATTGTGCAATCTTGGGCAAATCCGGTAATCCTCATTAATGTAAATCCTATTTGAGTAGTCTGAAGAAATTGCATAATAAAGAGAATCGCTCCACTCACGTGGGTACCTTATGGCAAACGTGTTTTTTCCTGGTGCAATGTGAATGGGAACATTTCAGATGTGTGTAAATTATGTGCAACTCTTACTGCTGCCTGAATAAAGATTTGAGTCAGCATTTGGAATGAGGGCTGACCTGGTACATCTATTCAGTGTTAAATGTGTGTGAGATGTTAACAAAAGATCGGCTGTGATAATTTTGACCGGAAACTATACGTGTGCCTGTGCTGTGTTTAGTTTTTGACCAATATTTCATTTGTTGTCATCTTTTGCGTTCTGTATGAGTTTTTGTGGGTTTTTGTGTGTATTCTGGCCCAAAGGCTGTCACTTAAGACATTTAAGATGTATGCTGAGTGTTTGTGGTAGTTTCTCTCCTAAGTGAACCGTTATGCTTTCTTGGGGGCCTGTTTACCTTACTGAAAAATTCAATCACACATCGCTTCAATACAGCCCTTTACTGTCATTGTAATTATTCATGTGGTAACATTTGGCAACATTTTGCTTCAATCCCACTCCTGATGCATGTTTAGCTCTATTGGGAGGGTTGTGGCAGTGCTAGTTTGAAACTAGTTAAATTTTCACAGTATAATGCCTCAAAACATGTTCAGTAAAAGCCTTTTTCCAAAAGGGAATACCTCCACAAGTATAACCTTACCTGTCCTTAAGAAACCAGAGTTAAGTCCATTTCAATTAACTTTATCTGAAGCTTCTCACATATTTATATGAATGACGGCAGCGGCCGGTGCAGGTAAGTAGGGTGGGGTGGGGTGGGGCAGGGCGGGGGAGAGAATGTTGATAGACCATGGAATAGGATTTATTTAATTTTCCCTATTCCGTCGTTTGTCGACAACCCCCCCCCACCGCCTCACCGCGCTTACCTGCACTGCCTGCTGCTGATGAATGAATATTTAGAAAAATGTAATAATCCCTTTGAAATCTATGTTTACTACTTTCCAGAGCATTACCTGGTCAAAAAACCTAACCATTCAATACATTCTCTAGAACAGAAAAGTAACACTATTTTAAAATGTTCAGTTGTTCTATCTGTAGAAACGTTCTCATTCATAGTTAATAATGAACAGATCCAACATGCACACATTCTAAATTATACAGAATCTTTGGGATCTTAGTACTTCACATAAAAATAAGATTTAAATAAAAGCCATAGATTGGACTTCTGAAAGATGCTTTTGGACCCATTTTTCTAATATTCGTAAAGCGACCCAAAATTAACTGCTGACAGATAAAAACGAAAGGGTGAGAAAATTGATACCAACGGTGTCTTTTTACCATACCCACCCAGTGGCTGTAAGGGTCCATACCGAGGGGACATCTACTAGTATAGATATTCAGCAGAGTCTTCCTCCCGATATTAAACATAAACCGTTCCCGTTGTGACATAATATAACATGTGTATTTGTAAAGCGCACGTTCACCCAGAAGGGTATCTTGGCGCTTAATAACAGATGTTTATTGTTACCCAACTCAATGGTACTCATTTTATCGACTTCAGAAGGATGAAAGGCTGAGTGGACCCGTCAGGATTCGAACCTGTGACCATGAGGTCAAACACCGGCCCCTACAGTGGATACATTAGTCCACTTGGACATAGAACTCAGAAAAGCGGTTTCACACATTCACCTTATAGTAACAGTGGGCAGTGTAAGGGAGCAAATCAATTTGCTTAGAGAAATGATTCATAATGTATGTGGCATATTGGGGCTTGGCGTCTGGGAGGATATAGACAAGGGATGAGGGCCCGCAGTGGCATAGATTTGTACTTTCACTTTGCTACGCCCATTCTGGGTCATGAAGGGCCGTGACAGTATAAAGGTGAACAATTCCCTTTAGTCTGTGCCTGGCAATTCTCGTATTTGCATTGTTTTTGCCTTGTCATATTTGTTAGCACCCAGCTATTTCTTTCCCTTCTCTTTATTGTTTTTGTTTACCTTTCAGGTTTTCCCTGTGCTCCTTCCTTGGTTATTACATACTTGTTACTTTTACTGCCCTCACTCTGCCTTGATCCAGTGTCCGGTCCTCTAGATTCATGATTGGTTCCTGGTCTTTCTTCATCAAAGTGTTTAACTTCGAGGAGGCAGGTGTGTTATTCACTTTGTAACTTGCTGAGACCCTTATAGTTTGAACTTGATATTTTGTTGTGATGCTCACTTTGTATTCGTCTCTTTCAATAGAGATGCTTTCTGTATCTTTGAGGAACGCTACCCTGAGACTCCAGGCCTTCCAAGCTGCTACCATCTTCTAAAACTGAACCAGTGTTTATCTCTTTCTCCCTTTCTTTCTATTCCTTTACCCTGGGTTATGGGCTAACACTGTGGCTCCCAGTGTAGTGTCAGAGTTTACAGGAGGGTATGGATTTGCTTTGAATTGAGTGGCAGGTCTGCACACCCCTAACAAAGATAACGTGCTGCCATGTTCATCACTGTTATACTTTTAGTGAACAGAGTAACAATAAACATTTTCATTGAAGTTCATTACATCAAAAGTTACATACGTTTATACAAATTATCCATCCACCCTGCATGACAATCTATCAGATTACTGCCTTGAAACAACAATGTACACTCTAAATGAGTCTTCCCGATTAACTATATCTAGGGTCACTGGAATAATGTGAATCTGCGCCTGCAATGTTTTCCAAATGATTATGAATTTGGTGCACTTGCCACATATTCTACAGCATAAGCTACCTTAAAACATTTTGTTTCTATCTCAAATGTATTAAAAGGTACAAAAGCGCTGCTACAGGTGTAGTGTCTTAGAGTGGAATGGTGCTGAGCGGCTTAGAGTACAGTAGAGTGTCTTAGTGGAGTGGAACAGAGTGCTGTAGAGTGGAGTGGCATAGATCGGAGTAGAGCAGAGCACAGTTTATTGCTCATTAAGTTCTGAACTCCAACATGGTTATTTAGGGTGTTCTTTAGCACCCCTCCACTGCCCTACTTCCAGCACCTATAGCATGGGTATAAAATTGAGGAAAAGGAGTGTTTAATTTATGCTATTAGTAAGAGCTCTGACCAAAATAAACAAGCTTGCAGACAGAACATTGTTCCTCACAGGCATGCAAGATTGATGAACTGATAGTGGCAGAGATAAGGAGAATCAGTCAAGCAGAAAGATATGAGGTAGGAAACCTTTTTAAAGAAATACTGCACATTTACTGCTGTGAACTAGCACACAAGGCAAACAACTGAAAACACATCTACTATTGTGGAGTGCCTATCGAAAAAGCAAAAAACAGTTTCCAGAAAGTGAGCACTTGTGGAAGAATACAGGGAGCTAGTCAGAGAGATGGTAAACAGGCTATGCTCCACTACAGGGACAAAGGCATGCTGGACAGCCTAAAACAAATAAATCTAGCAAATAGAAAGCAAGCAAATGTGAGTTAAAAAGCCAATGGTAAGCAATAGCTGTAATGCATTTCTAGGGAAGCTTTCAGCATGTCCACCAAAATGTATTTGCAATGAGACAGCTGCCCTATCTGGTAGGCTTCAACCTACAAATGACAGAATTGTGAGGTAATACTACAATAAAATGTTCCACGTTACACCACATAGTTTGGCTTTCCCTACATCATAACCCTGTTGCCTAATTTGGTCCTCCTTTGCCAAATAAATCTATTGGCCCTATGTGTTACGAATATTTATATCAGTTAAAGTTTCTACTCTTTCAACAGAACTTGCCCAGAATGTGCAGGCTACCTTCTGCAAAACAAACCTTGCCCATAGGCACATCCTCCTTTGATCAATGGAATATAGCCCAATGGCTATGTTCTTTGTAGGAATAATTCCTTCCATTTTCAATTCAATAGACATTACATTTATTCATACCCATCCTTTATATTTGTGTAGCAAATATCAACAAAAAAGTAAAGAAAACCCATTGGTGAAATAAATGCGTACTACCAGTATATTGCAAATTTAGATAGAATCAGTTCAGAAAAACATGTTACATGTTGGTCTTAAGTAAACTATTGCTCTCAATGTTTGGTGCCTCAATATCAACTTGCAGGCCTGTTGTAGGAATTGACCATCGTTTGCTATGTCCTCCCCCCCCCCAGATGTTTACCCTATCTGATTTTTCTCACTGTAGAACCGTAACCCTGATAACCAGTAGCAAAGGTCCTGTGATCCCCTTTGAAAATGGCCAGATTGGCATATATGTAGCTGGCATATTTACCTTACCTATAAGTCCCTACTATGTGGTAGAAGGGGTAACCAAGGCCTGTAAGTTAAATGTCACTAATGGACTGCAGCACCTATTCTGCCACCTCCTACAGTGGCACTGCAAATATGGCTTCAGGCATACCATTGTAGCCTTACTGTAGTGGTATAAAACTGCAATTTGATCTATCAAAGTAGACCCTTTTGATAAGTCAAAACCTTCATTTTCAAATATTTATAATTTACTCCTATGCAGGTCGTATAGCCCTTGAAGCATGGTGCATGCAAATTAAAAGTACAACATCTAGAAATGTAATATTAACTGACAGTGACTAGCCTCCAAAGCTATTTAAGCCTATAAAGTAACACTGGGATGTAACATTAAATATGAATTCTGCTATCCTAGGTAGGGACCAGCTAAAAGCATGATTAAACTTGTATTTTTAATATATATTAAATGCTCAATTCAATGGTGAAGTTGGATTTTTAATAAATGTTAAGAAAAACATACTATAAAAAAGTTATTGTTTCACTGCCTAAAGCCTCTCAAGGGTAATTTGCATTAGCCCCCCTCTCCACCCCTCCCCCCCCCTTCGGCCCTCTGAATACTCAAGCCCTGATGAGGAGTGAAAACGTCTCCTAGAGCAATGACAAATGCCTGGGTGTGGGAAGGTGTTTTGTGTTCCTCTGACAGGATAATCATTAGGGCTGTGCCCAAAAATTAAATTGACTTCAAAGAGGCCTCCCCTGTCACAGGCAGAGGTCCTCTGACATCTGGACAGGCCCCTTCTTTTGTTCCCCCAGTTAGGAATACACCAACATTGGTGAGAGGGGGCTGCCTCTAGAACTGGTTTGGAACATCCACATAGAAGTGGCTGCTCATTACACTAGCCACTGGGTGGGCACACAGACTCTGCACAAGAAGAGAAGGGTTTCACCATCTTGGATTTAGGCAGAGCTGTACTGTTGGGTTGTGAACATTAGAGCATACAGGAGCTGCTGCAAAAGTGGGTAGGATTACCACTGGGAATTTGTGCACCATTGGTTAGGAGTCACCCACAAGTTAGCACAAGGCTTATTTGTAGCACCCCCTGGCACCTTCTTTAGAACACTTCTGGACCTGAGAAAGAAATGATGAAAACTGGGTCTGCTTTCTGTGACCTGAGGAGCCCAAAAGAACTGGATCTGCCCCCTTTTGTACCCTGGATAAAGGAGTGGACTCCAAGGGTCAAAAGGCTGACCTCCTGTTCAAGCTACAAAGGTACAACAAGACTACAAAAGGCCTTTCCTACAACTGCCCAGTGACCAGTTCCACTAAGACCTAACCAGGACCCTACGGTTGGCCTCTGTTGGAGTCCTGACCCCCAACTGCTGCTCCTGTGGTCCTAGAACCCTTGCGTGTGTCTGGTTAGACTTTTCATACCACCCCCAAAAACCTGGGACTTAGATGAAGCGTTTTCAACTGTAAGACCTCTGGAGACTGGGACAAACCTGCCAAGATAATCTGACTGAGGTGCATTGCCACAGGGCTCAAGATTCAAGTTTCTTTTGCTCTGAGCTTCTCCACAGTAGCAAACCAAATTCAGTGCAACCTCACAGAGAAGATATCTGGCCTCATGGTGCCCTCTTCGGCTACCGGCTGCAGATTAGCATAAATCCAGGCAAGGCACTGGATCATGGTTGTCTTCTGCACCTGATGATAATGGCTATTGTCTGTCTTCTCAGCTAGCACTGTGAGGAAAAAGGATGCTGAACAATCCTGCAGAAATTAGCCCAACTGCTTTCTTCCATCCACATGCGATATGCAAGCATATAAGGCCTTTTAGGTATTTACTAATGCACAACAGGCGCATTTGTGTTCCTATCTATTTAGTGACATAAAAACAATCCTCATTGTAGCAAGGCCATAAGAAGAGTCTTAGATGACCATATCGAGCAAAAGGTTTAAACTTTCGCATACCTCCTTTCAGATTTCAGTGGCTTGTTATAGCCCCAGCACACACCTCTTTCTATAAGGCCTCACTCACTCATAAGGTTCTAGTGGGCAATATTTTCTAAAGATTTACTTCTCATGAGTCAAACTCAGGCTGCTATCTGAAAAGTCTGAGACGTTTGCACCAAGAATGGAGGACTAATCTGAGTCTTTCAGGAATAGAATTTTGGTTTCGGACCATGCAGTACATATTCTCTCTAGGCATACCATAAAGACATTGTCTCTTCAGTATGGTAGAAAGTTTTGAGGCATCACTATTCACCCATGACAATAAGTGGAGAAGTAACTACAAAGATTGAGACTGTGTTTGACAATGTTAAGTCAGATATAATTGTATAGATGCTTGAATATCTGGTAAAATCAAAAAATAGTGCTTAAGAATAGTTGCCAAGGCAAAATAAAATCTCTACAAACCTTGCATTGGAGCAAAATGTAGGAATTTTACTCATGAGTAAAACAAAACTTGCACGCCATTAAACATACAGCAGCACTCAGTGGCAGCACCATAACCAACAGCTAGTCAATGACATGGAGATCACCATGTAAAATACAAGCAGTTTCAATATTATGGTATCATACATTCTCATGCAGGACTATGGGGCACATGCATCAAACCATTTTGCGATCGCAAATAGTGCGAATCTCAAAATTCGGCCGTTTGCGATCGCAAAATGGCCTTTTGAGATGCATGTACCTTTTTACCAATTCGCAATTAAGGAAATCGCAATTTTTTGCAATTCCCTTAATTGTGAATGCAGTTAGGGAATCGCAAATTGTGATCCCCTAAATGCGATGCATTATGCAATCGCAAATTGGGTTTTCGCTATTTAGAATCGCAAATTACCATCAACTTCAAGTTGATGGTAATTTGCAATTCCTTTGATAAATGCATTTTTCAAAGTGCATTGTGGTGCATACCTATCTTTTTTGGGGGTGCTTCAGGGTAGCCTTTTGGCCCCCTTGCACCCTTCAAATTGCATGCGCAATTTGCGAGTACCTATTTTGTACTCGCAAATTGCGCATGCAATCCCATTCTTTCCTATGGGCCTTTAGGCCCATAGGAATGAATGGGAAGCCATTCCTTAATAACGAATCACAATTTGCGAGTCACAATTAAGGAATATGTAGGAATCTCAATTTTTTTTGCGATTCCTACATGCATAGAGATTTGTGAGTCCTAAATAGCGATTTCATAAAATTCGCTATTTAGGATTCATAAATCCTGAGTTTGATGCATGTGGCCCTATATTCTATGACACTTTTTCTATCCTAAGGTGCTCAAGGGCAACACTCAGCTAGATTCTAAAGGGAAAAAATATTGTGGCTGAGGGTAATGGTGGATTTGTTGGGATTTAATGCCTGAGCAAACTCAGGACAAAGCCTACCTTGCCCATTTATTTTAAGAAACATCCGCTAGAAAGTGTGAATTAATTAAACCGATCTTTAAAACATTCAATGATTTTGAAATAGCCTTCCTTAAGATTACAGATTGTGGGTAGCCAGCCAAGGTCGCACTCCAGTACCTATTTTGTTGGATATTAATGTCGCTATATTGTTCTGTTCAGAACAATGTTAGAAAAGTAGCAGTTTGGCAAACACTGCTCTTCAATTGCTTTCCTCATTTCTGTTGTCATTTTCTGCACTAAAATGTTTCTGAGTAGCATCACCTGCAGCAGTGTTGCCCGTGCTCTTTAACATCTGCGTGCAAGCCTAGGGTAACTGAAGTAAAACTCTGGCTCACATTTAACCTACAAATACTCTCAGCGGTGAATCCTGGTTGAAACAAGTAACACAAACCCAAGAACAAAGTGGGTTCTTTTAAGATCATTCATTCATTCTGTTTGTTTGCATTGATCAATATCAGTTTCAATCGTGCTGTCCTTTTAAGGTCAATCAGACACCTTGAGAATTGTTTGTAATCATGGATTCATCTGCTAAACACGAATCTGAAGGGTTAAGAGTTTGAAAGTTTGATTTGAAGAAGATTTTTATATGACTAAAGATATTGCACAGTTGGCAATTTCTAGTCAGTATTCAGGCAACGGTCCTGGCAATTCTTCTCTGCATGTGAAACGCCTTCAATTTATGTCCTACAGAAAAATGCAGCACACAATTAATTTAAAATTAATGTTACCAGATGGGTTAGCAGTTATTAAGAAGGCACGTTTGCATCACTAACTAAAGAGATCAGATTCCTAGAACGAGGGATAGGAGTTTTTTTCCATAAAAGAGTGATGTATTAAAAATTCCATACCACTACATTTTGCAAGGAAATCAGGTTTCTGAAATTAATTAAGTTAAAAGATGGCCTTCAGAAATACTTTTGCACAATCCCAGTATCCCATATTTCACAGTTGTGTTTTCATCTTTTGAATTGTTTTCTTAGTTGTGCTAATCTCTATTGAATAAAATGGCACTTGAAAGCAGAAAGCACTGCTTAGGGATTAACGGGTCATTTAACCCATGTCAAGGCTGCAGGCCTGCAGCCCTGCCTTAGACAGAGTTCCCCGTCGGCCTGGTGGCGATCTCTGAAGCAGGGTTCTCCAGCCTTCTCTGTAATAAGAGCTACTTATGTTCAATAAAAATACTCCCGAGCTACTAATAATATTAGCAATGTAATAGTTACTGCAGCAGATAAGGTTACAGTAGTGGCCACCATATGCAGAGATTACCAACAGTGATCACTTCAATGCATCAATCATTGTGCCAGCAGTAATGTAAACATGGTTTGTCAATGTGCAATGCTTTTATACCTTTACATGGGTAATACATGACAGCCATCGCTGTAATGACCCTAGCAGCAAGTTAATAATATTACGAATAAGCATCCCCAACACCATTTGATTTTCATTACTTAAAATATCAGCTTTAAAAAACTTTTGGAAATTCAACCATTTTTCCTCAAACATCAGCTTATGAGCTCTGAAAATACATTTTCATCTCAATTAAATGCCTTTAAATGTTGGTATACATATATAAGTCAACTAAGCAAAAGCTTCTAATTTGTAGACTAGGCTGCACACAGGAGAGTTACTTACAAGTTATGTTATGTTATTTAATTTATTAAGCGCTCAAATAACCTAAGGTGTCTTGGCGCTGTCTTGGGAGAAGGGGCGATAACGGAAAAGCCTGTAAAACGGAAGTAAAGTAGGTTTAGGTTTTCTGGATGAAAAGATCCATGTTTTAAGGGACTTTCTGAACTGGAGAATATTAGGCACATTTTTCAGATCATGTGGAAGAGCATTCCATAGTTTGGCTGTTCTGATCACAAATCTTTTGCCTCCCCAAAGACATTTTTTAAACTTGGGGACAATAACATTCTTTGCTGTTGAGGATCGTAGTGATATACCAGGAGAAGTTTTGGATGAGATATTTAGGGCCTGAGTTATGTAGTGCCTTGAAGGCAATACAGAGGGCTTTGAAGGATATTCTTTTTTTCAGGCAGCCAGTGTAGTTGTTTAAGGGCTGAGGCCTGAAATTTGGTCAGTCCAAATAGAAGTCGAGCTGCAGCATTTTGGAGGGTCTGTAATTTGTTCAAAGGATTTTGCTGCATATTGATGTACAATGCGTTACAGTAATCTAATTTGGACAGGGTTGTAACAACAGTTTTTTGGAGTTTGGATGGTATGAAAGCAAGGATTTTACTAATTATTTTTAGTGTGGCGAAGACTGTAGAGGCTATATGATTGACTTGGCTGTTAAAAGTCAGCCTATGGTGAAAGATGACATTAAGGTTTCTCACTTTTTCTACTGGTTTGGGTAGAGTTCCCAAATTTTTGGGCTACCAATTGGGTGACCAGAAAGCAGGGTTCTTACCAAAGAGGACAATTTCTGTTTTTCCTGAGTTGAGTTTTAAGCAATTTTTAATCATCCAGTAGCTGGAGAGCTGGAGAGCTACCAGTAGCTTGTGAGCTCCTCTTTGGAGAAGCCTGCTTTAAAGCCTTCATTGCAATCTTCGTAGCAGTGATTGCAGTGAAGGCTGTGGACTTTTCCAAGTCAGAACCACTCAGCAAATTATTTAATTTTCCAGGAACAAAACCCCCTGTCCAGCTGGAACACCAAAAAGTAATGAGGCTGAAAAGCAAGGTGTTTTCTTCCTCACCAATAATTAATTTTCATGCCTTGAACTGCCAACTACAGTTTTGCCACAAAAGGAGTACCACTGATTTACAGCTGTCCTTGTTAAAAAAAGATACTAAATGAGCACCATATTAGTGAAATGTAATTAACTTTAATACTCAAAGCAATCAATTGAACGTATCTGTCCTACATGTATTTATTTATTTTATTTAGCATTAGTTACCATTTAACAATACCGTCAGAATGAATGAACAATAATACAGGATTGGAAGGACATTAAGTAACAAGTAGACAGCATGAATCCATCCCCATCTATGCTCAGAACTATGAACCACTTCTTTCTGAAAGCGTTCAGGCAGAAATGGTGAGTGAGCAGTAGCGGCCGCCACAATGAAGAGGTGGTGGGCAGGTGGAGGGGGTGCGGGGCACGAGCGGGGGGTTTAATAATAAAAAAAATAAACACTTACCTGGAGCTGCCGCCCACCTCCCGCATTGTGCTTTGTCCTTCCTGGTCCCAGCAAGCACTGGGGCAGCGTCATGGACTCCCTGTGCAATCCCCACGCTGCTCTATGAGAGCAGCGCAGGGATTGCCCTGAGCGGGCTGGAAAGACACTCCGCTCAGACCATGGAGTCTGTGGGGGTTTCTCCAACCTGGCTGTTCAATGCAACCAAGCTGGAGAAACCTAAGTGCGCATGTGTGTTTTGGTTGGCCTGAGATGGCCAGCCAGGCACATATGTGCACTTAGGGAGTGCACATAGCACTCCTCCTCCCCATGCTCCGCCCCGCCCCTCCCTGCACAAGCTTGCTCTGAGTCGGCAAATAAAAAATAAAACGATGCTAGAACATCGTTTTATATTTTTCATTTGTTGGCTTTGAGCCAGACAGTGGGGCGTCGCTTCTCTGCCACTGCGGATGAGCCGCCTCTGTGAGTGAGTTCTATATTAGGATGTCATAGTCACCAAGTGCATTCAGAAAATCCCATGCAACAACATGTGTTGAACATTTTGTTGGTTGTAAAGAATAAAATACCTCAATCTTGCTTTATGCTTTATGAAGCATGGGCCAGTTTATATTGGTAGAGGCACAACAGAACAGCTACACTTAGAACCAGAAATATAGTACAGTGTCACACTCTGCTTTGCTATCACAGTAAATTCGCTTGTAACATATGAGAGCACAGATAACGAACACAGCAAATGTTCCTAACTGGAATTCAAGCTGCAAGACCCACATTTGGGAAACAGAGCCCCCCTCTCTATCATGATTAATCCTTCATGGTGGAATTTGTGAAAATGGCCTGTGCTTGAGTAGTAGAAAAAGTAAAGCAATACACTCTGATTCATCATAAGATTCTGGAAACGACCTTCAGTGCTTTCTAAACCAGGGGGTAAATCCCCTCTCAATAGATGGATCAAGAACATGTGCTGGTCCCTGTCAGAATTTGAGTATAATTTGCTTTTTATTACCAGATGGTATACTCTGGTGTACAATGGTTTTTGAAAATGATGTTGTATTGCTTTTCGGTTTAATTTTATGCTTGTGCTTTTTTATGGCTACAACAGCAACATAATAGTAAACATGTCATCAATGTATCTGCACAACTGAAGCCTCGGAAGTTTTGAATGTAAAAATATCAGTTCGCTGTTTACCAGGACTCAGGCCTACTGCAAAGGAATGGAGATCGGATACACCCATAGGGGCATCTCCATCAAAGTTGTTGCCACCTGACTTAGTCTACTTTTGGAAGTCAAAATCTTCCATTGGAACAATGTCCAAGGCTGAAGTCGGAAAGGGTCCCTCGAAGTCAGACATGTTGTCATTGAGCTCCTGATGAAGGCTGTGGTTTTGTTTCCAAACGCTCAGAGCAGGAAAAAGCTGGATTTCGTACCCACATGGGACAGTTTTGCTACATCACCCCAATGTTGTCCCTATGAACATAGGGCTTAATTTAGAGTTTGATGGACCGCATACTTAGTAGCAAACGTTATGGAGTACCCTGCTCACCAAACCCTCAATTGGCCCACATCATTTAGATATGAGCAAACCTTAAGTATTCTTTTGAGAGACCCCCTGTTGGCTGCTTCAAATGAATACATCCTCCAACTGCCCAATGGAGTTGAAGCCATTGGTGGAAGGGCATTACCCAGTCTGCCCTACTTGGGCATACTGTGTAATTGTTGACAACATCACTGTCTTCCTGGACCCAGAGGTGAGGCCATTGTCCCTGGGAGCAGAGTTGTTAATTTCAGCATGGACTGTGTATAAGACCTCTGGAGTTCAGATGAGTGGCAACACTGATTCTAAGCCAGTTTTGGCTCAGGCAGCACAAAGTATATTTTTATATTTTTTTCCACTAAAGCTATCAAACATCTCTTTTTGCCATTAAATAAGATTTTTTAAACTGAGTGGAAATTAACTTGGAACTATTTTGCTAGCATTTTCCAAAGCAAAGATATCAATTAACGTATTTAATTAAACCTAGGTATGTTTCTGGACCATCTAGCTTAACTGACACAGTGAAAACAGCTTTTGGATACTTAGTCATGGTAAAGGTACACTATTTCTAATATCTAGTGTGAGGGACATTTTTTTAAAATATATGTGGGTGGTACTATAGACACTGCAGCCCACATATGGCATTTAACTTCCACACCACTTGTACAATTTCTGCATCATCTACCATGGCTTTACTGAAAAGTTAAATAGACTAACTGGATTAAACAAATGTGGCTAGTGCTTTTTAGGCCAAGATAACACGCGTTGAGACAGAAAAGATGGCTCTGCTACACAGAATCTGTTCCATGAATGCTAATCAAACTTGGTACTCACTTGAGGTATTGTATCCATACTGATATTCGTAATGACCACCAAATTACTTTGAAATGAGGACCAACAACAAACACCTTTCCTCCTCAACTGTTTGGCATTTAGGTTATGGTGGACCAGTAGATATGTCTCAAGTACTGTGTAATTAGGATGAATTTTGAGAAGTAAGCTTAGCAGTCAATCTTTCCTCACAAACATCACTTAAAATACTCATCTAGGCATGTCTTTTTAAGATCACTAGGCAACTCAGGCGTAAAGTGCAAGTTACTACAAGGGCACTCCTTTTTGCCCTGCTGTTCATTAATCATCTAACAAGTACTTGTAATGTACTTTTTAGAACCGGCCATTGAGCTTTGTCTTCAGAAATTCATGTTGTGCTTTAACCAGTCAACAATGTTTAATTGTAGGATTTGCTTCCCATGCTCAATTGCACTGGACTCCTTCCAAAGGGGACGGGAGAAGGAGTATTGCTCTATAAAGATAGATGGACAAGTTGCAACAGACAACGCACACTAAATGGGCAGAAGTAATGGAATTTTATTTTTTATTTATTTTTATCATTTGTTTCACAAATTGCCTACACATAGTAAAGAAAATGGTGCACAATCAATTTAAGATGTAATTATAGCAACTGTCTCACTAAGGCTGATAGCAGACAATCAACAAAAATAGTTTAATCAAGGGTTACAAGGGAGCAGATGTCACTGAAACAACAAGTTGGTTACAAAAGTCCAAGAGACAGTACATCAAATGCACAATAATCAGACAAGACATATAGAGGGCGGGCGTAGGGAGCATGCATACAAAAGCAGAATGAAGTGGGACACTAAAAACATAATGAAAATCAAAGAGGACAGGTAAGAAAGGACCAAGTAATAATAACATTTATACATAAAAAATGTACACTGTAAAGAAAATGGCAGCCATTGCAGTTAATGCATGGAGGAAGAAATAGATGTTTGAGGCGGGAGAGAACAAAAAAGACAAAGGGAGTCATTCTGAATAGACTATACTGGAATCATATTGCGTCTGGCACCATTTGTAGTAGGAATTTCAAAGGTGAAAAGGGAATGAACAGTGTGTGTTTACAAATGTTTGAAAAATAGAAGTAACCTTTTTACAACAGAGATATCTTGAGCAAAGTCCAAGAAGAAATTAAACAAGAAGCCCATACTGCAAGCAGAAGGCTAAGGTATAGAAATAGGTAGGAAAGAAACATCAGACGGAATGGGGCAGGCTGAATAAGCAGGGTTAAAGAGAATCTCCATTTTGCTAGGATCAAAATTAAGAAAATATTTAGCCATCCAAAATTCAATAGGCAGTAGGCAGTTTGAGACATAGTCTTCAAGAAAAGAAGAAAAGCACAGCAGAAGAGAAAGAAAAGAAGATATGGAATCGGCAGACCATGAGCAAAAATAATAGTAAACAAATTATAGTATACTTAGAAAAAGGGAGCAGACCAAGGACTCATCTATGCATGACCATAAAATGAAGTGGGTAAAGTGCAGGGACAGTGTCTTTTCAGGAACCAGAGATGTGACCAGAGAAGTAGGATTAGAAGCAAGAGAGAGTAGAACCCCTAACATCCAAAGAAGATAGAGCAGAACGAAGAGCAGCATTAGCCACAATGCCGAAAGTAGCAGAGAGGCCGAAAAGAAAATTGATTTTTCTATTGAAAAAAAAAAAGATAGTGTGAGTGAGTAGGTGGTTATATAGAATATCGGAAACAAATATATTGTGGGACAAAATATCATGTCAAGAATATCGAGGACAAAAATATTGTGAAAGTAAGTGTAGGCACCTTGACGATATATATACCATCAAGGTACATAGATGTGGACTTAAGAATAGTAAATCTATACTTAACTATTTGCACTTACCTTCTCGATATGTTGTTCCTCGATATTTTTGTTTCTGTTATTCTTTCAGTGATCTGGATGAGTAATGGACTCAGAAGCAGTATCAGGAGATTAAGGCCTAATTGATGTTGATCATATATTAAGTATCTCAGTTGAAAAGGAGCCTGATATCGACCACAGAGATATCAGATGGTTGATTCATTAGTGGTGTGAATATGTCCCTGACAGAAATCAGGCAGTCTTTGATGCAGGAAGCTATGCATGGATACTGTGTTGTACATAGAAGGTCAGGCACTCATTACATGAGACTCTTTGTTCCAGATGGTGCCAGTAAGCCAGTTATCAAGAATTAGAAGATGTGTTTCCACCCATGTTTTGGCTGCTGAAAGCAAGTGAAATCTCTGAGGGAAACTAAAGGAGAGAATGAGGAACACTCTGAGGAATCCTGTCCAGAATTACCAATTTCCCAATAATTCCTTTTTCCTCAGGGGATTCTCAGAGATCAGCACAGAATTCCATTTAATTTTGCCCTCCCAGATTAAACAGGAACCTAGTATAATTCACTCAGTATTGTGGATTTTACACCACAGCATCCAGGGACCTCGTAATGAGGTCCGTAGGGGTCGATTACGATGTCGTCCGGAAACCGCCTTTCCGACCGACTCGGACACTTTTGCCAACAAGCGATTACGATGGCTGGAAAGCGTTTGGACTGTCCGACTTGGTTCCGAAAGGCATTGGGAGTAAACGAGTCGGTCGGTGCCGAATCGTAGTGGTCTACGGATTGCATTTCCAGCCGAGCAATTAGGATGTCGTATTCGGACAGCCTTTCCGAATCGGTTGTTCCGAGATGGATCGCCTGTCAGAATCTGACTTTGGTGGCCTGTAGCAGGCCCCCCTTCACCCGGGGCCCTCCGAATCGGGCCTGTGGGGGTACCCATGGGTCCCCTCTTTCCAATCATACTCAGTGTGGGAGGCATCATGGGGGGCCCGCCACAGAGTGCAAGGTTTTCCCCAACAACCTCTTTTGTCAATGGGAATCCAACCAAACGATGTTGGGAAGCATCGTAATTGGTCGATCGGACTTACAGAATCCGATTCGTTTGGAAACGATTCAGAAACCAAAGAGTTTCCAAACGAGATCGTTATCGGCCCCTTAGAGTGAAATATGAGAATGAGATGCCTGGAGATACAAAAGGGTGCCCAGGGGTGCAACAGTAGTCTGTGGGACCATTCAGAGCATGCCCAGGAATGAAAGACAAGTGTCCAGGAGCAGTGTCATGGCTTTTCCAGAGGTAACAAATTACAGCCAGATGCCCTTCTTGATGGACATGTTATCTTGCATGTATAAGAACACTGCAAAATATCTAGAAATGAATCACCACTAGATGAGGGAAAGTTTTATATATCTCTTTTTTAAAGACCAACAGAGAAAAATGTAGAGGTACCAGTAACATGAGGTATAGCTGACTGCATTTTTAATGTGCATAGTCCATGCCATTGAGGTAAGCTGTGTTCTCGATAGTTGAAGCCAATAACCTGGGCATCTTGTTTGATATAAAGTTATTCCTTGCCACTGAGGGGAATTCATAGGAAATCATTAGCTGATCATGCTGAGGAATGAATTTCCCCTGCTACAGTATAATATTCACAGAGAGCTTACCAGATCTCGAAACTGCATTAAGCTATATTAATGTGTTTTCTTTTATATGGATCTCCCCAAAGAGGAGAACATTGTGAAACAAAACTGACTCAATGTGGCTCAAACTATAGAACTGGCAACAAATACATTTTCAGCTTTAAAATCTCTTGTCTGTCTCCAGATTAAATAAAGAGTTACCAGTAACAGGAGGCATAGCTGACAGCACTTTTAATGTGCATAGTCCATGCCATTGAGGTAAGCTGTGTTCTCGATAGTTGAAGCCAATAACCTGGGCATCTTGTTTGATATAAAGTTATTCCTTGCCACTGAGGGGAATTCAGAGTAAATAATTAGCTGATCATGCTGAGGAATTAATTTCCCCTGCTACAGTATAATATTCACAGAGAGTTTACCAGATCTCAAAACTGCATTAAGCTATATTAATGTATTTTCTTTTATATGGATCTCCCCAAAGAGGAAAACATTGTGAAACAAAACTAACACAATGTGGCTCAAACTATAGAACTGGCAACAAATACATTTTCAGCTTTAAAATCTCTTGTCTGTCTCCAGATTAAATAAAGAGTTCAATGAAAAATTATTTAAACTCTGCTCCAAAGCAATCTCATATAAATACATTAATTATCTTCAGAAACGCAAGGACGTCCAGGAACCTGTGCTCCACATACTTTCTTTTCTTTCGCCAAAGTAGTTTGAGAAGGAAGAAACTCAAGTGATGCCCCAGGCATCCAAAACCTCAAGCAGTGCTTTTGCCACACCCAGACAGGGATGTCCAGCTCCTACCTAAAGCTCTACCCCAGAAACACAGAATTCCAACAATCAAATATTAGTCCAGATCTGGATAAACAACATGAATCTGAACAAATTCAAATTGCATCAATCGCACAACTCCAAGTTGCTCAGAATCGCCATGGATACCAAACTTACCCTCAAGGAGAACATTGTCAAAAAAAATAAGATGTTCTGGTATCAGCTCTTTCTACTAAAGAAATTGAAACAGTCCCTTCTCAAAAGTGAATTAAGGACCTCCGTTCAAACCCTTGTGCTCTCATATCTGTTTCATGTAAATGCTAGGATCCTTGGCCACTCACACTCCACAGTGTCCCCCTTAAGGTCATCCTACATGCTGCAGCATGCCTCTTCAAGGGCCTGAAGAAATATGACCATATCACTCCACCCTCCAAACCATGCCTCTGATTGAAATTTGATGGCTCTCTTGTCGTGTAGTTCCTATAAACCTATGTAGAATCTGCGTCTTTAGACAACATACACTGTAGGATTGGTGTCCAGACTGATTCTAGACACCCCCACCGGTATGTTAGCCTGTATACGAGCTAGCTCACAGTGCAACTAGAAACCCCTCTTACCAAGGAGAGAATAGTTCTTGAAAACTATCGAACATGACAACCCTGATCCCTCAGGATTGTGGAAACAGTGCGATACTTTTTGCTCAGTCACTTGTGCTCACTTCTTCTCAGAGAGATACACAGAATAAACAGTGGGGATGTTTTTCAATAAGCATTTATTGAACCAGCGTCATTCTAGTGTAAAATAGGTGATCTGAAACAACCATTAGACAGAAACAGATATAAATGATTAGAAGCACTAACAGAGTAAAAGGATGGTAGATTTCTGCCATCGTGCTAAAACACTGAATACAGGCAAGTATATAAAATACATGACAGTAATAAATGCGTACTCCTACGATGCGACCCTAACTAGATGTACCTAAGTGTACCTAGCATGTATGCAGGTGTAAAGCAAGAATCCCTCTAGGATAAAGTCAACCCCGTTACCTGAAGTGAGAGACTGTGGGACCCCATCTTGGTCTCGAGATGGGCACCCCGCAAGGGATGTCAGACCACTGCGAGCTGGAGTGTCTGCGTGCAGGAACATCAGTGTCTTGCGTCAGTGTGTCAGTATGGAAGTCCTTTTCTCCTCCGACTACATCAGCAAGATATGGTGTTTATATACCCAAAGTGGTACCCTCAGGGGTTCTACCTTGCTGTGTCATGTCGGACTTAGGATGATGGAAGGAATGACCCTTATACATAGTTATTATGCAGGAGATGGTAGTCCTGCTGAGTTTCCAAGAATTCTCATGCATAATGGATGAGGCTAGTTTTCAGGGAAAACCCTACGTCCTCTAAGCAGTATCGTTACTAGGTAAAAGGTCAGTCCCAAGAACCGTTATATAGTGTAATGGTAGGGGAGAATATAGCTGAAAGGTTAGGTGACTACCTGAGCCTATATTGGGGTACCTATATGAAACATAACACTCTTTGCTGACCTCCACCATCTTCAAAACCAGTTGCATCCTCTACAAAGCCTTTATGACCCACACGCATGCCTATCTGGCTAACAAGCACACCCCCTCTGCTAGATTTAGGCACATCCACGCTGAAGACAAAGAAGAACAAAAAAGAAAAAAAGGCAACATACTTTTTCCATCTTTTCAACCAGGATCTGAAAGAATAGCCCCATATGAATAAGGTCAATCCCAACTCTCTTCCAATTTAGGAAAACTCTGTAGACACTACATCATGAATCAGTAACATTCCATGTCTGTTAACTCAGCTACCCCTCCAGGCGCTTGGCGAATGTATATTTGCTTTTGAATCTGTACAGAAATGCACAGCATTTAGGCTACATTTGCACTATGTAAATTCCACAAACTTAAATATATGTGCATACAAGATTCCCCAGGGAATCCTTCTCTGGTACACGATCCAGTGTTCGAGAATGTTACACGAACTGTCTGCTAACAAGTCCCCATCACCAAACCTTTCTAGCCTACACTGTACCATGTGATTTCACATTGTGGCAGGGCTAGAGCAGAGGTGTGGGGTTATGGGGGAGAATAATGTTGAATGAGGGAAGAATGTTGGGGTATCGTTGGGAACCGATAATAAAACAATGTGGTGGGTGCCTGCCACAATGTAGCCAATGCACAGTAAAACGTAAAACGTTTGCAGGTCTAGTAAAACGTATGCAGGTCTAGTAAGAAGGATAAGACATTCATCATGCAGAGATTTAACTTTGGGAATTTCAAAGGCCGAAGCAGGTGAACCTAATAAAGCCCAGTTAAATAATAAGTAGTGAGAATTTTTTGTGTCACAGCAGGATTCTTAACCTGCTACATCTTCAAGTTTAGGAAGTGACAGATTTCTGTATACATTTCCTCTTCTCTAGGGAACGAGGTTTCTTCGAAAACAGCCCCAGTGCTTGTAAGAAGGTGGATAAAAGGACAAATACTTAAGTTCAGATAAGGAGCCAGGTGATTGCTAGAAGAGTAAATGACATGCACGCGCAGCCCTTGAGCACATTGCATAGGCAACCCTCAGTTAGTGTGCCACTAAACATGACCCATTTACCGCAGAAAGTACCGCAGGCACTGATTGGAGAGCACGTTTGCGGCATGAATTGGAGGAGAGTTTTATTTTCACAGATACATTGTGGATCGGGAGAGCAAAAAAGACGGAGTGTAAGAGGCTCTTGAAGCAAGGGTATCATCATGTTACACCGTGTGAAATGGTTATTTGATTACAGTGACTCATTTTACTTCGATGCGTTGTTGTAAAGCAAAAAAAAGCGCGAATACCACACTCTAAACACACAACAGACACAATCCGCAAATAGGTGCAGTATTTCATCTCAAATGAGAACAAGCAGAGTCTCTCATAAATTGGGGAGGTAACATAATATGTCCCATGAATTCATTCACAGCGCTGGGAGGCCTCAGAGTAGCCATGCGCTATACAAATACAAATTCATTCATTCATTCATTCTATGAATCACAAAGAATCCACACCATCCTTTTGTTTCAAATGCTTGGCAGGTGACCCAGCATCATACGTGAGTTAGACACACCCAAAAATGTCATTTATAACAAAGAAAAACCGAGTGAAGTAGAAGAAAAAGTCTATTTTAATTATCACCCAGTTACGGGTGAGTCAATTTCCATGCTCGGGAAGTCCACCACTTCTTGCCTGTCATTTGAACCTTTCAGCCCCAAACCATCAAGCATTTCGCTCTTTCCCTCCGATTTCTCTTTTCTCTAACTCTGCTCTGCAACCACGCTTTGACTAATGATATAATATTTTAAGGCTGTCGTCTCTGCTTTAATGCAAATAACCCTCAGCACCCCCAGTCTACCAGCCTGCCTCTCGACTAACATCAGTACACAGAGCAGAATGCCTTCTCTTCAACCATTTCACTCACAAGCATCCTTTCCACAGTTTGCATAAACATGTAAGAGAGGCAGGAAAAGCAAGAATAATTATAATAAATTGGAAAGCTCCATTCGATTGGTTGTAGTGATCCGGTGTTTATTTCGCCAAAATTATACAGATCAAAGGTGATTCTTAGGAAATCAGAATCACACTGAAATAGGGTGACCAGGCGTCCCGGATTTGCCCGGACTGTCCGGGTTTTTCACCAGCTGTCCGGGCAGATTTCAGGAAATTTAGCTCCTGTCCCGGTTTTTAGAGAGGGTCAGCTGAAAACGGCGAGAGGTGTTTTTTATGTTGTACAAAGCATGGATAGTGAGCAGTTGTTTCTAGAAAGCAAGTTAATTAACAGGGAAGCTTCTGGGTTTAAAAATTGCATTTTATGCTGTCATTCTGTGCGCTCGCTTGAAGTAAAACTGTAGTCCTTCTTCTATTTCCATGAAATGTTCCGGTTTTTGGCTTTACAATTCTGGTCACCCTACACTGAAATCAAAGCATGTGTTCTTACTATAGAGCCAACACGTGTTTCGCCCAGCCGCAGCTCGAGCAGCTATGAGCAGTGGGGCCGTGGGGCAGAGTGGGGGGGGATTTCGACAGACGACCACGAGGGGAAAGTAAATAAATAATTAATTTTCCCTCATGGTCGTCTGTCGAAGTCCCCCCCACCACCCGGCCCCACCAACCCACCGCTCTTACCTGCAAGAACTGCGGCTGGTTTCGCCCCCTTCTGGCATGCAAGCCTGGGGCCTTTTCAAGGCGTAGTTATTTAGTCAGACGTGTGCGACAAGGGAAATAATATTGCAGCTGAGACTTGTATATTAATAGCAATGTTTTGCCGAAGAGCCGTGTCGGGCATGTAGATCCTAAAGTCTCCAAGGACGGTTCGCTAGCGGTCAATATGTGCCCATAAACACCGGATCACTACAACCAATTGAATGGCGCTTTCCAATTTATTATAATTATTCTTACTTGTCCTGCCTCTCTTACATGTCTATGAACTCAATGGGTGAGGGTTTCCCCATTCCCAGTGACAAGTGACAACTAATCCATCCTCAGTAACGCAAGTCGGGATAATATTCAGGATCCTTCACCCCCCTAATTCTGAATCACAGTTTGCATAAGCCTTCTCAGTCCGGCTTCCATGCACTTAGCACCAGGTCAGCCATCTTCATTCATTCATTACATTTCTTAACCTCTGCCTCTCACAACAACTATCCTTCGTCTCAGTCTTCTCAATCTCCTTGTTGTGTTTTACACCATCAACCACTTCACCCTATCTGGTAAACTTCATTCACTGCAGTGGATTGGCTTTTGTCTATCCTCTGATGAAAGCTTCCAGCCTCTTGGGACTTCAAAAGCTCACTGCTATTCAGTCTTGGATCCCCTCCTCTTTTCCCTGTACACTAACTCTGATAGGCAACATTATTTCCTCACTCTTCTCTGCTATTACTTCTATGCAGACCACAATAAACTCTTTTTCTGGGTGCTTTCTTGCTCCCCATTCTGGCTTTAGAGTCTCTGACTGTCCAAACGCTAGATGCCACAAGATGACAAGTATGCCATCCTGAACTCAATCCGGGGTAAAAAGTTATACTTTCCTGTCTCCAGTCATCCTAGCTAAATGCATTATTACCCTCGTGGCAAACTAACAAGACCCTCCTCAACTAGAAACTTTGGAGCCCACGCTATACCCACCATGCATGAGAAATGTATTATTCAAACTAATACCCTGCAGCCAGACACCATGTACTAAATACAAGCTTTCAGGGCTCATGTCCTTCAGAAATTAGAGCCAGTTTGGGCAATCCAGGGGAGAGCAAGGATTTTGGTGTTATGTGCCGGTTGGTGGTTGAAGTCGAGAGAGAGAGAGAGACCTATAGCCCCTTTTCTGACCACCACCACCAATTCCCTGCTTCCTGGTACAGTGCGGGAGGCACTCTGGAGGAATGGACCCTTTGTGGTGCTCACTCCACAAGGAGGAAGATAGGAGGGGACGATTTCATTGTGTCAAGGGATTGAGAGTTTCAATTTATGGACTGCTTTCCCTCTGAAATATCTGTGGACCACTGATGGACTATTTATTTTTCCTTTCCTTTTTGAAACTTATATGCATTTATCTATCCCAATCTGTTTTTTTGTCCCCCATCCCATAATGTAAACATATTTATTGAACATGAAATGCAGTTTGTCTCTCTTTCTGAAGCACATATACATTTACCCAAACCTTCCTGGAGTGCTTGTCCCTTTTTCCACATTGGGAATGCACTTTTGGATAATTTTTCCTGCCCCCATCCCATTCTAACCAGTCTGGTTCACACTACTGGTGGCTTATTAACCTTGCTTTGTCTAGTGCGGGAATTTACCGGGCTGAACAAAGATTATTTGATTACCTAATTATGGACGTTTATCAGAAATACTAGGGGGCATATTAACAACGATCTTGGCTATGTGGGCACTGTGGCATCAGATAAGCTCTATGGATGTAATAAAAATGTACTCATTTGAATTGGGCATTGCTGGCTATGTCACAGACTTGTGCCTGGGCCCTGTTCCATTTTCCATCCGTGAGGGGGGTCTCTAACTCCCCATCTCATGCGGCGCACCTGGGTGTAACATTCATCTGCCTATCACCCTTGAGGGCAGCATTTAGATGGGAAATAATACTTTTTGAGGAGCCAGGAACTAGTATCACTAGCAGGACTTGGGACTCGACCGCTCATCCGAAAATGACGTCCAGATTTCATGGGTCATGCAAGATATGCTCACATACTGCAAAGATTGGCCCCAATCCATGTCGTATTGAGTTTCAACCTCCTCTACCGACATAGAGGTGCCATTTACAAATTGGTCTCCCGCCCTCTGGCAACCACCCTCTAACTATTTAGTAACATCCATGAAATCACAGATACACAGATGTGTAGGAAGGGGAGCAGCCCCTAATCGGAAGAAGTCTGGCATAAGGTGCCCGTCTCAGAACTTGCGTGACAGCTTTGTCCCATGCCTGAACCACTTGTCTGACAATAAAAGGAGTCCCTGCCGGGAGTCGTCAACCACACATGAGCAGCTTGTGAAGCTCCGCCAGTAAGGTTGAGCCAGATAGAAATGTCTTCTCCCAGTTAGGACCGTCTTCACACCATAGAGCGGCGTACTGCAACAAGTCAGCCAAGACTAGGAACCAATTTCAGGATCTCGAGGTGGACCCTGCATCTTTTCCCTGCCCATACCAGGGTCACCAACAACCAATCAATCTGACGAAACAGAATGGTTGGCACAGAACGAATTTTGCATCACATAATGGCAGCAGAGTAAGAGGACTATTTTGCTGAGGGTCACCCTACCTATCAAAGAAAGTGGCAGCGTGATCCAGAACTCAACAGAGGCTGTGAGGCCATCCAACACCCTTCCCATGTTCAGAGCATACTGTAGGCGGTGATTGTGCGATATTTACATACTCATATGACGGAAACTCCGGTCTTCCATTGTCATGTGGTTTGGGGCCTCATGGCCTGCCCTGCTACGTTGGCTGCGGCCTGGCAGCCATGATGCCTTTTCTGCACACGTTACTTTGTGACTTTGTTTTTCAAGCCTCTGCTTGTGCCCGGCTATATTAGGACTGTCTGCATTTCTGCCTTTCACCTTTTCTCTTGTCCCCTGTGGGTTGCTTCTGCAAGGTCGAAAAACAACGTCCCTTGTTCTTGCTGATCTGGCCTGTCCCTCGCACCTAGACATAACACTATGTGCAGCTGCACTGGAGAAATTTGTGTGCTTTTAATATGGTGATTACACTGTTAGAGGCACTTGGAGACAAACCTTTCCAGAGAGAAGAGCTGTTTTAGTCTACTGATGTAAAACCTGCATCTAGAGATTGAGGTATGAGGGTCCGCCTAACAATGCCCAGAGGTTTTCTGTTTATATAATAAACTAGCTAATAGCATGGGGAGGGTGGTATAGTCATTTAGCTCTATATCCACTGCTTTATGAAATGCTTTCCCCGTTTGTATTCTATGGAATTGTAACTATGCTGATTATATTATCTTTATGCATTATGCTGATAGTACTGACACGTGTACTGTATCTTAGAGCACGTTAGTTGAAATAAACATTTTAAACTATACAGTGTCTCTTCTTACGCGCGTTGTGGACAGGTATGAGTGAGTTATGAAAGGGTGTTCTTGCTCCTGCGAGTCCTGAGAGAGAGAGATACCGTGTTCTGTGTTGTCTAATCATTGGTAGTATTTTTGCTAATGAGACGCTACAGCTAGTCGGGTTGGGGTTTTAGGTGCTAAGGTTTATGGTTGGCTCACCACTATATTCCGAGGTCCTATTATCCTGTGCATAGCTCTGTGTATGTGCAGAATCCCTATAACATGGCGCGACCAATGAGTGGGCTGCTTATCTGCGAGACGCTTGAGTAGTATTTTATGCTTGTCCACAACTCCCCTCGCAGACGCTTCCGGAAGCGTGTGTGACGGTGATACCTCCTATATTGACGTTTTTATAGGTTCTTTCAAGCTTGAAGTTGTTAAAAGGTTTTTAGATCATACCCTATATTGTGCTGCCTTACATTGGGTTGTCGAAAACTTTTAGCCTAGAATGGCTATTCAAATAGCGGCACATAGCCTTGCAGCGCTCCGGGCTCACTTGACAGTGTATGGAGTGCCTGACGCGGGTGTCGATTTGATCTTTGTGGTACAAGCAGATCCGGCTTACCACTTTGAGGTGTTTTACTCTTGGGTCACCTTTCCGGTGGTGGATGCGAACGATAATTTGTTCCATGAATATGAAGCCACCGTAGTTCCTAATCACTATAGACCGTATAGGAACCTTGAAGTACCGCTCAGGGCTTGGCAACACCGTGTTTGGTTTGATGGCGCCCTCCCCCAACCGACTACCACGGTTCGTTTAGGCCCCTTATCTATTGAAGGGGCCATTTGGCCTGTTTTGGCCGGGTATACCCCACATCCGCGATATATGATGGTAGCAGTCGCTGAATTGCGTGATATGCATTCGTCTTTGATACGAGTGCATCGAGCTTTAGTACAGTATGTTACAGGCAACATCCAGGGAGCCCCTCCTGGAGTTGCGGCCCATCCAGCTGGTGCAGGCGGTGTGACCATAATTCCTGTCATGGTTAATTCGGTGATGGGCAAGCGCCCACAAAATAAGGATGATTTTCCTTATTGGCTTGCAGAAAAATTTGACCAGCTGGAGGGAGTTTTTCATAACACCTCTCCCGTGGCTAAACACAGGATTTTAACGATTAGTTTGCCAAAAGACTTAGGGCCATATGTATCAAGCTAAATTGCGATGATCGCAAACGCTGAAATTCGCAGAATTTCAGCGTTTGCGATCGCAATTTAGCTGTGTGCAATGTATGAAAGGAAAACCCACTCTCAACATAAGGAATCGCAAACTTTGCAATTCCCTATTTTGCGAATGCATTTAAGGAATCGCAAATTGCGATTCCTTAAATGCAATGTAGGAAGCACCCAAGTTGTGCGATTTTGGCGTAAGGAATCGCAAATTACCACCAACTTTAGGTTGGTGGTAATTTGCGAATTCTTAAAAAAATGCACTTTTTTTCAAAGTGCCATGTGGCGCACATAGATGCCCTTAGGACATGTATGTGCGCCACATCTGCACCCATGCTTATTTCAGGGGTGCAACAGGGTGTCCTTTTGACACCCTTGCATCCTTGAAATTGCATTCGCAATTTGCGAGTACCTAATGGGTACTCGCAAATTGCGAATGTCTCCCCATTCATTCATATGGGCCTACAGGCCCATAGGAATGAATGGGGAGGTATTCCTTAATTGCGAATCGCAATTTGCGATTTGCAATTAAGGAATATGTAGGATTCGCAAAAGTTTTTGCAAATCCTACATACTTCGCGTTTTGCGATTCTCAAATAGCGATTCGCAAAAAATCGCTATTTGAGAATCGCAAAACTACATTTTGATACATATGGCCCTTAGTCCCCGAGTTGGCAGAATGCAACAACTGGGGTAGGGTATTCGCAGCAGTATATGCGAAGTGTTTCGGCACCCCTCCCATGACGGTTCTCCCCTCTGTAATTAAATGTGTACAGGATGAACATGGCCCTGAAGCGGCTGTGGAATTAGGGATGAGACTGGTGGGAGTGTTCGACGTAGTAGCTGATTTGATCCTTGCGAATGTCAAGGGCGATGCAGTGAACTTTCAAGTAGCTAATGCTTTGGCTTTGGTCCCAGATCCGGACAAGCCGCGCGAATTACCGAAAATTATTGCCCAGGCTTACAAAACAATTGGCCGAAACAGCCTGGGAGTTAAGCCTTTTGCTAAATCGCAGTCACAATCGCAACAACAACAACCAAAAACCCAATCTGAGAAAGATGAGAAACCAGTCTTTACTAAAAAGAGCTGGAGGTTGAAAAAACAGGGTAAGCAACAGAAAAAACCGGGGTCGCGAGGCGCATCCCCGGTTTCCGTCTCTTCTGAACGCACTTATGATTTGCGAGATAGGGCGAGAATTAAATCACCAGATAGGTTTCAGGTCCCTGATACGCATTCTCTTCGTTCTTCACAGGCACCGACAACTTCACAGGCCAGTGGAGGAGATCGCCAGGATAGAGGAAGGGGTCGAGAGGCTCCACAGGGACGAGACCAACCTCGACAACAAGTCAGAGGGAAAGCAGAAGAATTTCCAGCGTTCTCGCCTACAATTTCAGAAGAAGAAAGTTGCCGCTGTTACAGCGAGATATGCCACAGACGGTGAGAACGAGACTCCTGAATTGGACGTGGGCAGTAACCCTCCTAGACAGCGCCGCGAAGTTACCATAGTGCGGGAGGCGCTACGTCCTCATGTGGAGGCGACAGCAACTGATACATTCATTACTGTTGAGACAGCAGACACCCGAGTGGCACCCCTGACAGATTATATAATATTGTAATTCAAATTGAAGGTGATATACAGCGTGTTATAAAAGGGATTTTTGGGAAAAATCTGACCTCTTCGTATGACATTTTGTTAGCAGAGGCGGATTGGCCGCCCCCATTCGTACTAGCTGCGCGTAAAGGGGAGGAGGTAATCCTTCCGAGCTTTTCTCGACATGTCCCAAAGGACAAAGCAGAGGCTCTTGCGGCTGAGTGGGCTGTGTCCCTGGCTCCAGCGTTATACCGCAACCACGTGGGCTGGGATGAGGATTCTCCACCCCATGAAATACCTTTGCGGTCGCTGCCACAGCCACAACCCCAATATCCCATCAAACGGGAAGCAAAAGGTCCCGTTTCCGAAATTCTGACTCAGTTAGAATATCAGGGAGTGATTGAAACATGCGTGTCACCTATGAATAATCCCCTTTTCGCGGTTTCTAAACCCGATGGATCGTACCGCTTAGTTTTGGATTACCAACATTTGAACTCTCATTGTCGGACCTTTGCGGTGCAAAACACACATAGTTCTGCGCTTGTAGACAGTCTTGTTCGTAAGAAATATAAAACTACACTTGACCTATCCAATGGATTCTACACGCACAACTTAGCCCCGGAGAGTAGCCAATGGAGCGCTTTACCTCCGGTGGTAAATTATTCAAATTCAGACGTTTACCTATGGGCTACAAGAACAGTCCCGGAGTATTCGCAGCCCGTGTTGTCTCTTTGTTAGACGCCATAGACCCAGATGCGTGTTCGTACGTTGATGACATTTATCTGACAGACGACGAACTATTCCTGCATCTTTCCCGAGTGGACCGCATTATTCTAGAATTTGCGGTTTTAGGTTATAAGTTTAACTTTGCCAAATCTCACATTGCTGAATTTACCGTTTTGTTCCTGGGCTATGAGCTCAACAATGAAGGTAAGGGCTTAGTCCCCCATTTCCTAGAGAAATGTGCACTTTTGTGCCCTCCTACTACTCTGAAGAAACTTCAGTCTTTACTGGGTTTTCTGAACTTCGGGCGTACTTACATTCCCGAATATGCCCAGCGTATCAAGCCACTGAATGCCTTGATACAACCTAACTTTTCGAAGTCATGCTGGCTTCCGGAGCATTCCTCCATTCTGCAGTCTTTGCAGACAGACCTTCTTGAGTCTAAAGGCTTGTTGACTCGTGATAACCACACAAACCTGGTGATTAGAATAATTCTAGGGGCAGTGGGTTTCACGTACTTAACCTTTAATGAAGGTGACACAGTACCCATCGCATACAAGTCACATCTTTACACTTCCGGGGAAATGCGCTTTTCATCTGTGGAGAAAGTTCTGACTGCAGTGCAGATGGCGATTCTAAAGGAACGCGCACTGGCACAGGGAAAACACATTCTGGTGGTAACGCCATATCCTGCCCTAGAGGCAGTGACAAAGGCAAGTGTTCCGAACTCTAAAGCTTTGCACCCCCGTTGGATTCAATGGGCGACCTCTTTGACGTCTCCGGATGTCACTTTTATTTTTGATTCTTCTCTTCAGACTCAGGAGTTTTTGCAGTATGAATTCGTTCATCCTCCTCCTCTGTCCTTGCTACCGCTTGAGGATTACGACTGTGTTATCTATACCGATGGCTCGGCACAACCTGCCATGGGTTCCAAGCATGCCTATTCAGCCGCATGTGCTATTGTAGCAGCTACTTTTGTGAACGGTAAGTTCAAGACTACTGTAGTGCATACTCAGGCACTCGGGGACAGTACTGGACAATTGGCTGAGCTGCGTGCATTGGTGCTCGCACTTGAGTTCGCTACTCCGGATGTGACCACCCTAATTGTATGCGATTCTTACTACTGTGTTCAGTCTTTCAATGACAATCTGTTCTTTTGGTCGCAAAACGACTACAGAGATGCCAAAGGTAGCACAATTAAGCATAAAATGCTTTGGGTTCGAGTGGCAGATTTAAAACAATGTCTGCCTCTCACACAGGTGGTTCACACCCTTGGCCACCAGCGTGTGAGCGCACACGCTGTTGGTAACGGTTTGGCAGACGAAGCTGCCAAATCAGCAGTAGCCACGTGTTCAGTCGCAGCAGTTACTAGATCCATAACTAAAATAGATACTGATATCTTGGCAGCTATTGCTGCAACAAAGGAAGGTACCAAATATCCCTGGGGATTCCCTTCCAAATATACTTATCAATTAGGTCCCGAACAGGCTCCTTTCGTAAGTATTCCCAACGTTGGTGATCGGTTGATTCCCAACGCGGACCGCAGGCTTTCCTTGATAACGGCCGCACACGAAGGCATGGCTTCGGCTCATGCAGGCGTGTCTGCGACTGTTTCCATCTTGCAGCAGCGTTACTGGTGGCGTGGTTTATACAAACAAACCCGTACTTATGTGCTTTCTTGTGACATTTGTCAGCAGATTAAGCCTTCCACGGTTACACGTCCACCACAAACAGCGCTCTGCATTTCAAACAGACCTTTTGCGTGTGTTTACCTGGATCACTGCGGTCCATTCTCTTGAGACACTGCATATAAATATATCTTGGTTGCAGTGGACTCGTGCACACGGTTCCTCTGGGTCTGGCCACAACGGAGTGCTGATGCTCGAAATGTCATAAGGGATTTGCGTGTCTTTGTGGGAGTTTTCGCATGTGGCACCTTCCATTCGGACCAAGGTCCAGCGTTTGCCTCTAAGGCTTACAAGGACGCAATGGGTTCCCTGGGGGTGCGGGTGAAATTTTCGTCTCCATATCGGCCTGAGGGCAATTTCGATTGTTGAACGAATGAACCGTGACTTAAAGCAATCCTTGAAAGCTAGAGTCTTAGGTACTGGCAGTAACTGGCTGGCCCACTTGTATACCGTACAACGTGCACTTAATAATCTCCCTAGAAAACCTCTGGGTGGGCGGACCCCATATGAAATGCTCTTTGGCATACGAATGTTTGTGCCCGACCTTGATGGTCTAGACATGGCGGCGCAGTCTGCCATCTTTGATGTAGATAACCATTCTACTATGTTACAGGGCTTACAAGAAGACCGAGACAAACTTGCAAATGAACATTTACCTTCAGCCACAGACGCTACGTTGCAGATTCCGGTTGCCGGCTGGCTTCCGAAAATTGGAGATCTGGTTCGAGAGAAAGTGGAGAACAAAAAAGAATTTGGCCCATCTTATCCTGCACCAGTTCCAGTTCTTGGCTTGAAGGGTACTCGTACCGTAATCTTACCACCGCTTCCTGGTCGAAAGGACAACAGATTCATCTCAGTGGACAATGTCAAGCCACAACATCTGGCCGATCCTGAATAGTGTAACACCAGCGGTCTCTTGTCCAGTCATTTCCCGGACATATGTTCGTGGCCCTCTTGCCCGAACGGTCACAGATGTTGCTATCGAGATGGTAGAGTTGCCTGATCGCTTACTCGACTTCCCGGCTTCCCCCTGCGAAGAGGAGACTGAGTATACATACCCAGCCAACGAGTCGGTGGCTCACGCAACAACTACGCCACTTAGTCCAACACGTTATTCCTTTGACTCGGATTCCACCTCATCACTAATCCCGTCCAAATTCAGTTTATTTGTATCCTGGTTCAGAGACAATTTTTTGGTTCCTCCCTGGACATATATTTGGTTGGTCTTTTTCCTGATTTTTTGTTCATGTCCATTGGCTTTGTCACAGTCTTTTTCTACTAATCAATGGTCACTATTTACCAGAACGCTCTGCAGTGAACAGTGTCGCTGGAACATTGGCTCCGCATTCTTCATCTCACATCATGAAGCGTGACCACACATTTGTGAACATTTCAGCTTTCCCAGTCGCTGATGGCATCGTATGGGATGCGGTAAATTTCCAAATTCATGGACCTACTGAAATCATTAATGTTCCAAATGTCCTCCGTGTTTCAATGGGTGATGTCGTTAAAAGTAATATTCATTCTGACGATTGGGATGTGCATGCCGTTGAATCATTATTTACTGATTTGAAATATTATGCTGCTTTTAATGCTGAAGATTTGTACATGAATTCCGCAAGTTATGCCGATTTATATTGTTATCAGCATTGGGGCAACCATTTCCTCCATAAACCAAGTACCCTTAGGGGTCCTGTTAATCACACGCAATGGGAACATTGTCCTATCCCTTTGCCAGGCAGCTCCCACACTCTTACAAACAAGTTTACTTATTTTACCAACTTTGATAGATCGAACCCTGGGTCCTATTATTTTAAATTAAACGCCTCTTCTACGCAGAAGATCATGTTGACCCACACCAAATTATTGTACTCAGGTTCCTTTTTGGCCGCTTTGGCTGTGGGTGGTTATGAGTACTGGCGGGACACCATTGACCTGAAATCTATTTGGGGTTCCAAATCATGGCAGGTGCAAGGCACAGAAGCCTTGCACCGTGCTTGCCTCATCCCTACCCAAATTCTGTTTTTAAATCATTCCATCTATCAAACAACATGTTGGGGTTTGGCTACTTCCAAACAATTAAATGCCCCTTCCATTCCTGTGTTGTCTTCCACCACTAATGAAAGCTTGCATTTTAATATTTCACTTACTGATTTGCAAGCTTTGTTTCAGAACAATTCCTTTAATGTTTCCACGTTTGTTCAGTCACCCTGGTTGGCTTGGCCAACAGCGGCGAACGCCTGCCAACTGCGTTTTCATGACTCAGCTCCTGGTTATAAACAGGATAGGCCAGACCCGAGGTTTTCTGACTCTCGTACAGTTACAACGTATTCTGTTGGAAAATTATATAAACAGTGGTTGCAACACTCCTCCTTAGATTCTGTGAAACAGCATTTATCCCTCCTTTCAGGCAACATTGATCTGTCCGATTTTGTTCTGGGGCCTCGTGGCCCTCGACCTAAGAGATTCATTTATGAAACTTACAATGAACTCTGGAAGCTTTCGCAAATTGAAGCTGCCTCCCGCCTTCGGGAGATTGATCAGGCAAATTTAGAAAAGGTGCTTGCTGTTGTTGACAATAATATTAATACCCTGTCTTCCCGCATTTACACGTTAGAGAATATTGTGTCCTCTGTTGTTGATATTGTACAAGATGATGTTTCTGTGTTATATCATGGTCAGAATCAATTGCGTTCAGTTATGCAGTTTGCATGGACTTTGCAGACACTTAAGTTGGGTAAAGTTCCTTGGCATTTTCTGAACACCACTGCCTTGTTTTTACCTTTTAATTTGACTGACAAGCATCAGTTCATGTCCATGAAGGATGCCACATACACTCTGTTACATATTGAGAAAATAGAGCCATTACCGTTCTCTGTTGCGGAATTAGATTCTGCGGTGTGGCTAGTTCACGGGGTTATCGCGTTACCTTTCTCTTTATTTGAATTCAGTTCCTGCATGAAACATTATCCCATTGGCCGTTTTCAGCCTTTGGGCAGTGCCTTCTTGCATGAACTGTGGTCCCTACCTTTCATGTTTAAATGTCTTCGGGACGGAAAGGAGGTGTTTCTCACAGGCGAGACTTGTGATTCTACTGTGGGTCATTCCCTTATTTGCAAACACATTAAATTGCACGGCGCTTGTAACGTTTCAGCTCCGAATCTTGCTTGTGTTTTGAAGGGTATTCCTGCTCCTGCTATTTCTCCTACTTTCACTGTGCTTGCAAATGGTAGCTATCTGCTTCTGAATAATCAGGACTGCTGTGGCATGCTGGCCGGTATACCCTATATCGTAACAGTTTCCCACAGAGTTGTCTGCTGCAAAAATTTGCTTTTTCCTCCCCCGCACAACATCATAGATAGTTCCATTTGGCCTTCCATTCCTACCTTGAAGGCAGATTTCAATAAATTGAGCAGAATAAAGGCGCTATTATTGAATCAGGAGGTTATGCTCACATCCGCCCGGGAGACATTCATTCTCCAGGTGGCAAGTACCCACAGTGAAATACAGGCCCTTTTGAACACTAACCTCCCACAGCATTTCGGTGAACTGATTCACCGCGTTTTTAATGCATCGCGCACCGAGGGTCTGGTGCACTTTTTTAAAGTTGTGGGCTCTGGCCTTGTGACCTCCTTTCAAACTATCTTTGGTGTAATACCGGCTTTTATTCATTCCATTTTTTCCAGCGTCTTCGGCGGCATTCCGTTGATCCTCGCTTTGGTGGCTGGTGTTTTGCTTTTGGTCTGTTTACTGCGCAATGGCTGCACTTCATTGGGCCCTTCTCGAACACAGTCGACTTCAGCTGCTCCGTGAACGCATGCTCGCCGGCTTCGGCGTCCTGCCATTGGCGACCCTCAGTGTGTCCTACAGTCTTTCATTTCGCTTTGCGTATTTCACTTGCGTGCAACCTGTCCTTTTTCCTGGTCCTTGGATTATTGCCTTTCCAATGCGTCTCTGTCTCGCCCGGATTTTGTCCCCTTGATGGGTCCCTTAGAGGCACATGAGCGGGACTCTTCCGGGGATGGCTATATGGCGCGTGCGGCTGCACTTGGAATATTGGCGCAATGGGATGTTTGTGTGGCAGCGCAGACTCTCCTACAACGAAGTTATATTGAGTATCACGCAAGTTGTCCCGCATTGCTCTTCACTGCTCCCTCTTATGAGGAACATGACTGTGGTTTTGATTTATTGGACTGGATGGCGTCTCTTTTTTATGATGGTTCCAACGATGTCCTCTTGGAGGGTGTGGCGTTTTTATGCACTTACACCTTGATGGATTGAACCGGGCCTCCGCTTTCGGCTGCACCCTGCATTTTTCCTGCGTATTTTTATTTCTCTTTCTCTCCCATTCGTTGTCCTTCATGGGGACTTTTTCACAAACAGACGTTTCTGTTCTGCTCATTCGCTTTGAACTCCGTCTAGGTCTCTGGACTGTCCAGGGGAGGGTGTCATGTGGTTTGTGGCCTCATGGCCTGCCCTGCTACGTTGGCTGCGGCCTGGCAGCCATGATGCCTTTTCTGCACACGATACTTTGTGACTTTGTTTTTCAAGCCTCTGCTTGTGCGCGGCTATATTAGGACTGTCTGCATTTCTGCCTTTCACCTTTTCTCTTGTCCCCTGTGGGTTGCTTCTGCAAGGTCGAAAAACAACGTCCCTTGTTCTTGCTGATCTGGCCTGTCCCTCGCATCTAGACATAACACTATGTGCAGCTGCACTGGAAAAATGTGTGTGCTTTTAATATGGTGATTACACTGTTAGAGACACTTGGAGACAAACCTTTCCAGAGAGAAGAGCTGTTTTAGTCTACTGATGTAAAACCTGCATCTAGAGATTGAGGTATGAGGGTCCGCCTAACAATGCCCAGAGGTTTTCTGTTTATATAATAAACTAGCTAATAGCACGTGGAGGGTGGTATAGTCATTTAGCTCTATATCCACTGCTTTATGAAATGCTTTCCCGTTTGTATTCTATGGAATTGTAACTATGCTGATTATATTATCTTTATGCATTATGCTGATAGTACTGACACGTGTACTGTATCTTAGAGCACGTTAGTTGAAATAAACATTTTAAACTATACAGTGTCTCTTCTTACGCGCGTTGTGGACAGGTATGAGTGAGTTATGAAAGGGTGTTCTTGCTCCTGCGAGTCCTGAGAGAGAGAGATACCGTTCTGGGTTGTCTAATCATTGGTAGTATTTTTGCTAATGAGACGCTACAGCTAGTCGGGTTGGGGTTTTAGGTGCTAAGGTTTATGGTTGGCTCACCACTATATTCCGAGGTCCTATTATCCTGTGCATAGCTCTGTGTATGTGCAGAATCCCTATAACACCATGGCAAACCCACATCCGGGAGATTGGATGTGTCTACATCAGCCAATACCCCCAGGGGGAACAACACTGTCTTATGGTGATTATAGCAGTGCCCCGATGTGGCTCTAAAGTCTACCATCAGTCATAAGAGAAGAAGCCCTGAGCACTCAGGGTCCATCACATAAATCAGCGTATCATCAGCAATCATAGACACAACATGTCATAGTTCAGCTCTAAGGTGTATCACCAGTGGCTCCATAGCGAATGCGAACAGGAGAAGCGACAATGGCCAGCCTGTTGTGTACCCCTCTCAAAACAGAGGGAATATACATGTGTGTACCTCGTCCAGGCATAAAGCCACATTGATCCTCATGGACCAGATGCATGACCACCTGGCATAGCCGCAGCGCTAGAACCTTGGCTAATAATTTGATGTTGACGTTAAGCATCGAGAGCGGCCTTATAAGACCCAGGGTCAACTGGGTCTTTGCCTGGTTTGGGGAACATAATTAGAAGGGCTTTGGGCATATGAGCCGGTAATTTGCTGACTTCTTGTGACTTTTGTAATGTTTCAAGAAGTGCAGGGAGCAGAGAGGTGGAGTATGCCTGAAAGTATTCAACCATGAAACTGTTGCATCCCAGAGAATTCGCTCTGGCTCTATTCTAAAGGGCCTCACCTAGTTCCTCCAGTGTGATGTCTTCTCCGAGTCCATCTGCTTGGGCCTCTGTCAGCCTGGAAATGTCAAACTGAGCTGAAAAACCCTCAACCGCTGGGCTTTCTGCTTGCGCCCAGATGGCCACCTCTTTCCTATGCGCCTCTGCCAGGACCCCATCTCCCACCTCCTAGCCTAATGTTTGTCTTTGTAACCCCACAAGGCGCCCCTCCCGGTCACTCAGTTCTTGCTCCAGTTTCTTCCTAATCCCACAGGTCTTTCTGAGGCTTTCTTCTCAGATGACCACTTTAAGAGCCCCCCACTCTGCGCTACGTGTCTGGGTGGTGTTCGAGCTCGTAGCAAAAAAGCCATGCAGTGCCTCCATCATGTCTATACCCCTCTGGCATATGAGGAATAAGTGGAAGAATATAATGGTCCTCTCTACTTTTTGTGTAGCTTCTTGCATTTAGTGTCCAGGAAGAGCATCTCCTGAAGGAGCGCAAAATGCACTCCCATCCTCCTGAGTTAGCTGTGGGTCCTATATTGTTTTACAAAGGAGTTTAACCCACATGCATTCCATGTGAGTTTATGTACTGAGTCAATCATGATAAAGTGTTGCGCCTGTTAAAACTGTCATCTCCCTCCACCCTACTTCCCAACCCCCTCCTCAATTCAGACACACAATTTCCACTGTATTAACTATAACTTTACCCCATGAACAAATCCCAATTACTGTCTCTGGGTAAACACCTCAGAATTCATCTAGTGTCTCCCCACGCATTGTAACACACCAACCCACCCAAAATAGTAACCCCAATAGAACTTCAGTGAGTGTTTGAGGTCAGTGTTGGATGTGTAACTTGAGCTCTAACTAAGGGGTGAGAACGAGCAGGCTAAAGCCCTGTGAGAGGTCAGTTCGTCGTTCCACTTCCAGGTACCCTGTGATCCTCACTTCACTAAGTTCAGATTTACACACACCACCTTAAAGGGAAAAGGTGAAGAAGAGAAGATAGGGTCAAGAAAAAGCAGAAAGAAACAAGAGACAGAAGGGGGGGGTCAGCTCAGTGAACAATTGTCCCGGCCCCATTAAAAATGCAGCCCCTGTGCCCCATAATACCCCAACAGTAGAAACACCTGGTTCAATTACGCTCTCACACACTCTGTTTCAGTCAACTAAACACCCCATGTAGGGAGGGAGAGGAACTAAGATTAAAGGGAGAAGGAGAAACGTAGAAGAAAAAAGGAAATAGGTGGGGGGTCAACCAATTGAGTGTGTGACCAAGTCCCATTGCCATACTGCCTACAGGTTCCACCATGTCCCATGTTAATACAGTGCAGCATGAACTGAACATTCACAGGGGCCTTAATGAGTGTAGAATCAGTTTCATTACCCAAGCCAGGTGGTAGACCCAATGGGTGTGCACAGTACCTGTTCCGTTGATTACCCGTCACATCAGGACTCCACATACCCACCAGGAGTTTATCATGCACCCTCTCCTGCAGGGCCTGGCATTTCCACCAGGTGGTCACTACGTCGTCATTCCCGCTATGTCACAGCAGCATCGCCACTCAGGCACCTGTGGCCATCCACCAAATCCGACTCAGTGCAGGAAGACGCTGCAGTGAGGTGATTGCCTCTACCAGTGCCCTAGCTTCCTCAAGTTCCTGTCACTGCGATTCTAAACCCAAAGTGCCATCAGTCTGCACGATCACTCTCTCAGTGGACCTCAAGTGGCGTCTATGTCTGCTACTCCTCCTGCATGAGAGCGACTGACCGCCCCCTCGTTGAATACCATCGCAAAGCCGCCCCTAGGGCGTTGCCAGGATTCTATCACCTCCGTGAATCTCAACCAGACCCAAGTTTTCTCAGGTTTTGTAAAGAAATGGGAGGGGCCATCATGTATTACCTTCAATTTGGTGGGATAAAGCAACATATATTTCATCCCAGTCACTTTCAGTTTTTGTTTGACTCCGCTGATGAATTGTCCCTGTAGTTGGACAACCCTAGTATAGTCTGGAAAAATGCGTATACTGTGGTTTTCAAATGTGGAGTCTCCATGTCTACAGCCCTTGTAGGATTTTGTAGTGGTCCCTATAGTTGAGAAACTTTGCTATTACAGTCCTGGTGAGGCCCCCAGTTTTTGCGGTGGGGCCAAGGACCTGTGCGCCCTCTCCACCGCAAAGAATCTTGATAAGGTTACAGAAGGGAGAGCTGACTTAATCCACTCTTCCAGGAAGTCCTCCGGATCCCTACCCTCTGCTCCCTCAGGGAATCCCACGAACCGCAGGTTACATCTACAGGAACGTCCATCCAAGTCTTCCATTCTAGCCTCCAGTTGGCTTGAGTGAACGTCGAGCGCGGCCATTGAGGCCTTTAGAGTGGAAACCTCCCTCCGCATCTCAGTAACACGAGTTTCCGTTTCCACGGATCTCTCAGCTACCTTTCATAGATCAGCCCTGAGCAGGTTCACGTCAATTGCCATGGCCTCAATCTTGGCTTGTCCCACCAATAGTCTCAATAGCTGCCAGGATCTGGGTCCTCAATGGCTCAGTTGTGCCCTGTCGTCTTTCGCCGTCTGCAGGCTGCCACTCATATCCAACGCGGTGAATTGGTTGATTTTCGTATGTTGGGAGCCCCTGGTTGGCCTGTCTTTGACCATGATATATTGTGGGGTTGCGTCGGATGTGTCCATCGTTGAGGCTGCCTTGTCTGTGCCCCATGTATAATTGATAGAGCCACTGGTATGTTGGCAACTCCGGGCACTAGTACAACCCCCGGGTGCAGCCAGCAGTTATTTCTTAAATGTTGTGCCCGGAGACCAAGTAGCGGTCGCCCCCAGAGAGTACCTCTAGTCCTGCAGCAGTACTACAGGCCCTGCACAGGAAGAGCACCCAAGGATCAAAACCAGCAGGTAGGCAGTACTCAGGGAGGCGGAAACAGGTGCCAGGCCTCTTGAGCAGATGCCAAACAATCACCTCTCCTTTCCCTGCTACTGGGCAGGGATGGGGGGCCCAGTCAATCACCACTCACTGTATCCCCAAAGTTTAACAGGTGCAGCGGCATGCAGGAGTGAGCCAGGCAGTTTACAGCTGCACGTGGTGTGTAGATGTGGAGACAGGCCGCTTCTATGCACCCCCAACTCAGGGGCGCATCAAATTAGGCAGAGGCCTCACTTCAAGCTATGCAGTCCCCTAGGATCCAATTGGTATCACCCAGCACAACAGTCCCCTCTGAAAGAAGCTACAAACTTTTCTCACGAACCGTTCCAGCAGCCGGATCACCCCCACAGTGAGGTGGGGGGAGACCCCGCAGGTCTGTCAGGGTCATGCAGCTCCTTATTGCCACTTACTCCCCAGTCAGGGGGAAGAGTCTCTAAGGCGGGCTCCTCCAGCAGGCCAACAGCAGGCGCAAGTGCTGGTGCGACGAGCGGTCATTGGGGATCTTCACCATGTTCTAACGTGACCCTGCAGAGCCTTGCCACGACCTGGGGTGCCCGCATTTTATTGCAAATGCAAAAGGAACAAATGATGGACGGAATGCTGAACAATGAAAACATTCACCCCCAGTCACAATGATTTGGGTTTAATCCATCGTTTGTTTGCTCACCACGCCACCCCAGTTTGGACCCAGCCATGTGTAAATCCGCCTTGACCCTGTTCCTCATGGGAACAGTCCAGCCTGAACTGCCAAGACAGGTCTTCCCTGGACAGGAAACAAGCATCCTGGGACAGGTTTTGGGGCATCGCCCCTCATCAGCCAGGCTAGCTTGAATCCAGTGGCGCATTTGTTCCTTTTGCATTTGTCGCTCTCAGTGGGAAGGGTATGCCCATACGTGGGTCCGTAGTCAATGCCCCGAAACCGGTACCAGGATGCTTGTCTCCGGCTTGTCATCTAATGCCAAATTAAAAAGATCAGTTTCGAATAGCAATACATTTAGTGCATGTTTTTTCAAATCTGTAACTAAATGCTGTTCTCTTTGTTGGTGTGCTACACTGAGTGCTTATTAGGAGCTGGTGGTTGCTGGTGGGAGTCACTGACACTCAGTTTTGGGGACCGGTAAAAAAAAATTCCACACCAGATGTTTACCAAAAGCAAGAAAGGGAAAAACAAACAAAGCGGAAAGATGGAAGAAGAGAAAGACAAAAAAAAAGTCACAAAAGAAAGTAGGAACCTGTTAGAGATAAAGGGCCAGGAACTGTCTAGTAGTGGATTAAAGAGACATGAGGTGTATTTAAGACTGTGCAGCCTTGGTATTCAGTGTCCAACATTTAATGGCACTGGCTGCAGGCTTCTGAGCAGAGCTTTGGGCTATGACATTCATTCTTTTACAAATTAAGCACTGGCTACACTTGAATAAATTGTTCTTGGATGGTTAATGTGGTGTGTACACTACCTATGTGTTGCACGCATCTCAGCCATTGATCCAACACCTTGGTGGTGGTGGTGGGCTTTTGGGATATAGAACCCTTTCTTTGCAGTATACCATTGAGTTCCTTTTAGTTACTTTGGATTAAGTAAATTAGATATGTCTTCAATAACATTTATCATTGTTACCTTTAAATAGTTTTTGTTTGTAATCTTAAATCTTGTTAAGTAAATTCATGAAGGACCATGGAACTACAAAGTCAAACTGTTTGCATTCTTATGAATCAGTAAAAAATACAATTTATGTGTAGATTAGAATCATAAAAGAGGCGGTGGAACCTCCACACAATGATAGCAGTTAATAGATAGAGCATCACAAACATTCCATCTTGTATATTATACAATTTAAGTTCAGCCCAGAGGTGGATTAAAAGTGACACATTTCAATGCCCTTCCATGTTACAACCTATTGTAAGCTTTCATCCCTCCATGAAGTAAGTGCACCTTGCATTAGAAGATAAGCACGTATGAGACCCCATATGTTTTTGGGTCAGTCAAATAGTCAGTGGGATTGTGGCATCATATAGTCTGAGCTGGTCATTACAGTATATCAAGTCAGTAAACCAGGATGTTACCATTGCAGCTTGGTCCCTGACCCATATACAGGCCACCCACCCCTTGGCCATCATTAGTGCCATGGACATAAAACACTGAATGCTCCAAGGCAAGAACTTAGTGTAACCCAGCAATGCCAGCTTTGGAGATGGACCACTAGTGATAGCAATCAAATCTGACAGAATCTTGAAATTTTGCACCAATACCCAGCCTCCAGGGTGCAGTACCATGCCACATATAAGATGTCTGTACCAGAGGCGTGGCATCTGGCTCACACAAGGTCATTCCTTAGCTTAATTTTGAAGAGTTTCACCGGTGTGTGATATGTCTGGTGAAGAAATTTGAAATGAATAAGATGGAGGCAGCCACTGTGGGAACATTGTTCCTAGCTGGGTACAGCAATATAACCAATCTTTATCAGGGATTTGACAACCTAGGTGTGTCTCCCAATGTGTTCTAGCTGTGGGTATTACAGTTGGGGCCTCTGACTGCACTGTTTAGTATAATCTAGAGACTAAACATTTTGGGTGACTGTGGGGAGAGGATGTGGCCGAACGGCTATGGCGGTCGACCTCAAATGGACCTCAAATCTGGAGAACCGGGTTCGAGTTTCAGCAACGACGCTCAACATCCTGTGATTCTAGGCAAATCACTTAATCTCCCTGTGCCTAACAAAAAAATGAATGTGTCCTTGTGTAACGCAACTGGTGCTCATGTAAAGCGCTCTGATACCTGATACCTTCGGGTCAAGTTCGCGCCGTATAAAACTCAGGAAAAAAAAACAAATGTGAGAGTTTGTGATGCAGATAGCTCCTGGAGAAAGGCTGGGTATTGGTCTTTACACAAAGCTCGAAGTTGGAAGAAAGAAAAAGTGGAGTCTGTGTAAATGGGTGATTTTCCACGTTTTAAGAGAGTAATGGGAATAGTTTCCCTCATTGAGGGAGGAAAGATAACCTGTTGTATTTCTTCATTGTATACTTGCAGGAGGTAAGTGGCTTACAAAATTCAGCTGGAAATCCATCGTCTCTTGGGGCTTCCTGGTGGGAGGCTCAGCAATAGCCATTTTGATTTCATCTAATGTGAGTAGAGCTGCTTGAAAGAGAAAAGAAAGAGAAATGGGGACTCCCAAGCCAAGCTAGGGCAATGCATCCAAAATATGTAACGTGATATTCTGGAGTTTGGGAACTATGAGATATGTAAAGATTAGAGTAATGAACAACAAACTCAAACAATATGCTGCCTGATTCGAACAGCACTGCGCCACTGTCTCCCATGAGTTGGGGCACCTCTTGTGGTTTACAGGCCTGGCGGGCTAACATAGCTAGAGTCCTACAAGGTCTTTCAGCTTCACCATACGCCCAAGCTCTAGTGTGTTTATACAAATATTTGACCTGCTGTTCTGTGAGATCTGGAAATTCCAACGCCTTGGTTCCAGTTTCTACCAGATGAGGGTTGTGGTCTTGCATGTATTGTTTTTCAAACTTTTGAATATTTTGTTTAAGCGAGTCAAGAAGGCTTTTGAGGGATTTGCCTACTCCTTGTTGCTTGGCAAAGCAAATATACTTATAAGTATATATACTTTGAAAGGTCCCCAGAGGGTACCATGAGACTGAACTGAGGTCTCAGTATTATCCTCTGACCTCCTCTTCAAAGGTGGCATCATGTAATGAGAGGAGAGAGAGTTGCCAGGTGAAAGCCGCATTTTTGGGTGCCAGGCATTACAAAACAAATTTTGGCAGGAGAGTGGTCTGAAAATGTACAAGGAAGATGTTCGATATGATTGGCCCATCCACAGATATCATGCAACCCTATCCAGTAATGTAGTCTGGTCCAGGACCCTGTCCAGTTAATATGTGTTCCCTCCCTGGCAGTAGGAAATCTGTGTCCCTAAATATCCACTAGTTTGTAAGTATCCAGGATTTGGGCAAGCTCAGTAGCAGCTGCATGCTGTGTGCGCTTCTATATTCGAGCAGTCAAGCAGTTTATTAAGGACAAGATTGAAGTCCCCTCCCCACAATATAGTTTGGGGAAGTAGTACATACATTTCTTCCAAATCTGCCTAAGGAATTTAGGGTCAATTATGTATTGATAATTGTTAAATGTCTTCCTCCAACTAATGCCTGAAGCAAGTTAAAGCGGCCCTGTGGATTGTTGTCCTCATATAATAGTCGAAACTGGAAACCCGTCTGACCTAAAGGGCCGTCCTTGTAACATAGGAGAAATAATTCACCAGGGATCTGTGACTAGCCCATTTTGATGCGAATGAGGAGTTCGTCGGAGTACCAAGATGTTTCTCCTGTAAAAAGGTTGCAGCAATCCTGTGACGTTCTAGATAGAAGAGTACATGTTGGGCCTGACAGGGGTTAGTCATTTCCTGCACTTTCCAAGATAGGAATTGCATGGATATTGAACCGCTACTATTTTGCGTCATGGATGTGTCGGTGATGCATTTTGAGTGCCACTAGAATGCAGGCACACAACCCTAGTTTTGGAGTGCACTAGAAGAAATAGGTGGCTAAAAGAGGTTGAATCAGCATCAGTTCCAAATTGGGTATGCAGTAAAAGCACAACTGCGTTCAATTCCCCACCCAGTCCCACACCAGCAACCCAAACAAGTCAGTGAATTCTCCTTTCACAATTAAACCATAACTGTCCCAACACAGTGTTCTATAGAAACCAAACATTGAGCATAGCTTATTGATTTAGAAATGGGCTTACCCTGTGGTGAAGTTCAAAGTGCCGGCCTATCAACGCCGAGTGGTTCTTGCCGGGTGAACAGTCTATGCATTACGGTAGCGGGTTATTCTAGAAAGAGCTTAACATGTAACATCCCTACTGTGTGATTTAAAAAAATATATAATATAAATGGTTGAAATTGTCATGGAATACATACTCCACCATAAGCATGTAAAACAGTAGGAGTGGCATCCCATCCAGGGGCTACCCAAGCAGAGGTGTGCCAGTTCAAAAACATATAAATCATTGAAGCCCGCAAGGATGGAATAGTGCCAGAAATATTTCAGTGTCTTACCGAGACTACAATGGCAACCAGTCAATTAGTCTTAAACAGTCCAGTACATGGACAAGGTCAGAGCAGTTCACCCAGCAAGGTATTCCACATCACTCAGCCCCCATTTCCGGTTCCTCTGACTCACAAGAAGTCTTCCAGCTGGTTTCCATTATACTCTTCTTGAAAAATAGTGATGCATCCCCTGGGGAGGAAAAGACTTGTGACTTATCATGATAACTGATCTTGAGGTGCACCAGATACAGCATTGCATGTTATATGCCAGCTTGGCGCATCTTGCATTTCAGAGGTAGGTATTTGCGGCATGCCTCCTGAGCTGCTAGGATGAAGTCTGTAAATATCAAAATAGTATAGCCTTCATTTGTCAGTGTATTTTTCTCACGCGCTTTCTTCAGCACTGCATCACAGTCCCCGTAGTTAAATAGTCAGGCAATAATATGGCGAGATGCAGCTCTGGGGGAGTTCTAGGTCCCAAGGAGTGATGAGCACATTGCACTGCGAATATGAGGGGAAAGCATTCAGCACCTGATGTGAGAAGAGCTTCAACACAGTCAGCCACACGTTTCCTGTATTAATGACATGGGAAACCACTATTTGCAGGTTGTTGCGCTTCTACGTAGTGTCAGATCCTCATTTTTCACTTTTATTATTTTCAGGACTGTAGCAATATCCAGGAGTGTTTCATTGCTGCCCACCGTGTGGTCTTTCAGGATAGATATTCATGACTCTGCAGTGGGGATTCTTTTCTCATGCTGTTGATGGTGGTAGTCTTTTTATCTACTCTGGCAGGGAGGATGTCCAATTTAGTATCATTGAAGGTGAGGCTTTTTTTACATGTGAAGTAGCAATGTTTTTACATCAGGGTCTTTCATTTGTACCCCTTCACCCTGCAACGATGACACACACAGTTGATCAAATGGGCTCTGCTCACTATTTTAGTTTTGAACAGGAGTTGTGTCTGCTTGGTGTCATCTTTCCCCATGTTGGGCACCCAGGCAGGAGTCAAATTAATCACAGGTAGAGGACCTGGAAGGATGGAGCAGCGGGACAGGCTTTCAATAGTTGCAAGGGCCGCCTCAGTTGCCTAACACTAGAGCCAAGCCTGTGCAGTCTAACATCACAGGTCGCACTGGTGGTCACAAGCTACCACTTATTGTGCCCATTGCTCGGAGGGGGTTGGGCAAACAAACAGTGCAATGTGAGGACCAGTACAAGCACAATGTTGTGGATTGATGGCATGGATGGAGCACTATGTAGGTTAGTTTGTCGCTTCCTGACATATGTGCAGTGAGTTTCCGAATCTCAAAGTGTACGAAGATGTGCCATGCCATCACAGTGTGAATGGCTGGCATGACTCTCCGGCAAGGCAAGTTACTGTACCACCTCACAGGAGTACAGCCATCTTGGAGCCAGGGACTATGGCACCAACTACTGTTGTATACTTCATAGGGTGTCCTTAAACGGGCTTTCTAGAATCATGTCCTTATATAGACATAACCCAACCTGCCCTTATATAGGCATAGAATCCCAGGCCTTATTTAGGCATAAACTATGCATACCAAATACAGGCATAGCTTCCGACATCCGTCCACCCTAGCGTCTCAACGAGTCCATGAAAAAACAGACCCTCAGGCTGCGGGAGTTTCCCTTGCCCAGGACTATTGATTTCTTCAAGGACTCATACATTATGCATGAACCTCTTATTCCCTAAGGGATTCATTCATGACGTCTTTCGCTACCCAACTCACGTCAATGCTACCATTTTCAGGTATAAATATACCTTCCCAAACCCCTGTAAATCAGAGGAGACCTCGACTTCAGAGGAGCCCGATTCCCGGCCAGACGCACTGAGAAGACGCTGCCCTTCCTGCTCGCAGAGAGTCCAGCTTCCAGTGATCTAACTTCCCTTGCGGGGTGTTGGAGTTCAAGTCCGGAAAAGAGATTCCTACCTCTCTCATTCTTCAGGTATGGAGCAGACTAGAACCTAGAGAGACTCTTGGCATACTAGACTCTTGGCATACTAGACTCTTGGCATACTAGACTCTTGGTATACTCTAGTCAAGGATACAGCACCTACTTCTCCCTACACCTAGGATAGGTTAGGTATACTGGGGTAGAACTAGGGTAGAAACGCATCGTATGAGTACTCGCATTTTTAGGCTGTGTCATTTTATGTAAATGCATATATGCTGAAAAGATAATGCTAACGCAGTATTATTTATTTTTACTGCTCACCTTGTACATCATTTATCTCGCATACTGTCTTGTGATCATAACAGCACATCTACTTTACAACAGAAACAAGACTGTTCAATAAATCCTTTATTGAAACGCCCGTCTGTTATTTCTGTGTAACTCTGAGAATAACTGAAACATGCACGACTGAGCTGAGTGAAATAGTTATCTATTGTTTCTACGACTCTGGGACACATCCTGATTCTGTAAGGGAAACACAGTGGTCATGTTTTGCGGCAGCCAGAAACTAATCCCTTCTTGTCGTCAAGAAGTTTCTAGTGGCCTCTGAGCTAGCTGGCACAAGTAATTAAGTTTAATATACTCGATAGGGACATACCGACCTCAGTCCTATGTCAAACCTATAGGATATATTATTCCAATGCGCAGAGCCTATAAGGGAAATAGGAGCTACACTACATGGCGCCCAACGTTTGGTAAGGCAGTAATTCAACGTTAGATACTGAGTAACTCAGCTGTGCACTTTTATTTTTCTCTCAGAGACCCCTACCCTTATACTCCAAAAGACGTCTGGAGTGGGCAGGGTTAATATCCGCCACGGCTATATAGGGCAGTACCCTATACATTAGCTGTTTGGTTTGCTCAACGTTGAAGGATAAACTGTTCCACAATATTGTGCATCTTATCTTTGTTTCCTTGAAACTAGTTCTACATTTTTTTTCTCTTCGAAAAACAAAATGAATGTAGACGCCGAAAACGGTGTAGCTGCGGCTGAACCAGCCCAAGCAGCGTTATTTAACAACACAGGTTTAAATGAAGCCGAAGAGGGTGTCAAAGACATTCCTCCTAACTTAAGAAGAGCCATTACTCTAAAACTTATAAAACATGGCCTATCTCCGAGAGGAGGTAGAGCAGTTTTCGTGATAGAGGCACACGAATCCTTTCAGACAGAGGTATTCTATTCATGGGTAATATTTCCTGAATCCAATCCAGTAACTCACTTGTTTAACTTCTACAAAGAAGATGAACAACCAGAGGAATACATTCCTTTCGAGGATATTGAAATTCCATTAACATACCAGGAGCACCAGCTCTGGTTTAAAGGCGCCCTAAAACATCACAGAAATATAACCAGGCTCGGTCCGCTAGGCAGACCAGGAGCAACATGGCCGATTCTAGCCGGCTACACACCTCATCCAGACATCGAAATAATGTCAGACGAGGAACTACTTAATCAACTCACAGAGTTAATAAAAATCTACAGACAATTGGTTCAATATGTCATGCGGACTTTCACAGTCCAACAGCCATTAACACTTCCAAATCAAGCTCCTCCACAGGGGAGTACACTGAAAATTACACCACAGACTCTATACGCAGTCATGGGTAAAATACCCACTAAGCGGGAGCAAATTCCGTTTTGGATAGCTCAAAAAATTACTCAAATCGAAGCAGTATTTCCAAATACTAGCCCGCATGAGAAACACAGAATCCTAACCATTAGTTTACCAATGGGGATCACACCACAACTGGAAGACTGCACCACTTGGGGCTCAGTCTTTGCTGCCATCTACACTAAAACACACGGCATTCCGTCAATTGCGGTAATACCAGATGTCCTAAAACAGATTCAAAACGAATATGGGGCAGAGCCTGCTTTAAATTTAGGTATGAAATTACTGAAAAATTTTGAACAGGTCTCAATAATAATATTGTCTAATATTAAAGGGGAGGCAGCAGCAGTGGCGATCCGACAAAAACTAAGGGAATTCGATGTTACAGAACATCAAACAGAGCTACCCAGAATTATAGAGCAATCATATGCAGAATTAGGCAGAGATAGTTTGGGTGGGAGACCAGTTAAACCAAAACTATCTGAAAGTCCTGAGAAGGACTCAATTAAACAAACTCCTACATCTTCTAAAAAGAAGTGGGAGACTAATAAACAAAATTCAAACGAGAAAGGTTCTCAGTCCCGAGGTAGGTCTCCTCAAAAGGAGCCCTCTGAAAGGAGGTACAACCTCAGGAATAGGGATAATTTGAGAAAACCTGATAGGTATCAAGATACTGATACACGTTCCTCTCGTCCCTTTCAGGTCTCATCACAGACTACGGAAAGAAGAGGACGTACAGAACATAGAGAAGAACGCGTGAAATCGAAAGACGACAAACACGCTCAAAAAACTAAAGCAAAACCTCAATTCTCCAAAAAGAAAGTAGCAGGTCTAATAGTAAGACATGCCGAGAATACTGAGATCGCAACTCAAGAACGGAGAATGGGCTCAGACAATGCTGGACAGTGCAGCAGAAGTCACAATAGCTCGCCAGAACCTGATGGAACTTCTGGAGATAGTGGACTTGAATGAGTACATTACAGTAGAGACTGTAGACACCAGGGTTAGTACTCCACAAAGGTTATATGAAATAACAATCCGGATGGAGGGAGACAAACCTAGACAGGTTAAAGCACTTTTTTGGGAAAAACTATCAAAGGGTTATGACATACTTCTAGCAGAAAAAGACTGGCCACCACAGTTTGTCAGGGAGTGCCCACACGGCGAGGACATAATTATGCCTGCCTTCTCCAATCATATACCAATTCACTTAAAATATACATATGCCAGAAAATGGGCAGTGGCCCAGGCTCCAGCATTATATAAAAATCATGTAGGATGGGATGAGGACTCACCTCACCATAAAATACATCTGAAACATGAACCAACTGCACAAAGGCAGTATCCTATTAAGCAAGAAGCTAAAAAACAGGTCAGGGAGATTTTAAATCAACTTGAATACCAAGGGGTGATTGAAACTTGCACCTCATCTATGAACAATCCTTTGTTTCCTGTCTCCAAACCAGACAATACATATCGTTTAGTTTTGGACTACAGACATTTAAACACTTGTTCTAAAACTTTTGCAGTGCAAAATGCACACAGCACAGCATTAATGAATAACATTGTGCGTAAAAAATACAAAACAACATTAGACATCTCAAACGGTTTCTTTTGTCAAAATATAGCACCGGAAAGTAGGTACTTAACGGCATTCTCCATAATGGGGACCCAGCGTCACTTTTGTCGACTCCCACAAGGGTTCAAGAACAGCCCAGGTTTATTCTCAGCGAGAGTAACGGAGTTACTACAAATTTATGACAACGAGGCATTGTCCTATGTCGATGATATTTATCTGACAGACGATGACTTAGAACGACACTTGAACAGGGTGAGCACCATTATATTGGGATTCGCCTCTGAGGGCTACAAGTTCAACTTCAAAAAGTCCCGAATTGCCCATCTCAATGTCCTATTTTTGGGCTATGAGCTTTCAAGTGAAGGTAAGAGCTTGGCAGCTAACTTTCTAGAGAAATGTGCGCTGATCCAACCTCCTAAGACGATAAAAAACTTACAATCAATCCTGGGATTCCTAAATTTTGGAAGAACATACATTCTAAACTACGCAGAAAGGGTTAAACCTCTCTACGCATTAATAAAACCTGATTTTTCAATAAAAAACTGGACACAGGAACACACAGAAATTTTGCGTTCACTCCAAGCTAACATGTTAGCAACAAATCACTTACAAACACGCGTAAGTCAAAGAAATTTGGTGATTCGAATAATTTCGGGTCAATATGGATTCACTTACTTAACCTTTAATGAGGGTGAGAAAGTACCAATTGCATACAAATCACATTTGTACACACAAGCGGAAATGCGTTTCAGTTCAACTGAAAAAATTCTGACAGCAGTTCAAACAGCTGTAGCAAAAGAAAGAGCCTTAGCCCAAGGGAAACGCATAATTGTCGTTACCCCAGTACCGGCTTTAGAAGCGGTCACAAAAGCAAGCATTCCAAATGCTAAAGCTTTACATCCAAGATGGATACAATGGGTTAATTCTCTTGCTGCAACTGATGTTGAATATGTATTTGATGCAGATTTAAAAACTCAGGCATTTCTCCAATATGAACAAGAATGTCCTCTGCCCACTGAGATTCTGCCTCTCGATCAGTATGAATTCGTAATTTACACTGACGGATCCGCACAGCCCGCAACAGGGAGTAAGCAAGCTTACAGTGCAGCGTGTGCAATCGTTAAAGGTCGCATGCGAAATGGCATCTTCAGACCTATGGTCACAAAAACTCAGTCACTAGGTGATTGTACAGCTCAGCGAGCTGAACTACAGGCATTCAAACTGGCACTTGAAAGTACGGATCGAGAATTCCTCACACTGATAGTGTGCGATTCCTTTTACTGTGTTCAGTCGTATAATGACTATATACGAACCTGGCTTGAAAATGGTTTTAAGGATGCAAAGGGTGGCACAATCAAGCACAAACTGCTTTGGGAACAGGTAGTTCTGTTGAAAAACGAACTACCAAAGGCTCACGTGATTCACACACTGAGTCATCAGCGTGATGGCGTTCACGTTGCAGGGAATTCATTGGCTGACGAAGCCACGAAGGGGGCTGTTCAGACGGCTTCCGTAGCTGCGATCACTCGTTCACAAACAAAAATAGACGGTGAGATAATGTTAGCTGTCAATGCTTCGAGCAAAGGCAGCAGTGCAGCGTTACCGAAAAAGTTTCCACTCAAGTACTCTTATGTAATTGATGCGAATAACGTTCCTTTTGCTTGAATCCCTGGAGTGGGGGATAGGGTAATTCCAAACAAGGAACGCAGATTAGGACTTATCCTAGCAGCACACGAAGGGATGGCTTCTGCCCACCCAGGTGTTTCGGCAACAGTATCTTTACTAAAGCAGAGATATTGGTGGCCTGGCATTCGGAAACAAACTAAGAACTATGTTTTAGAATGTGATATTTGCCAACAGATGAAAGTCTCAACAGTGAAACGTCCTGCGCAGACGCCCCTATTAATTTCAGATAAACCATTAGCTTGTGTTTACCTGGACCACTGCGGTCCCTTGCAAAGGGACGATAATTATAAATACATCATGGTTGCAGTGGATTCATGCTCTAGGTTCCTATGGTTATGGCCTCAGCGCTCGGCTGACGCTCGAACTGTTATAAAAGATTTGCGAGTCTTTATCGGCACATACGCAATAGGCACGTTTCATTCTGACCAGGGTCTTGCGTTTAGCTCTAGGGCTTACAAGGAGGCCATGGCCAGTCTGGGCGTTGCATTGCGGTACTCCTCTCCATTCCATCCTGAGGGAAATTCTGTTGTGGAAAGGAAAAACCGAGACATAAAGCAGTCTATAACAGCTAGGGTATTAGGCTCGGGTGATGGGTGGGTCAGACACCTAAATAGCGTCCAGCGCTCTCTCAATAATTTGCCAAGAAGTTCTCTAGGGGGGTCACTCCATATGAGGTCCTGTTTGGGACAAGAATGTGGGTTCCAGACTTAGAACACGTAGGCACAGTGGTGGACAAAAAAGAATTTGATATCACAGATCGTTTGGCTGTTTTACAGGAACTTAACAAGTTAAGAACGAAACAAAGCAACGTATCCTTACGGCCAACCACCACTGGGGAAAAATCGGCGGTCCCAGCAAGGCCTGTCTGGATTCCAAAAATTGGGGATCTAGTCAGAGAAAAAGTCGCGGACAAGAAGGAATTTGGACCTTCTTACAGACAACCGGTACCTGTTCTAGCTGTTCAAGGAACAAGGACAGTACTTCTGCCGCCCCTTGCTGGAAGAAAGGAGAAAAGATTTGTGTCAATCGACCTCATCAAACCACAACATGTGGCCAATACTAAACAGTAGGCCTCGTGGACTCCGACCTAGTAGCAGACGCACTCCTCTCGCTACTATTCAAGAGGTTCAGACTGAAAGACTGATCACGATCGAGAATTCAGCTGTAATAAATGAAGGACTAAGTAACCAAGCTATGGAACTCATCCCTCTTGACAACCAAATAACAGTTCGTCCAAATACACCTGTCTACACCAACGTGACACGTGAAGAACTGGTTCCTGTGATTTCATCGAATCCTGATGCAATTCCAACAATTGACAGAACTGCTTCTGGCTATTTCATTGACTTTGATACGTTTTCAGAAGATCCCAGCGAACCTGAAACTACGCCAGCATCATCAAAAATCAAGCAGCAAGTACAAGACTTTATTCACTTTCTGAAAAAGACTTATCTGGTTTCTCCATGGATTGAACTCTGGATTACATCTGGACTTTTTGTTTTCCTGCTCTGGCTAGCTTTGGTAACAACAGTAAGCATGCTTATAAGTGGCAGATACATCCATGTGAACAGTGAAGGAAAAGACGTAAACGTGCTTTTAAAACCACATAAATCTTCCCATCGTGAAGCAAGAGACTTGTCATCAGTGAACATCACAGCTGTTCCTATACAGGATGGTATAGTGTGGGACAAAACAGACTATGAAATCTTCGGCCCCAGTGAACAATTGAACATTCCACATTTGTTTAAAATTTCACTAAGTGATTTGATAACGTCCAGTACCTATTCAGATGATTGGGACTTAGAGACTGTTCAAGATATAATGTTTGATCTAGAAAAATCTGCTGCATTTTCTAAAAATGAATATTTAGAAGGTTCATCTGATTACGAAACACTGTATTGTTATAACCACTATGGTCATCATTATTTGCACAAAACTGCATATCCAAGAAATGTGTTTATGTTTAATCAATGGGAACATTGTCCTACACCACCACAAGGTAGTTCGAAAACCTTTGCTAGTAAATTTCCATATTTTTCAGGTTATAAATACATCTGATCCAGAAACGTTTTACTATAAAAATGTAAACAAAACAGGACTGAAAATTATGTTAACAAATACAAAACAGATTTACTCTGAAGCATTTATTGCCCAACTGTCTACACAGGGTTTCGACTTATGGAAAGACACAATTGAGACAAAGACTGTCTGGGGTAGTAAAGATTGGCAAGTACAGGGTATAGAAGCTTTATTTAGAGCCTGTATTATCCCTGAACAAATACTGTTTTTGAATGACACCGTCCAACAGACATCTTGTCTTGGATTAGCCAAGATCAAAGAGATGAAAACACCTTCTGTGCCAACTCCTGCCAGTGACAATATTACAAAGGCAGTGGTGACAGTTGACAATATACTACAACTCAACAGAACTCATCCTAATTGGAAAACATGGTTGATCTGGCCCACAGACACAAATAACTGTCAGGAAAGGTTCTTGAACAAAACTCAGGGCTTTACTATTCATAGGCCAGACCCAAGATATGTCCAAAGACAACATCCGGGGGTAGTAACAACATATAGTGTAGGAAAATTATGCCTCAATTGGCTGCATAGATCTACACTACAGGATGTGAAGCAACACTTAACCTTACTTGCACATGACGCAGATCTTAGGGAATTCTTGCTTGGACCAAGAAAACCGCGTCAAAAACGTTTCATATATGCCGGCATCTACGCTGCTTATAACGAAGCATGGAAAGTGTCACAGATAGAGGCTGCAGAACGAATACGTGAACTTGATCGTATTAATTTAGAGAAAACACTCTCTGTAGTCGACAATGGGTTAACAACTTTGTCCTCCAGAATTTATTCGTTGGATGGCATTGTATCCTCTGCTATCGACATTCTAGAACAAGATTTGGCTATGTTACAACAAGGTCAGTCTCAATTACGTTCTATTGTGTTATTAACATGGACGCTGCAATCTTTGCGAGCGGGCTATGTGCCTTGGCGTTTCATCAACACGTCGTCTCTGTTTGCAGAATACAATCTAACTGATAAACAGATCGAACTGGCACAAAGAGGAGCGAGGTATACAGTGCTGAGCATTGAAAAATTTGACAAATTACCATTCACAGTGGCAGAAAAACCAGCTACAGAATGGCTTATTCATGGCAAAATAACATTACCTGTGACAACTTTTCAGTTTCAGTATTGCCTCAGACAGATGCAAGCAGGCAAATATGAAAGGTTGGGTAAGGAATACATTAAGACATCTTGGAATTTACCGTATACACATACATGTTGGAGTGGGGATCGTGAAGTGTTTCTTAGCGGTATTAACTGTAAACATGCGCTGACCGGTTCACTCATATGTCAGGACATTATTTTACACGGTGCTTGTAATGGTTCTGTGGCAAACTTGTCTTGTCATCAGCACGGTTCACCAGCTGCTGTGATTAATCCAGCGTTTGGACAACTTTCGAATGGGAGTTACCTCATGTTGAATGATCAGAGCTGCTGTGGAATGTTGCCCGGCATCCCATATCTAGTAACGGTCAACTCCAGGGTCACTTGCTGTATGCAAGTATTGTTTCCCCCGATAGACACAGTCAGGGAGTCGGCTTTATGGCCTTCACTGAATGTCTCTTTTATAAGATTTGATACTTTAAGCAGAATGAAAGCCATGCTTTTACAGCAAACAGTGCCTTTGACCTCGGCCAGAGAAACCTATGATCTACAAGTTGCAAGGACTTCGGCTGAGATACAGACTTTAATACGTACAAACTGCCCCATACATTTCGTAGAAATGTTATCACGTATCTTCAACATGTCAGATACAACAGGAATTGTACATGTATTTAAGAGCATTTGCACCGGTCTCTTAGCACCGTTCCAGGCAATACTTGGAATTATTCCGAACTTTGCACATTCGGTGTTTGGTGGCATACCATTAATTCTAGCACTTGTTGCGGGAATTCTCTTCATCTGTCTGCTATTGCGCTATGGCCAGCCTCTTCGCAGAAATATCTCCGAGCGAAATGGAGAAAGCTCTCCTTGAAAGAAAGTGCCGTGAGCGAATAGTACAGCTATTTGGCATGACTCGTCTACGGGACCTTAATACCACATGGTTCCTGTCATTCCGACCAATCTGGCAAGATTGCATCTTACCTGTTCTACGCTGCCTGTTATGCGGTGAAGAATGCGTGTTGGACGCTTGTCTAACATACCCATCAGCTGCGCCAAAGGACGTCGATACTTTGCTGGTCCCGATAACGGTCCATGCTTCGTGTTGTCCCCAGAGGCTCCCGATACTGATGTCAGCATTCATTGAGATCTCACAGACGCCTCCTGCTGCTGCTGAGGTACGAGAAACAACTCCAGGCACACAGGTAACCATGGACGCGAACATTGCTGCAGCGACCTATGCTGAGGGCAATGCTTCCCATCTTTGTGCGGTCAATCTCTTACATGAGGTGTTCGAACTTACACCAGCGACAGTGGATGATGTTTTGTCTATTGACATAGATGACCTAATGTTTACACCAGACTCGTGAAATGACTCTGATTCGGCATACTGTGTTCCAGTGCAAACAGCAACAATTTGGCCTTCATTTTTTCAGAGACTTGGAACAATACCAAATTTGAACTTTTTTCCCATTTTTCGAATGAAAATGGCACTCCGATCTGCTTAAAGTAAAACTAGCCTTATAATACAGACTTGGCAGTACTTCCAGGGACACTTAGTCATCTTGTGTGTCTAAATTAGTTCATTTAAATTTCATGACAGGAAATGACTTTGATTTTGAACAACCTTATCGATCATTTTCGTCATATGTAAATATTGCTTTTATATTTCATTCCAAATGCATTTATTTCAGACTTTATGCAGGAAATGAAAAACACTGCTTCTTGGTGTACAGAAACCTTTGCATTTTAAATGTGTCTTTTAAAGCTTTTAGGATATGTTTTAAAATATGCGGTACTCCGGTTTTTATTGTATAGCATTCTAAATGTTTAGGCATTTTTAGTATTGTTGTTTACACGAAAGAGGAGTGGGTGTTGTATACTTCATAGGGTGTCCTTAAACGGGCTTTCTAGAATCATGTCCTTATATAGACATAACCCAACCTGCCCTTATATAGGCATAGAATCCCAGGCCTTATTTAGGCATAAACTATGCATACCAAATACAGGCATAGCTTCCGACATCCGTCCACCCTAGCGTCTCAACGAGTCCATGAAAAAACAGACCCTCAGGCTGCGGGAGTTTCCCTTGCCCAGGACTATTGATTTCTTCAAGGACTCATACATTATGCATGAACCTCTTATTCCCTAAGGGATTCATTCATGACGTCTTTCGCTACCCAACTCACGTCAATGCTACCATTTTCAGGTATAAATATACCTTCCCAAACCCCTGTAAATCAGAGGAGACCTCGACTTCAGAGGAGCCCGATTCCCGGCCAGACGCACTGAGAAGACGCTGCCCTTCCTGCTCGCAGAGAGTCCAGCTTCCAGTGATCTAACTTCCCTTGCGGGGTGTTGGAGTTCAAGTCCGGAAAAGAGATTCCTACCTCTCTCATTCTTCAGGTATGGAGCAGACTAGAACCTAGAGAGACTCTTGGCATACTAGACTCTTGGCATACTAGACTCTTGGCATACTAGACTCTTGGTATACTCTAGTCAAGGATACAGCACCTACTTCTCCCTACACCTAGGATAGGTTAGGTATACTGGGGTAGAACTAGGGTAGAAACGCATCGTATGAGTACTCGCATTTTTAGGCTGTGTCATTTTATGTAAATGCATATATGCTGAAAAGATAATGCTAACGCAGTATTATTTATTTTTACTGCTCACCTTGTACATCATTTATCTCGCATACTGTCTTGTGATCATAACAGCACATCTACTTTACAACAGAAACAAGACTGTTCAATAAATCCTTTATTGAAACGCCCGTCTGTTATTTCTGTGTAACTCTGAGAATAACTGAAACATGCACGACTGAGCTGAGTGAAATAGTTATCTATTGTTTCTACGACTCTGGGACACATCCTGATTCTGTAAGGGAAACACAGTGGTCATGTTTTGCGGCAGCCAGAAACTAATCCCTTCTTGTCGTCAAGAAGTTTCTAGTGGCCTCTGAGCTAGCTGGCACAAGTAATTAAGTTTAATATACTCGATAGGGACATACCGACCTCAGTCCTATGTCAAACCTATAGGATATATTATTCCAATGCGCAGAGCCTATAAGGGAAATAGGAGCTACACTACACTACCTTGGAATAAGTTTCACAATTATCTGATTATGTGCTAGTTAGAAAGTGATTTTGATCATCTCAAGTACATAGGTAAGTACATAGGTCATTAGGGCTATACTAATTAGAAACAACTTTTTGGAGAACTTTTCACGTTTTCTACCACAGAAACTGTTTAGATGAGATACAAAAGCTTCCCAGCAGAGGAAACCTCTTACATCCATACCTTTGCTGGTGGGATACATGACCGCTTGTGCTGTAGTGCATGCTGGCGATAACACAACCATGCACTTGACAAGATGCAGGGAAGAGTCATCCTACCTGAGAGTTGGGCATTTCAAGCTTACAAGGTGCATATCTTGTAAATGGCACCTTTGTTATTAGTAGAAGGTCCCTACATGTTATAGTTTGAATCAGCAGCGGCCGGGCTCAGGTAAGCGCGATGGGGTGGGGTGGGGGAAGGGTGGGGGAGGGGGGAAGTCAGCAGACAACAGAATAGGTAGGATTAAATAAATAAATAATACCTATTCCGTCGTCTGTCGGCTTCCCCCCTGCCGCGCCCTGCCCCACTGCCCACCGCGCTTACCTGAGCCGGCCGCCGCTGGTTTGAGTTCACAGTCAACATCAAAATAAAGAATCATGTTAAAGCTAAATATTCTGACCTCCCCACGAATCAATATATAAGTAGAGGTGGCAATAGGAATCAAAAGAAGGTTAATATTGGGCTACAAGAAGAACTTGCCCTTAGTAAAACCCTATAAAGTTATGGAGTTCAAGAAAACAATCAAGATTATTATACCTCTAAATAAGCAGAGATAGCGTTTGTGGGAATACAACAATGAAATAAACATTCATGCATAAATATTCCCATAAAAATCTTGTCAGCCATAAAGATGCAGCTAACAGACAAATCATTTATATGGGTGTAATAAATAAAGCATAGATCTCACTCTGAGATTGGAGATGGCACCGAAAAAAATGTGAAAATAGCAACTTGAATAGTCAAGAAGTAAAAGTTGATCTCTACTGTGATGCATGAGAAGAGAAGGCTATACCATTGGAGCTGCTTTGCCATGCCAACCACAAAATGGTACTGAAATAAAAAAACTACTTTGAACATAATAATGAGGACACTGTTTGTTCCAATGAGGCCGAGGTGGAAGGAGAGCAAATGAATAATGACTCTGCCAGAGAAGACTGCATAGTTTTTGGTGGTGGTAGGGCGAGAGTACTCGGCCTCAATTGGAAATCCGAAAATGATGTAAAGACATTGCTGCACAGAGCATGTCACAAAATAAAGATGCCATGATGGATACAATCTGGAGGACTGAGAGATGGCTAGATGAGGTAGAAATTTCCTTTGATACTTTGGCCACAGTTTTAAACTTGGTGGATGGTGGCAATAGCTTTCCTCATCTATGGTACTACCATCCAGCTGACAATTAACACCAGCAGGAACATTGACAATCATACAGTGATTTCCTGGAAAGCAGGAATGGCCCGTAACATCCTGAAATATAGGAACCATGTGGATCCTTTAGGCACTTATTTTATATGGTCTGACATGACAGTGAAGTGATGGAGGAGGCTGATAGCTCGAAGGTGGCAGCAACACTATCTTCAATGGGGTCCCGCCAGTCTGCAACTTATATGTGGTTGATGGATGATGGAGAGAGCCAGAGAGGGTGTGTGTGCATGTGTGTGTGTGAGAGAGAGAGAGAGAAAGTGAGAGGTGGGGTTTAGTGGAGAATATGTCTAGGTCTCCAATACTGCAGATCAAAGGTGAAATCTGGCACATGCACTGCCATACACCACTAGTTGTCCCTGGATGCAACTTCGAACCAGATAGTCCATTTATTGGGACTGTAACTCTACCAATACGCTACTGTCCCCTTGAAGCTACAACTCTGGCTAAACACAGCACTGATGTGCTTTGATCTCACCAAGTTTCCATTAACATGCCTTCTAATTGCAATGCAAAGGCCTGTCATACTTATACATCATATACACCACTACTACCAATCCAAATACTGATTCTGCTGTTTTTGCAAAGTAAAGGCCTATTTCAATCTTGTTTTTATCTACAAAGTAATCAAAAAGCTGTCATCCACCTGAAATAGTACCTTTTCAAGAAAAGTTATTTAAGGATATGTGGCATTCAGGCAGTGGGGGAAGGACCACTTATTAGGCTCCTGAGCTTTTGGAAGAGGCTGCTTAGTTCGAAGTAAATAAAGCACTTATTATTATAATCTTCAGCTTAGATGTACAATCTGTGGGCCTCATTTATCAAACGTTCATGCAGTGCAGCCCAGCAAGCCACCTTGCTGCGCTGAGCTGCGTGCAAGGGAAAGGGCAGGAATGCGCTGTATTTTATATCATATGGCACATTCCTGTCCTTTCCTTGCACTAGCGCACAAACTGCGGCCTAGTGCCAAACAGGGACCCTTGCGCAGCTGTGTAAGGGTGCCTGCGTTGCAGACAGAATTGTTTTTGTGCAGGAAGGGGCACCTTCCTTTGAGGCACTTTCCTCCTTCTATGTGTGCTGCAGAATGCACATTAAAAGAAGAAGTAATCAGGAGAAATAAAAATATTTCTCCTTGTTATGCCTCACCTGTGGAGGATTAGCATTTTGACGCATTGCCAGGTCTACCAGTAATGGTAAATCTGGGAATGCTCCAAAACCCATGAGTGAATGCGTGGGAACACCCACGCTCCACCCATGGAACCCCTCCATGGGGCAGAGTAAGGCAACACAGAGATTTGTGCTGAGTTGCATTACTCTAAATTTATCAAGCCACGCAGGGCCATGCAAGGTGCGCTTGTGTAGCTTGATACATCTAACTTAGGAGTTGCGTCGCCCTTGTGACCCAATGTATGGTACAAGGGTGACACAACTATTTGATAAATTTGGCCCTAAGAGTTCTAACAATAACTTCATGCCCCCTACCTCTCACCTCTAATCAATGCCCACCTTTTGCAATTTAACGTTATCACCTTAAATACATTTTAAATCCAACACTTTTCTCTTTTTCATTCTGCCTGTCTGCACTGGCCTAGGAAGCTAGGCCCTCATGTTGCCATGACCACTTTCCGTCCTTTTTCTCTTATACTTTCCATGTCTTTCCATGCCTTGCCCGAAGAAAAACCTACCCATGAGGAGTTCTTTCTGTGCCCCCCACTTCTCTTTGCCCGTTGCCCTTACATCATTCCTCCAAAACCTAAATCTCTTTTACAAGGAATGTCTGGTTTCCTAATACTGAGAAGTGTACTCCATTCGGACAAAACAACATTGGTACCTTATAGGCTCTGTCCACATGATCAATCACTCCTATACCCCTTGCTCTAGTGAAGCCAGCTATTTTTCTGTTCATCTTTTTTCTTGCCTTGTCAATAGCCGTTGGCTTCCACGCACCCCTCCATACCCTCCTTGGCAATGACCTCGTCTACATTATCTGTGTCAACCCTTCCTCTCCAGCTCCATCAACAGGTCCTTCTTCGTTAGCTTCAACAGGTCCAGCCTAGACAACTGCACAAGGTCATTCTCACGCAAGTGCAACAATATCAAGCCGGGCCTTGGCCTGCTCCCACTCAAATCTCATAACATTGACAGAAGTGCCCCACATCTAATATCCCGATACCTATCCATGCTACTGCCACCTTGCTGCTGTCAAAATCCACCTGCTGGCTTTAGAATTGTCTCTTCACATGCTCCCGCACCCACTTGCCAATGGAGTGGCCAAATACACATATTTCTTCATACCTCTCCTCAGCATGTCAATCCTGTGTAGAAGACACAAATATTACTGATTCAGTCCTCTCCCCACAATTCCATTGATAGCAAATGCTAACAGAACTTGAAAAAATTCCAATAATGTAATGCTCTGTTTTGCATCATCCAGTCATCAAACCATCTTTTCGCTCACCAGCTGCAGTTCCATTAGACCCCAAATCCTCCAGCATTGAGGCGTCACAAAATACTCTGAGATCTTATTCATACTGCTCAGTGGGTATCCACATCATTACCCCATTGTAGTCCTTCAGGAATCTCAACCACTTGACTAAATCCTGTCTTACCCCTTCTGTTATCCTCACGTGTGTTGGAGCTTAGAAAAATCTTTCAGTGATAATGCTATGTGTCTGCAGAACATTCTACCATGTGCCACCACCCTGCAGGTGACATTGAGGTGCTCCAAAACATGCCTCATTTTCCACAACTCCCATTTTTCCTTTGCCAGCACCTCTCTCAACAAGGCCGATAATGTTGCAAATTAATCCATGGGTAATCTGGGCATCAAGGCTAAAAAGTCTAGCTAGATCCCCAGGAATATCAAAGTCATTTCTGGGCCCTTACTCTCTCCCATCCACTAATGGTGCCCCTAGCTCACCGTCTCCCTTGGCATTTTTGCTTTTCCAACAAGTAATGGAGACTTGGTCTGAGCCTGCCACCAACTGCACCACCCACTCCAAGAAAGTTATAATCCATTTTTGATAAAGTATTGCCCACCTAACTGTATCCTCAGTAGTGTGAGATCTGGGGGTTGTACCACCAAAACCTTTAAAAGCCAACTGTGTGTCTGACTTCCGCATCTCTTCTCCCTTCCTACAACTCCATACTAATTCATCCTGGCCGGTTGTATGACGGAACATGCGTTCCTCAACCCCGCATACCTAAACAACGCAGTCTGTATAACGACCACGTCTTAACCACACATTGCTTTACCAACTATGCCTTTACCATGATTTTTTGTAGTAATGGCATGCATGGTAAAGGGGTATGCGTGGCTAAGGTTACCACCCCCTTCCCCCCCGAGCCCTAAAAATGACCTCGTTCTCCCTTAATCCCTAAAAACTACCCCATCCCCCTCCCTGAGCCCTAAAAACAACCCCTAAAAAAAAAACGAACCCCCCCCTGAAAACTACCCTGAACCCCCACCCCTAAAAACTACCCGAACCCCTGCACCCCTAGAAACAACCCCTAACCCCCACCCTTGAAAACTACCCTGAACCCGCACCACCCCTGAAAACTACCCTGAATCCCCCTCCACCCCTGAAAACTATTCTGAACCCCCTCCAGCCATAAAAACTACCCCGAAACCCCCACCCCTAAAAACAACCCCAAACCCCCCCACCCCTGAAAACTGCCCGAACCTCCACCCCTAAAAACAACCCGGACCCCCACCACCCCTGAAAACTACCCCGATCCCCCACTACCCCTTAAAACTACACCAAACCCCCACCATCCCTTAAAACTACCCCGAACCCCCACCATCCCTTAAAACTACCCTGAGCCCCACCACCCCATTAAACTATCTCGAACCCCCACCACCCCAGAAAACTACCACAAACCCCCCCAGACCCGGCCCCAGCCCCACTTACCTGTCTGTGTCCACTTCCCAACACTCCTCTTTCCCTGCCCATTCCGAACACTAGAGCGCGTTTAACTTATCCACGCATGTGCGTGATTAAGGCAACGTCGTTGTTCGGGCAAGCGTGGTTACACTTGCGGGCTTCCGGAACTCGCGGCTCTGGCCTCGTTGTTCCGGATGTTTCCCATCCAGGCCTGCATGTGTTACCATGCAATCCGCTCTGTCAATGAAATTATTCTCAGACCCTCCCTTTGATCAGGACAGGTGATGGATCAACCTGAACTACCCGGAGTCTTTCTTAGCACTATCCCTAGTGGCAAAATCATCAGTTTGTGAATTAGTATGTCTGAGAACGGGCCTGCCATCCTGCCCCTCAATCTCTTTCTAAAGTTGTGTCTGTACTACCTCTTCCGTGCCTTGCATGGATCTCAAGTTGTCTGCCCACCGCTGTACACACGGCCCATGGAACAGAATGTGGAATCCATTGCAAAAAGCCTACTTTTTAAAACTGCTTCAGCTAGCCTTTTTGGATATTTTGGTAGCAATCAATCTCAAAATCTGATTATTCTTTGCACAACATATTTACTGATTTAGACACAGAAACCTAAAGGTGCACTTTGCGCACATTGAGAAAACAACACAGAAATTGAGAAAAGTTGAAGTAACAACACCATAATAGCATGCTTAAAAGTGTAGAAAAAGAAAAATATGTATGCAAAAAGGTTAAAACGCTTATTAATAGGGTGTTATAACAGATTATTTATGAAAAAGTATGGTTTAAAATGCTTTTACTGACACATTAATGAAATTCTAATGATGTGACTTAGCATTTCTATTGACTTTCATTGTAATGCATCATGAAGAAGAAAGTGGTGCAAAATTCTATTAATAATTGCAACACTATTGATATTTACAGAAGAAATACTAGACATTATTAAGATCATAAACATGTGAAAACGATTTTAATAAAATTAATTTTAAGAACAAATTTCATGTATGAATTTTGAAAATTTGTGGAAGTGGGCCAAACCTAACTTTAGTCATTTCTATTCAATAATACACTGAAAGCATTACCATTATTTGTTTATATTAAATGCTTGATTTATTTCATTATGTTTGCTTCTAATTAGGACTTCATTTAATTGAAAAGTAAATGTTCGCTTTAAATGCAGTAATTCATGTTCTTTCCTAAGCTGCATTATGTCATAGCTGAATACAATGGACTTTTCTCGTTTCTTCAAATGTTACTTTATCTGTTCTACATATGCAACATTTCGTTTACTAAGGACATTCCTCTAGTGTTCACTGTGGAGAGAATGGGTGTGAACCTAACCCCTGCAGTGATACCATGGAATGCAACAAAGTAATTTTCTTTCTTTCGGCTAACCTGTGAGGACAGAAAGGACAGATGTTTCTCATGACATGCATGGGAAACCATGCTGGAGTATCGAAATTTGTATCTTACGATCGGAGGAGCAACCACATGATGATCTGACCACTATGGTGTGATGAATAATGTTACAAGGAACATCATAAAAACTATAAAGGAAGAGACCCCATAGGGGAGGTAGGATACTTTTTAGTCTACCTTTGCTGGTGCTGCTGCTCTTAGCAGACAGCCTGTTTCTCTACACACAATACTTTTTGCCCCTTGCCAATGATCTTGCCTTGTGAACTCTCAAACAACAGATTTTGCCCAATGTCCCCCTTTTGCCCATGCCCATGGTCTCGCCCCTAGTGGACTTTAACTTGATCCTTTTGTCCCTTGCCATCGAACCTTTTGAATGAGTGTTTGTAATATCCATTCCTTTCGATGTTGTTAGAAATCTGTAACTTGTAACCATCCTCTTCTGGATTAGAAACTTTGACTAAATGTTTGGTTACATCTTACATGCTGTAAGATTCTTGACTGAAATGCTTAAAATAATACTTATATGCATTGGTTTTGGGATCATTAATACAATAACCAAATTATCTAAATTTGCCTGAGTCTTTTAATATGTCTAAATGCTCTTTAAAACTGTGCTATTTTAAAATTGACTCTAAATGCGTAAAAGGGAGAATCATAGACTGTTTTCAAAACATCAAGGTCTGCTTCTTTTATTCTGTGTTGCAACTGCAGAACTCGTATGTATAATCCTGGTTAGACTGAACTTCTTCAGGAGGTTGGGTCTACCCATTGCAATACTTTATTTCTATAGGATGGTCTTGAGAGTGGTGTATTTGAACCTTATTTCGAACTTGTGAGTTGGCTGCCATTTATTGGTCCTCATTGGGTGGCCAATGATTTTTGAACATCCTATTTGCCACCACTCAAAGTTCTATCAGAGAACCATTGTCTTTGTGGTAAAGTGCAGTGATGCGAGTTGTCTAATTGTAAAGGTCCCAGTACGGTTAGAGTAGTAAGTTTGTAAAACCGCTTTCGCTGTATCAAATCGTGGTAGCAGAGCTATGGTTCTGCCTAGCGAAGTGAGGGTTTCAGGTGCCAAAAATAGATATTCCCTGTCCAAGTCGAAAGAGCACAATTTTTTTTCTGGTTCCACAAAAAGGAGTGTGAGTATTAATAGGGATGCACATTGTGATTGCTTAGGATGCATGCATGCAAGTCCATGCTTGATTGTGGCGCTTAATGCAAAGAAGCTGAAGTTGTAAACTGGTTCATCGTGGCCTAAGATCTTGAGATATTCACCTACGTGGTAGTGTCAGTGTAGAAGACACTGAGTAAGTTGTCTGCTATTTGTGGTGTTGCTCGTGAAATGTCGTCGACAACATCTTATAGTAAAGGGTCTTCTTTTGTGTATTAGTGGTAAAGCGGTTGGCATAGCTGATCTCAGGTGCACAGGGACTAACTGTATCAATTAGGGTGGAATCCCACTGGTCAAGATTTCATTTGAAGTGAATGATTATAGAAAAGTTTAGTTACCTTGTGAGAGTAAAATTCCTGGAGCGGAAAGCTTCATTTGTAGCTTGCATTGTATTGTGATTTTGTTTAGAGAAACGCGTCAAAGAAAATTGTAAAGGAGGGTGTGCTGCTGCAAGGAGAGAGATAGATATCACAGTGTGTCACGCTGTGATTGGTTAGGTGGTGTAAACTAGTGCTGAGATTGGTTGTCTACGTCTTAATAGTCGTGCTGTTATTGGTTGAGATTGCCGACTAGAGAATTGTGGGAGAATTTCATTTCCTGGATTTTATGGAAAATATTTCTGAATATGAAATTGAATAAAAATTACATTTTTTAAAGCTTTACAAAAATTGATAAAGGGAGATCTGACCATACCTGCTACAGTAGGAGTAGATGCGCCACCTGAGGATACGCCAGGATACATTGATGGGCAAAGGATTACATCTATGCCTGTGGATTGAATATTGGCACAAACTTACAGAAGGAGACGAGGTTCTCCAGTTTCCTCATAATGGGACATTTAATTTAAGAATCATTGAGAATTTAAGGAGGAAATTATACGAAATGAGACCATGTCCTAGAGCTGCCCAAATTGAAGCCCTGAATACTTGGGAACACATAGCACATCAGAAAGAGAAAGAGAAATGAATGAATGAATGAAGAGGCATTTCTAAAGCGCATGGCTACCCGGGGGGCATCCCAGTGCTAAGAAATGTCAAGGGAGATACAGGACAACAATAGATCATTATGCTGAAGCTAAATGGGATGCACAACAGAAAATGTGGATAGCAGATGTTGTTCAGGGAACAAGAATGTATCCTCTGTTAGCAGTTGAAGGAGACAATAAGGAAAAGAGAACGGAGAAAAAAACATTGTGACAGAAATGACTGGACCAGCAAAAGCAGGAGAAGAGAGTGACATAGGTGATGATCTTTTAACTGATTTGTTGATGAATCATCCACCACCAAACAATGAGATTCAGAGTGAGGGGGACCAATAGTAATACAGCAGAAATTCCAAATGCCCCCCATAATGCCTGATGTACCAAAAGAGCCTACACTTGTTTCTCCTATAAGAGGGAGAACAGAAATAACAGCTCCAATGAAACCAATTGATTAGAATGCTCCTGATTCTTTAACTGTTCTGGTTACTATTAGATCTGTTTTACCTCTTTACAAGTCTGGTTTACAGGTAAATGCTGTACATGCTTTAACTGTACCTGCTGGAGTAAATACTGAAGATCTTTGCTTCAGGCGCCTATGGTCCTGATTCCATTCCAAATCAGACACAATTTGACCCTGCGAGAATGGTTTCAGAGTTTTCCACCATTTTATTTCCCCAGAATGAATGGAGCCCCTGAAATGAGTTATAATGCATCTGATATGACTGTGCCAATGGGAATTTCTGTTTCAGATACATCTGCATTAAATATGCAACATGAAAGAGTACAAATTTGACTAGTGAAAATTTAAATACTCCAAGAGAACATTCAAGATTTACTCCTCAAGAATTCCAAGAGGGCCTTAAAGGATATAGTATTCCATTCAATATTCAAAATGCTGACATGGTTTCAATTTTAGCTCCGGTTTCAACCTCAGTTTCAACTCCAGTTCAAGCTCCAGCTTCAGTTTCAGCTCCGGCTTCGGTTTCAGCTTCAATCTCAAATTCAATTCCAAATTCAGTTCAGAAAAAGGGAAAATCAATAGATGTGACTAGATTAAAAGTAGAGTTAGAAAAAATGATTCTGGGAATTCTTAGTCCTCTATGATTAGATACCTGCCAGGACGAGGAACATTATTCAACGACCTAGAGTGACACACGAGAAATTGACTGATTTGGCTCAGAAATATGAAATAGATAGCCAGAGATCAAAAGTTCTACATTGGTCCTATAGATTAGACTTTGACGACAGGGATATTGCAAACATGAGAACAACAGGAATTAAATTGCAGGGGAAAGCAAGACTGCGGCCACGTGAGGTGGCGGTAATGCAACTCTCCATCCAGACCAAGCCTCGAAAAATCCACTCGCCCACTGGCAATAGCGAGTGCGATTTTATTAGGTCGAACTATTTTTAGCATTTATTCTTCCGTGCTGGTGAGTTAACTGAAGCTGAAAGGAACAGCTGTTCTGTTCATTCTGAAAGTGAATGAGCAATAAAGATGCCTTTAAATTTTGTTTTTGTCTTGCAACATTTGCTGCCTGTTCAAGGACATAGGTCAAATGTCAGTTTGTCTTTTTACTAATTGTTGCTTATCTGCTCCTGGAAAATAGTGTTTAATTTTCTTTCTCTTATTGTAGTTAGTGCTTTTTGTCAAGTGAGTTATCTGACAAAAATTGTCAGACAAAAGGCTGTAAAATGTCAGGTTTTTTTCTAACACAACATTGAAACAGCTTGTAAATGAATAGTACAAGTATTTTAAAATATATCAGGAATTATGAAATAACTTTTTTTGTGTAATTCAGAAATGTAATGCAAACAAAGATTTATAAACGAGCAAAACAAATCAGAGCACTTTGCTTGGTGATGTTCAAATGACAAACATTTGCAGAAACTCGATTTCCAGACATTGTAAACTATATTGTTCTAAAACCACATGTCAGTGGGAAATTCTGTGGCCATTTCAATGTAAAATCCACTGATTGCAAATTACAGTGTTACTTTATGCTTTAGACATTTATTTATTAAAAGTGAACATCCCTTCCCCCGCCTTGATGACAATGCGGTTAATGAACTGAGGCAAGTCAGTGGTCATGTGTATCCTATATGTGGCTAGATTTGTATTTTATATGAACCAAATGTTTAGTCTATTAAATCAAACAAAGGAGGTTTCTGTACAGCAGCCATTCTGAACTTGTGTATTTGAAGGTGCTCTCATATGTGATAAAGAAGAAAATGGCAACTCAGTGAATTAAAATACTTGCCCAGGATCACTAATTTGAAACCAGTTTATGGGTCAAGAGCATTATAAATAGGTCGAGTAGATTATTTAGGTCAGTAGACCTGCAGGTCTAGTAAAATTTTTAGGATTTATCGAGGCCTGCAGACGGCAGCCTAAGCAGGACATAGACTATAAACCCCAGGGGAAATGCTGTCACAGGCCATGGTAGCGCTTCAGGGTCTGGTTACTCAACAACTAAAGCTAGGCAGCAGATGTTGCAAGTTTGCGCTGATATGAAGAGAGTTTTTACTGGCCTGTGAGCGGCTGGTGGTGGCGATAGTCGATCACGCCGACTGCAGCAATTGGTGCGGACGCTGCATGGTTCTCAGGATGGGTCCCAAGGCTGTCAGCACCAACCAGAAAGGGAGAACCGCTCCTCCATCAGCTGTGAGCGCTCATACCCCGGCAGGCTCAGGAGCAGAGCCTGTGGGTAATCCAGCACCGCGGCAGAGCAGGCGACGCCTTCTGCCGGCTTCCAGGATGGAGACTACTCGGGAGAGGAAGGGGAAAGGCTGGACCACATCTCATCAATGTCTGGCCGGCTCTTCAGTATCAGAGCTTCTATGAGGCCCCGCAGGCATTATAGACGGCTCACACCAGCAAGAGAAAGCTGAAGGAAATCTTGCAGCGGTGAGGTATCTAGGCCCATAAAAGAGACACTAACTTTGGAGAAAAAGGATTCTGTGCTTGTTGGAAAGGACACAGATGGAGGAAAGTACTTGCCGAATCTGCTGCCCATTGCAGACAATGTAAATTACTCTACCTGTTTCTCCTCGTCTGATGGTAAAGCGAGAGACATTGTTATGTCTACTCCCCAAACTGAGTTTATTTCAAGCCGGAAATGGGGATATGGGTGACAAAGTGGAACCCGGCCAAGTATGAGAGAGACAGCTGCCTCCAGTATGCAGCTAAAGGCTATGTGAGTGCCCCAGGGAGCAGCGTAGCTTCTGAAAAGTTACTCTCCTCAGGTAGACCTCAGAAGCTTAGGAAAATCAATCAGCCAGGGGTACGCTCAATGGGCTCTGAATTCGATACAAATTATCCAGGTGCAAATGATTGCTTTTTTTTTCATTATCTGATGGGACATGATTGGCCAATAGATGGTTCCGGTTCACTCACGGAGTTTAGTGACAATGATAGCACCCCAGATACAAGTAGAGGGGCTTCTGCTGCAGCAGAGCAGAAAGTGGCTAGAAAGTTGGGATGGCAAATTATGGGCGGAAACTACCTTAAATGGGACTATTCACCAAGACGCTCCCACACTAGATACTGTTCTCTAATGCACAATGTCACACCGAAAGGAAACTCGGCAGGATGGCAGTAGATTTCAAGCAGCGATACGTACGCTACAAGGGGCGGTCAGAAAGTTGGCCAAGTCATGTAACACTATAGGTTAACATCTGATGGAGCTCAAGACTAGAGCTGGTGCCCTTGAAGTTGACGTGGCTGGTACCTGGGAGCAGGCAGAGGCTCATGAATCTCAGTTAATACTAATAGATATCCAGTGGAAACTTGAGGACCAAGACAATCGCCATTGGAGCAACAGCCTGCGGGTGCTTGAAGTTCCAGAGGGCAAGGAGGGGTCAGATGCCCACATATATATGATGGAGTTGCTACCTAAGGCGTTCCCAGAGTTAGAAGGATGGAACTGGTCCTAGGAGGTACAATGCACCCACAGGGGGAAGAGAAGATATGAAGCTACAAGCCATTCTGGTATACTTTGGGAATTTTTTCTTGCGACAATCAATCTTTGAGAAGGCTAAGCCCGAAGCTAAGCGGACCGTCTGTGACTTCCCATTTTTTGTTAGGCCTGACTTTTGCCACATAGATGTTGAGAGGCGGTGGCGCTTGCGACAATTAAGCAAACTGTTTCAAGACAAGGGGGTGCAAATCCGGCACGTTTGCAAGTGATCTGGGGGGATCGGACATGGTTCTTTACTTCAGAAATCAAAGCAAAAGAGTTTTTATTGGAGTCTAGTGTATGATGGGTGTGGGTTTGATTTCTTTGGATCCCCCTTCCCTTTTTTTCTAGGCTTATGGTCTAAATAGTTAACAAGGTGGCTGGGGTTGGGGGTGGTTCTAATATAGCAGTATGGTCATGCTTTCATTCACTGAATTGAGGGGTATAATATTGGGAAAAGATGGTCAGTTTGTCTTGGTCTGATCACTGGTAGGAGAGGCCGCTCTCATCTCTAATAGACTGATGGGCAATCTGATTGCTTTTCAGGGCAGGTAGTGTAGGGGTGAAGGGGTTGCATGGGTTTGGGGAGGACAGGTGGTTGGCGAAGGGGTGGGGGAGGGTCAGGGGAGTGATTGGGGAGGGGGCTGTTGGGGGTTTCGAGGGGAGGCAGGTGCATAATAAAATAAATCCGGAGAGGGAGTAAGTAAGGCTTTTCTGAATGCTGGAGAATAATGATGCAGAGAATAAGTAGAGTGGTACTTCCCTGGATATTAAATGGGTAAAATATCCATATGTTCGGTAAATGTGGGAGGTTTGAATGATAAGGTTAACTGGTTGAGGGTAGGAAAGGCACTAAGATGAGTGGGTCCTGATATAATGTCAACAAGAAACACATATTCCATGTGGCAAAAGGGAGATGCTGATAATCAGAGGGTATACTTTATTGGCATGTTCGACTAAGAGCTCTATCATCAGGGGTATCAACATCCTCGCTAGAAACAATATTGGGCCAGCAAAACATAAACTGGTAGATAAGTGGGGCAGGTGGGTGGTGGTCAAACTCACTGTAGGGTTAATGGTCTGCACCATTTATGGCTCAAATCAGGATGATCCTAAGGTATTGGAAGATCTGGACGTGCAACTAGCATCCTGGCCAGACCCACTGATAATCTGTGGGGATTTAAATATACATCTGGGAACAGGAGCACGGCCGAAGTGCCCACAAATACGGCTATCTACAGAGGACCGTCGGTCTCTCCTGTGTTCAATGGAGGACCACAGTCTCCTTCTAAAGTCATAGGCAAAAGTCTGCACCAATGAGCACATCAGCTACGAGCTATTAAGCTCACTTATGAAGAAGGATAAGGGAATCTACTCACCCTAACCACTTCTTAGGTGCTTGGGAAATAAGACCACCTTCTCACACTTCCGTCCTGATGAAGGCCACCTGACTCGTATGATCATTCTTTGGCCGAAACATGTCAACCTTCCACAAGCTGCTGTGGACCAGTAACTAATCCTTGTAGGCACCACTATTTCTTTTTAATCATATCCCTCTCCTGATCAATAAACAGTTTTTACAGGAAAAAAAATATTTTTAACCACTTTTCACGACTGCCACCACCCAGACAGTCTCCCTCCTGGTGAAGGACAGTTACTCACTTGGAGAAATGAACCATCTAGTGATAACGACCTTATGAGGGTCTCCGATTAAAATTTCCTTTAGGGTCTGGATTGTTGACACAAGTCATTCATTCCTCATTGATTATAAGATATATATTTTGGAAGCTGAATGAATCTCTGCTTCTTTCTGCCTTATATTTATCATGAGATTTAAATATACACTAGGAGGTGGGCAGGAGTCAAGCGAATAAATATCAGGGAAGAAAACCCCAAGTTCATTGGACTCTGGCCTCACTTATGGCCAGTCATTGTTTGGTGGATGTGTGGGATGCGAAGAAACCTTCTGATCCAGGATATACGTAATTGTCTTGTCCACGCAAAAAATATGTCAGATTAGAATATTTTATTGGTTTCTACAGGAATATACGATAAAGTAGGAATTAAAAAATTACCACGACAATTGTCAGATCATAATGTCCTAGTATTGGACATTGTAGTCCATGGAGCTTTAAGGGTCAGGACAAATTCACTTTTGATAGGAAATTATTCTCTAATAATTTGTTTATTGAGTACATGAGGAGATGGGTGAAAGGGTACTTCGATGTGAACAGATATACTGCTTCATGGGGTGTGGTCTGGGATGCCTTCAAATCGCGATTGAGGGGAGAGATTATCAGTTTTGTGGTGCAGAGAAGGAAGCAGCAAGAGTTTGAGATCAGGGGGCTGTTCGAAAGGTTAGCAACGCTGGAAAACAATCATATGGAGCGGATAAGGCAGGGACAGGACGAGGCACAAATACAGCTAGAAATTGTAATGGTAAAAGCTGAGATAAACAATTACTATATCTTGAGGGTCGCAGAAGGATTTATAGCATACAAGAATGAAAGCTATGAATATGGAGAGTAGCCTGGGAGACTCTTAGCATTAATTATATACGGCAGAAGATAGCTAGGATTAATATTGCGATCATTTAAAGGAAAGATGGCTCACTTGTAACTGACTCTAATGACAATCTTGGTGTATTTGAGGAATTCTATAGAGAATTATGTTCCGAGGATGTCCAACATCTATCCCTGGGGGGGGCAGAAGTAGAGGTAGGGGGGACTCTGGAAAGATCGATCCAGCAGCTAATCGGGATTTAGAAGCAGACATCACACTAGAGGAAGTCATAAATGCTCAGCATCTGTTGGCGTCAGGAAAGGCGTCAGGCCCTTACAAAATTCCTCTTGAATTGTACAAGGTACTCCAGCCAGAATTAACTCCGCTTCTGCTAGATCTGTTTTTAGGAGTACAGCAGAACTTGTTGCCCCCTCAATCTTGGCAAGGCACGGATATTGTCATTCTTCCAAGGATAATCCAGCTTCGTACCAACCTATTTCCCTCATAAACTTGGATGTCAAGCTTTACTCTAAAATACTGGCAGTCCTCTTGGGGAGGATCATAGCTCATCTTGTCACATCATGGCAACATGGATTCATACCTGGTAGGGGAACTACTGATCATGTTAGGCATGCTATATCTCTATTTCTAGTGTCATGGAGGTATTTATGGGGAATTTTGGAGCAAAAGGGGTTTGGTCCACGTTTGATTACTGCTATCAGAGCAATGTATTCTAAGACGTATGCCAGACTTCAAATGATGGGTAAAGAATCTGGAAGAATAGAGGTGGCTAGAGGGACAAGGAAGGGGTGTCCCTGCTCTTCCATTCTGTTTGCCCTTATATCAACCCATTTTTTGAACAAAGTCAAGTAATAATGCCAGTTCAAATGAATGACTATGACTCAAAGGTATTGGCTTACGCGGATGACATCGCATAGTGACTTCTGACCCTGGGTGTGCGATATCTGAGGTTGAAACACTGGCAGGGGAATATGGGAGGAAGTTAGGGTATTTATTGTACAGGAAGAAAACGCACATCGTCTGCACCGAAAACATCATTTTTTCAGACACTGGGAGGACTGCTTCTGCTACGTAGCTTGAGATTCGGATAAACCCTAAGGTAGCTACCATATGCCATATCAATTTTGACCCTCTGCTAAGTAAGATCTGCACTGATTTAAGACGTATTAATGGGTTGCACCTATCGATAATCGGTAGATAGACTGTTATTAAAATGGTAGTGCTGCCTAAGATACTCTATTTGTTCCCTTCCTGGAGAGTCTGGAGTAAATTGATGAAGATTCAAAGTTATAATAACTATACATCTTTGTGGCTATCTCAGCTCTTTCCGTCCCTTTTTTATGATGTAATAGTAAGGCAATAGGAACAATCTGATCTCATTAGGATAGGAATTATGTATTCAGCAGTGCAATTATGCTGATTTTCAGAACTACGGCAGGACATCGGAATAGCAGCCAGTTCCTTTTTTAAATACCTACAGGCAAAGGAATTTTTTAACCAACTTAGGACAGGCATATTATCCCCGGAAAAAATTCCCCTCTTAGATGTAACAACTCGGCCTGATTGTAGGATAAGACACATTTATAAAACTCTACGGGATATAATACCGACCGACCTTGAGAAGGTCGAAGTTAATTGAGCCAGGAAGTTAGGGGAGGGATACACAGATTTATTTATGTCAATCGAATTAGGAATAAGGTTCTTTCTTTCATCTAACTTGCAAGCCAAGCACTATAAGATGGTCTTTTAATTTATATTTTACACTGGCAAATCTATTTGGGTGGGGCAAAAGGTAAGACGATAAGTGCACTAGGTGCGGGGAGGGCCCGGCTGAAGTGGTTCACATGTTTTATGGCTGTGAAAAATTACAACCTCTGTAGAAAGGTATAGAGACTTTTTGGCGGAATTTGTTTGGGAGAGAGGTGTGTGTTAGCCCACTCATGATGCTTCTTGGATACGATAACTGTGGTGAACAGGATTCGACTCAGATAAACTTTATTTTTATTTTGGTTGCAGTAGCTCGGTTATTAATAGCAACAACATGGAAAGACCCAGAGCCCCCTACGTTTCAGTTATGGTTGGGACGATTAATGGGTATATATAACCAAGAGAGAGCCCTTTATAACTGTAAGGGTAGGCGGGCTAATAAGTGGGGCCAAAAAATATGGTCTCCGAAAACTAATTAGTTGACTAGTGCCCCGACTCCTAGGGGTGGGAAGGTCTAGCTTGGACTTGATGCTTTCTTCTTTTTTTGGGGGGGGAGGTTATATTATTTATAAAATGGTCCTAGTAGGATGAGCCTTATATCAAAGGATTGGCCGGCTCCTTGTTTTAAGATGTCATTAAACCAAGAAAACTGGGAGGTTAGTTGCTTTTTTTATTCTCCGCTGTATTATGAATTTATATACTGAATATGATTATAATTTGTCTTTTAATGCAAATGAAATGTATATATTCTCTATATTGTTGTTATATACTGTTGAAATGATATATGTTTGTATGCTGTAACTCTGGGAAATAAAAAAAAAGGAATTAAATTGCAGATTAAGGAATTAATTACACTGATCAAAAAATGGGCCGAGAGAGAAATATGGGAAGGTAGATGGACAAAAAAGAAAGAAACAAAGAGAGAGTGCAGACACCTTCAGATGTTTTCGATGTGGGTGATGGAAAATAACAGCTACTTCCTATGAGAGAAGTACCGGGTAGAGGTTATGCAATGTATATATAAGGACCCCTTGCTACTAATTTTTGTTCCCAGGGCAGGGAAAATACAATTGTTAAAGAAAAACTCCCTAGGCAACTATAGGTCTATTGGATGTATAAGACCATGGTTCTTAACTAATAGGAGAAGAATCAGTGTACAGTAACTATCAATAAAAAATATTTTTATTCATACAAAATCGTTTAAAAAGACCATCATACAAACTGTTTTACTTGTTAGGATAAAAATATGTAGGACATTAACATCACATTAAAAAAACAGCATTTATGATAATGATAAAGGGTTTTCCAAATATCTCATACGATAAGCAAAGCTGTAAGTCCTGTGTTGGAGAATATGGCACAAGCAGTGATAAAGTTAAATATAAATAAATTTGTGAAGCTGTTAGTAAGCAAATATTACAAATTTAGATCAGAAATGCAATAAATTTGAAGATACAATTCCGTGGCTTTAACTTTGACGATGAATCTTCATTATCTACACACGTTTCAGCGAGCAAAGCGCCTTCATCAGGAAAGCCACATTAAATCATGTGACTAAAAATAAAAAATGTACACTGAGTCTCAATAAAAACATAGAACAAGTGACTGAAACCCTGTAGCTACAGAGTGATACAAGCCGGCAGAAACGTAAACATGAGTAGATTCACCATCATCAGACTACATGTTCCGATTGCCTAATCGCAATTGGAAAATGTTTGTAATTCCCGTGAAATAGTAGGAAACAATTGGTTTGTACACATGCCTTGACAAGAACTGATATTTTGTCATTTACAAATGAATTCTATAACTTGAGAGAAAAACCAGTGGAATGGCACAGACAGATTGAAAGGTTAGTGATAATTTCAAAGGTTTTGTGGGTTGATTTAAATAGCTTGTTAGACACTGTGGTTCCAGGAGATTTATGGACAGAGTGTAACATTTCTGTAAATTGGTCTGATGCAAAACCAGATAGGTATCCTTGGACAGGAGTAGCATCTCCAGTGCTATTAAATAAATACCAACAGGTAATAAATTACCTGAAACCCAAGCTTTCTCCTAAAGAGATTAATTGTTTGCAAATTGAAAGAACGACCTAAGAACTTATATAATCAGTACATGCCTATTAAGAGAGAGATTGGTACAGGCTTTCAAGCAGTGCAGTGGAATAGAAAATATAGCTGAGAAAGATATGGGACATTTTGTTTACAGATTTGGGCATGGTTTGAGACCTGAGATTGCTTCTATGATTCGTCAGCAATTACTTTGTTGGCAAAATAAACTGCTTGATGAAATCCTGTGTTATGCAAAGTACTGTGGAGATGAGATTGAGATTAAATATTAGACAATCAAAGAGAAACTGATGGTTGCCCAAATAAAAGAGATGCAGAAAGGTCAGGATCAGTCAAAATCAGTCAGGCTTTGAAAACACAGTTCTGGTGCAGGGAGAATATAATCAAGTTCCGAGGACATAAAGTGTTAATGGTTTTCAACAATAGAATTTGTGGTCATAGGAAAGAGGCTGTGGTATTCCGATAGATTCTAGAACTGGCGTTGATGTGTCGAATTTGAATAAAACAAATTCATGTCACATGTGCGGAAAATTAGGGCACTGGAAACGCAAATGTAAGTTCAATGTGAATAATGCTGTAAATCAGATACAGAATGGAGGATATACACAGTCTTAAGCAAATAACATGGCTCTGACTCAACAAGCACAAGGACAGAGAATTCAAAATCCTAATATATTCCAATCAATGCAGATACCACAGGCTCTGATGCCTCAACATAATGCTCAGGTACAGAGGTACAATGTGAATCAGAGTCAGCAGATGAATAGAAATTCTTTCCCAAACAAGAAGGGATCACAACAGTATTTGATTCAGATAGACAATGTTGATCAGGGCCCATCAGCCTGACAGTGCCTGAGGGGGGAGGAGGACTGCGTGCTTGATGCAGCCTTAGAGGTAGACCAGAGTGGTCCCTATGTGGACGGAGATGTGAATGGAAATCATATCTCATTTCTTATCTGCACTGGTGCTACCCACTCTTCTGTCAGAACAGCAGAGTTTCCCAACCTACCCCTCTCGGGAGAAAGTTATAGGAGTTACAAATTAATTTGTCTACCCCAATTTCAGAACCAGTTACAGTTAAAATAGGATCCTTCAAGGATTGACATCGATTTGTGGTGTGTGACACAAGTCCAGTGAATCTGCTTTGATGTGATCTGTATGTAACTTTAATTATTCAATTTATTGCACACCCAGCGGGATTACATTTCATACCAATGATGAGGATGCTATTCTCGAACTCGCCCAACAGACATCTGACATGGGAATGTACCCTCTACTGACAAGAGAGGATTTGCCCATTGAACTTGGAGAGACTGTGTTACCTAAAGTCTGGGACAAGATATCGGACTAATCAAAGGTGTTGAACCAGTTCGAATCACTGTAAAACCGAATGCAGAATTTACAGATATCCCACAATACAATTTGACTCTAGATACTATTTTCAGAATTACTTCTGTGATTGACTCAATGATTGAGCAAGGGATCCTAAAGGAGATAATGGGAAGTCCATGTAACTCTCCTGTTATGGGCTTACAGAAGCTGAATGGCAAATATTGTATTGTGCAAGGTTTGAGGAAAGTGAATCTCATTGTTGTTCCATGTTGTCTTGTGGTACCGAATCTAGCAGAGATACTGTTCCAAATTCCATGTGAAGCTTAATGGTTTTCAGTCATTGACCTGTGACAAGCCTTCTTTTTTGTTCCCCTGCATTCAGCATAGGCAATATTTGTGTGCTTCCATTGTGGATACCGTGTTTTGGCATGGTGCTGAGTCCCACAAGGGTATACAGTTAGCCCCTCAATAATTTACCAGACACTTAAAAAGAATCTTGAGTCTCTGGTAATGCCAAATCCCTCAGTGGTAGTGCAATACATTGATGACCTGTTGGCAGCGTCAAATACTAAGGAAGCTTGCAAAATTGACACTATTGCTTTGCTAAATCATCTGCTAAAAATGGACATAAAGTATCCCCGACAAAGATATAGTTTTGCAAAATTGAAGTCCTATACTCGGACACCACATTGAAAAAAGAGCAAGGAAAGTGTCACAGTAAAGAATGGCAGTGATTCTTAACATGAATCTGCCAGCAAACCAAAAAGAAGTCTGCATGTTCTTAGGAATGGTGGGCTACTGACGACAATGGATTCCAAACTTTTCCTTCACAGCAAAACCTCTCCAGAGGTTGACACACAAAAACGTGTCTGATCTGGTACCCTGGGATGACAGTTGTATGATTGCCTTCACTGAACAGCAAGAATGACTTTGCCTGATTATAACAAATGCTTTGTGTTGTTCTCTAGTAAAAGTGAGGGCTGAGCTCTTTTAGTACTGACACAGATGCATGGAAGTAGTTGCAGACCGATCACCTACTTCTCAGCAACTCTTGACCCTTTTGCGGCTGCTTTACCTGGATGTTTGAAAGAGGTTACATCTGCATGTGTGAGTCTTGAGCAGTGTGAAAGTATAGTCATCAATCAGAGTTGGAAGAGCACAACTGCTCACCCGCGAGGGTCTCAAGGTGCTGGGGGGGAGGGCTGCTCCGTTGAGTGGTGGGGTCATCCAAAGAGCCAGGTGTTGCGGTCCTTCCTGAACTGGGGCAATGTGGAAGCTTGCTGGAGGGGGGCGGGGGTCGTTCCAGGCCTTGGCTGCAAGGTAAGAGAAGGACTTTCCTCCCATTCTGGACTTGCAGATGCATAGTACGATGGCCAGGGAGAGATCGAACACCCACTGACTGTATTTGTACCCCATTCAGTGGAGATACTGTTGACACATACTCATATACAGTATCTAATTGACAGTCACCTTACGAAGTATGAGCAAATTATTTTGGGTGCAGAGAGCATGACCCTTAAAAGGTGCACAATTCTGAACCCATACACTCTGATGCCACTACCTGGAAATGAAAACGTGACTGATGAAATTGAAGCTAGGCATTTGCAGGAAGAAATGACGAAAGCTGAACAGCAAAGTTGGATGCTAGCAGGATGCAGCAAGAAGGAGGATGTTGTCTGGGTTTATGCTGATGGCTGACCTGTATTACCAGATAGATTGGTGTCACCTATGGCTAGACTTTATCATGGTTCTGCACTTGCAGGAAGAGATACAATGATGCACCTCTTTCAACAAGTGTGTTTAATCCTGTGTAGTGTATCAACAACAAAATGCTGGAAGAAAAACACAAGTTCTCATGAGTCAGATAAGGAAATCCACAGGTCCCTTCAACCCAATACAAATGGACCTCATTGAGATGCCCCTTTGCAACGGGTTAAAATATGTTTTGAATATTTTATGCATTTTTTCAAAATGGGCTTGAAGCCTATCCAACATGAAGAAATGATAGCTTGACAGTAGCTAAATTGTTGTTAAGGGAGTTGAATCCACGTTTTGGATTTCAGACTTCTCTTGAGTCAGACTGAGGAGCTCATTTTAACAATGAGGTCCTGAAAATGTTATGTGCAGCACTACAGGTTGAGCAGAAGCTCCATTGCAGTTACCGTCGAGAGGCTTCTGGACTTGTGGAGAAGATCAGTGGTGCACTGAAATCCAGATTGGCAAAGGTGTGCACTTCAATGTCTTTGAAGTGGCCCGGGGCATTGCCTCTTGTGTTGAGAAGTTTGAGACGTACACCGGACAGGATTATCGTGCCACAGTCCTAACACTGAAATCTCTCCTAGATGCAAGCGTGTATATACTGAAATCTTTTCTATTATTGCTCTGATACTAGTTGCATTGCTTATTATTTTAAATTTGCCACACCATGTTCCTGTAAAAGATTCTGAGCTTACAATTTCTTCTGACACTGCAAAAGTTAACAACACTGATTCTATTGCGTTAGATGCCCACTCTTTACATCATGATCTTTCAAAAGCTGACTATTCAAGGAATGTGTACACAAGCCTGCTTAATGAGTATATCAATACAATAGATGTTGGTGATTGCTACGTATGTATGCAAATATCTACATCAGTTGCTGAAGATTTTACTTATCATAGTTTGCCGTTAGCATATGGAATTTCATGCAGTGTATTAACCAATTTATTTTATGGTACTGATCATTTGTAATATTACTATTCAAATCAAGAGCTGATCTTTTTTGAACTTCCTGTGCTAAAATGTTTAAACCCCTACATCCTGAAGCTTCATCAGCAGAGAATATGGCCTATCTATTTAGACCGCCTCAATTTTTTGACGTGGCAGTTTATAGACTTAGTTGAAAGTAGACGAGATAATATGACAATTAACACTAATGCACCACCTAAACTAACTGCTTGGAAATTACCGCAAGAAGAAAACAGAATCTTAGACGGTATGGCTACATTAGCTTTAGACCGGCAACATGAGGGAAAACGTTGTATATATAGAAAAAGATCAAATATTAAAACAACATTTGTAGAGTTTAGTGAATGTGAACATACCTTTGATGTTTATGAGAACTAGAGAAGAACCTTAGAAGGAGTCGATCCTATCTTTCCTGGAGTGTATTATATTTATGGAAACAATGCTTTTTCGAAGTTACCGAAGGGATGGTATGGAAGTTGTAGTGATCCAGCGGCTTACTAGCAACAGATACTCCACTACCATATACTCACTTGGGACCATACAACATGCTTCCGCTCTGCGCTAAATAAACCACTCTGCTCTTTTAGTTTTAGATGTTTCTCATACCTCAAGATCTAGTTATTACTTCTTTAACTAAACCTTCTGCTGATCAAACAGTTCTTTCCTCTGGTCAATGGACCAGTTAGGTAAAACTAGTTGATGGCGATAATTGACATAACTTTTATACATTTCTTATTAAGTATAAAATAATGACAGACTCAGTAAGTTTTAAAATCTTTATCTAAATTAGGGATTTTTGAACCATCTTAAAGCGCTTCAGTACAAACACCCTCATTCGCGGGAGTGCCAATTCAAAAATATCTCAGACAACATTTATCAATTCAGATCCACACAATAACTATGCTCTGAAAGAAGAGGATAGAGACAGAAGAGCATTTATCAAACGATGAATTTTATAATTACCAAAATATGGTGTGAAGACCAACCCCCTGGCCAAAGGGCTGGTTAGAGCCTCCCGGGACAGATCAGGAGACAAATACTTCAGGACAGGAATCAGGACAGGATACTTCACCTCTCTAGTTACCGACGACTACGTCGCACCCCTCTCTGACACTCTCTTCCTCCTCGTGGTTCTTCAGCGATCTTCTTTCTAACCCACCCAATTCAAATAGATGGTTCTGCATTCAGTTTCTTCATCAGCATTTCAGAGCATCGGCACCACCCCAGCACACCCCGTTCTCAGGCTTCTTCAACGTGCTCCAAAGCTTCTTCGTAATTTTTCCAAAAAGCCTCTCTTCTTCTAACTAAACTACCTCAATTATACCTTTCCATAGGCATGTACCACCCATTAATGTTTCATTTTGCACAGAATACTAAGGGGGGGATGATCATCACATCACACCATACTTATACTTCATTTATTCTCTTTAACCATTGTTTCCAAACTCCTCCCCTCAAACTTTTATTCCGCCCTTCCTTTCCCATACATCTTTAAACTTTATTAATACATTTGTAACTGTTTTTCTTGAATAAGTTCCTTCATATGAACTCTTCACCCTCATGTTCCCAGGGCACATCTCCGCCGAGCTTGGACTCGTGACAAATCCTTAGTCATCTTCCAAGCTTTCGTATCAGGGTGCATGCGTCGCGCCATATTGGTCTGCTCGACTCAGACAACTTTAACAGGCCCAAATACGCACTAATAATAAAGTCGGAAAGAAAAAATGTTATTCTCAAAAATAAATGATTTCACTGTATACCACCAACTTCTACTCTGACCCATACCATTTGTTATTTCTCTGTCTGCATTTGCGTTAGTTATAAACCCATTTTCTAATTTCAGCAAAGCAGGTGCCATGCATGTGAGCTTTCAAGCGGCCATTTTATAGCTCTTTGCGCAAGCACCAGAACTTCCCTCCAAGCTTCAGCACGTCATACTACGTAGATGCAGTAGACGCATGCGCAGTAAAGATGCCATGTTAAATGCGCTCTAGTCCTACGTCCGTGTTATTTTCAGTTAGTAAACACATAGGCAAGCTTCATTCTTGTCCCGCGTATAGTGAAAATGCATATTATTAATCACGAGACATGTCATTAGTAATTCGCTAGTAAGTTAAATCGAGAGGATTGCTTCCGAGCAAGTCTCGTGTCCTAGTCCTTGCTCCATCAATCCCCTCTCTGATGGCATATTAAGCCATCACAAAATTCCCATCCATCCCAGATATCAACTTTAGCACTTCTCAGTTTTCTCTATTTGGCCTCCCAACCTTTCATCAACTGTCGCATTTCCTTCTAAATCTCGCATCTTCTTGTATAACCTGCCTTTCATTTCTTCCAAGCGTATTTCTTCATACTTTCTTTTACGTGTCTGTCCTTTTCCTTTTCTGTTCAAGTGTACCTTTCCTTTCATACCTTTTCTACAACATCTATATGTAATCATTATTAATATCACTATTGTTATTATCATTACTAATGGTATTATTATTTGACCTAGAAAACTTTTCCCAAACCCAACAAACCATTTCCCTATTGATGTTATACTTTTTGTTAGTCTTCCCCACACACTGTTGGGTCAAATCTTTATGCATCCTCGTAATATTTTCAATATATCCTTTAGTTTCTCTGCTCTTATCCGGAATATAAGTGCAGCAATGTTGAACTTTCAACATGCAACAAACTCCACCTTCTTTTGCTAATAATATGTCAAGAGCAAGACGGTTCTGTAAAACCATCGATCTAATTGCAACCATTTCTGTGTTAATCATTACAAATCCTCCTGCAGTATCTGTAGAAAGACGATCAACTATGGTTGATAACTTACAAATTTTCTGTGAATTTAGGATAACTCCAACTGAGGGTATCAATGCACTAAAAATATCTCCTACAATTTCAGAAAAACTAGCCCTTCTTCATGTTAGTCTATTAGAATTTCCATTGGTTCCACTGATTTTGTCTACATGATACATTTTTGGAAAAACTATTCCAAAATAACAGCTTCCATACCATCTTTCAGGTAACCTGTAGTAGGCATTGTTCCCACAAACATAATACACTCCTGGAAATACAGGATCAGTTCCCCCTTTTAGTCCCCATCCTCCTAATATTAGGAAGTTATGTTCACATTCACTGGAACCAATGTAATTATTGTTATAATCTGTCTTTAATCTATGGAGGCATCATTTTCCCCTTTTCACAAAGTCCACGGACATCGCAGCATGAGCCTTGCCACTTGCATAGATTCCCTCCTTCCCAACCCATGGAGGTACATGGGTTTTCTGTATAGTTGCTTTCTTCATTAAATCCTGTCTCCTTTCTTCTACTAAATCTAAAAATTATTTTTCTTCTTTTCTTAATGTACATGTTAGATTATCTTCGTGTGCCTGAACTAAATCTATTGAACTCATTGTTATGAAAAATTCACAAAAAATTGTGCATTTTTACTACTAACTACTGGCTTCATATTCTTTCTAATAGGAAGTTCAGGAAATATTACATCTAAATTAGAATAAAAATACTGCAATCTCCCTGTAGTGTAAAATAAACTTGACAAAACACTACATGACACACCATACGTTAAAGGTATATGGTGATACGTCATCCCTTCTGATACTGATGAGGGCAATTTCATGCATACATAACAGTTGTTAATCTGCATAGTGCTAACATACTGAAATAATAATTTAATAAACACATTAGAGGACGTATTATAGTCTGATTCATTATGATAGTTTGCCTCATCTTCCACTCCTATTTCTATTTTAGTTTCTCTTAATCTATCTACTTTAACATTAGTATCTGTATTATTCTTGCAACTTGTTTTCATTATTAAAGATACCCCTACTGTTAGGAATAACCATCCTAATATTGCTAATAAAATACTACAAAAACAAAATCTAAGACACTTTCTTTTAACTCCACACTTTGGTTTTCCGCTAATTTCACTGTCGGCCATTTTGTCTCTGAGAAAATTTCTTTTCTCTTATCTTTTTCCTTTTCAGTCTTTTGTGCTTTTTATTCTTAAGGAGGTTTCAATTGGCTTTCGTCAATTTGTGCAATATGGACTTCTTCTGTCTCATCAGACAAATCCAGGGACTCAAATTCTTCAAGAATGACGTACGTCCACTCTGGAGCCTGATATTTTCTGTTTAAATTTCTCAATCTTGGACTTCTTCGAGTTATTTTTGCTAAAGTTTGCTTAGGTCTTGTTTGACTTGTGATTTCATTCACTTGCTCTGGTTTTTTTCCCGATTTTCTCAGGTGATATTTTAGTTTCTTTACTCCAGTTGGCCAACTGTCTCCTTTTCTGACTCTTTTGATTTGTACTGCCTTTTCACCCTCCTTATCTCCTTGTAAGGTTCTTTTTATTTCATTTGTTCTGGGCACAATCTGTTCTATTTCTCTGTTTTCTGTGCTTGTACTCTCTCTTGCTTCTTCCTGCTCAGGTTCTACTGTGTTTTGTTCTACTTCTTCCTGAGCTTGTTCTTCTAATTCTGTCTGATCCTGCTCAGGTCTTACTTCAAATCTTTCTTCTTCTGCCTGAGTTTGTTCTTCTAACTCTCTCTTGTCCTATTCAGGTCTTAATTCAAACTTTTCTTCTTCTGCCTGAATGTCTTCTTCTCTTTTTCCCTCCTCACGTTTGTTTATGTCTCTTTCTCTTTTCACCTGAGTGTGTTCTTCTTCCCCTGTCTCTTCCTGACTACCTTCCTGTCTTTTCAGTTATGATCTTCTTCTGGTTTCTATAGCATCATCAATTACTTCAATTACTGGGATCCATTCTTCCTGACTTATTTCGGGCTGTTCATCATATAGTTGTCTTCCGGAATCTATCACTCTAGATTCTTCAATTTCACAGTTTACAACTCCCGATGCTTCAGCCTGCTCAGTCAGTGGTGGGTCTTGTTGCTCTGTTGGGCTCGGAACTCTTCTGGTATGACTACTGTGAATCCAATTGGGCAAACCTACACACTTCACTGCTGTGGTAGTGACTAGTATGACTTGCCTTGGTTTGTCCCACCTTGGTGCTAGACACGATTTCCTTGCGTGTTTCTTCACTAGCACCCAATCTCCAGGTTTCAAATCATGCGCTTGATCTGGCTGTCTTTCAACTGCGTCTTCTCCAACCTGATGAGAGATAGAACGCATCATTTCAGCCAATCCTTTGCAATAGTCTAATACCAGATCATCAGTTATACTCATTAGTTTATTTCCAGGAATAAACGCCTGTCTCATGGCTCTTCCCATGAGTACTTCATGTGGATTCATTCCTGTTTTTCTGTCTGGAATGCTTCTGAGACCTGTTAACACAAGTGGCAATGCATCTGGCCATTTTAGCTTTGTGGATGCACACACTTTTCCCAATCTGGACGTGATTGTGCCATTCATTTGTTCAACAACTCCAGAAGCCTCTGGACGATAAGCACAGTGTAACTTTTGTTCAATGTTAAATGCAGCACAGATTAATCGAATTACTTCATTATTAAAATGAGGGCCTCTATCTGATTCCAAAGTGACCGGAAAACCAAACCGTGGCACCAACCCCCTCAACAACAATTTTGCAACTGTAAGACTGTCATTCCTTCTAGTAGGGTAGGCTTCCACCCATCTTGAGAAAAGGCACACTATGACAAGTACGTATTTCAGTCTATGGCAGGGGGGTAGCTCAATGAAATCTAACTGCAATCTGGTGAAGGGTCCTTCTGCCTTTCCAATTTTTCCCCAGCTTACCACTGTCTTCTACCTGGGTTCTGCAGTTGACAGGTTAAGCATCTTTGGCAAAGGCTCTCTGCGATTACCCTGAATTTTGGATTGTACCAACTCTGTCTGAATAGTCTGATCATTGAATCTCTCCCTATGTGTGTTGCTCCATGATACACCCTCGCCATTTTTGAAAGCAGACAATCTGGCATGACTGGTCTTCCATCTAGATATACCCATACTTCATCATGTGGTCTTTTGGTACAGGCTGCTTTTATCCAGATTTCTTTTTCCTTTTCCTCAACTTCTTCCTGCAATTGTCTAATCTCATCCCATGTCTCTGGCACTGAGAAGTACATAAGTTGGCATCTGGTTTCCCCCGTTTTCATTTTTCTGTTTATGGCTACTGCATTTTTAGCACAGTATTTCGCCACTTGGTCAGCATAATTATTACCAGCAGTCACATAGTCATTTCCTGACTGATGTGCAGCGCATTTTACAACTGCTATTTCTTTTGGTAATTGTAATGCTTCCAACAAATCCTTTACATTTTTGCTGTTTCTGATAGGAGACCCTGAGGAAGTCAGAAATCCCCTCTGCATCCAAAGCTGGCCGAAGTCATGCATAATCCCGAAACCATATTGACTATCCGTAAATATGGTTACTCTGCAATTTTTCCCCTTTTTACATGCCATTGTCAAGGCAACCAATTCAGATACTTGTGCAGACTTGACCCCAGGTAAATAGAATGCTTCAATTACCCCCGAAATTTTGCAAACAGCATATGCAGCACTTAGACCTCCTTCTTGTGTCCTAAGGCAGGAGCCGTCTACAAATAACTCGTGATCTGCTTCTTTTAGTGGTGTTTCTCTTATATCCGGGCGGGGCTTTGTGCATAACTCAGTCACGTCTAAGCAATCATGATCACTTTCATCTTTTACTTCCTCATCACAGGGATCTGGCAATAGGGTGGCTGGGTTCAGAATCATACACCTTGTCACAGTCACATTCTCAGCTCCCAAAATCACTCTTTCGTACTTTGTCAAACGACTAGGGATGAGGTGCTGTGTTCTTGTTCTCGTCAAAAGAATCTCAACTGAGTGTGGAACGAATACCTTTATTGGATGTCCCATCACTATCGACTCACTTTGCTCCAGACTCATACAAGTAGCAGCTACTGCTTTTAAGCAGCCAGGCAATGCTGAAGCCACCGGGTCCAATGTAGCTGAAAAATATGCTACTGGACGCCGACTCAATCCATGTCTCTGTGTTAAAACTGAAAGTGCACAATTTTCTCTTTTATAACAAAACAAAGCAAAGTCTTTTGTATAGTCTGGCATGCCCAAGGCAGGAGCCTCACACAGACAATTTCGCAATCTCACAAATGCCCCTAGGCAGTCATCATTCCAATCAATTGGATCTTTTGCTCGTTTTCGAATCATCTGTATTAGTGGTTTCGCCAACACAGAGAATCCATTCATCCATTGTCTGCAGTATCCAACCACTCCCAGAAACATTCTCATTTCTCTCTGAGTCTGTGGCAATTGCATTTCTTTGATTATTTTTATTCTTTCCGGTGTCACTTTTCTAACTCCTCTTTCTATTTTATGCCCTAAATATCTTACTTCCTGTCGGCAGAACTGTAATTTTTCTGGAGACACCTTGTGTCCTCCTTCAGCCAAATGGTTCAGCAACGCAATTGTATCTGTGACACAAGTTTCTCGCTTTTTTGATGCCACTAACAGGTCATCAATGTACTGAACCAGAACAGAATTTCTGGGCATAATCAATGATTCTAGCCACTTTTTCAAAATCTGATTAAAGATTGAAGGACTTTCTGTGTACCCTTGAGGAACACGACACCATGCGTAAATACGATCTTCAAATTTAAACGTAAACAAATACTGGCTGTCTGGGTGCAAAGGAATAGAAAAGAACGCTTGGCATAAATCAATTACTGTGAACCATCCTGCATTCCATGGTATCTGATAAAGGATCACTGCTGGATTTGGCACGATTGGACAACAGGGAATTACAATCTTATTTATTTTTCGCGGATCTTGCACTATTCTGTACTTTCCGCTAGGCTTTTTCAGTCCCATTATTGGCGAATTACAGGGACTACCCATCACTTCTTTTAAAATGCCTTGTTTAACCATTCGTTCAATTTCCGGAATGATTCCTGCTTTTACTTCTGAACTCATTTTGTACTGTTGGGTGTTTGGATACACTGCACCTTCCTTCACTGTCACTTTAACTGGGTCTATATTTTTCATTAGCCCAATATCTTTTCCTGTAAAATCCCACACTTCTGGATTGACTGTGGTTCTCAACTCTTCCGGTAATTCATTTTCAGTTATTAGTGAAAACATTTCATCTACTTCTGTTCCCTGTTTGGCCAGCATCATCTTGTATGCCACATCTTCATGAGGGGTTTGGAAAGCGACACCATCCGGTGTACAATAGATCGTGCAATTCATTTTGCACAAAAGATCTCTTCCCAACAGGTTTACAGGACTGGAATCGCAAACTACAAACCAATGCATTTCTTTAAAGTTTCCAATGTGCACCTCTATTGGCTTTGTGATTGGGGTTCTAATCTGTTGGTTAGATACGCCTACAACTTGGATTGTCTCTCCCGAGAGGGGTAGGTTTGGGATGTCTGCTGTTCTCACAGTAGACCTGGTAGCTCCAGTATCCAATAGGAAAGTAATGTCTTTACCTTCTACTCTCCCATCAACAAATGGACCTGACTGATCTACAGGCAAAGATGCGCCAAGCACGTACTCCTCTTCCTCCCCCCTCATGCACCGTCATTGTGCAGTATCTGAACGTTCTTCATCATTCTGCAAAAAATATTGTGCAATTGTTCTATTGTTCTTACCACTTTCTCCTTGAAATCCGGTGTTCGCACTGAAACTTTGATGGTTCACAAAATTTGGCATAGGAGCTGGTGGTACCTGATATTGTGGAGTGACTACCTGTTGCTGCTGATTCATAAGTACTTCATTCTGCATCTGTGGGATTAAATTTTGATATGGCCCTTTATTATTCTTATTATTGTGAATACTCTTACACTCGTTCTTCCAATGTCCAAGCTTTCCGCACGCATGACAAGGGAACTTCTTTTTTGCTTCTTCTCTGTCCATTTGCCCTTTAAATCTATTACCATTCGTTCCTTGATTATTCTGACTCTGTTCTTTTACTGGATTATTATTTTGCTCACTTGTCTTCTCTTCCTGCTGCTCTGCCAATTTAACTTGAGCCCACATAATTTTCTCTTTCAGCTTCCTTCGCCTGGCCTCGATGTCATCCCCGCAATATTTCGCGTACTTTAAAATTTCATCCACTGTCTTACTTTGCCAATACAACATGTGCTGCTGTATCATCTGACTAATTTCCAGTTTCAAGCCATATACAAACCGATACACAAAATGTCCCATATGTTTGTCACCAATGTTCTCAAAACCACTATACTGCTTGAACACCTGCAACAATCGCTCATAATACGCATGTACAGATTCATTCGGTTCCTGTGTCATTCTATCTATTTTTACCCAATCTGTTTGTTTAGGAGGGATTTTCCCTTTCAAATATGTAATCACTTGGTGATACTTTTTCATCACTTCTTCTGACGGTGCTCCTGTTTTTGCATCTCTAGGATACTCCTCATTAGGCCAATCAATCGTGATCTTACATTCTGTCCATAAATCAGCAGGTACCACTATGTCAAATAGACCATCCAGGTCTTTCAATAACACCTTTGAGACTTTTACAAACCTCTCTACCTGTTTGTACCACTCAACTGGCTTTTCTTTCAGTTTTGGAAAATCATTCGTAAATGATAAAATATCTTGTCTACTCCAAGGGACATGAACATATCCTCCTCCAGGAACCTCTCTCATTGGACACAGCCTCTCCACCTTTCCTGTTTCTCTTACTGGAAATGCAGCTGCTGCCTCTCTCGCCTGCACTTCTTCTTTCTTCCTTATCCACCTAATCCTCCATTTATCAATGTCTCCCCATTTACGCAAAATGTTCATTAATTCTTTTATCTGTAACCTTTTTCCTGAAGCATTCACACTTTCTAAATCTTTATCAGTAAAATCTACTCGATAGGGCTTCTGTAACAATTTTGATTTCCCTATATCTATTCCAATCTCTGAAGCAACTTCAGTCAATCTTTCATGAAATAGTCTTGCTCTTCTGGTTATACTCTTACATAGAAACAACAATTCTTCATCATTGTAAACATTTAATCTTTCTGTGCCCACACATCCTGTCATCATCTTTTCCAATTCCACTTTTAATCTGCTAATATCTATAATCTTTGGTTTTGGGTTCTGATTTTCCCTTTCCTGAGCCCACCTTTCTATTTCTTCAGAGGTGACTACTCTCTCTTTTGAGTTTCCGTATTAGGTTCCACAATAGGGAGATCCATTAGTGAAATAACTGACTCACTTTCACTAACCTGATCATCTGTGATAACTATCTCTTTTCTAGGACTATTTAATGGAACTGTCACAAGTTGTGATTTCTGGGTATCCTTATTATCCCCATATAATGGGATTACTGGACCAATGGTTACAGGTACTGTCAAAGCTTCAGTATTTAAATTCAATTGACTTATCCTTTGAACTAGTTCCTCCCTAGTTTTGTTCAAAGCTTCTCTTTCATTATCTTGCAACACTCTGTTGTATGATGTCTCATGTAAAATCTGTGGAGTTAATTGTATTCCCATTATGGGCGCGCTTGGGTCAACCTTACTAGCTGCTTCTTGATACGGTGGTGGATTCTTAATTAAAATATCCTCTAACAATTCGTCATCTGACTCTCCATATCCTGTCGAATTCATATGTTTTGTTTTCTCTTTACACTTTCCTCCAGAATGTTCCTCAGCCATCAACACTGGATACAACCCTTCCGATACCATCGCTCTCCTCCACTGTTTCATCTGCCCTTCTCTTGACTCATGCAAATGTCTCAGAAAAAATCCTCTCTATCTTCCACCTCTCATTTCTCTCTTTCATATGACTCAGTCTCCCATTCTTCCAAAGCCTCATATTGAGTTAACCTAGGTCTCGGTTCTAAATCATTCATCTTCAATCTCAAATTCTGAAGAATCCTCCCATTAAACGTACCATCCTTAGGAAACGCCAACACCTCATCATCCTTCGTGTACTCTACCCAATTTTCCAGCCACACGCAAATATGATATCCTCTCTCCATCATCATAAAAGATGCTGGTGTCTTCGGTGGCGGAATAGGAATGCCCTCTCTAGTAGCGGTCCCCAGAAAGTTGGGGGGGTGGGGGGTGCACAGGGGGGGTACCTTGGCATGGACAAAGTGGCGCGGTGCCTGTCACCTTGTGCATGCCAATGCATGACGTCTATTCCCAGCATTGTGGCGGGCGGTGCTGTGAGCACTGCCCGCCACAATGCTGGGAATAGGGCTTGCCACCGCCGCGGTGGCATCCTAATTTCACGTGCGGCGCCGCCGCACCCCTTGCGGACGGTTCCGCATTCCGTTGCGGTGGCGGGCGGACAAAGTCCGACCGCCATCGTAATGATGCCCTTAGTGTCCAATCAAATCAGGCTCACACTCGTACTCTGACCAATGTCAGCGCGGCCTTTTCCTAACGTCAGTTTTGCTCCTCACTACTGACCCCTCCTTTACAATGCTGTTCCTGTCACGCGCCCGCTGCTTCTACCAATCCCAGCGCGGCCCTTCTGTGACGTCAGTACCACTCCGGCAACTGACCCTCCCTTTGCAAGGTAATACAAAATGTTATTTCTTCAAAAAATTCTTTGAACTTCCTTATTATTAACAACGTAAAAACATTTGCTACTCTGTCTGTTCCACTAAACAAAAAGGATAGTTTATTTTCTTCCACTGCAAGTAAAATCTTCCGCTTACTCTTCACCTAAGCTCCAGAGAACCTGCTACTCTTCCGGTATCTCCCGTTAAGGAATTTTGAGACCGGTATTTCACCAGCAAACTCCTTTTGCTGTCAATCTAGCTTAGAAGAACATGCTACTCCTTCAGGGTTACCCTTACTAGGTGATATAACGCCTAAAGTTTCACCAGCGAACTCTTTGCTTTCAACCCCTCTCACTTTTGTACAGAAAATAATCCCTAGTTTAACACTGCCAGCCCTACCTAGCTTCTCAGTGTTATTCCAACAGACGAGTAACCTCACTGCAGTGTGGTTTCTATCGACACCTGCTATTCATTCCCTGGGAATTTTCCAGACAACATAAAACAGGACACTAACTCTTTTGTTAAAACATTAACCAAAGATCAATAATCTATACTTATCACCAAACTAGTTACTAACAACCATAGCTCTGTTACCAGAAAACTGATCCAGCGGCTTACTACCAACAGATACTCCACTACCATATACTCACTTGGGCCCATACAACCCGCTTCCGCTCTGCGCAAAATAAACCACTGGAATCTTTTAGTTTTAGATGTTTCTCATATGTGTACACAAGCCTGCTTAATGAGTATATCAATACAATAGATGTTGGTGATTGCTACGTATGTATGCAAATATCTACATCAGTTGCTGAAGATTTTACTTATCATAGTTTGCCGTTAGCATATGGAATTTCATGCAGTGTATTAACCAGTTTATTTTATGGTACTGATCATTTGTAATATTACTATTCAAATCAAGAGCTGATCTTTTTTGAACTTCCTGTGCTAAAATGCTTAAACCCCTACATCCTGAAGCTTCATCAGCAGAGAATATGGCCTATCTATTTAGACCGCCTCAATTTTTTGATGTGGCAGTTTATAGACTTAGTTGAAAGTAGACGAGATAATATGACAATTAACACTAATGCACCACCTAAACTAACTCCTTGGAAATTACCGCAAGAAGAAAACAGAATCTTAGACGGTATGGCTACATTAGCTTTAGACCGGCAACATGAGGGAAAACGTTGTATATATAGAAAAAGATCAAATATTAAAACAACATTTGTAGAGTTTAGTGAATGTGAACATACCTTTGATGTTTATGAGAACTAGGGAAGAACCTTAGAAGGAGTCGATCCTATCTTTCCTGGAGTGTATTATATTTATGGAAACAATGCTTTTCGAAGTTACCGAAGGGATGGTATGGAAGTTGTAGTGATCCAGCGGCTTACTAGCAACAGATACTCCACTACCATATACTCACTTGGGCCCATACAACATGCTTCCGCTCTGCGCTAAATAAACCACTCTGCTCTTTTAGTTTTAGATGTTTCTCATACCTCAAGATCTAGTTATTACTTCTTTAACTAAACCTTCTGCTGATCAAACAGTTCTTTCCTCTGGTCAATGGACCAGTTAGGTAAAACTAGTTGATGGCGATAATTGACATAACTTTTATACATTTCTTATTAAGTATAAAATAATGACAGACTCAGTAAGTTTTAAAATCTTTATCTAAATTAGGGATTTTTGAACCATCTTAAAGCGTTTCAGTACAAACACCCTCATTCGCGGGAGTGCCAATTCAAAAATATCTCAGATAACATTTATCAATTCAGATCCACACAATAACTATGCTCCGAAAGAAGAGGATAGAGACAGAAGAGCATTTATCAAACGATGAATTTTATCATTACCAAAATATGGTGTGAAGACCAACCCCCTGGGCAAAGGGCTGGTTAGGGCCTCCCGGGACAGATCAGGAGACAAAGACTTCAGGACAGGAATCAGGACAGGATACTTCTCTAGTTACCGACGACTACGTCGCACCCCTCTCTGACACTCTCTTCCTCCTCGTAGTTCTTCGCGATCTTCTTTCTAACCCACCCAATTCAAATAGATGGTTCTGCATTCAGTTTCTTCATCAGCATTTCAGAGCATCGGCACCACCCCAGCACACCCCGTTCTCAAGCTTCTTCAACGTGCTCCAAAGCTTCTTCGTATTTGTTCCAAAAAGCCTCTCTTCTTCTAACTAAACTACCTCAATTATACCTTTCCATAGGCATGTACCACCCATTAATGTTTCATTTTGCACAGAATACTAACTTCTGATTGGACAGGCGAGGGGGGGATGATCATCACACCATACTTATACTTCATTTATTCTCTTTAACCATTGTTTCCAAACTCCTCTCCTCAAACTTTTATTCCGCCCTTCCTTTCCCATACATCTTTAAACTTTAATAATACATTTGTAACTATTTTTCTTGAATAAGTTCCTTCATATGAACTCTTCACCCTCATGTTCCCAGGGCACATCTCCGCCGAACTTGGACTCGTGACAAATCCTTAGTCATCTTCCAAGCTTCCGTATCAGGGCGCATGCGTCGCGCCATATTGGTCTGCTCGACTCAGACAACTTTAACAGCCCCAAATACGCACTAATAATAAAGTCGGAAAGAAAAAATGTTATTCTCAAAAATAAATGATTTCACTGTATACCACCAACCTCTACTCTGACCCATACCATGTGTTATTTCTCTCTCTGCATTTGCGTTACTTATAAACCCATTTTCTAATTTCAGAAAAGCAGGTGCCATGCATGTGAGCTTTCAAGCGGCCATTTTATAGCTCTTTGCGCAAGCGCCAGAACTTCCCTCCAAGCTTCAGCACGTCATACTACATAGATGCAGTAGACGCATGCGCAGTAAAGATCCCATGTTAAATGCATTCTAGTCCTACGTCCGTGTAATTTTCAGTTAGTAAACACATAGGCAAGCTTCATTCTTTTCCCGCGTATAGTGAAAATGCATATTATTAATCACGAGACATGTCATTAGTAGTTCGCTAGTAAGTTAAATCGAGAGGATTGCTTCCGAGCAAGTCTTGTGTCCGAGTCCTTGCTCCATCAGTAGTATGGGTATAGTTTTTCCAAAAATGTATCATGTGAAGCTAATTTAAGAAGAATTAAAAGAAGAAAACGGGAGAAGGAAGAGAGGCGTGACTGCAAGTGAAGTAGTAGGTGTTATTTTTGAAGCTTTAATACCTTCTGTAGGTGTATTACTAAACTCACAGAAAATTAGGAAACTTTCTACTATTGTTGATAAATTAGCCACTAGTGCAACTGAAGGCTTTTCTGTTGGAGATGCAGAAATGATTTCGATAAGATTGATGGTGATTCGAAATCAAGAGTCTGTCGATTATTAAAGGTTCAACATTGCTATACCTACATACCGGATTAAAGCAGAGACTAAGAAAGTTACATTAAAAACCTTACTGAATTAAAGAAGGACTTGATAGATTTAAAAACAGATGGTGCCTGGGAAATGATAGGTAAAGGATTGTCAACTGTTGGCAACTGGTTGGGTAATGGACTAGTGATCATTAGTGGCTATCTCTTTGTGCATAATGCTGATGATATTATCTATCAAATTCTGTAGGTATCAAAAGAACAAATGAGGAGTGAAAAGAAAGAGATCTGATCTTGAAATAGAGGATGAACAATGTAAATACTATGACGAAATGAAAATTCAAGAAGAGAGTAGAAGAAAGAGTTTAAAACAACGAACCAGTGATTTGTGATGAATCTGATGTGGAAGATTTTGATGACTTGATTTGCAATCGGAGAGGGACCTGATAGAGCTCAAAATCTGATTATTCTTTACACAACATATTTACTGATTTAGACACAGAAACCTAAATGTGCACTTTGCACACGTTGAGAAAAACAATGCAGAAAATGAGAAAAGTTGAAGTAAATGCACCATAAAAGTGTGCTTGAATGTGTAGAAAAAGAGAAATACGAATGCCAAAAGGTTAAAACGCTTATTAATAGGGTGTTGTAACATATTAATTACTGAAACAATAATGCAATTCTAATGATGTGACTTAGCATTTCTATCACCTTACATTGTAATGCATCATGAAGAAGAAAGTGGTGCAAACTTTTATTAATAATTGCTACACAAATTATATTTACAGTAGTGATAGTAGACATTATTAGGATCATAAACGTGAAAAAACGATTTTAGTAAAATGAATTTTAAGAATAATTTACATGTATGAATATTGAAAATTTGTGGAAGTAGTGTTATATTCCATATAGGTACCCTATATAGGCGCAGGTAACATCGCAACCTTTCACCTACATCCTTCCCTACATTACATACATAACGGTTCTTAGGCACTGACCTTTTACCTAGATATGACACTGCATTCAGAAAGCGGGTTTTTCCCTGGTTCGATTCTCATACATTATGCATGAGGCTTCTTGGAAGCACAGCAGGACTAAAAGTAGGATTACCATCTCCTGTATAATATCTCAGTATAAAGTTCAGGCCCAACATCATCCTTTAGGCCGACACAGTAACACAGCAAGGTACGACCCCTGGGGAGACCCATTGGTATATATACAACACATCTTGCTTAGGAAGATAGAGGAGACCGTGACTTCCCGGCTGACACACTGACCAGAGACGCTGAGGTTCCTGCATGCAGACGCTCCAGCTAGAAATGGTCTAACATCCCTCGCGGGGTGTCCAACTCGAGACCAGGACGGGGTCCCACATTCTCTAACTCTCAGGTAATGGGGTGGACTAGATCCTAGAGGGATTCTTGGCAAAACACCTACACAGATGCTAGGTACATTTAGGTACATCTAGTTAGGGAGACATCGTATGAGTACGCACTTTTTATCATGTGTTTTATGTACATGTATATATTCATGATTTCTGCGAGATGGTAGAACTATACCATCCCTTTACTTTTGTAGTATTGCTAATCATATATCTCTGCTACTGTCCAATGGTTGTTGCAGCTCATATATTCTACACTAGAATAACAACTGTTCAATAAATACTTATTGAAACGCCCAGCCTGTTTATTCTGTGTATCTCTCTGAGACAAACTAAGTGAGCACGAGTGACTGAGCAAAAGGTATTATATTGTCTCCATGATTCTGAGATCAGGGTTGTCATGTTCTGAGGTTGCCAAGAACTATTCTCTCCCCGATAAGAGGAGACTCTAGTGGCACTGTGAGCTAGCTGATACAGACAGGCTAACGTATCCGGTGGGGGTGCTCGGAATCAGTCCGCCACCAAACCCACAGTTTATGTTATCCAAACGCGCAGATCCTGTTTAGGTAATATAGGAACTACACGACATGGTGCCGCCAACGTTGGTTGGGTACAAATTTAACAGTAGAATCTGAGTAGTTCAGTCGTGCTATTCTCAGAGACCCCTACTCACAAAACACCAGAGACGTCTAGAGTGGGTGGGCACAAACTCCGCCACAGCTGAGTAGGCTAAAAAATCCTATTTATTGGCTGTTGGTTAATCAAGCTTAAAGGACACATTGTTCCTAAATTGTGCAAAAATACCTTATCTTAGTTCCCTTGAAAACCTCTTTCTTTACAAAATGACTGAAGACAAAAATAGCCAAGAATTGGACCCACTGCAACAAAATCTGCCCCTCACAGACGAGGACGATGCAGACGCGACACAAATTGCACCAAACTTTAGGAATACAGTCACCCTTAAACTACTTACGCATGGTTTATCAGCTAGGGGTGGCATAGTAGTTTTCGTGATTGAGGCACACGAATCAAGCAAAACAGAGGTATTTTATCCGTGGGTTACATTCCCAACAGCAAATGCAAGAACAAAAACATTTCACTCCTACACGGAAGGAGATGCACCAGCTATCCGTTCGAGGATGTAGAGGTTCCTCTCACATACCAGGAACACATACTGGTTTAAAGGCGCCCTACCCCACATAAGTAGAAGAGTAAGACGCGGCCCGCTCGGAAGAGAAGGGGCAACATGGCCGATATTAGCGGCCTACACACCACATCCTGACATTGACACAATGCCACCAGGAGACTTACTCATACAACACAAAGATTTAATTAAAATATACAGAAACTTGACGCAATTCGTCATGAGGACACTCACAGTTTAACCAGCAATAGTTGCAACTAATGGAACTCAAATTCACGGTACAGCAACTAAAATTACACCACAAACATTACACGCAGTGATTAGTAAAATGCCCACAAAACGTGAACAAATACCATTCTGGGTAGCTCAGAAAATTAAGCCGCTAGAGGCAGTATTCCCGAATACTACCCCGTATGAAAAACACAGAATGCTAACAATCTGCTTGCCCATGGGATAACACCACAATTAGAGAATTGTACCACTTGGGGTACAGTCTTTGCTGCCATTTATACCAGAACTCATAGTATCCCATCATTAGCAGTAGTACCAGACGTATTGAGACAGATACAAAATGAGTACGGAGCAGAACCTGCCCTAATCTTAGGGATGAAGTTACTAGGTAACTATGCTCAGGTATCAGCCATAATACTAGCTAACATTAAGGGGGAAGCAGCTTCAGTGGCCATCCGCCAACGCCTGAGGGAGTTCGATCCTTTAGAACAGGAACACAAACTACCAAAAATAATTAAAACTGCGTATGCAGAATTAGGCAGAGACAGTTTGGGTGGGAAAGCTTTAAAACCACAACTGATGGGCAGTCCTGAAAAGGACACTTCTAAGTAGACACCTGCTTCAACTAAGAAGAAGTGGGACTTAAAAACAACAAAACTTTAAGGAAAATAGATCTCAATCCAGAGGTAGATCTCCTCCACAGGAGCCCTCCGAAAAGAGGTATAACCTCAGGAATAGGGATAATATTAGGAAACCTGACAGGTATCAGGATACTGATACACGTTCCTCTCGTTCCTTTCAAGGTTCATCAAAAAACTCCAAGAGGGAAGGACGGTCAGACAGACAAGAAGAGCGTACAAAGTCCAGGGACAAGCAGCACGCTCAAGAGTACACTTCTTAAAAAGAAGAAAAACTAAAGCAAAAGCCACAGTTCAAAAAGAAGAAAGTTGCAGGTCTAAAGAGCAGACATGCCCAGAATTCTGAGTACTCGACTACTGAACGGGGAATGGGCTCTGACGATTCTAGACAGTGCGGCAGAAATAACAATAGCTCGCCAGAACCTGGAGGGGGGAAAACATGGCGGCCGCTTAGGACGCGGTCGTGGAGGCTCCCGAAGCTTGGAGACCGAACGGGAGACAATGTCCGTACAAAATAAACAGGAAGACATAATGCGAGTGTAATGCGAGTATAATGCGTACACATTACTGCGAAAGCCGTTTTCTTGCCCTGGAGAAAAAATATAATTAACGAGTTGGGCTCTACCTCGTGGTTCACTCCTCGGCATCTTCAGTGTCTCCAGGGTGGTCCGGTTAATTAGCTGCTGGTGTGGAGGCCCTGGGCGGGTTGATGGCCTCGGTGGAGTCTGCGGGGCTGCCGGTCCGGGACTCCTGCTGGGCTCGAGCGGCTCAGGAGCTCGGCAGGGGCCGGAGGGCAGTGGCTCAGCGCTCCAGCCGTGGCGGTTTGGGCAGAGACAGCACAAGCATGGGAGGTTCCCTGTGTGAACACACACACAAAGCAGGCAGGCGAGGAGAGCCCGCATTCCACGCAGGTCAGGCGCTCCTGGACAACTTGGACGCTGAAAGGAAACCTTGGTGGACACCACGAAGTGCAGGTCAGAACAATGTTGAAGAAGAGGGTGATGTGAGAGGAGATGCTGAGAGAAAGGTGGCAGGGAGAGGCAATACTGGTGTTAAAAGTAGAGGACACTCAAGTCTATTAAGAAAGAAACAAAGTATTCCTTTAGATAAAAAAGGGGTGGATCAGTCGAACATAGGGGCATCCCAATTGTTAGAAAGGGTGGAAGGGACAGTAAAGAAGAAGGCTCAGCAGAGCAGGTACCAATTGAGAAGTGGGAGAGAACATATTTGTATGAGGGGTACACAAAGCAAAACTCAGACAAATAGTGAGGTAAAAGAGCCTGCTCCATTGAAGCAAGTTGGTATGGATATAGGAGAGTGGGTGACCCCAAAAAAGAGGAGATCGAAGGGGAAGAGAGGAGAGACACAAGTAACGAGCCTAAAGATTACACCTTCATTGAGGACTTTTTTTAAAGTAGTACCTAAGACGCTGCTGTTAAAGAACCCTGTTCCAGTATATCCTGGGAATAGGCCGCTAGGAGGCCAGGATATAATAAGCCCAAACAAATTTCAGGTGCTGGCAAACATCTCTGAGCCCCAGGAAATAGATCTTCCAAAGGGAAAAGAAAAAGCCCAAGCAGGAATTGAGGTGCCTTTTCTCCCTCAAAATATGGAGTCACATTCTGCTCAGTCTCAGTCACAGTCTCAGTCTCAGTCACAGTCAATACATTTTGGAGACTCACCAGTAGTCCAACACCAACCTCAGCCTAAATTACAGCCCCAGTTAGTCACTGATCTAATTCAACTATTAACCACTGAGGTTAGAAACTGATTTGAAATATCGGAACCTAACCAAAAAGAGATTAGATTGGCTTGTGACAGTTTAGAAAAAAAGCTAGATGATATAGCCGTCAGGACTTCACAGTTGGAAACCTCAGTGAAAGACTTAACACTTCAGTCAGAGGCCAATACGAAAGAGATCAGAGTTCTAATGGGAAATGAGGTGATATTGAAGGAGAAGATAGAGTCATTGGAGAACAACCAAAGAAAAAGCAACCTCCGAATCTTAAAAATTCCAGAAGGAACGGAAGGAGAAGATATAAAGGTATTTGTGGCATGTCTGATTAAGGTAGGACTACATATGGATTGCACAGAAGAGGATCTAATTAAGGATATACAGAGGATCCACAGAGATCCATTTAGACTGAACACGAATAAAACTAAACCGAGGAAAATCTTGGTAAATTTCCACCCCTATAAAATTAAGGAAGAAATTCTCACCAAAGCATTAAAACAGAAAATATTGACAGCGGATGGAATCAACTTTGAAATTAGATCTGATGTCTCTCAATTCACAGCCAATAAGCAGTGGGAATTTGGCAATCTGATTGAGCCTTTTAAAAAATTGGGTGCAACGGCACAGTTAAAATTCCCAGCCAGCCTGCGCGTAATGCATAACAACAGGATGCAGACCTTTCACAGAATAGAGGAAGCGGAGGAATTTCTTAAATCAATATCAGGGGCCAGTGCGAGATAGGGAAGGTAGAACTCACTCCCCTTTTTTACATCTAATTTCTCCTAATTCTCCTATGGTTTTGCCGCCTCGTTTTCGTTCTGGTGTTAAATGGAGACACGGCGTTTTCAGGCTGCTTTAGTTCAGATTTAAGATCTAAATAAGAGAGTTGTTAAAAGTCATAGACAAACTAATTGGGTGAAATGAAATTTCAAAATTTGGGAATAGGTCTCCAAAATTCGGAGGGCTTAGGCCATCAGGAAAGAAGAGGAGGGTTTTACAAGGGAGGGGGGGAGGGGTCACGGGTTGAATTTTGTGCACGGGTGGGGGAGCAGTGGGAAAAAATACAAAAAAGATTTGTCCTCAACGAATCAAGCTGGAACTCAGGTTTTAATGGAGTTATGAGGTTAACTCCATTAAAACCTGAAAAATGACTACTAGTCAGAAGGCACAGATAGAATTTCTATCGTGGAGCGTTAATGGGCTTAGGGTGAGGCATAGAAGGGAACATTTTTTGCAGTATTTAAAAGACGCCCCGGCTCAAATTATAATCCTTCAAGAGACTCATTTAACTAGTAAAGAAATGAGTGAGGTTTTTAAATCCAGTAGATGGCTACAGAAAGTGGTATGTACAGATCAGCAACTCACCATAAGAGGGGTGGTGATTCTTGTTAAAATTAATCCCCAGATAACAATAGAGGAAAGTAGAGTGGACAAGGCTGGTAGATGGGTGATTGCCAAGGTGAGATGCTATATACTGTAGTTGGATATTATGGCCTTAACCTCGAAGACCCTATCCCATTCGGTAATCTACTCTCTGAACTTTTAGATTTCCCTGACCCCCCTGTTATAATGGCAGGAGACTTTAATGTGGTGTTTGATGGAAGTTTAGATCGTTCCACTAAAAGTAGAGGCATTGTACATATTAAATCACGATCTTTGATAATAAACTCAATAAAGAATCTAGGCTGGTGTGATATATGGAGAGAAAGGAAGGGATCCCTAAAGAGTTTTACTTTTGATAACAAAAAATATGGGCACCAATCAAGAATAGATCTATTTCTAGTTAATCAAAATATAAAAGACCAGGTTAAAGATGCCAATCATGTGGGATCACACATGTCAGATCATTCGGCCATAACCATACTTTTGATCCGTCCAAGCATTGCAATACAAAGGAGATGGACTATAGATCGTACTATATTGTCCGACGAAGAAATAATAGATAAACTTGGGCTGGAATCTCAAGAGTTCTCTGAGAACAATTTAGATAGTGCACCAATTGGGATAGTTTGGGATGCCTATAAAGCCTTCTTAAGGGGGGAAAATAACATCAATCCAATCCTACAAAAACAATCAATGAAGGGCAGAGATAGCGAATATTGAAAACAAGATTCAGAGGTTAGAACAACAACAACAAGGAAATGAGATAGAACATGGGTTGGGACAAACATCTATCCAGGCTCTTAAAATGGACCTTCTAGAGGTAGTGGAAGGAAGATTACAAGAAATGTGACAAGCAAGCAAATTGGCCCACTTTAATTATGGGGAATGTTGTGGCAAGCTACTTGCATGGAAAGTAAAAAGTGACCAGGCAAAAAGTTTTATAAAAGAACTAAAATATGGAGGGGCAGGCTGTCCAATTAGAACGGAGGATAGTACAGAGGAAGCTCTACTAAAGTATTTTGGGGAAGTGTACTCAGAAGATCTAAGTACGACGGGAGGAGAGGTGGAAGATTGGCTAGGCCAAGAAGTCCCTCGTAAAGTCTCTGAACTCCAAAAGGAAGCAATTAACAGTCCAATAACCGAAGAGGAAATCGGAAATGCCATCAAAGCAGGGAAAACGAGTAAGGCGGCAGGCCCAGATGGCCTCCCTGTTGAGATATATAAAAAGTTAGGGAAATATCTAGTCCTGGTTTTTTTCAGGCTGTTCTCGGAGGTTTTCAAAAGTGGCAGAGAGATACCCCCCACTTGGAATGAAGCCATTGTCACCTTGATACTTAAACCAGATAAACCGCCATATTGTTGTGAGTCCTATGGGCCTATCTCGCTGCTTAACTCTGAGTATAAGATCTTTACGAAAATATTAGCAGATAGGCTAAATGGGGTAGTGGGAGTGCTCCTTCATGAAGATCAGAAAGGCTTTGTGCGGGGTAGAGCAATTAAAGATCTAACTTATAGTTTAATTGGAGCCATAGATATAGCATCCGCATATAAACTACCACTAGCGGCCATCACAGTGGACGCGACCAAGGCTTTTGATCGCGTAAACTGGATTTACTTGCAAGAAATCTTAAGACTAACTAATCTAGGGGAAAACTTCTGCAGGGCGATAAACCGTTTATATAAAGACCGCACAGCCAAATTATCAGTAAATGGAAACATATCAAAAGCTTTTAACATTCATAGGGGGACAAGGCAAGGGTGTCCGTTATCTCACCTGCTTTTCAATCTATACATCGAACCCTTAGCAGAGAAAATAAGAAAACATGATAGTATAATACCTTTTAAAATTCGAGGCTGGGAGAAAAAAAGAGGGGTTATATGCTGACGATCTGGTGATATATACTTTGGATCTCATTCCTGCATTACCGGTAGTATACGATCACGGTTTGGGCGGATCTCAGGATATGAGATAAATGAAAGTAAAACGGTCATAATGACATGGAATATCAACGCACAACTGAGCTGTGTCAAAGAGGAAATGAGATACTTAGGTATTAAAATTGTCCAAAAAATAGAACAAATCCCAGAAACCAACTTTCAGAAGATCAATAAGGAAGTGGGGAAACTTTTACTTAGCTGGTCTCATCTTCCTCTGTCTATCTATGGAAGAGTTAACCTTGTAAAGATGTCAATCCTCCCAAAGCTTACTTTTTTCTTTCAGAATATTCCCATGGCCTTTAAGGAAGACTGGCTTAAAAAGGTCCAGTCAAAAATGACTAGATTTATCTGGGCCTCAAAAGGCGTAAGAATATCGTGGAAAAAGTTAAGATGGCAATACGATAAAGGGGGCCTAAGATTGCCTGACCTAACTTACTATGCCTGGGTCTTCCTATTAAAAGGAGGTAAATGTCTATTTAGTACACCAGATAGCTCTGAAATCGGGAAAATGTTTAGAGCAATGCTTTGTGATGTGAAAGGGGGAGAGTATGGCTTTATATATAAATATGGAGACCCACGATACTTCAAAAAGGTGCATCTGAAGACCCTACAGGGCTTTGCAATAACATGGCATAAAATCAGGAGAGAATTAAAACTTAATTACTATAGTGGAATGGCCCCTATTTGGGACTCTCCTGGATCTCCAGAGTGGTTCAAGGACTGGCTGGCCCTTCCATTAAAAGAAGCAGGAATAACAACTTGGAGACAACTGATGGAAAATGGAGTCTTAATCTCTTGGGAGGAGGGTCAAGAGTTAGCCAACGGTCGACTGTCAAGATTCAAATATCTCCAAATAATGAGCTGGAGCCTCATTGATGGTCTTGCTGCGGGACTGTCTAATAAACTGGAAGCTCGCATGACAAGTGACGTAATACGGAAAAAAGAGGTGGCAAACTGGTATTGGCTGTTAATGGAGATATCAGATGGAGACTTCAACCTACCAGCAGCACTGTGGGAAAAGAACTTGCCAGGAGAGCAGATGAAAGACTTATGGCAAGTATCTTGCGATCATGTTATACTCCACGTACGTGCCGCAAATTTAAGGCGGAACCACCTTTTTTGTCTCCACAGGGTATATTGGACGCCATACAAATTATCAAAATTGGGGAAAGGCGTTACGCCAAGATGTCCTAAGTGTGGCAAAGAAAAAGGTGACGATATACATATGTTCTTGGAATGCCCGGTGATTCAACGGTTCTGGCTGGACTTGAGTAATACGTTATTCCTAATACTTGGAGAGACGCTCCAGGTAAGCAAAACTCTTGTTTTCTTTGGGATCCCGGAAGATCATGAATCCTTGCCAAAAAATACTAAAAAATTGATATTTTATCTAATATTGCTTGCCCGTAGGGAAATATGTAAAAATTGGGTAAAAGCCACTCCTCCAAATAAAATAGAATGGTTGGCTTCAATAAAATATATTAATCGGTTAGATAGGGCATGTAAATATCAGCAAAATGAGTTCTGGCTTCCCTATGAGAACTGGGAATAATCTTTTACATATTAGTCCAATGATTAGGCCTCTATACCATATTGCTTGATTACTCTGGTGGTGGCTTTATAGACGGTCATGAGAAACTAAGCTACCTATGGTTGGGGTACAGGAAGCAAGGTGTAGAGTGATCCATCCTAGGTCTAAAAACAAAAGTTCTCCGGACGGTGCGATATCTAGGGAGACCACGGAGCACAGATTATTATTATTATCTTTTGTGAACCTGGGCAATGAGAACAAAAAAAATAAATAGCTTCCCAGAACCTGAAGGAATTTCTGGTGACAGCGGACTTGAATGATTATATCACGGTGGAAACACCCGATACTAGGGTAAGCGTCCCACATAAAGTATATGAAATAACGCTCCAAATGGAGGGGGACAAATGTAGAACAGTGAGAGGTCTCTTTTGGGAGAACCTGACGTTTGGCTATGATATTTTATTAGCTGAACAAGATTGGCCGCCAGCATTTGTCATGGATTGCCCTAAAGGAGAAACAGTAATTCTTCCGGCATTCTCATACCCATATTCCCAGGCACTTGCAGCACACATATGCGCAGGAGTGGGCGGTAGCCCAGGCTCCGGCATTATATAAAAACCATGTTGGATGGGATGAGGATTCAACCCACCACATAATTCCTTTAAGGAATACTCCAACTGCACAGAGGCAGTATCCAATAAAGCAAGAAGCTAAAAAACAGGTCAGGGAGATCTTAGAATCAACTTGAATACCAAGGGGTGATTGAAAATTGCACCTCACTAATGAACAATCCTTTGTTTCCTATCATGAAACCTTACAATTCATATCGTCTAGTTTTAGATTACAGACATTTAAACACTTGCACTAAGACATTTGGAGTCCAAAATGCACACAGTGCCGCATTAATGAATAACATTGAGTGGAAAAAATAGAAAACAACACTTGATATCTGAAATGGATTTTTCTGCCAAAATATAGCGCCTGAAAGCAGGTATCTAACAGCCTTCTCAGCGCTAGGAACCCAGCGTCAATTTTGTCGACTCCCCCAGGGGTATAAGAACAGCCCGGGGTTGTTTTCGGCTAGAGTAACTGAGTTACTTCAAAATTTGAATGAAGAGGCATTGTCATATGTGGATGATATTTATCTGACGGACGATGACCTAGAGGAACACTTGAACAGAGTGAATATCATAATTTTGGGATTTGCACCTGAGGGCTACAAGTTCAACTTTAAAAAATCAAAAATTGCCCATCTCACTGTCCTGTTTTTAGGATATGAGCTTTCAAGTGAAGGAAAAAGCCTGGCAGCCAACTTTTTAGAAAAATGCACGCTGCTCCAACCTCCAAAATCATTGAAAAATGTACAGTGAATCCTGGGATTCCTAAATTTTGGTAGAACATACATTTTAGATTACGCAGAGAGAGTGAAACCTTTCTACGATTTAATAAAACCTGATTTTTCAGTAAAACAATGGACACAGGAACATACAGATAAACTTCGTTCCTTACAAGCTGACATGATAGCTTCCAAACACTTACAGACATGCGTGATAGTATGCAACCTGGTGATCCATATAGTTGCGGGTCAATCTGGGTACACCTATCTAACATATAGAGGGGTTGGGCATGCGCAGGCAATGAAGTCCAAGAAGTCAATGTTTAGTTTTTCAAATGAGTCTTTATTTTCACTTAATTAGTTCTCACAGGATTGAAGATTTTATGGTCAGCCAACGTGTTTCGTTCTCATGACGAGAACTTCGTCAGGGCTCAGTAGGCGAATATCATTCCTTTGATGTATACTAGGTATGCCAGAATGAGCAGGCAGGAGAACTCGCAATTTGAGATTTGCTACTTAGGCCAACTGAGGCCTTGCGATATCCTGAGTGTTTCCAGATTACTTACCTGGAACACCGACTTGGTTAAGGGATCGCGTATTCGAATCCTACACGAAAGGTCACGTTGGAACCAGGCCAAACTTACCTAGTATACATCAAAGGAATGATATTCGCCTACTGAGCCCTGACGAAGTTCTCGTCATGAGAACGAAACACGTTGGCTGACCATAAAATCTTCAATCCTGTGAGAACTAATTAAGTGAAAATAAAGACTCATTTGAAAAACTAAACATTGACTTCTTGGACTTCATTGCCTGCGCACGCCCAACCCCTCAATTGCTTAGGATCTGACGTACAGAGGCATCACCCGACGGCTGGTGCAAGGGCTAGTTGCGCAAGGAACCTGATTTAACTGAAACTAGTGTGAGGTGCAGAAACAGCAGTCCGCCGTCAAAGTATCGTTGTTAATTCTATCTAACATATAATGAAGGTGAAACAGTACCAATTGCATAGAAATCCCATTTGTACACAAATGCTGAGATGTGCTTCGCATCTACAGAAAAGATTCTGACAGCAGTACAGACTGCTGTAGTGAGAGAAAGAGCACTGGCTCAGGGGAAACGAATAATAGTAGTAACTCCAGTTCCAGCTTTAGAAGCTGCGACAAAGGCAAGCGTCCCTAACGCTAAAGCCTTACATCCAAGATGGATACAATGGGCTAATTCTCTTACTGCAACAGATGTAGAATACAGGTACGACCCAAATTTAAAGACACAAGCATTTCTGCAATACGAACAAGAATATCCTCTACCAAACGAAATAATGCCTCTAGATCAGTATGAATATATAATTTACACTGACGGATCAGCTCAACTGGCCATAGGAAGTAAGCAACAATATAGTGCAGCATGTGCAATAGTTAAGGGTCGCATGCGGGATGGAAAGTTCCACCTGAGTTGCACAAAGACGCAGTCCCTAGGAGACTGCACGGCACAGCTGGCAGAGTTAAAAGCGCTGATACTGGCACTGGTAAATACGGATCGAGAATTCCCCACACTAATTGTGTGCGATTCCTTTTAATGTGTGCAGTCTTACAATGAATATTTGCAGTACTGGGTTCAAAACGGGTTCAAAGATGCAAAAGGTGGCACAATTAAGCATAAAATGCTATAGGAACAGGTAGTGGAGTTGAAAACCGAACTACCGAGGGCTCACGTGATACATACACTGAGTCATCAGCGTGATGGCGTTTACGTTGGAGGGAATTCATTGGCTGATGACTTTCATCAACTTGTGAAGGATCTCCAAGGGCTTGGAAGAGAGCTTGCCCCCTGATCGAAGTCCCAGGACCATTGGACTTCACCCCCTTTGTGAATTGCTGCTGGAAACTCTGTTTCAGTGGCTACAGAGGTAGGGAGCTGTGACCGACTCTCCCGCCCCTCACTAAGGAACCGTCCCCACAACCCCGCTCCTCAATCCTTCTCAGGGACCCAGTGGGAAGACATGGCTACCTCATAGGCTTTGAACCACTGCCCAATGTCATCATTTTTAAAAAATTCCTTAACCACATCTTTTGGAATATACACCCTAGCTTCAACAGGCACAGGCGGTACACTGCCACAAGAGTGAGTAATCTCTAAGCTTTTGGCCTTCAATTCCAACTCCCTCAAAACTTTCTCATGTTCAAACTGCATTTTCTTTTCCTCTAGGGCTAATTTCCTAGTTTGCATTTCAAATTCTAACTGCCCATTTAGCTTGAGCTTGGTCAGCTCCATTTCGTGCATCCTACTCTCTTTCCTGTCCTCCAACTCCTCTGGAGACAGTCCTCTGGCAGAAACACTGCTACCTACTGGGGAGACTGCTTTCTTCCCCCTGGACCCAATAGCCCTTCCAGCTGCCCATCTGCATTCTCATCCCCTTCCATAGGTATAGGGGTGCTCCTTGCTTCAACCCAGGCCCTCAGCGCCTTTTGGTGCTCATCCTTCTTGGTGAGCCCGGTCATGGAGACTTTAAACTTCCTGCAGAAATGCTTGAGCTGTTTGAGGGTGTAGCACTCCAGTTTCTCCTCCTCCCAATCACAATCAACAGATGCTACGGATGGTGCTTTATCCATGGTGATTTAAACTTGGCAGTTGCAAAAATTGGAAATCCCAGAAAAAATGCTATCAAAGAGTATGTGGTTGCGTCTTGGTCTGCACTCACTAGGTAGTGTTCACCAATACTGTACATGAGTCACAAATGCAAGTCCAGAATCCTCACCGCTGCCCACCAATGTTAGATTTGGGGGTCTCTAGTTGGCAGAGGTAGGTACCTTTGTCCAAATAGGGACCCTTGAGTCTAGTCAGGGAAAGTAGGTACACTCCTGAAATAACCCCTGCTCACCCTCTTGGTAGCTTGGCACGAGCAGACAGGCTTAGTTCAGAGGCAGTGTGTAAAGCATTTGTGAACACATACAGTAATCAAGTGACAACACTACAAATGGACACCACACAGGTTGTATATTTATAAAAATAAGTATCTTTTATATAGATTTATCACAAGACCATAAACGACAAAAATAATCCACAGTACTGTCAAGAATGCTTAGTTCTGATCAAAAAAAGGCTTAATTCAAGGTTCTGTGCGAGTCGGTAGCCTCCTCCGGCTACGGCGATGTCAAGAACAAACAGAGTCTAACAAATCCAGCTAACCGCGTCGAGACGGGCCAACACAGCGTAGACAGTCTCGGTCACAGTACCTTTTACTTGAAGCGGCAGGCACGGGCGTCCGAGTCGGATGGCTGTTCATCGCGGTCGCGATGCAAAAATGGAAGCGTTGCAGGACGTGTTGTCCCTCGATGCAGTGCAGGCAGCGGCTCGTTGACGTCGTCGAGACGGAGTCGGTGAGACCAGGGCCGGGCGTTGCAGGGCGAGATGGTGCTTCCATGCGGTGCTGGCAGGTTGCGGTGCGGGGATGGAGCCGGGTTCAGGAGCTGGCGTCGATCAGTCCGGACAGCGGTGCGAGTCGGGCGGTGCGTCGCGAAGCTTGCGAGGCGGTTCCCAACTCCAGTGCGGTCACAGGACTCGAACTCAGCAACAGTGACCATGTCGGTCGGACCAGATGGATTCGGTGTAGCGAGGCGTTGCAAGGTGCGGTGCTCACAGGTTACGGTGCAGGCAGCGGCTCGTTGACGGAGTCGGTGAGACCAAGGCCGTGCGTTGCAAGATGCAGGCGTTGCTCGATGCGGTGCCAACAGGACACCGAGCCGGTCGGGAGAGTCGGTCACAGCTCCCTACCTCTGTAGCCACTGAAACAGAGTTTCCAGCAGCAATTCACAAAGGGGGTGAAGTCCAATGGTCCTGGGACTTCGATCAGGGGGCAAGCTCTCTTCCAAGCCCTTGGAGATCCTTCACAAGTTGATGAAAGTCACAGCAAAGCAAAAGTTCCTTTCTCCTTTCTTTGGCAGTCAGGCAAACCACTGCAGGCCAATCCCCCAAGCAGCACTTCAGCTTAGGGATAGTCTCTCCTCAGTTTCTTCTTGGTTCCACTCCTCAGCAAAGGTTTCTTCTTGTTCCCAAAAGTGATCTAATTTTCCTGGGGTCTGGGTGCCCCTCTTATACCCTGATTCTCTTTGTTCTCTGGAGGCAGAGAGGCTTTTGCCTAGCTTAAACCAGTTCTGTGCAGCTTTGGAGCACTCTGTGTACATGACTCCTTCTTTCCTTTCAGAATGTGGGGCAGGGTACTCAGACGCCCGGCGGGGGGTGGAGCCAGCATTGTGGCAGGCAGGCACAGCCCTATTCAGACCCAGATGCAACTCCTCCCTCCACTCTGGATGCAGATCTCTCTATTCAGCCCTGGGCTGCCTCACCCCTGTCTCCTGTGGCCACCCCCAGCCCCTGTCACGCACAAACCAGACACACAATACACAAGCTGGCAGAGGCAGGCTGGATAGTTAGGCAAGAAAATACCCACTTTCTAAAAGTGGTATTTTCAAACACAGAATGTTAAAACCAACTTCACTAAAAGATGTATTTTATCATTCTGAGTTCAGGCATACTAAACTCGAATTTCTACCTAGTTCCCTGAGTCAGTTTAGGATTATAAGATGTTATAATCAAACTGCCCATTCTGGCCTATGGGGAATAGGTAGCCTTGCAATAGTGAAAAACGAAAATGGCTGTAATTCACTATTAGGACATGCCACACACACCAGGCATGTCCCACCTTATTCTTACAATGCACCCTGCCCGTAGGCCTACCATAGGGGTGTCTGATATAAAGAAAAGGGAAGGTTTGGGGACTGGTAGGTGGGTGCACTTACCAAGTCGACATGGCAGTCACAGACTGCACACAGGCTCTGCAATGGCAGGCCTGAGACACACTTTACAAGCTACTTCTGTGGGTGGCACAACCAGTGCTGCAAGCCCACCAGCAGCATTTGATTTACAAGCCCTGGGCACACTCAGTGCACTGTACTAGGGTCTGACAGTAATTCAAATAAGCCAAACATGGAGTCACTAATTCACATCACAATTTACAATAGGGAGCACTTGCACTTTGGCACTGATTAGCAGTGGCAAAGTGCCCATGAGCATCTAGTCCAGCAAAAACATATCGACAACAGTGGAGGTATTATGAAAAAAATGGAAGGGAGACCCATGCCAAGGATGCCAGGTCTAACACGTGTCCCCTCCAGCTGAAATGTGGGGAGAACTATCCTACCCCTAGGGAGTTCTCATCACTAAGGCGGAAAAATCTGGACAGACCATCAGCATTGGCGTGTTCGGTACCAGGGCGGTGTTCCACCGTAAAGTCCATCCCCTGTAGGGAAATGGACCACCTCAACAGCTTTGGATTCTCACCCCTCATCTGCATTAACCATCTGAGGGGCCTGTGGTCTGTCTGAACCCGGAAGTGAGTCCCAAACAGGTATGGTCTCAGCTTCTTCAGTGTCCAGACCACAGCAAATGCCTCACGCTCAATAGCACTCCATCTCTGTTCCCGGGGAAGTAACCTCCTACTGATGAAGGCTACAGGTTGGTCTAGGCCCTCCTCATTGATCTGTGATAGAACAGCCCCTACACCATGCTCTGAAGCGTCCGTCTGAACAATGAACTCATTGGAGAAGTTGGGTGCCTGGAGCACAGGCGCCGTGCACATGGCAGAATTCAAGGTGTCAAAAGCTTTTTGACAGGCGTCAGTCCAAATCACTTTCCTGGGCTGCTTCTTGGAAGTCAGCTCTGTCAAGGGGGCAACAATGCTGCCATACCCCTTGACGAATCTCCTGTAATACCCGGTGAGTCCTAGGAAGGCTCTCACCTCTGTCTGGGTCTTGGGGGGCTCCCAAGCCAGAATGGTATCAATTTTCGGTTGGAGGGGCGCCACCTGGCCGCTCCCAACCTGGTGTCCCAAGTTCACCACAGAACCCTGCCCAATCTGGCACTTACTTGCCTTGATTGTGAGGCCTGCCCTCCTCAGCGCCATCAACACTTCCCAGAGGTGGCGCAGATGTTCTTCCCAACTGGCACTGAACACTGCGATGTCATCCAGGTAGGCAGCACTGAAATCCTCCAGTCCAACCAACACCTGGTTGACCAACCTCTGAAAGGTGGCAGGGGCATTCTTCATCCCAAAGGGCATCACCCAGAACTGGTAGTGCCCATCTGGTGTGGAGAATGCTGACCTCTCTTTGCCCCATCAGTCAAGGCGATCTGCCAGTACCCAGACGTTAAGTCAAACGTGCTGAGGTACCGCGCAGCCCCTAACCGATCTATGAGCTCATCAGCTCTGGGGATGGGGTGGCCGTCAGTCCTGGTGACGGAATTGAGTCCCCGGTAGTCCACACAGAACCGGAGTTCTGGTGTGGCACCAGGCGCGGCAGCCTTCGGAACCAAGACCACTGGGCTGGCCCAAGGGCTGTTAGAGGACTCAATCACCCCTAGCGCAAACATCTTGGAGACCTCCTCCTTGATGCAGGCTCTGACCCTGTCAGTCACCCTGTAAGCCTTGTGTTTCACAGGAAGACTGTACCCAGTGTCCACATCATGGACGCACCAATGAGTGACACTGGGAACCAGGGAGAACAGGTCAGGGAACTGTCCCAACAGCTGGCGACAGTCACCCTGCTGCTCAGGTGTGAGGGAGGTAGAGAGGTTTACTCCCTCCACTGATCCATCTTGCTCTCGGGCTGATGGAGGTCAGGAAGAGGCTCGGTCTCCTCCTCCATCCCATCATCTGTAGCTAAGAGCATGCTCACTTGGGACCTCTCCAAGTGGGGCTTTAGGCGGTTCACATGCAGGACCCTCAAAGGGTTCCTGGGAGACTGCAAGTCCACCAAGTAGGTAACTGGACTCTTGCGCTCTACCACCGTGAAAGGGCCGGTCCACCTGTCCTGGAGCGCACAAGGCTCCACAGGGGCCATGACCCACACTTTCTGACCAGGCTGAAGCTCTACCAGCATGGCATTCTGGTCGTACCACCGCTTCATCTCCTCCTGGCTGGCTTCCAGATTTGCCTCAGCAAGTTCTCTGAAACGCCTAGTCTGGTTCCTGAAGGCCAGCATGTAACTGTATACATCCTGGGGAGGTTTCCTGGGAGATTGCTCCCAGCCTTCCTTGACCAAACTCAGAGGTCCTCGCACCGGATGTCCATAGAGGAGCTCAAAGGGGCTGAACCCTAGAGACTTCTGTGGCACCTCCCGGTATGCAAACAACAGGCAAGGTAAGAGGGCATCCCATTTACGCCTCATGGGTTCTTCCAGACCCATAATCATGCCCTTTAGGGTCCGGTTGAATCTCTCAACCAGCCCATTTCCTTGAGGGTGGTAAGGAGTGGTGAACTTGTAAGTTACACCGCACTCCTGCCACAGGGACTTCATGTACTTGGACACGAAGCTGGTACCTCTGTCAGACACCACCTCTTGAGGGAATCCTTAACGTGAGAAAATTCCCATCAGTGCCCGTCCCACCACGGGGGCCGTCACTGTCCTCAGAGGGATGGCTTCAGGGTACCGGGTGGCATGGTCCACCAAGACCAGGATAAACCTGTTGCCCATGGCTGTCTTGGGGTCCAGTGGCCCCACAATGTCAATACCCACCCGTTCAAAGGGGGTGCTGACCACAGGGAATTGCTGGAGAGGAGCCTTGTGCTTCCTCCCACTCTTTCCACTTGCCTGGCAAGTCTGACATGTCCTGCAGTGAGTGGCGGCACTCCTGCGCATCTGGGGCCAATAGAAATGGGTGACAAGCCTTTCAAAGGTCTTGTCCTGCCCCAGATGTCCTGCTAACAGTACATCATGAGCCAACCCCAGTAGGAAGGCTCTGAAGCGCTGGGGTACCACCAGCACACGGGCTGACCCAGGCTCAGCAACCTTCGGCTCTGAATACAGGAGACCATTCTCCCAGTAAATCCAATGTGATCCAGACTAATCACCTGCTGCCTGGTCTGTGGCCTGTTGCCTCAGACCCACGAGAGAAGGGCATGTGTTCTGCTCCTCGCAGAACTCTTCCCTGGAGGGTCCTCCTTCTTGCTGCCAATGGGTCAGCTCAGGTAGGTCCCCCAGTTCAGGTTCGCAAGATCTTCGGCAGAGATACAGGCGCTCATTCATACAAACTGCCCTTTCCATTTTGCAGAAATGGTAAATCGTATCTTTAACATGTCTGATACGACAGGCATTGTCCACCTATTTAAGACCATAGGTTCTGGACTTCTGAGCAACTTTCAGACAGTACTTGGAGTTATACCAAACTTCATACACTCCGTATTCGGAAGCCTCTTTGGAGGACTTCCGCTGATCCTGTTCCTAATAGCAGGTATCCTGATTGTTTTCTATTTGCTACGCAATGGACGTCCCAGTCACCAAGGCGATGGAAAGAACACTCCTGGAGCGTAAATACCGTGACCACATGGTACAACTTCTAGGCACGCCTCGCCTAAGAGAACTAAGTGAATCTTGGTTCTTGTCATTTCGACCGGTCTGGATAGACTGCATCTTACCTGTCCTCCGATGCCTGTTTTGCGGAGAAGAATGCGTGTTAGACCTTTGTTTGACACTACCGGACGTGAATGCTTTACTGGACCCGATAACGGCCCATGTTCTGCAGTGTCCTCAGCGTATTCCAATGTTGATGGCGGCATTCCTTGAGCCCCTACGGGTAGCAACTGCACCTGTTGGTCTCAACACAGGCCCCTCCTCTGACAGCCAGGCTTTGTACGTCGCACAGGCTGCCCCAGCACCGGCTGTGGACAGCGTGGAACATCTGTGCTCAATTGATTTGCTCTGCGAGGTGCTACAGGGGCCGTCTACTGCGGAAGCAAGCAACGAAAGTGTTGCGGCTACCAGCCAGGACACAAACATTTGAACTCATTTGGCTCGTCGTGTGCTGGGAAAAATTCGCCCTTTTCTAAACAAGCTCAAATTTGGAACTATGAGACTAGATTGACATTCCTTTCATTTTTGGGCCTTATAATGGGCTTTATAATGTTTATAGTGATCCGGACTATACCAACGGACATTTTTAGAGCTAGGGCTTGCAAACCTTTTTAAAACGTTTTAAAGTTTTTTTAGAAATTTTTTAGAAGTTTTTAAACATTTTAGTTAAAAAGATGTTTTTATAAATTTTGTGCGTACCACTATCTAGTAATGTTAGTAGTACAGTAATAGGTTACATATGTCGTCCATTCGGAAGAGGAGTGGGTGTTATATTCCATATAGGTACCCTATATAGGCGCAGGTAACATCGCAACCTTTCACCTACATCCTTCCGTACATTACATACATAACGGTTCTTAGGCACTTTTACCTAGATATGACACTGCATTCAGAACGCAGGTTTTTCCCTGGTTCGATTCTCATACATTATGCATGAGGCTTCTTGGAAGAACAGCAGGACTAACAGTAGGATTACCATCTCCTGTATAATATCTCTGTATAAAGTTCATGCCCAACGTCTACCTTTAGACCGACACAGTAACACAGCAAGGTAGGACCCCTGGGGAGACCTATGGGTATATATACAACACATCTTGTTTAGGAAGATAGAGGAGACCGTGACTTCCCGGCTGACACACTGATCAGAGACGCTGAGGTTCCTGCATGCAGACGCTCCAGCTAGCAGTGGTCTAACATCCCTCGCGGGGTGTCCAAATCGAGACTAGGACAGGGTCCCACGTTCTCTAACTCTCAGGTAATGGGGTGAACTAGATCATAGAGGGATTCTTGGCATAACACCTACACAGATGCTAGGTACATTTAGGTACAACTAGTTAGGGAGACATTGTATGAGTACGCACTTTTTATCATGTGTTTTATGTACATGTATATATTCATGATTTCTGCGAGATGATAGACCTATACCATCCCTTTACTTTTGTAGTATTGCTAATCATATATCTCTGCTACTGTCTAATGGTTGTTGCAGCTCATATATTCTACACTAGAATAACAACTGTTCAATAAATACTTATTGAAACGCCCAGCCTGTTTATTCTGTGTATCTCTCTGAGACAAACTAAGTGAGCACGAGTGACTGAGCGAAAGGTAGTATATTGTTTCCACGATTCTGAGGGATTAGGGTTGTCATGTTCTGAGGTTGCCAAGAACTATTCTCTCCCTGATAAGAGGAGACTCTAGTGGCACTCTGAGATAGCTGATATAGACATGCTAACGTATCCGGTGGGGGTGCCCGGAATCAGTCCGCCACCAAACTCACAGTTTATGTTATCCAAACTCGCAGATCCTGTATAGGTAATAAAGGAACTACACGACAGTAGGCCATACCTAAATTTAGTCATTTCTATCCAATAATGCACTGAAAGCATTACCATCATTTCTTTATATCAAGTGCTTGCTTTATTTCATTATGTTTGATTCTAAATATGGGTTTATTTAGTTGAAAAGGAAATGTTAGCTTTAAATGCATTAATTCATATTCTTTCCTAAGCTGCATTGTTTCATAGCTTAATACAAAGGACTTTTCATGTTTCTTCAAATGTTGCTTTATTTGTTCTACATATGCAGCATTTCGTTTACTAAGGACATTCTTCTAGTTTTCACTGTGGAGAGAATTGGTGTGAACCTAACCCCTGCACTGACACCAATGAATTCAACAATGTAATTTTCTTTCTGTCGACTAACCTGTGCGGACGGACAGAACAGTCGTTTCTCATGACATGCATGAGAAACCATGCTGGAGTATCGAAATGTGTACCTTATGTTCGGAGGAGCAACCACATGTTGATCTGACCATTGTGGTGTTGTAAAAGATGTCACAAGGAGCATCATAAAGCCTATAAAGGGAGTGAGCTCAAAGGGGGGTGTGGGGCGTAGGAAATCTCTTTTTCCCTGTTTGTGAGGAGACCATATTTGTTATTCCTATAATTAAGAACCATTCTCTTGGCTCTTACTTTTTGGACTACCTTTGCTGATGCTGCTGTTCTTAGCAGACTGATTGGAATCCTTCTTTGTCGACAGCCTGTTTCTCTGTGCCCCATGCTTTTTGCCCCTTGCCAATGATCTTGTCTGCTGAACTCTCTTGGCTCGTCTGGTGAGCAACCAGATTTTGCCGCATTTCCTTTTTTTACCCATGCCCATGGACTATCCCCTAGTGTACTTCATCTTGAAACCCTTTGTCCCTTGCCATTGAACCTTTAGAATGATTGTTAGAATAACCATCCTCCTGCCTTTCAATGGTGGTAGGAATCTGTAATTTTTAGCCATCCACTTCTGGATTAGAAACTTTGACTAAATGTGTGATTTCATACTACATGCTGTAAGAATCTTTACTGAAATGCTTAAAATGGTATTTATATGCATTGGTTTTGAATCACTAAATTATCTAAATTTGCCTGAGTCTGTTATTATGTCTAAATGTTATTTCTTTAAAACTGTGCTATTTAAACATTGACTCTAAATGTGCAACAGGGAGAATAATATATTGTTTTCAGAACATAAAGGTCACCGAAGAATAGCTCACCACCTCCCTCAGCAAAACCCCTCCACCGACAGACTCCAACACCTCAGCATGCACCCTCCACCGATGGATCTCCAACTGGACCAACACTCTGGCTCCCCTGAAGAAAGCCCCAAGTAAGCAACACTCCAAGAAAGCCAGCTGGTTCTCCCCTGCCCTTCATTAGTATAGACGCACCTGTAGATGGCTCGAGACGAGATGGAGGAGCAGCAAGATACCGGAAGACCACTCAGCCTTCAAGACCACTATCACCACACACCGCCATCTCATTAGAACAACTTTCACGATGGGATGAAGGCTGTCTCCACCTGGATCCTCATCATGGACTCCACCCCCTCCACCTGGGATGACTCCTGGTGGCCCACAGCACTTGGAACCCCCGCACGCCCCCAGATCATAAACAGAACCTCAGCATCATCCTGGACTCCTGGCTCACCATGACCCTCCAGATCAATGCTGTCTCATCATCCTGCTTCTACACGCTACACCTGCTCCAAAAGATCTTCAAGTAGATCTCCACTGAGTCCAGAAAGAGGGTCACCCACACACTTATCAGCAGCAGAATCAACTACGGCAACTCACTCTACGCTGGCATTATCCAGAAATTGCCAAGAAACTGCAGAACATTCAGACTCATCCTCAGCATCCTCTGCCACATCCACATCACCGGCCACCTGAGAGACCTCCACTGGCTCCCAGTCAATAAAAGAATCACATTCAAGCTCCTCACACATGCCTATAAGGCCCTATATGATGCGGGACCTGCGTACCTTAACCACTGCCTCGCATTCCACGTACCCACCAGAGACCTCTGCTCCGCCCATTTGGGCCTGGCTACTGTCCCATGTATCGCAAGACCACGGCCAGAGGAAGATCCTTCTCCTACCTTTATTCTATAGCATGATCTTGAAAGTGATGCATTCAAACCCTATCTTGAACTTGTGAGTTGGCTGCTAATTAATGACCCTTATTGGGTAGCCAACGGTTTTTGGACATCCTATTTCCCACCCCTCACTATGGTGGAGAAAGATCCATCAGAGGACCAGTCCCTCTGTGGTAAAGTGCAGTGATGCAAATTGTCTAATCGTAAAAGGGCCCAGTATGGTGAAGATTAGTGAGTATGTTTGTAAAGATGCTTTCACTGGATCAGTAGTCACAGGGCCAATGGTTCCATTCCATCTTCATTGGTGTACTGGCCCTTTTGTCACAATCCTTTCTGCCCTCCTGTGCCTCTACTGCACCCTTGTGGATGGTAGTCCTGCAAAGCAGTATAAATAAGGGTCATTTCCACTGCTACCTGAGTACTTGACTGCAGCAGCATGGGAATCTGTAGCATGCCCCTTTGTTGTTATTCCAACAGGCTCTCTTTGCGGGTGTCTTTGCATGTGCCCTGCACTTGTCCCTGGTTGGGCCTGGTCTGAGGCGGTGCACAGCTGCGGTAGTCCACCCACCACACGGCAGACAGTATTGGTCAGCTGTGAGTCATGTACTGTAGCCAAATCTAATTGTCCATTTCACCCAAGACTTTGAGGAGATCAGCCTCATTTTTGCCCTCTATTCCTCATCATATCACATCCATGCCAATCCCAGGCAGCATATTTGGGTCATTCTGATCAGCTCCATTTATTTAAATAATGCTATGCTGTTTTATGGGAATTCCTCGCACATTATGTTGTCATAAATGTTGAATGCCGCCATCCAGGAGTCGATTTTAGTAGGTACCTTGGGCATTTTTGTCAACTCCCTCTCCTCAGGTTTGATACCCTCTTTGCTGCGAGTTTCCCTCTGCAGAAATTTGAATAAGCATTTTTGTACTGGCCAACAAATGGCTGCCCAATGGCCCCACTATTCCTGTATAAGGCATTTTTGTTGAGCCTTCCATATCCTTCTTCTGCTTGTCCTTCCCCTCTCCTTCCCCTTTGTCCATTTGCCCTTCTCTTTTTGCCTGCCTTTCCCCATGCTCTTGCCCAAGATTAGTTCAGGTAAACTCTCTCCCCCCACGGGGCGTGGCTACGCCATGCTGCGGAATGGCCACCTTCTGAAGGGGCTCTGCAGACCAGGCTTCAATATCCTTGCTTATCGCCGTCTGCACCCGAAATCTGCAGCTGCCAAACCACGTAACCTGTCGCTAACCCGTCTCGCACCGTCTGTGCAAAATTTGAAAGTTGAGGACCGAGGGGAAGCCGTGATATATGACCCGACAAACTGCGGCCTGGCTGGAGGGGAAACATGGCCGCCGCACATCGTCGTGAAGCGTGACCAGACTGGTGGGCTACCGAGGCCCCAGATGCCACCAACCATGCTGGGCCGTATCTGCGCGTGAAGCAGGAAGAAAAGCGCTAGCCAGGTGCCGGAGTTAAGTCCATAACCGGATCCTGCAACTCCTTACACGGCAGGGACGACGCTCCGAAACCGAAGGCGGAGGCGATTGCGTGTCTCTGTGCCGAATTTTGGGACTGAAGGCGGGGAGCCGATTCAGCTTCTGCCCGTGGGCATTAATCAGACTGCTGCAGCTGTGAGGTGCACCAGACAGGCTTGTCTGAGGGAGAAGGAGATCCGGCACTGTCGAGGGTTGCAGTGAGTGTGGGCCGGGGTTAAGAGGTGGTGCGGGGCCGCGCGCGCTCCTGCTGATCCGACTTGACCCCATTCGGTACTCTGAAACTGCTGGGGCCGTGCTGAGGTTGGCGGCGTGTCTGGGCCCGCGCCGCAGCGACTCCTGGTCGCGCTGACACATTGTTGTGCTGCTGGGCGAGGTGAGTTGCCCGGGTTGGCGATAGAATTGAGTAGGCCTCTGCTTTCCCCTTCACGCCTCTCACGCTCGGGAAGCAGACGTGGAGGCCTGATTTAGGGGTGCGGGAGCCTCTCGTTCCGGGCCTGCTCGGGTGCCCATAAGCACAGTACACAAATCCCCCACCCACCGGTTTGCACAGTCGCCGGTTCTCCTCCCATAGAGGCGACCATTGTGCCCTCTCAATAAAGAGACTTAAGCGGCGTAAGCCAGTGGTCCATACCCAATCCTGCACAACACAGAGCTCGGCAAACAGGAAAAGCAGCCTGCGCCACACTAATATAAGGGAGAAAACCGAAATAGGGCTGTCACCCTGAACCGGTCCCACGTCGCCCAAGCCTTCCATTACTCTATACAGGACACACAACACCTGTTCCAATGGGGAAGGCTGACCCTAAGCAAGCGAAGCTTCCTTTTGAAAACAAACGCCAAACCCGAACGAATGATGCAGGCCCCGAGCTGGACACTGCACAGGGATCTAAAGAACACATGGAGCAACAGGACGAAGAACTGCGCACTATCTTGCTTGACGTGCGCTCCAGTATCAAAACAGTTGATAATAAGATAGACGCTCTCACCTCGAGCCTTGACACAGTTAAAAAACGTGTGGACGTTCACGAGGGCCAGCTTGATGCTCTAGAGTACAGGTTATCTGATACCCAAGACTCTCATGCTGAATCCAAAACGCAACTCCTTAACATGGAAAAAGTGTTGGCTGTGATAAAAGCTAAAAATGAAGATTTGGAGGCGCGCTCTAGGCGCAACAACCTACGTATTATTGGACTGCCAGAATCCACTGCCATCCTGAAAATGGAGCCATACATAGAAGACTTACTACGTGATTTATTTGGGCCAGTACTCTCGCAAGTCATGATCGTCGAGCGGGCATATCGCTCACTAGGCCCTAGACCCCCGCCTGGAGCAACGCTGCTTCCAATAATAGCACATCTTTTGAACTATAGGGACAGGGACGCAATTCTCAGAGCAGCCAGGGACAAAAGCCCTATAACTCATCAAGGAAACTCCCTCTCCTTTTTTCCTGACTATACTCCTACTGTCCAAGCAGCACGCAGGGAGTTCATGCCAGCGAAACGCATCCTGCAGAATGCCTCCATTCCATATGCTATGTTATATCCAGCCAAGCTCAAAATCACGTATAAAGGAAAAGCACAATTCTTCACAGACGCTAAGTCAGCACTTAAGTACACCAAACACATATGCGCAAGGAAGTCGCCTCTACATTCCTCATATCAAACTGCTTCGGAACAGAACTTAAGCGACAATGATTGATATGCTTCTTCAGTAGTTTGGCATCTAATTACACACGTTTGTCTATACTTGCATCAGTTACGATAATGCCTTTAGTTATTCCGGCCACAGCAGAATGTGGTCCACTGTTCATGGTTATATAAAGGTGCAAGCTTTTCTTTTGGCAGATTTCGTCTCACACGCAAAAAGCCTGGTCCCCCAGCCGCATGGCAGGTTATAGCCGGCTTCCCAAGCCCCACAGGGAGATCTCCCATGTGCCTTTGTTTTGTTGAAGGGGTGTTTTAAGGGTGGGAGGGAGACCATAAGTCACAACCTGATTGGGGGGTTGATGTGGGTGGTGGGAGGGATAGGGAGTTCACAGCATATTCAGACACATGGTCATTAACTGCACAGTATTTGAACAAAGTGAATAGCAACTAGGTTTTTTCTAAGGGTCATTTTAACTTCTACTCTACACAAAGAGAAAGGCACGGTAATACTGTTTATTTTTTCTCTTATGATGCTCTGCAGTGCGCTCTTCCCGCACATAATATGCTACACACCTTATATGCTGAGAAATGACTGAGACCAAATTCCTCACATGGAACGTTAGAGGGCTTAATGATTTTAGAAAAGCACGAATGATACATGCATACTTAAGTAGGCACCGCATAGACGTGTGCTTCCTCCAAGAAACTCACCTGAAATACGATTCTGACCCCAAACTAAAGAATAGATATTGGGGAGAGATACACTCAGCCCCGTACTCTAACTACGCTAGGGGAGTTTCAATATTGATTAGGCGAGGCCTTGGCTGATCAACCACACATATACAGACAGACCCAGATGGGAGTTATATTATTTTAACTGGTACCCTCATGACAACAAAGGTCACCTTAGTGGCAATCTACGGTCCAAATGTGGACGACCCACAATTCTTTCTCACTGTATGGGCTAAGATAATGGCAACTGGAGGAGACACGATCATTTGGGGCGGGGACTTCAATGTCATTCTTAACAATGACTGGGATAGAGTCGGAGCCCCTCGTTACCCACATCTCAAGGCAACCCTGCAACTAAATAATATTGTTCTGGAGCACGGTCTTACTGACATCTGGTGCAGCAGGAACCCAACCACAAGGGAGGGAACATGTATTACTTCGCACCACAATGCCTGGTCCAGAATAGACTACTGGCTTGTCACATGCGATATTGCATCCTGGACCATAGACACACTACATCTTCCGCGAACGCGATCGGATCACACCCCAGTGGTACTGCGCTGGAAGATACCTCAAACATAACACCGCGCTTTCGGCTGGCGCCTTCCACCACACGCGCTCCTGGACGCCGCATTCAGAGAAGAGATTAGAGCTGACATTACACAGTATTTTTCCACGAATGAAGGGTCGGTGGACTCTTCCTCGACGTTGTGGGAAGCATTCAAGGTAGTGATCAGAGAGGCTTGCATCTCCAAGCAATCAGGGAAATCTCGGAATTTGAAGAAGAGGCAGATAGGGAGACCCGTTTCTTGGGGAAACATACAAGGGCACGCAGCTATGGGGAGGGCGATAGGCCTGGTAAAACCCTTGCTAATGCACTCAGACAGCACACATCTCCTGCCTTTATAGCCGAGTTATTGGACGAAGACTCATCCCCCATTAGAGGGCAAGAGGCTATGCACGAGTATCTCACTAAATATTATTCCTCATTATATACAGCCACGCAAAATGCACCCCACCCCAAACTCGGTGAATACTTGGACTCAATCGAACTACTCTGGTTAAGTGACGCCCACAGTGCTTACCTAGGCAAACTTTTTTCGATAGCAGACATCACACAAGTCATTAGCAGCTTACCGGGCGAAAAAGCTCCTGGGCTAGATGGTCTGACCACCACATTTTATAAGACTTACGCAGAAGAGCTGGTGCCCCAGCTGCTAGATGTATATCAGGAGTCGCTAGAGGTAGGAATCCTGCCGCCATCCATGCGTGAGGCAGGGATCATTTCCCTTCTAAAACCAGACAAGGCATCTAATCTTTGTGATTCATATAGACCCCTGTCGTTAATAAATGTGGATGCAAAGATCCTAGCCAAACTAATTGCCAACAGACTGCAGCCGCTTTTACCGCTCATCGCTAGGCCAGACCAATCCGGATTCATCCTGGGCAGGTCAACAGCCCACAATTTGTGCACATTCTTTGCCACAGTACACCAGATTGACCCCCAATTACCGGCCATAGCAGTGTTTCTTGATGCAACCAAAGCATTTGATTCCTTGGAGTCGCCATTCTTGTTTACTATTCTACCTAGACTGGGATTCAGTCATAATTGTATTAAACTAATAAGCCTGCTCAATACTAAACCCACAGCCCGGCTCAGAGCAAATGATCTAATATCGAAACCATTCTATATAACCCGTGGCACTAGGCAAGGATGCCCGCTTTCGCCACTGCTGTTTGCAGTGGCAATGGAGCCTTTAGCTGACAGAATTCGTCAGCACCACACCACCTGTGGTCCGGGATTCACCGAAAGAAGTCTTATAATATCAACGTATGCAGACGATATAACATTATATATTCGTAGACCAGATGAAAACCTCAATCCCATACTGAGAGAAGTCCTTCGGTATGGGGGAATGACTGGCATACAATTTAACTGGTCAAAATCCTCTATTTTATCTCTGACTCATGCCCCGCTGGAAACCAACTTGGAATTCCCGCTTAAATGGGTAGATGGTGCTGTCAAGTACCTGGGGGTGTGGCTAAGTAGAGACTTACAGGACATATGGCGAATTAACTTTGGCAAGTTGTTGGACTGGTTGGAGCGCAAATCGAAATTCTGGGCTGCTCTGCCTTTGTCACTGGCTGGCAGAATCGCTATAACCAAAATGATAGTTCGTCCTAAATTTCTATACCTATTCGTTAACATAGCCATACCTTTAACTCAAGCCTTTTTTAATTCCTTGCGCTTTATCATGATTGCCTTAGTTTGGGCCGGTAGACAACCTCGGGTGAGCTGGGACCTGCTAACATGCCCGCTACCCGGGTGCTCCTGATTTTGAACTCTACGCATTATGTGCACAAGCCCAATTCCTTCATTTCTGGATACATCCCATCCCGCTCCAGCCGCACGTGGCCATTGAAACAGATGTGGCTGACCCCACCCCTCTACACGTGGCTGTATATAAACCATATCACAGATCTGCCAACGAAATAAATACAGTTGAAACCCTATGTTGGGCCTGGGAAGGTTTAAGGAAACGTGTTGGGACTCCACTGCTTTACGCACCTTCCACTCCGATTGTGCACCATCCACACTTTGCTTTCTTAATGATAAGGGCTCCATAGCTCGGGCCGTGGCATGGGCATTTCCACATTGGGGGACCTGTACCCACAGGGCACATTTCTAGAGCAGCCACAACATCGGGAAGGCACTCACATGCCACGCCTGGAATTATTCCTATATTACCATCTCCGAGCCACTTGCAAGACAATACACTTGACTTTCCCAACACCCCCAGATATAATGAAGCCGTTAGAACATCTATTAACTACACCATCACCTCGCAGATTGATTACTAGGTTATATAACCTCACGCAAACAAATACCCCAAGGGCTGCCCCCAGGACACTAGCGCAATGGAGGACCGACCTGGAAGAACTGCCTACAGACGAGCAATGGTCATTTTGTTGTTCACAGCTAAGATATTTATCCCCGAACTATAAGCTGAGACTTATTCATTTCAAATTCATACATAGGATGTATCGCACCCCCATGCAGTTGCACAAATTGGGGTTATGTCCGGATTCGCGTTGCTGGAAGTGCAGACGTGAAGCCGCTACCTTTCAGCATATTGCGTGGAATTGCCCATCCATTGCCGAATTTTGGGAAGGGGTGTATGATACCATACAAGCTGTCACTGGATTGTTACTGGAATGTACCCCACTGGTGGCATTGCTGGGTTACGTAGGGGAAATCCCACCTGAGAAACGTTGTTTGGTGGCCATGATGCTACTACCCGCAAAGCGTAGACTAGCTATACACGGGGGGCCCCTAGAACTCCCCGGGTGGCTGCGTGGGTGCGTGACGTGGCCTATTGTCCAGAGCAGTTAGCTGCATTCTGGGACCTTATGCCGTAGGCATCTCGTCCGAGGGACATATGGGAACCCTTTACTACCTGGCTTAGAGGACAGGATGCGAACCTCCCAGATGACTCTAGTCAAATGCCAGTTGCCTCCCCATCAAGATCGCCCCAATCGCCTCAACACCTGCCACTTTGTACAAACATCTCTTACATATATAGGGGCCGCCTAACCCGAAACACGTGATAAGGTCAAACATTGCCACCCTCCCCTCCCCCATTTAAGGAGCCTACAATCCCTATACTTGCCTGGCCCACAGCTGCCATGGCTATTTTCCAGCCACTATAACCGTGTAAATTGTGATAATGTATTATATGGTTTTTTCTTTAAAAGAGCAGGAAGCACTGGAGTAATGTACTTGATTTTCATTCAGTATTGGTGTTTAACAATTAATGTAATGACGTAACTTTGAGTGATGCTGTGTAGTATTTACATGTAAATATGCTTATGTTATGTACATGTCTGAACAAAACTTCAATAAATAAAATATATTAAAAAAACTCTCTCACCCCACTCTGTATTCGATTTTTTCAGTCCCCTTTTCCCTACCCTACATGGATCACTGCATTCTTTGTGTCTCTTGTCTTCCTTTTTTTCCCCCAGAGATTTCTCCCAGTTTGACTATAATTTCTCATGAAATTTCTTCATCCCTGCTCCATACCTTTGCCCCCTTCTCTCTCCTCTCATTCTCCTGGGGCTCACTTCCCTCCTTGCTGACTTCCTTATCCCCCTCTCAAATTGATCACCATTCACGCTCAGGCTCACTTGCTGAGTCTTGCACCTCTGCCTGTGGGACACCATCATCCTCTGCCTCTAGACATGGTTGCAATTCCTCTCTTGTCACCTTTCTTATGACATCTGAAGCTTTACCCCTCCAGGCCCTTTCCTGCACTGCCCTAGGCTCCGACTCTCTCAACTTCTGTTCCATCCTCAGGTGCTTCTCAGAGGTCCACTTGTGCCTGACACGCTTTCCGTCTCTGGAATGCTCACCAATGATGCCATCCTCTTTGTTTGCCCCTCATCCTTGTCCTTGTGCCTGTCACCTCCATGCTATCTCCCATATTGTTGTCATCTCACAATGTTCTTGACAGTCTTTCAGTACCCTTTTTTCTCGTCCTCCACTACACAACCTGTCTCCACTATATTACTGCCCACCCTACCATGTGCCTCCTGTCTCTGCTCTCTCACTGACCCTAACCTATGCACCTCTGCCATTACCCTGACAATGATCAGGGCAGTGCCTTTTATCACCTCTTCATTCCCTCTAATGGGCCTCCTCAGAATGTTGCCAAATAAATCCTTAGATATATCCTCTTGAAGGAGTGGGGGTGGGTGGGTGTTGAGGGAGGTAGAGAGGGGTTCTCTCTACGCCTACACTTTTGCCTTCCTCTGGGGTCACTCCCACATTTCCGTACAGTCGTCCTTACTCCATATTGGTATTCTGGATACTCTCCTGGCGCACTCTAACCTTAGGATGTCCGCCCGCTCACGCAGCTCTCTCCTGCTGGTACTCGCAGTTGTCTGTCGGCTCTTCTACTGTCCCTTTAGTACGCTCCTCTTGTCCTGCTCTCTTGAGGGTGTGCCAGGTGTGGATGCCACTGTGACCCCCTCTGCACAACTTGTAGGCCATGGCCCCACAGCTTCCGGGCTCGGTCTGTTCTCTCCCGACATGCTCCTTGTTGATGGTAATGGCAACTTTCTTTTAGGACCCGACCGGTATTGATCATCTTCCCCCCAATGACACCTCATTATGGCGTGGGTTTTTCCTGCCTCTTTTAGGGTGGTGTCACACATACAGCAACTGCAGCAGCCATACATACCCGCTGACGTTGCTCTTTTGGGGCTTTCACCCTGCCCCGTGCTGCGGGTGCCTCCCTCCAAGTCGCGGCTCCTGGAGGGAGTGCTGCGGGGCGGTGGGGCGGGGCGGGGGAGGGGCAGGGTGGGGGGTAGTAAACACTGGCATAGGGCCGAATGGAGTTAAGTACATAAATAAATAAATAAATAAAACGAATTACATTGCGCTCCATTTGGCGTTGCAGCGTGCGCAATGTAATTCATTTTATTTATTTATTTATCTACTTACCTCCGTTCGGCCGTATGCCAGTGTTTACTACCCCACACCCTTCCCCTCCCCCGCCCCACCACCCCGCAGCACTCCCTCCAGGAGCCGCGACTGTTGAAGTCCCTCCCTGTCAATTTCTCCAAGGCGCTCTCCCGCTTTCAATATTCCCAGGGCGGCCAGCAACTGCTCCCCAGACCGTGCTCTCCGTGCACCTGCCTGATCCATCTTGCAACGCAAAGGGAATGGTGTTTCCCTCCTGCACGTGTTTTGTTGTACTGATTCGCGGTGGCCTTATGGCTGCCAACATGATGGGACTACGTGCCATCCCATCCTAACCCAACACAAACCTTCTGGAGAGAGCTGTTCCCTTCCTTCCATGCGTGGCCCTCATTTGACGTACCAAGCTGTAACGTACATCAGAATCATTTTCAACTGACAGTTCTAATTTTTCTCTTGGCTCCTTTTGATTTCAAGTTGGCCCTTCTTGGTGCCCTTTCTTTATAAATCAGATGTTTGCCTCTTCTCCTTTGTCATACAAAGAAGAGGCAAGACAGGAGAATGTCTCATACATGTGAAGGTCAGTGTTTATATGTGTGCGATGGCTGTGTGCACCTGTTTATGATGTGCAATTTATTTGTATGTATCCTATTGAATTTTGCATGAATCACATATTCTTTACACAAACACCTTGCAATGCAGACCTCTCCATTTTGGTATTCTGGTTAAAACTTAACCTGTCACTCAAACATCTTCAAATATAAAATGAACTTGCAGTTTTTGGAATAATTGCATTTATTTCTTCCCCACTCCCCATGATAATTGCAGCATGCACGTTCCTTTAAATATTCCTATAAAAGAACATTTAAATACTTATTTTCAAAATATTTCGAAGATCTAAGACCAATGTGTATGCTACTGGCATTCGTTGCCGAATCTGATTATACCCATTGAGTCTTGGATTTCTGCTAAGGCTTTCTTATTAGAAATATAGCTGTGCAAACCATCTTGCTTCTTCTGTTTCAATTTCTTTAATGAAACATAATAGTGGAGGTGTTCTTATTCTCCGACTGATGTGAAACTGAATTATCTATAGTACAAGAGCACTGACCCTAATTTTCTGGTTTTATGTTTCCTGAGATGAAAGTGTTAAAGAAAATTATGATAATAACAAGGCCGTAGGCGCTTGGCCAGTGTACATCACATAAATAATGAAGAAAATAAAGTGCTGAGAAAGAGATAAATTCAGATATAACAGTAGCACAGCAAGGGTTGTGTGTTGCTAAAACCGACGCAAAGACAAGCATCACATTCAAAGGTAACTGAGTTACACTGCTAAAAAGATGTGAATTGGAATGCGAAGGTGTTTGATTGCATCAATTGCAGGTCATTTCATTTTTAATTCAGTATATTTATGATCATGACAACATTTAACATTTTGAGGAAGTGATGTCAATTTATTGCAATGATATTTTCACAACTGAAGATGGAGCAGAATGCACAGCAGATTTAATTTGTGTAAGCCGTTAGAGGTGGTGGGAACCAACATTCATTTTTGGGGACCAGGAGTTATGTTTATTCCTTAGGCTTTGACCTAGAGTAAGAGACAAAAAGCCAGCAAAGTTAAAAGCAAGAGAAAGATAGGAGCACAGTAACAAAATGAGAAAGCTGACATTAAAAAAGAACCTGCAATAGTGAGATAAAGAGCCATGAATAGTAGGTTGGTAGATGAAAGAAACATGAGGTTGAATCAGCACTAGGCAGAACATTCAGCAACCCGCCCATTCGGCAGCACCAGGGCCTTTTCTCATAAATCTGGGAAGGTTTCAGATTCCATGGGTGTTGCATGGGAACACCCACAGCAACACCCATGGAACGCCCCTTTTCACGCAGTATTCTTAGTGAAAGGGGCACATATTTACAAGGCCATGAAAAGCCACGTAAAGTGGCTTAACCTGGCCTTGCAAATATGCCGTGGAACATTGCGTCACTGGAACGTCAAAAAAGTGACGTTCGGGCGGTGCAAAAGTGCCACAGGGGCCTCATAAATGAGGCCCCGATGGGTGTTGCTGTGGGTGTTCCTACGCAACATCCATGGAGCATGAAGCATTCCATGATTTACGAGAAAGTGTAAACCTTGGAATGCCTAAGAATCTAACATCACCCCAGGTGTGGCCTTAGGGAGGCGCAATGCGGAGAAATGTTTTCATTTCTCCTCGTTTTTTCCTTTTTCTATGTGTGCTGCATTTTGCAGCACAAATAGAAAGAGGAAATTACCTGAATTGATTGATTTTGTGCAGGAATGTGTCCCTTCCTGCACAAAATCAATCAGCCCGCAACGCAGGCACCCTTGCACCATTGCGTTGGCGCATGGCAGCCCATTGTGCGCAGGGGAAAACGACAGGAATGCACCGTATCTCATAGATTCAGTGCATTCCTACCCTTTTGCTTTGACGTAGGGCAGGGTAGCAATATTCCATGCGGGGCTGTGCCAAGACCTCATAAATGAGGCCCATGGTTTTTAGGGATTGAACCACTGAGAGCATGACACTTAGGACAAAATAACACACAAATAGAGCCATGTAACGCCCTCACATGGGGCTATTGGGACCGTAGATGGGAATGACAGACCCACATAAGCTGGACAGGAAGATGGAACGGAAAATGTATTGAAATAGGGACATGGAATTCTCTACCACAGATTACAAGAACACAGTGTAGTGGGTGCAGCATATACACTGACACTGGTACAGGGCATCCACAGATGCTTAGGCAGTGAATTACTTAACTTTCTTACAGGAAGCATAAACATTGAGGAAATGGTTCAATTGAAAATGGCACAGGCAGGTGAATCATTTAGTGAGGAAGTTGATAGGTGGTACAACAGGAAAGAATTGCACTCTGAATGACATCCCACTACACTGATGCAAGTGGGCACATACACTGGACCAGAGAAAACAGATGCTTGCACTGAGAGGCAGGCCATGGGATTGGAGTGACTCAGACACTGATATTGGGAAACTGATAAATTGGACAGGGTTCATACTGCAACTAGGAAGAGAAAACATTAATATTAGGATAGGGAACACACTGGGACATAAGGACTCCCACGCTGGGGAAGAGAACAGAGTGAAAGTGAACAAGAGGCATACATTGGGATACGGAGTAATCCAACAGTGAGACAACAAAACAGTATATTGTGGAAAGTAATAGAGAGCAACTAGAATAGTGAACACAATATCCCTTAACAGATATTTATATACCAATAGGACATGGAGACAAACACTCTAGGCTAAGGAGGCATTTGCATCAGATGTGACTGCTGACCTTTTGAAACATTTGTGAAAGGTTTTGACAGAATGAAGAGGTAATGCTAGGCCTCATATTGTTTGAAATCAAAGTGGGGCTGAGCTTGGCAAAATTGAGGGTCATCTTGGAAAGAAATTCCTCATAAACATTGTTCACAAGAATACAGTGTTCCAGTCCTTCTGGTAAGTACTTCCTTACAGCAAAAAGATGAACCTCAAAGAGAAGAAGGATATACATTTCTTTTCTACTATGAGGTCAGCCACATGAAGGTGGGAGAGAGTGAACGTGGGGAAACTCACATAATTCACTTTCAGAGGAGTACTCTCCCCTGAGCTATGAAATGATGGATATGCTCTAAGAGTCAGAAATGGCACATAAAAACTCAATGCCAACGTTGATAAACTGCAGGAGACTGGGACAATTCTACAATACTACTAATTGAAACATAATTGCTGGCCACACTAGAAGACTATGGTCAAGTGTAGATGAATTTAACCAGGGTGCATGAAGTGTGATGCTAACTGTGCGTCACCAGAGATTCGCTGATCAGAGGCTAAAGCTATGGGAACTTCATTAAAGCCAAAAGAGTTCTTGGTATACCAGAAGTTGATAGAGGAAATTTCCAGCAGAGGTTCTTAACAACATGGTTGTAAGCCTCTCTAAAAAGGAGGAAATGGAAAGGACACACCACTTCTAAATTTTCCAAAACTGACTGTGAGAAATTGGGTTGTTGGTTGACTGGGGTGTGAGCTCTGGTCAAGCAACAGCCACAATCCCTTCCAGGGTGAACCCAAAAAGTCACTAAATTAACCTGTGCTTAACCATGGGTAGCTTGACACAAAAAGCAGGCAGGCTTAACTTAGAGGTAATGTGTAAAGTATGTATGCTGCACACAAATAGTCATAAAGTCAAAATACAACACAAGAAAAATCCCACACCAATTTAGAAACATAGAGTACAGTTTAATACATTATTTGACACCAAAATAACAAAAATCCAATCCGGAGAACCGGGGTTGTACATTTTAAAAGTTTTTAGTATAAATGTGTGCCTAAAAGATCAAATCGCCAACCGGGGTCATCTAGTTGCATGAGGCTGTGTCAAAGTCAAAAAATATGGCCGACCATGATGGAGCGCTGTTCGGATACAAGAAGTGGATTGGGCCCGGTCAGCGTTTATTTTCGGATTTATAAACAGTTCTGAGAAGGTAAAGTTCAGCAGGGCAAGGCTGCAGGGGGTGTCCGAGGAGCGAGCGTAGTCATCGGATAGCCTTGGGTTGAAGTCACAGTGAAGATTTCTACATTTGGACACAGTCTCTAATATGGATGTCAAAAATCTCCAGTGGGACGAGGCAGAGGGCTGTAGCTGAAGAGAGTTCTACAAGGCCAAATACTCCTTTGGTGAAGGACCGCTAAACAGGATTTGCTGCTGCAGAGAAGAACATAGCAGGAGTAGCCGCAAAGTCAATCCGAATGGCGTTGTACCTCGGGCGGGTAGGTAAGCAGGTTGGTCTCGGTCTCCAACTGGTTCGCAGAGCAGTTTTTAGCCCAACATTTTCTAAGTCCCCACTTTTGGAGTTTGGCTATCTGGTCACTTTCAGCTCTACTTCCACGGGTCCAGGACTGGTGGGGCATCACTTGGAGAATCAAGACTCACTCAGGGTGGGGTCAGGTGTGAGTCCAAGGTGTAGGGAGCCTTTTGTGTCCCTAGGGCTTAGATCAGGAGGCCAGGAAACTAGTCATATGGAGCCACTCTGGTGGTCCTGGGTCCAAGTTCCAAGTCCAGTGCCTTTTCCCCAGGCAAGAGGGCAGCAGGACAGAAAGGCAGCAATTCAGCAAGGCAGCAGCAGGTCAGCAGTCCAGGAGACTAGCAGTACTTTGAGCAGCACAGCAGTCCTTCAGTGCAGAGTATCTACAGGTTCAGAAGTGTAGTGAAGAGTTGGTGTCTAAGGTCCCCTTTTTACACCCTGGTGCACTCCTTCTGGAAGGTGGGAGAAGCTTCTAGAAAGTGACTTAAAAGTGGATGGAATTTTCTGACTCCCCTACCCTGGCTCCAAGCTAGATATAGTGATAATATGAAGGAGATAGCTTTATTGTGTGAGGACAGAGCACTCCCTATTCAGTTGCAAGTGGGACTGTGCTCAGCTCCGCCCCCTCATCATGTCAGCAGATGACCAATCCAAAGAATCCTAATCCCTCTCTTGTGTGACTGTCTTAGAGGGAGTCACAAAATCTGTCAGTTACAACTAGTCATGTGACCCAAGACAGGCTGCAGCCACAAAACGACCAAGGGCAGAAAAATAACAACTTTCTAAAAGTATACAAAACAGTGATGGATGGAATGTTTAAATTAATCTCAGCCATTGGTAGTTACTTGGGCCGTATTCCAATCCATCGTTATTCTACACACCATGCCACCTCAGTTTAGACCCAGCTATATGCAAATCAGTCTTGACCCTGGCTCAATATGAACAGTCTAGCCAGAACTGCCAAGCCATGTCCTCCCTGAACCAGAATGCAAGCAATCCACGACCAGTTTCGCCTTAATTATGGGTTCATCAGCCAGGTACAGCTTGGTTCCAGTGACACAGTGTGCACAGGACCCATTTCTGTGCATACCTTTTCCACTTAGGGTGACACAATAAGTATACAAAACAGTTATGAATGGAATACTTTCAATTAATCTCAGCCACTGGTAATTACTCGGGGCTGCATCCCAATCCATTGTTATTTTGCACACCATGCCTCCTCAGTTTGGACCCAGCTATATATAAATCAGCTTTGACCCTACTCCAATAGGAACAGTCCAGCCCGAACTGCCAAGCCAAGTCCTCCCTGAACTGGAACAGAAGCAACCCAAGACAGTTTTCTCTCTAGTTATGGGCTCATCAGCCAGGTTCAGCTTTGATTCACTGAGACAACACTTAGAAAAGAGGCACCTCAGGGTTACCGTAAATGATGACATTTTTGCAACAGCTTTTCAATGAGACAACACTGAGAAAAGAGGCACCTTAGGGATACCGTAATTGATGACATTTTTGCAACAGGCTGCTCGGAAGCAGCTGTCCCCGCACAATGAATCATTGTTGATCCACCTTTGTAAATTCCTCACACAGTTGTGTCCTTGCTGATGAATTTAGTATTTGACAGGATCCATGAATGCTTACTTGCTGTTTGGATTAGAATTGAGGACTAACTAGAGAAAAACAGGGGAATGATGATCCATTAGGAATATAAAGATTGGGAGACTAGCTGTCTGTTGCACTCTGTTGTGTTAGCTGAAGTGACATGTCAGACCCAGCTCCTAGAGCCCATTATGCATGGCTGAAGACAGCGTGCAGTTGACTCTGTGGCATAGAACCTGGTGCAGGGTCTGGCTGCAGACTAGGCCTCACACCCAACACCCACTGAGCACTCATAAAAGCTGGCTCTGTGGGACAGAGGCTGGCACAGGGGTTGCACTCAGTGTCCACTATAAATGATCAACTCCATGCATGTCTGCTAGGCAGTGCAGTGGGTGTAGGGTGTGTGAGAGTTTGGCTGTGCTGTTATGTTCCTGGAGATCTATGGAATGCAACCATAGGGCCAATTGGTTCAGAACAGACAGGGTGAATGAGCCCTACGATCAGCCCAGCTCTCCTACGCTGTGGTCCCCCACACCAGAAAGACCAGATCAGGCGGCCGCTCCTTTTCCTTCCTCGCGGCCAGAGCCTGGAACGCCCTCCCGCTCCACCTCAGACAGACAACATCTCTCTCCATCTTCACAAGAAACCTCAAAACCTGGCTCTTCTACAGACCCCCTCCTTGATGGACTGGAACCTGCGAAACCCCCCTCCCCCAGCGCCTTGAGACCCTTACAGGTGAGTAGTAGCGCTTAACAAACGCGTGATTTATTGATTGATTGATTGAATGAGCATGTACATGCAGTTAAACAAACCTAAATAAAATAGGTTTTCAGTTTATTCCTAGAAATAAGGTGCAAAGTGATGGTCTGAAGTTCCAGAGGAAAGGCATTCCATAGTTCATGGACAGAAACAGAGATTGAGTGTCCTTCCATGCTTGTGTGCTTAAAGAGACACACAAGGAGGATCTTGGGATTGAAAGAAAGGAGTGTATGATTGGAACAATGGGTTCTGAACCATCTCATTGGAAATAATAGCATGGGGCCATAAAAGAATTTATGAGAAAGGCATAGAACTTTAAAAGATATCTTGCCATGGATGGGGAACCAGTGAATGCCTATGAGAAGAGGAAGTGGTGTAGCATACCGGAAGGCCATGTGCAGCAACATTAGGCACGAAGGAGGCTGGCCACAGGACCGAGCCAAAGCCCAGGACCAGCAGCCATTCTCCACTGTCCATAAAGGCCATCCTTAGCTGGGATTTGCTGTGCAGAAAGCTAAGCATCGGTCCTAGCAGATGATTTGGTGTATAGCATGTAGGTATAGTATATCATTAAAAAAAAAAACATTCACTGACATTTTTTTAAGGGTAAGATGCTCTGGTACCAAAATATGAATTTGAGGGTGATATCTACCATAAATATTGTGTTCTAATTATCATTTCCAAAAATATTGTCGCAATGCAGTTAATAATAAAATTCTACACTAATGGGATATTATTTTTGTGACAGTATTTCTACAATTTTATCACACACAACTTGGTATGATATAGTTTCTTCTGCTCATAACTTATGAAGGTATGTTTGAAATACCTCAAAAATCACATACCAAGACAGTTAATGTGAAATTACGGTTAGGAAAAAGAACTAAAAAAACCTGAAATTTGCCAGGTATGTTTAGCTATGCAAACCATAAGCCATTCTCTTGGCAAGCCCTGTTCAGTACCTTACACATGAAATCATGGACAACATCTCAAATGTCATCATTGATGATATTGCTGATAAGATAACTTATGACATTTTGTTCACTCAGTAACAGTTACTGTGGGCATCATTAATGCTTTACGTCTCTTAAGAACTTTGAGCATTTCATTAGGGTGATATTTATCATCAGCTAATCACCATATTGTTAAAGGACAAGACAGTCTCCCATCATTTTCCTTTTATAACTGATGATATACACCTGACTGACATGCTTCACTCCTAATTTTCCGGTAAGAGCACATTAGTTTGGATAAGCCCACACTTACTTGCCGCAAGGAGGGCACAGTCGCGGAACCCTAAAACCTGGGAGGGGGCCCGCAGAGCGGCGCCTGAAGATCGCGCATAGTACCCTGCCGCCCAGAGGGCACAAAGTCACAGACAATTAGACAATACACCCCCCAGAGGTGCCGACCAAGCGGACGACTCAGCAACGGGCGCTGCTGAATTACGAGGAGTATCCTGTACCGCAGAGAAAGACGCATTAACCCCTGAGCTAATCACGACACGAGACCCACTGAAGGGGGTTTGAAAAGGAACTTGCTGATTTGATATGGCCGGGAGGCCAAAGAACTGGGAAGCGCAGAGCGGAAGCCCGGGCACCGAGACACCTGCGACACCTGCGCTGCCAACTGGCAGACTCCCACAAACAACGAAGCATCACAAAATGGGAAAATCCTCCAGGAGAAAGGACCCTGAAGAGGAAGGAAGCTAACAAGCCGGACACTGCCAACATGGCGGCTCCACCAGCAGCAAATCCAACTGGATGCCCTACCCTTCAAGATATACTGCAAGCTATTACTGCAACCAGAGAAGCCCTAGAGCACAAAATAGACACTATCGGCACAGACCTTAGCCTGCTTAAAGATGATCATAAGAAGCTGGCGGAGAAGGTGACTAATAATGAACGCACACAAGCTGAAATAACCACGGCGATGGCAGCGATGCAGAAACGCCTACACAGCCTGGACTCCAAAGTGAGAACATTAGAAAACAGAGCAGAAGATGGCAAAAATCGCTCACGCCACAATAACGTTCGCATCGCGTGTGTGCCGGAGAAAATCGAGGGGGCAAATACAGTGCAATATATTGAGCAATGGCTATGAACCAGCGTTGCACCTGAAGGCCTATCTTCCTTCTTTGCCCTTGAAAGGGCACACCGGGTGCCGACCAGACCTCCCCCGCCGGGCGCCCCCCCTCACCCAATAACAGCGCGCCTCCTCCACTACAAAGACCGGGACTTCATATTAGCTCAAGTGTGCAAGAGAAGTGAGCTGAAAGTCAATAATACGACTCTGCGCATATTTCCGGACTTCTCCAGAGAGGTCCAACGACAAAGGGCGTCCTACCAAGAGATCAAAAAAGCACTTAGACAGATGAACTTTCAATATGCCATGCTTTTCGAACTCCGCAGGAAGCATGGACTGGTTAGAAACCCAGAACGGACCGAAACCTGATGCAGAAGATAAGAAACAGAAACGCCAGCGCAAGACTTTCGGAGGAACGCGACTTTGGCGGAGCTCGGCCGTGCCCTCCCAAGCTGAAGCCAAGTTGGGGCGCCAAAGAGTAGTAGAAGCTGTGACTCACCAGGAGTCATTTCCCCCAGATTCTGAGTCGGACCGGGAATCTAATGTGTCTGAGAACACTAGCCTGGAGCTGCCCACAGTCACCCCGGGCACGGCAGATGAGAGCATATAAGACCCTAGACACTCCCCATTGAGCATATATGGACTGGGTTCTTATGCACTGGTGCCCAAACAAACTACGGAACTTTGGAAGCGCCCTGAGCACCTACCCTGTGCAGTGTGCCATACCAAAGAATAAGCATGCTGGATGAGGGCCTGGCCGCCCGAGAACTCCACGAAGTACCACTCCAAGCTACATAGCGTTGTGGACATTCTTCCACAAACTTTATGGAACATTACCATGGTTTGGATGAATAGCGCGTTACTACTTGTCCTGGGGAAAGGGAGTTGGGGTTGTTGGAAGCTACTTTTAAGGGTGGGAATTAGCAAGTCATACCAGCAGACTACACGACCTGTGCTGAGACACATTGAATGGGAAAGACGGAAGTAAAGGATGAGTAAGAAGGGAACTCGTTCCCTTCATGAAGCGTATAGATGGCTAACAACCCGGCATACAAATGTCTGACGTGGAATGTCAGGGGTATGCATACAATGACTAAGCGATACAAGGTTTTCTCTTAGCTACATAGAAGAGGGGTACATATAGCACTCCTACAGGAGACGCACCTCACCGATAAAGAAGGTCAAGCGTTAAAGAGGCGTTGGAGGGGACAGGCATACTTTACCCCATACTCGGCATATGCCAGAAGAGTACTCATATGGATATGAGCAGGGGTCCCATTCCAACTTAAAGATACTGTAATTGACACAGAGGGATGATATGTAGCCATAAGAGGCCGCTTAGAGGGAAAAGATCTAACATTGGTCAGCCTGTATGACCCCAACACTGAACAGGGTGCCTTCTTTGCAACGCTATCACGACATCTAGCCCCATGGCTCACAACATCGACATTAATCGGAGGGGATTTTAATTGTGTTTCTGATACCCAGTTGGACCGTTCACACCCCCCCTATGAGACTCCCAAACGACCCGCACAGCTAAAATGTTCTCAGATTGGCAGCAGCAATGGAGCCTGATAGACTCATGGATATGTCAAAACCCGCATGATCGGGACTACTCCTTCTTTTCAGGCCTCCATGAGGTTCATGTATGCCTAGATCTGTACCGTTCCAACCCTGACATACACAGCCTAATTGGGGCGATTGAATACCTACCCCGTACTATCTCAGACCACAACCCTGTGCTGCTGCATTTAAGATGGGCACGTCCTAGGCCCTCCATACCTACATGGAGACTAAAGCCAGAATTGCTGGAGGACCAGGTCTTCAGGGAAACGATTAGGACTAAACTCACCCAATATTTTGCTGAAAACGTGTGACCGGCATCTACCCCCCAAATAGAATTGGATGCCTTTAAGGCTGTGGCACGCGGGTATTGCATCGCTGAATACAAAGGGATTCGACAGTCCTTAATGACTGAGGTTGAAGGGGCAGAAGCCCACCCAAGAGACATTAAACGTAGGCCGGAGATTCTAACGGCCAGGGAAGAAGTATCAACGCAGGTAAAGAGACTGAGATGCTTCGACTATAAGAACTATATGGATAAGACTCATGCCAAAAGAGACAAATCAGGCTCTTTATTGGCATGGCTGGCAAATCCCAACAAGCGAGGCTCGCCCATCCTAGAGTTAGAGACCGAGGGGGGAATCAGAGTACACACACCAGAAGAGATTAATGACGCATTTGTAGATGACTATTCCGCCCTCTATACTAGTTCGCCCACACATGAGTTACTACGAACATAAACATTCCTGGCCAATCTCCAGATCCGCGGGTCACGGAAGATGAGGCAGACGTCTTAGGGGGAACATAACTACCCATGAGATCACTGCTGGAATGAAACTGGAATGGCATGGTGAGCAAAAAAACGATGGATTTAGGCCCAGATCTCTGTACTGGGGTGAATGTATGACATTGTTCTGCATTCTGTCCATCAACTGTTGTTTTTGCATTTGTCACCCCGAGTGGGACGGGTATGCCCAGACGTGGGTCCCGTGCTCTCCATGCCACTGGAATCAAGCTATCCTGGCTGAAGAGGGGTGAAACCCCGAAACCGGTCCTAGGATGCTTGTTTCCAGTCCAGGGAGGACCTGGCTTGGCAGTTCGGGCTGGACTGTTCCCATGAGGCACAGGGTCAAGACTGATTTGCATATGGCTGGGTCCAAACTGGAATGGCATGGTGAGCAAAAAAACGATGGATTTAGGCCCAGATCTCTGTACTGGGGTGAATGTATGACATTGTTCTGCATTCTGTCCATCAACTGTTGTTTTTGCATTTGTCACCCCGAGTGGGACGGGTATGCCCAGACGTGGGTCCCGTGCTCTCCATGCCACTGGAATCAAGCTATCCTGGCTGAAGAGGGGTGAAACCCCGAAACCGGTCCTAGGATGCTTGTTTCCAGTCCAGGGAGGACCTGGCTTGGCAGTTCGGGCTGGACTGTTCCCATGAGGCACAGGGTCAAGACTGATTTGCATATGGCTGGGTCCAAACTGGAATGGCATGGTGAGCAAAAAACGATGGATTTAGGCCCAGATCTCTGTACTGGGGTGAATGTATGACATTGTTCTGCATTCTGTCCATCAACTGTTGTTTTTGCATTTGTCACCCCGAGTGGGACGGGTATGCCCAGACGTGGGTCCCGTGCTCTCCATGCCACTGGAATCAAGCTATCCTGGCTGAAGAGGGGTGAAACCCGAAACCGGTCCTAGGATGCTTGTTTCCAGTCCAGGGAGGACCTGGCTTGGCAGTTCGGGCTGGACTGTTCCCATGAGGCACAGGGTCAAGACTGATTTGCATATGGCTGGGTCCAAACTGGAATGGCATGGTGAGCAAAAAAACGATGGATTTAGGCCCAGATCTCTGTACTGGGGTGAATGTATGACATTGTTCTGCATTCTGTCCATCAACTGTTGTTTTTGCATTTGTCACCCCGAGTGGGACGGGTATGCCCAGACGTGGGTCCCGTGCTCTCCATGCCACTGGAATCAAGCTATCCTGGCTGAAGAGGGGTGAAACCCCGAAACCGGTCCTAGGATGCTTGTTTCCAGTCCAGGGAGGACCTGGCTTGGCAGTTCGGGCTGGACTGTTCCCATGAGGCATAGGGTCAAGACTGATTTGCATATGGCTGGGTCCAAACTGGAATGGCATGATGAGCAAAAAAACGATGGATTTAGGCCCAGATCTCTGTACTGGGGTGAATGTATGACATTGTTCTGCATTCTGTCCATCAACTGTTGTTTTTGCATTTGTCACCCCGAGTGGGACGGGTATGCCCAGACGTGGGTCCCGTGCTCTCCATGCCACAGGAATCAAGCTATCCTGGCTGAAGAGGGGTGAAACCCCGAAACCGGTCCTAGGATGCTTGTTTCCAGTCCAGGGAGGACCTGGCTTGGCAGTTCGGGCTGGACTGTTCCCATGAGGCACAGGGTCAAGACTGATTTGCATATGGCTGGGTCCAAACTGGAATGGCATGGTGAGCAAAAAAACGATGGATTTAGGCCCAGATCTCTGTACTGGGGTGAATGTATGACATTGTTCTGCATTCTGTCCATCAACTGTTGTTTTTGCATTTGTCACCCGAGTGGGACGGGTATGCCCAGACGTGGGTCCCGTGCTCTCCATGCCACTGGAATCAAGCTATCCTGGCTGAAGAGGGGTGAAACCCCGAAACCGGTCCTAGGATGCTTGTTTCCAGTCCAGGGAGGACCTGGCTTGGCAGTTCGGGCTGGACTGTTCCCATGAGGCACAGGGTCAAGACTGATTTGCATATGGCTGGGTCCAAACTGGAATGGCATGGTGAGCAAAAACGATGGATTTAGGCCCAGATCTCTGTACTGGGGTGAATGTATGACATTGTTCTGCATTCTGTCCATCAACTGTTGTTTTTGCATTTGTCACCCGAGTGGGACGGGTATGCCCAGACGTGGGTCCCGTGCTCTCCATGCCACTGGAATCAAGCTATCCTGGCTGAAGAGGGTGAAACCCCGAAACCGGTCCTAGGATGCTTGTTTCCAGTCCAGGGAGGACCTGGCTTGGCAGTTCGGGCTGGACTGTTCCCAATGAGGCACAGGGTCAAGACTGATTTGCATATGGCTGGGTCCAAACTGGAATGGCATGGTGAGCAAAAAACGATGGATTTAGGCCCAGATCTCTGTACTGGGGTGAATGTATGACATTGTTCTGCATTCTGTCCATCAACTGTTGTTTTTGCATTTGTCACCCCGAGTGGGACGGGTATGCCCAGACGTGGGTCCCGTGCTCTCCATGCCACTGGAATCAAGCTATCCTGGCTGAAGAGGGGTGAAACCCCGAAACCGGTCCTAGGATGCTTGTTTCCAGTCCAGGGAGGACCTGGCTTGGCAGTTCGGGCTGGACTGTTCCCATGAGGCACAGGGTCAAGACTGATTTGCATATGGCTGGGTCCAAACTGGAATGGCATGGTGAGCAAAAAAACGATGGATTTAGGCCCAGATCTCTGTACTGGGGTGAATGTATGACATTGTTCTGCATTCTGTCCATCAACTGTTGTTTTTGCATTTGTCACCCCGAGTGGGACGGGTATGCCCAGACGTGGGTCCCGTGCTCTCCATGCCACTGGAATCAAACTATCCTGGCTGAAGAGGGGTGAAACCCCGAAACCGGTCCTAGGATGCTTGTTTCCAGTCCAGGAGGACCTGGCTTGGCAGTTCGGGCTGGACTGTTCCCATGAGGCACAGGGTCAAGACTGATTTGCATATGGCTGGGTCCAAACTGGAATGGCATGGTGAGCAAAAAAACGATGGATTTAGGCCCAGATCTCTGTACTGGGGTGAATGTATGACATTGTTCTGCATTCTGTCCATCAACTGTTGTTTTTGCATTTGTCACCCCGAGTGGGACGGGTATGCCCAGACGTGGGTCCCGTGCTCTCCATGCCACTGGAATCAAGCTATCCTGGCTGAAGAGGGGTGAAACCCCGAAACCGGTCCTAGGATGCTTGTTTCCAGTCCAGGGAGGACCTGGCTTGGCAGTTCGGGCTGGACTGTTCCCATGAGGCACAGGGTCAAGACTGATTTGCATATGGCTGGGTCCAAACTGGAATGGCATGGTGAGCAAAAAAACGATGGATTTAGGCCCAGATCTCTGTACTGGGGTGAATGTATGACATTGTTCTGCATTCTGTCCATCAACTGTTGTTTTTGCTATTAAACACATGGCACGCAATAAAACTCCTGGCACAGACGGACTCCCTGTGGAGTTTTACTCCACATACTCGACTGAATTAACCCCCCACCTCCTGGCGCTCTATGAGGCAGCTAAGGAGACATGTTCCCTACCAGACACCACGAGGGAGGCCGTTACCGTCCCCATCTTAAAACCAAATAAAGCCCCCCAAGATAAGACGGTTTACGGACCCTTATCGATGCTCAATATCGACTACAAAATCTTAAGTCGGGTCCTCGCCACCCACCTCCTACCCCTCATGACTACACTAGTGTACAAGGACCAAGCTGGGTTCATTCCGACACACAGTACAGCAGGAAACATTAGGCGCTTACTAACCATACTAGAGGCAAACAAGGGGATTTTTGCTATAGACATAGAGAACGTTTTTGACAGCTTAGAATGGCCCTATTTATATGAGGTAATGTGAAGCATGGGACTAGGGGAGGGATTTATCAACTGGACCAGGCTTTTATACACTAGCCCTATTGCCAGGGTACGCACAGGAAGAACAGTGTCTCGGAGCTGGTCGGTAGAGCGTGGCACCAGACAGGGGTGTTCACTTTCCTCCCTACTGTTTGCCCTGGCTATGGAGCCCCTTGCTATAGCAGCCAGAACGGGGCGCTCATACAAAGGTCTGAAAGTCAAACAGGACTACCATCGTATAGCATTATATGCTGATGATCTGTTACTATTTCTGAGGGGGGGATGAGAAATTGACTGGAGTCCGTGCCCTGCTGGAGAGGTTTGGCTCTATGTCTGGACTTAAGGTGAGCTGGCCAAAATCCCAACTTTTCCCGGTAGCGCGAACGGGCCAACCTCTGAAGGACCTAGCATGGCTACAAGGGGAACCTAGATGCTTACCATATCTGGGAGTCCACATTTACCATGCTCGGTCAGACCTCTATGAGGGCAATATAGGAAGGGCTTACCATGGCTCCCGTACGGCTTTGGACTTTTGGTGGACCCTGCCGCTCTCAGTGACCGGTAGGATCGCACTCCTTAAAATGGTAGCACTCCCCTGCGTACTGTATTACTTTAATGCACTCCTCTTATGGATCCTGACGACATTCTTCAAAGACCTCGATTCCCAGATCCGGACCTTTATTTGGGGCACCGGACACCGTAGAGTTGCCCTTGCATTAATGCAGAGACCCTGTGACTGAAGGCGGACTAGCAACCCCGAAGTTTGACACTTACTATATAGCAGCTCAATTACAGTGGCTAGTATGCAGTATAGCCTTAGAGCTACAGCAGATGGATGCACTCAGACAGGTTAAATTATCGTTGACTGACCTCTTGCGGGTGTTTCTCAGGGTGAACAGACCAACAGGGGAGACCCTCAAGAGCTTAAAGTACAAGCCAAATGTTGGAGACGAGGACTACAGAGAATGGGAGTGTGGATCCCATACTCACCAGACATCCCCCTAGACATGCTAAAGGCACTCCCACACGGAGGGAACTGGCGGGACTTGGAGGCATGGGCAGAAGTTGGGGCGACAAAAGTAGGTGACCTTTACAGGGATTCCGAGATATTACCATTCCAAACGTTCCGGACGGAGTTTGGGCTACCTCAGGGACATTTCTTGCTACACAGGGCACTAACGACAGCCATCCGTAAGCATTGGCGGACGGGAGCCACGGAACCCCCATCACAGCAGACTTGCTACTATATGGCCCTATCAGCGGGTACCACCAAAGCGGTGTCCTGCCTATATAGAGCCCTACGTGCAGACGGGTTATGACCACTGGAGAAGCTACGTCTCCAATGGGAAAAAGATTTGGGTGCACCAATTGCGATCAAAGACTGGGACAATATACTAGCTGGAACACCCAGAGAATCAAGAAACGCACGTTTTAAGTTGATAAATTATTATGTCCTGCATAGAGCATATCTGACCCCCGAACATATAGGCATATATTTACAGACAGAAGAAGTGGCTTGCCCACGCTGCGGTACACTACAAGCCCACGTCCTACACATGTTTTGGAACTGCCGCCAACTGCGTGAATTCTGGGAGCGAGTTGTACAGATAGTGAGCGAGGTTGTAGATCAGGAGCTGCCATGCTCACCGGGTCACTGCCTCTTGGGTTGGTTCCCCCATTCGGCAAAAACTAGAGTCACTAAAAAATTCCAAGACCTAGCATATATCCTGGCGAAACTAGAAATAACCAGGAACTGTAAAACGAAGGGAGGACCCAAGTTGTCCACCTGGCACAAAGAACTCCTGAAATCGGCGAGCTGCGAGGGTCGCATATTGATGCGGGAAGCTAAGAGAGGACTGCGACATATAGAGATAGCTAGAGCCTGGGAGACCCTGGTACACGACTTAGAACATCCGGAACTAGAACCTTCAGAAGGTGAAAGAGAAGTCACATAAAGGGGGTACCCTTGGCACACATACGTTAATAATAGACAACTTATTTACAATCCCCAAACCATCGCAACACTAGCTACTAATTCACTACAATTGCATCACACTACCCTATACACACAAAAAAATGGATCATGACATACATAGACCCAGCACCACACACGGGATCTACTGATAGGATGACTCGGGGGAAAGGATGGAGGGAATTAGTTCATGTTATAGTTCTAACCTTACTTGATTACTCAGATTGATTGCACATGTGACAAATTGAAAGTGATATGGAAAAGTCAATATCAAGTGATATGAACTGAATTGCTGCAATGTAATGTTATGTCGCAACATAAATAACCAATAAAAACTGTTTAGAAAAAAAGAGAGCACATTAGTCTGTTTTTGAGCTAGACTCATAATTTGGCCTTGATTATGAGTTAGGCTGAATTTGGTGCAGATGTTCCCAGCAAATGGAATTAAAATCACTTGCCAGTTTCTCTACATGGAATTATACCCATTATGTTTAAACCCCTTGGAATAGGGAATCAATCAATCTGCATTTGTAAAGTACACTCTGTCACCCCTAAGGGTATCTCTGTCGAAGAGCCAGGTCTTGAGTCTCTTTCTGAAGTCTGCCAGCAAGGGTATCGAATGGAGCTGGAAGGGAAGGTCATTCTAGGCCTTGGCTTCGATGTAAGAGAAGGAGCTGCTGCGGGTTCAGCAGGAGTGAGTGCGAGGACAAGTGAAGAGGAGCGTAGGTGTCTAGTAGGTTGGTGGAAGTTCAGTTGATGGTTGAGGTAGGCAGGTTCTAGGTTGTGGGGGGCTTTGTAGACGTGCATGAGGATCTTGAACTGGCATATTTCCTGGATGGGGAGCCAGTGGAGGTCTCTCAGGTGAGGGGCGATGTGGGTTTGTTTGGGGAGGTCCAGGATGAGTCTGGCCGCAGCGTTCTGTATGGTCTGGAGTCTTCTGAGGAGCTGGATGTAGATGGCGGTATAGAAGGTGTTGCCAGAGTCGAGGCGGCTGGTGATGAGGGCCTGAGTGATGGTCTTTCAGATGTTGGTTGGGATCCCTCTGAAGATTCTACAGAGCAGGTGAAGCGTGTTGAAGCAGGAGGAGGTGACTGTGTTAACTTGTTGTTCATGGTCAGTTGGCTGTGGAGGATGATGCCGAGGCTGTGTGCATGGTCCATCGTTGTGGTTCCGAGTTCTGCAGGTCACCAGCTGTGGTCCCATGCGTAGGTGTTCATCAGGAAGATCAGTACTTCAGTTTTGTCGGAGTTGAGTTGGAGGCAGTTGGAGGAATAAATGGGGACACTGAATTATCTTGCAGAATTCCACACAGACTTCTGTAGGGTTCAATGCACATATTTACCATCTGTTCTTAGCACATGTTAAATGTGTGTGAAGGCTTCTGTGTGGGGTGGGGTGGATTGGTGTGTAAGGAGTACAGAAGCTATGGGTCAGTAGAGGAAGAAATGATTGTTCTTTTTCTGTCAAAGAAAAAAAAGTCAGTAGGGGCCGGTTCAAGGACTGGCTACTGTTGCAGCCAAAGCCTCATGAGATTTGAACAGTCCTTAAAATCGAGTCCATTGATCCCACACCCAGGAAAATTGGGTGTAGGAACACTGAACGAGTCCTTTTCAGGCAGTGTGGTAACCCACCCAGGGATACCATCTCTCCTGATTCATAATCAGACTTCTTATATGTGAGGACCAATTTACTGAACATACTTCTATTGGTTCTATGTAATCGGAAGGCCTTTGAAGGTCTAAAAATAACCTCATACACTTGGACAAGGTTTTTCCCGATAGTGAAAGAGGTACATATTCCTGTCCAGCTAACTGGCAAGGACAGGAGGGATTATTTTTTTGCATCCCAGTTTGTCAAGTCTAACATGTATAACTAACTCTGCTGGTCCTGGCCAGAGTGAAGTTCAGAAAATATATGAATATTGTAGCATCATCAGCACTCTAGAGCTGTACAGCTTCTTTTTTGTTTCCACCCTGTTGGAAAGTGGGTTATTGGTAGGGGTAAGTATGCACTTACCACTAGTAATAAGGCCACTAACACGGTATAGTGTCCAGTAAAGGTCTCAGTAAATAAGACCCGTGCTCCATACGTGGTAGCCGAAAACGAGCAATCAGGCATAATTTAGGAGACAGAAGTGAAAGCATTTAAAAACACCAATACATCAAGTAAATAAGACACAAAACAAAATAAAAATCCCACACCAATTTATAAAAATAGTTAATATTTTTATGAACAAACAGACACCAAAATGACAAAACTCCAATGTAGGTAACTGGAGATATGATTTTTTTTAATGTATGCACTTTATAGTGCTTAAAAACATTTTGCGCCACTCTGGGACATCTGGTCACGCTTGACTGGGACAAAGCCAAAGTTTGAGGCCAACTGCGATGGAGCCCTGGTCAGATAGACTAAGCAGGGGGCCCCGGTCGACATTTTACCTTCACACTTAGAATCTTTTCTGGAGCTTTTTCTTCCGACAGCAATTGACCCTCCACAGCAGGCTGGATTCGGCGAGGGTTCACTGACTTGACTTTCCACGAGGCCCCAGCCAAATCCTGGAAGTCCGGAACTCCGGACCTTTCAGCAAAACGAACCTGAAATCCTGGCCGGGTCACGGTTGAAGGTGGCCGGCGTCACTCTCGCGGTAGGATCGGTCACCTTATGGAGCTTTTTCCTAAAAGTTCTCCAAAGTTCTCCAAACTTCAGGAGGTGCTTCCTGAAGGTATCCTTGTAGGTTGCAGGTATCCAAAATATCAATACAAAGGTCTGGAATCTCCTAGATGGTCTCTGGGATATCTGGACCATAATTCCCCCAATGCACCTGGCCAAATCCTTAGGGACTCTTGGGGGAGATGATGCAGGTGGGCTCTGTTAACCTGTAGCTTGCAGGAGTCCACTCCTTAATACTTCTTGAAGCAAGGCACAGTCCCCAGGGTTGTAGTACCAGATTGTGCGTCAGTCATTCAGAGTGCAGGCCTTTGGGTGCAAATCCAGATTCCAGAAGGGCAGTCCTTTTCCTTGTAGTTTCAGGCAGCAGATCTGAGAGACTATGTAGCTCTCAGTAATTTATTCAGTGTTCTATGGCAACAAGAAAGAGGCACCTCTGTCAAATGAAATGCTGGGTGCCACCCAAAAGCGTGACAACTTCCTCCTAAGTGTGGCATCTTATATCCCCAAAAACCACTGCACTTCCAAAATCCACCATGACTTCTCCTCGGAGGAGTAAGAGCTAGCTAAACCAACCCACTCTGTGGCTCATTTCCATTAGCTCTCATCCCCCTGACCTTTACAAATTCCTGTTCTAAACCTGCCATCTGACTGTGGTACAGGATGTGGGGGTAGGTGCACCTGGCATTCCTTACCGATCTGCTCTCTCTTTGAGCTCAGTTTGATTTACCCAGCCCCCTCTGTAGGCCCATCCTCACTAGCTGCAGAGATTTCTCCATCAGATGGCCTCTGCTCCTGCCAGGCCACTTATCACCTAATCAAAGCAGTCTGGCTAAGCCTATTAAGGCTAACCAATCAGCAGAGACCACTAGAAGGCTACATTTTGGCTTACAGAAGAGAAAGTTCCACAACTTCTCTTCTGTACTAGTTATGATAAATTCTAAAGTGGCAAGTTATTGGATTTATTACTACCAATCTTTTAACTCCTTAAATTGATATTTTTCAATTCCTAGCAATATTTATAACTAAATAAAATATTGCAAGGATAGCCTATGGAGCTAGCTATCTACAATGGGGAAAAATGAAATAGGCAGTTTTTCCCTCTCCGGGGCATATAACTCATCTTTTATAAGGCCCCTGCTTATAGTTACATGACCCGCCACCCCTTGGTCTCCCTACGGTACCTAATATGTAACAGTAAGGTAGATTATCACTTTTAAAGCGCCCATACCACAAAAGTCGAGTTTGCACACACTTTTACTTTTAATGTCAGTCTGCAAGGATGGGCTGCCTTAAAATGACAGCATTGTATTAAAGGAAGAGCACTCCTCTCGCGCTCCCACTGCCGCACTGCAAAAAGTGGGAATCAATCCCGCCAATATATTTCATTTGTCCAAGTACTCCAATGTAAACTCATTGTAAACATAACTTTTTAATTGACCAATATTAAATCCATACGCTGTTATTCTTTCATCACAACGGAGACAGCATGATTGAATCTGCAATCTTTATTGACTTCTTCAAATACCATCTGTACGCCAATCCAGGCTTTATACACAGGTACGTGCAATTCAATCACAATATGAAGTTGATACGCTGTATCGATACCCAATGCATTTCGAGCCGTCTTGGCTCTTCGTCAGGGGTTACTAGGATAAATACAATAAACAGCTTAATCACATTTGTGCACGATGTATAAATGTTAAAGACAACATCAATGTGCAACAAACTCATAAACACTTCCATATCCTCAATCTTAGTGAAACGCAATTCAAGTACTAATAATTATTACTACCCCATACACCTCCCTATTCCACCCGAGACTGAGATTACCCTCAATATGACGTAAACAAAAGTAACAATATACCACCCATTCAGCAAAAGACCCATTCCCCTACTCGTGAACCTCCACTATTCTACTACCCCTTCACTCTCCAACTCGACACCCCTCCATCTCCATGTCCCTCATTTTTACCTTTCAGAAATGGTCACCATCAACTCTCTGATCTCTCTTCCTGTTCTCCGTAGACACTCTGCTTCCTTCCTCATTTTAGTTGTTACTTCAAATCGTCAGTTGCGCTCACTCTCGTTCTTAAATATTTGCGCTGCCTATTGCCAAACTGACCCCACGTGACTGCTTTCCCCAGCTGCTACACGTTATTACCTCCGTAACTCTGTCAGGAAACTCCCACTCCCATAATACTCCTCTCTAACCCCTTCACTCTCCTTGATTCCCACTTTTTGCAGTGCGGCAGTGGGAGCATTTCTGGTGACCATTTCTGAAAGGTAAAAATGAGGGACATGGAGATGGAGGGGTGTCGAGTTGGAGAGTGAAGGGGTAGTAGAATAGTGGAGGTTCACGAGTAGGGGAATGGGTCTTTTGCTGAATGGGTGGTATATTGTTACTTTTGTTTACGTCATATTGAGGGTAATCACAGTCTCGGGTGGAATAGGGAGGTGTATGGGGTAGTAATAATTATTAGTACTTGAATTGCGTTTCACTAAGATTGAGGATATGGAAGTGTTTATGAGTTTGTTGCACATTGACGTTGTCTTTAACATTTATACATCGTGCACAAATGTGATTAAGCTGTTTATTGTATTTATCCTAGTAACCCCTGACGAAGAGCCAAGACGGCTCGAAATGCATTGGGTATCGATACAGCGTATCAACTTCATATTGTGATTGAATTGCACGTACCTGTGTATAAAGCCTGGATTGGCGTACAGATGGTATTTGAAGAAGTCAATAAAGATTGCAGATTCAATCATGCTGTCTCCGTTGTGATGAAAGAATAACAGCGTATGGATTTAATATTGGTCAATTAAAAAGTTATGTTTACAATGAGTTTACATTGGAGTACTTGGACAAATTAAATATATTGGCGGGATTGATTCCCACTTTTTGCAGTGCGGCAGTGGGAGCGCGAGAGGAGTGCTCTTCCTTTAATACATTCGTATTGACTGTGGTTGGGGCGATCCACGGACACTGTGCGCACGCATCTACATATAAGTCTTTGGAGCTTGGAGTAATATAAAGGGAAGGAGTGCATGCTCTATTATATATTTTTCTGCCTTAAAATGACAGCAGGCACTCAGCAGTGCACACATGCAAGTGCGGGAACTCTGCTATGCCGCTAAACTGCCCTGCCATATTATATACTAAGGACTTATAGGTAGCTAAAACTCCCTAGCCCTATTATATACTAGGGACTAAAAGGGTCTGTCTGTACCAATTGTGAGAATTTATTTTAAGGACAGGGTGCAAGGCTGGACTGCCTTTAAGAGGACAGCAGGCACACGGCAGTGCACACATGAAAGTGCAGGAAACCTCTGGGCCTCTAAACCTCCATGCCCCATTATATACTAGGGACCTATAGGTAGATTGCACCCCCTGGCCCTATTATCTACTAGGGGCTTATAGGTTCTGTCATTGCCAATTGTAAGTGTACCCTATTGCATGTACCTTTTTACACATATCACTGGCCTTGGGCCTGGTTAGCAGAGCCCAGAGTACAGTCAGAGTCAGCCAACACCAGTAACATTCAGCAACAAAATGGGGGTGAACAGGGCAAAAAGATGACTAACACTCCCATTTTCATAAAAAGTGGAATATTGCAAAGAAAGGGTTGGCGAGTGTCTGTTGTGCATGCATAATTTTTATTTTTCTATTTCTTTTGACTGGCTTCACTTTTTTCCCAGTGGTATAGAATGTTTATGGATTACATATGCAATGGACATTCCTATTCAAACTAAATGGACAAAAAATAACCAATTAACCAAAATACAATGACTGATGGAAGGGCTGCCATGCCATGAGAAATTGATGGACTTTTGTTCAACAGTTTGAGTGTTATTTGAAACCTCCTATTTCAGGTCATTATGAAAAGTGACAAGTTTTGGGATTCTCCTTCTAACCTTTGCATCACTTGACTAATCTTCAAGAATTGTGGATGCCATTTCCTTCATGATTGGTGCAAATAGGACAAAGTGGGCTAAAGTTATTAAGGAGCAAACCTGAATTCTTATCCAAAGAGGTGTCAACTACATCCCTGAAATACATGTGCACAGCAAGACTCTGCATGGACTCTGGAGACAGAGTCACTGGGCACTGGGGGCCATATTTATGAACATGTAATGCAGCGCAGCAAGTCACTTTGCTGTGCTGCACAGCATTGCAGAAAAAGAGTATAAATGCACCATAATTATCACAATTCCTGCCTTTGCTCAGCACTAGCACATAATGAGCTGCCTAGCGCCAATTCAGGCAACCTTGGACCATAGTGCAAGGGTGCCTGCATTGCATGCAGCATTGTTTTTGTGCAGGAAGGGACACCTCCCTTCACAATAACAATGCCCTGAGGCATTTTCCTCTATCTATGTGTGCTGCAGAATGCAGCCCAAATAGAAAGAGGGTGTAATGAGGAGAAATAAAGATATTTCTCCTCACCTGGGAAGGCGTAGCATTTTGGCACATTCTCAGGTCTACCAGTAATGGTAAATCTGGGAATGTGTTGAAATCCATGGGTGTTGTGTCGGAACACCCACCCAACACTCATGGAATGTCTCCCTGGGTAGATTAATGCAATGCAGTGATTTGCGCTGCGTTACTCTGGATTTATCAAGCCACTCGGCCACACAAACTTACCTTGCGTGGCTCGATAAATTGCAATTTGGGGTTGCATCGTGCAAGCACCACGTTGTATGGTGCAAAAGGGACGCAACCATTTGACAAATAGGGCCCTTGATGTTGAGATAGGCCATTCCCTGCACGAAGGAATCACTTCACTATAGCTCAGCAAATAGAAGCTTTGCCCAGTAAATAATGCACATCTAACAAAAATCTAAATAGCGTTTGAAATATGTGTTCGAAGTTATGATTCTTGCAATGCTTTGTGATCGGTGTTGTACAAAAGCATACATATTCCACTACAACAGGCACTCTTATTATTCAAAACATAAAGCCATTCAAATTTCTCACTGAGCTGTGCAACGAACTCCCTGCCTCAGTGCACTTCTCATGACCTCATACAACATGTCACAAATAATATCACAGATGAAATCAATAACGACATCATGGTAAAAAAAAAAAAATGAAAAATGTAATTTAATTGGCAGAGATGTTTTTTTGCTCTCGCCACTTAGCTCACAGTCTGGTGTTTATGTATTCGAAAACTGGAAACATTTACAAACTATTGCCTAGAGTGTCGATAGTGCTAATTTTACAAAAACAACTACGTTTTCCATGCAGGCATATCATTTCATGCACTGCCAAGCTTCGATTTTCAAACTTGTACAGCTCTCAATTTATTTAATGCAAAACCACTAATCTACAAGATTTGCATTGTATAAAATAACACAGGATTTCAGGCAGATTTTGACTCCTGCTTTAGATAGTATAAATAAAGCTTTCCTTAAGGGTAAAAACGGAAAGTTAGTGTAATTAGTACACAGCAGCAACGATCACCTACACCAAACCTTTAAGGGGCACCCACTAGCATTATAATCATTTACAGAAAAGGTGAAGGGACTAATACTAGCATCCAGTTTAAACCACTGGCAATCATTCAGTGTAGCATTCCAACCCATCACATTTCGCCCACTGTGCCATTCTAGACAAAGGCCCACCTTATGCAAATTAGTACTGACTCTACTCCTCACAGAAGCAGTCAACCCCAAACTACCAGGCACAGCTGCCACCAGAAGAAAACACATGCAACCCCAGACCTGGTTTTGGCTGTATTACGACTCACCAGGTTTAGCTTGAATCCTATGGCACAGTGAGCAAGGGACCCATGTCTTGGGAAACTCTTGGGAAACTTAGTATATTACATTGAACACCCAAATATTGATGATACGAATTCTTACAAATAGTCCAAATCACTGGCAATCAATATGGGTAACATTCTAATGCATCATTTTTCACACACCCCTATGCCACTCTAGAAAGAAGCACACCTTACACAAATCAATTCTGATCCTATTCTTCATAGGAACAACCCATCCCGAACTGTCAGGTGAGACCACATCCCGAAAGGAACTCAAGCAACGCCAAACCAGTTTCAGCTTTGATAGTCCTTACTGGTGATGTATAGCTTAGATCCTGTGGCACAGGGAGCAAGGGATCAACGTGTGGGCATTCCATGGGTAAAAGTAGGGCATTACTTCAAGCATACTAACGATGATGGGAGCAATGTTTCCAAATAGTCTAAAAACTTGGCACTGGAAGCTTCCATTTTCCTTTGTAAATAGAGCTCACTATATGCAAATCAGTACTGACCCAGCTCCTTATGGGAACAGTCCATCCTGAACTGCCAGGAGAGGTCCCCAGTGGAAAAGTTTATAAGCAACCAGTTTTGGCCTAATTAGGCCTTGTCAGTGAGGTATAGCTTTTATTTTTAACAGCCCACATCCAGGAATACCCTAGACAACTCAGGCCGGAAATCTCTCCGACCGAGCCGGACTCGGAGAGATTTCCGACCGAATCGGACTCTGGCAGCCCGACCGAACGAGTACGATGCGCACGTATGCCATCGGACTCGAGTCGGTCGGACTCCCATTGAAGTCAATGGGAGCCGGTCGTACAACGCGTACGCGGGCTCCCATTGACTCAATGGGTGCGAGGCGGTCAAGGGCGCCCCCTACAGCGGGTACGCGTCGAAGCGACTCGCGCCGTACACACACAGGTAGGGGGGACCCATGGGTCCCCCCTGTGTGCGACTAGCGTGGCTACGCGTACAGGGGGGTCCGACACGGACCCCCAAAGTACGTCTCCGACTGCTCTTTGGAGCCGGAGTGCGCGGCTCGGTCGGACTGCTCGCGGCGCGAATCGTACTCACCCGGCGGGGGAACGTCTCCATTGCGCGGTGCGAGTCGAGTCCGAGCGAGTCGGTCGGTGCGGTTCGACCCGGGAACGAGTCGGTCGGAGCGGTCGGGACGCCCGGACGAGTCGGTCGGCGAATTCGCATCGTACTCGCTCGCCCGGACGCGCGTACGAATCGGTCGGGAAATAGGGCTCCGAATCGGATCCGGTTAAGCCGAATCCGATTCGGAGCCCTACCGGCCGAGATCGGAATCGGCCCCTTAGTGTGGTATATCACATCACTTACCATTTTCCACAAACTGTTCTTAGCAAAGGGACACAGATCAGACCACAAACAATCATAAGCAAAAAATTGGCAACACATATTTACCAATAGGTGACTGACCACTTAAAGGCCCCCATACCAGACAGGCAATAGAAATCAAAATGCTACATTCAAGCACACAATAAACAGCCTAATGAGAAGCTACTCTAACATGCTGTCCAGAAGGCGATAGACCTCTGGAAATCTAAATGAGACAACATTTTCAAGTGCTTCTTGTCCAGGCATTACACAGTGAAATTTTGGTGCAACTACATATCACTAGATGAGACTGCCTGTAAAGAAGCTCATTCAGAGATGGACATTGGTGATGTGGCAGCAGAACAAGAAGATGTGTGACATCTGAACTCACATTAAAAAAATTGAGGAATCACTCCAAATAAGATAGAAGAGATAGATACAGTAGAGTTTGCTAAGATGTGTTTTGGCATACAAAACAGGTGATGGTGCAAATAAATAAGGTGGCGTACAGGGGCTCGGGTGCCACTTCCACAGTAGTGTTGAAACACAAAAAGCAGGCCTGTCCAAATAATCTAGAAGGGATAACTTCATGTCCCCATTACATTCATTGTAGTTGAAGTGTATGCTAAGTAGAGTAAAGGTAAGTGAAAAGATGGTTGGTGGAAAGCTAAACAAAACATCTGGCTGAGACTATAGAATAGGAAATCCTCATCTCGAAAGCCACATTGGAGATGCAGCGACTTCATACACTGAGTCTGTACACCTATGAAGTGCTACCATGGTTATAATGTTACTCCTTTATGTCCTAAGAGCTCTATGCAGAGTTGCATTTTTGATGGTGCATAAAGAATTTTTTTTCTTTTTTTTGGCAGGGAGTTATAAGGTACAATCAATCAATTACAGTAAATACATTTATATTTTATCTTCAACAGTAAAATCCTGATATAAATACACCGTTGCACAAAAACATTCATCACCAGCCATGTCATCATTTCAAATCATAGCAAAACCAAAGGGGATTTAAAATCATTCCATAAATATTCAAAAAATTTACTAGTGCCTCTTCTACCCATATATACTATTACTCTTTCACAAACTTTTAAAAGTTTTCTCATTCATTCTGAAAATTGTGGCATTTGGATTGAGTACAAATGATAAGTGATCAATAATCTTGCAATCAGCATAAAGATAAAAATGAAATGCTTTTCTCAAGAAGCAAAAGTATCTAAAGAGGGTGAATGACTGACTAATGCTACTAAAGGGTCACAGGGAATGGAGGCTTGTAATTTCAGTTTGGTATACAAAAACATTCTCCCCAAAATGTTATTGTAGTAGGACAAGACCATGCTAAGTGGAACCAGTTTCCATTATCAATCATAGAACACCTAAATCAATTCGGCATATTTTCCTTATAAATCCTATAAAGTAATGCTGGTGTCCTGTTGATAAGTTATTTGGCATAAGGCTACAATTCCCTGTAATTTGCTCCACAAATTGCATGAAAATGTAGTTCATTTATTCTTTTCTTGGGCTCTGGTGTAAATACAATTTATTTTTCTTTCTCTCATTTTTGGGCTAAATTGGCCAAAATGGTGAGTTTATACAGCTTACAATAAAACCATATGCCAGTTTCTCTCTCAGCGCACTTTAGTGCTTTCTATCACATCAAATGTCAATTCTGTGGCCAAAATATTGAAGGCAGGGTCAATCTTCCTGAACTGAGAACATACTTTCAAAAGACGATTAACGTCTTGTTTCGAATTAAGATATTATCTCCTTGAATATGGACCAATGTTTCCACCCTGAAGTTGCTACAAATTCTGATAATACTATATATCTACCATCCATGTATCTCCATTTCAGAGAGAACCCCTTGGTTTAATGCAATTAAGTCCTCCAATCTAAGTTCAGAATTAACCAACAATATAGAAAAATGCTTAAAGAACTGTTCTCTTCATCAGAAAACCAATGTATAGTGGTATTCCTTATATTATTGGTGATTTAGACATACATTGAATGATATTCTGCTTCATATCAGCTAATATAACTAATGGGTGATCATTGTTAAAACACTTTTGCGATGAACTTTTTAATCTTGAACACTAAAATGCAAAAGTCACAAAGTAATACAATATTTAATAAGATATTCAAGGCCTACATCCCACGTTGACAAATACAATAAGTGTGATGGCAATTTTGGGGCTTTGTTACCCCAGATTTATTGAGAGAATACACTCTATTTTTTAATTGCCTTATAGAATGGATTGGGCTTTAAAAAGAAAATTAAAAAGATGTAGCACTGACATCTTAACTAAGGCTTCAGGCCTCACAAGAGATAGAGGTAGGGTGGCCCATCGATTTATCAGAGATTTGGCTCTTTCAACACTGGGATATAATTTATTTCACATTAATCCACCATGGCAGATGGAAAATGAATTTCAGCATACCGTTTGGACTTATCACTCTAAACCACCAGCATTGTCTCCGGTAAAATTTAATCAGAAATGTTAAAAAGCAAAGTTCGAGTTTTAGACTGGTTAATTGTATATCCCTCATGTTTTGAAAAATGTCAAAACTCTTCAATACCTTATCTAAAATAGTTCTTTCTGGTTAAAAAAAATATTACCTTCTGATACAATTGCATTGGCACATTCAATTTAAAGATATATGAGTTTGAACTAAAACAATTACAAATGATTATGGATGCTTCAAAGTGAAAATGACTTTAATTGTGGAAAGAAAATAAAGGAATGTCTTGCATTAACTTGAAGAACATTTTGAACAAATTATTTTAAACTTTAACTTCGAGTGCGGATTGGGGACGCTCCCCACAAGTTGGGCATATTGCATTTATTGACAATTTAAATTTTGACATACTCTCAAACAGAAGGGCAACAATTGAATCTCGGTGAATTGCTATAGCGCGGGACTGAAAAAGTGAATAGAACTGAAGAGCAAGAGACAACCTTGGCTATTTCCTTGACTGATCTTCATGGATCAACTTGACTGAGGTTTATAATCTGGGAGGAAAAACCTGCAGTATTAAAAACACAATCTACCAACACACAAGGCCAAATGATTTTCCTCCATCGAATTACAGGCATGTTTTCTCCATGAAGATATCAATATCTCAGTTAAATATTTTGTTTTCATTTTAATGTGTTTTCTGGATATACAAACCTTTTAGTAGAACCTATGGACTAGAGATTTTCTGTAATGCATTTGCCAGTAATTTTGCCACAATTTTATAATCAACATTTATTAATGATATAGGGGAATACAAATATCCAATTTCCAATCATTTCCCAGGCGTTAGGAGGTTTACAATAGTTCATATATCGAAAGGCTCTTGCACCCTCCTACCCTATAAAATGCTGTCTCCCAGCATAGTAAAATGTATACTACTATGGTAGTGATTGGTAGAAATGTTTTTAAAGTACATAGTTAGCTTGAAAGAACTTCTTGCTGCTGAGAATAAACATTCTTGTAATGATCAACTTTTTCATGAATCTCCTTGGGACTACTTGTACATTTATATTTCATTATGTAGATATTTATATATTTTTTGTTGTAGAACTGCAATTTCATTTTTGCTTATTTTTTCCCTTGGTGCCCCGGTTTACTAGTTACCTGAATGACCACTTACCTTGTAAAATTGCTGCCGTTAAGTTGAATTTCATTATAACAAAATGTGTTTAAATTCTGTTTGGCTGTATTGCACTCCTCTTTTCATAGTAAGTGAGCATAGGAGTCGTTCACTTCTACCTCCTTTAGTTTTTGCTTTTTCTTTTTGCTTTAAGCTTATTCTAAGAAATATTTGTACCCCACAGTGTAGCTTTAAAGGCATGCCATATTACTGACATATCAGCTGACCTGTTATTCCAGTTAACAAACTCACCTATAAAAACAGTTGCTTTATTACTCAATTTTCTTCTTCCAAAAGTATTTCCTTGGAAATCCACCTCTTACTTACACTGGTTTTCGAGGGTAGTATAGTATTTAATTTCCTTGGGAAATTATCTGAAAAAAATTGGGGAAGAATAGATTTTCAGTGCAGCCTAAGAAATTTGAGATCAGGAAAAAAATCCAACTGAATTGCTGAATGATGCCTACAAGATAAACATTAGAATTATGATTTATTATATTATTTTATTCTCCATGGATCACAATGAGGTAAGTCAGCAATACACTTTAAGATTATTTTTGCAGTGCAGTTTTTATTTTGTTTACGATTTGGATTAGAAAAATGTACAGTAGCATTAGTGGTGGCGCATATAGAAGCTTTGATGTAAGATGGAGCTAAATGCTAGAGTCTGACTATTTATTTCATTCTGGATTCATCCTCTGGTGACTTTGAAAGTAAACTCAGCAAGGCCACGTATTTAACTTTGAATTAATTTATTGTTTTATTTATGTGTTTATTGGCAATACAATAATTAAACAATATTTTTAAAATCAATTATTAACATCTCCGAGGCTAAACTCAACTTTTTCAGAATTTTTTCACATAGTTCAAGAAGATTTCCCTGCTATACAGCACAGTTGAAAATCTTTACAACCAATCACTTAAGTTAAAATGTCCTGAACCCTCCGAAATTGAGTTTTCTAAAACTGAGTATCAATAGTTATTCCTTGTACTGTTTAAAGATGTACAATATAATACCATGTGCAGCTAGAATTGAATGGACCTCGACACTCAGGGTCCGATTCACAAAGGGACTTACTTGTAGTAAAGTTATGAGTGCAAAGTCTCCACAGTCGTGGTGGAGTCTCCGCACTCGTGGCGGAATCTCCGCACTCAAGGCGGAATCTCTGCATGGCGCACTCTCTGCAGTGTGCCATGCAGAGATTCTGCCCTGAGTGTAAAGATTCTGCCACAAGTGCAGAAACTTTGCACTCATAAATTTACTACACATATGCCCTAAGGGAATATTGAATCTGTTTCCTCTGCACGTTTCCAGTCTCCCTTGATGGTAGTTATCCAAGTCTTAAATTCATCAGCTGAAATCTTACTTTTCTTACTTTTCCTTGATTGTCCTTTTTTTAAATTTAAATGCTGCTGTAGATTTCAGAAGATTGCTTTTGTTTCTATAAAATACATTTGTAAAGCACACATTCACCCCTTGGGCATTTTGGGGGTTTATTGTTACCAAACTCACTGATACTCATTTTATCCACCTTGGAATGATGAGTGGACCCATCAAGATTTGAACATGGGGTCATGGGATCAAATGCAGGCTTCTTGAATCGATGCATTAGTCCGCTGAGTGGCCTGACATGGTTATCTAATCTTACTTTTTTGGCTGTGCAAACATAAAGGTCCATTTAGTACCTTTCCTGCCCTATTGTATCCTGTATTTTTTTTATCCAATCTTTTTATGTCACGGTTATCAAGGACTAATACGGTTTCTTAAGAAGCAAAACATGATTATTTTTATAAAGTAGTTCATGATATTATGTCTTTTAATACCTTCAAAATATTATACATGCATGATAGTATTGGTGCATCATATTCAAGCAAGATACTAGTTAGACCAAGTTGAAGTCTTACAGTAGATCCTCGTGTACCTTCAGATATCACAACCAGTATTTCAAAATTTTCATTTTTGTCTGTAGGATTTTCAAAAGATATGTACGTTCAATTATTTCACAGCGATAACATAGTAGAATCACTATTTCTGCAACATTAGTTGGCAAAAACATTTCTATTGATCAATGGCCCTTACAGCATCTACTTTAGACAGAGTGACAAATATCATTCAAGCTCACCTTAAACTGATTACATGTTATTTAAATTGCATGTTCTATGTGAAAGTACCTCCTAGGTAAATGTAGTGTGAGAAAACTCTAATAGCTTGACTTGCAGCACCCAGGAGTATTGGTTTTTATTAATCTCTTTTGGAAAAAACATTACTTTTGTTTTCGCACTATTTATCTTTTGGATCTTGACTTTACTAGTCTAAACTTGTCCAAGGCACACTGCATGCCTTTAAGGGCTAAGTCTACGAAGAATGAATCATTTGCATAATAAAGACTATTTATGGATTTGTAGTGCAGTTTGAGTAGAAAACAATGTCCTGCCTAAGTACCTTTGGGGGATCTGCAATATTTTTGGTAAGCAGTCAGGGTGCTAATATACAACTGTGCATATGCCATTAGGGGGTCACTATTTTCTGAGTTAGAGCTCTGTTTTCCACCATTTGGACTCTTGTTGAAGAAACATTATGGCATTCGATTAATAATAATAAGAAAGATCAGGAATACCCCAGGCTGACATATTTGAACATAGAAACTTTTTATCCACCAAATCAAATGCTGTGGGCAAATTGACATATAGCTAAATAAAAAGGCAATACCATTTACATTCTGTGTTGTGGGGATGCATGACAAGAAGGTAGAATCATACTATTATATCACCACATTCATGGCCATAACAAGATCCATCTTCAAAGTACTGTCAATTGGCAGCTCATCTGAAGGTCAACACCAGGCCTGAGTGTAATTTTTACTACCCAGGGATAATCTCATGTAGATTCTGATAATTGGGCTACTGAACTTGCACCATTTGCTATTTTCCACCTACTAACACTGACTGCATAGCTTTCTCTCATAGGCGAGCTGGTTCATGTAGGAAGTGTGAAATCTGATGTGTGATGCTTGCACTGAGCTTGCAACGTTTGCCGCATGACTTTCAGAAAATAGTAAGTGGACCAGCATGAGGGAAAGTTGTGCAAGAGAATTTTATGCTGATGAACAGACAGAGTAAAAATAGATATTGGTATATATATATTTTTTAGAGCTTTATACAGCACAAACCCAACCCGAAGATATCGGGTATCAGAGCACTTTACATGAGCACCAGTTTTGTTACAGACGGACACATTCATTTTTGTTAGACGCAGGGAGATTAAGTGATTTGCCCAGAATCACAGGATGTTAAGCATCCCTGCCGAGACTCGAACCCGGTTCTCCTGCTTTGAGGTCGACCGCTCTAGCCGTAAGGCTACATCCTCTCCACATCACAAGGGTCCTGAATTTCATATATATAGCATGCATAAAACCCATAGTTCTTGAGGGTGAGGTAGGTATTTTCCGAGTAGAACAATTTTTGAGAAAACTAATAACTACTTTGTGTGCAGATTGAGTGAGGAACAGTGTGAATTTATTAGGGAATACAATAAGAGAAGGGAAATTTCGAGAAATTGGAAAGAGGTAAGTGAGATTAAATTGTAAATTGAGCCTGAGAAGAAATTTTGAAATTTAAATTTACATCTGAGATTGAGAATGGAGCACGAGAGAAGAGGAAAGTTGTGTATTGTGCGTCAGAAATCTCAGGGTGCTAGTTCAACAGAATTGTTTGGAGAAAGTGAGTGTTGATGAAGCTATATTATTGATTATATGTTTTTGATTGATAAAGAACCTATTTAGAGGAATTTATTGTGTCTGTGGTAAGATTGTCTACTTTGACCTACGTCGGAATTGGGGGAAGCTGCTATCTTGCATTGACACTCTCTCGTTTATCATGTGAATGAGAGGAATGATGTTGTTGAATTGAAAAGAGTGAAAAGCGGATTAGACAAATTGTGTTAGATGTGCTTGGTGCTATGATTCTGTCTATTGGTGAGGCTTTGAATGATGTGAAGATTAGAAGATTGTAAATGCTGATTGATTGGCTTGCTTCCTCCTACACTGCAGGAGCACTAGCTAAGATTAATGTAGAATTAATGGCTATGCGTGCTATGATTATGCAAAACTGCCTTTCATTAGATATCTTTCTTGCGAAGGAAGGGGGAATCTGTCATGTGTTGAAGATACAACAGTGCTGCAGCTTCATTCTAGATAACAGTAAGCTTAACGCTTCAATATTGTTAGGATTACTAACTCTCGCACTCAAGCATGCATCATATGCACATCAGGCAATCACATCACAAACCACATTGCCATTCCCTTGTCCCATGCATCACATGTAAATTCTGTGAAGTGAATATTGTAAAGGATAGAATGAGCCTCCTCCTTGATTCTCTATGCTTGATAATTTTGTAAAAACCACAGTTGGTCTCAAGTTTATTGAATGTGCACTAACAGTTGTTTAAATCACGAGCCATCTTTGTGCATAGGCACTTGGCTTTAGAAGTCGCATGATTAAGGGGCAAGCACAAACCGTTGCTGTTGTAATTATCCTCATGTTTGTAATTAGGCACCTGCCTGTAATTATCCTTGCGCCCATGACTAGCCTTGTGTATTCAGCCAATCAAAATTCTATGTCGGAAACTTGCACTCAGCAATTATCAACTTGTCTGTAATTAACTATGTGCCCGGAATTCCCCACGTGCCTACAGTTGGACGTTATCAAGGAAACCACCTGACTTTCTAGAAAGTGACACAATTATAAATATCAGAGCTGCACTTCTGCAGAGTGCTTGGCTTTCTCCACTTTGAAGAGAGTTCTTTTCTCTGCTTCATCCCTGAGCCCCGACCCCCATCTATCCTAGTCAAGCTCCCAGCCTGTTTTCATCGGTACCTGCGTTCAACCTGAATAGTCCACGCAGCCCATCGGACTGCTCCGATTCCCCCCTTGAAAGAAAAAGCTTACCTTTGCCCAGGACATTATTCTTTGGAACGCCGCAACAGCGATCTTGCTGGGCCGACTTTATAACAGCAGCGCCTGAAACAGAGAGAAAAGAAAAGACGGAATGAGCAAAGAAATAAGGTTAGTGCACTATCTTATTTACTGAACTACAAACTGTTGACATTTCTTTCCCTCTCAGAACCCTGGCAAAGAAGCTTGTTACCAACGAAGGCTCATTCTACTGGAAATACCAGTGACATTCTTGTTATCAGTAACAACTGTTGACAAAACCACTTGTGTTAATCTGAACATTGAAATGAAAAGCATATGAAGTTAATATGCTTGCTGAAGGAGATTTCAAGCTGTCATTCGTACCAAAGATCGGGTTTGTTAAAACCCTGTGAACTGACAAGGAATCAGGAGATGTCAATTTCTATGCTGAAATAGAAATCTATTCCTATGATTAGTTAATCCCTAACTTGTTCTGGCACAAAAGCAACAGCAAAGCTTTATGCTGATATTAATATATCTTATGGTCCTTCTCCTTAGATATCTCCTGTGAAGACACATTCTGAAGGTAGGAGACTTCGATTGTTTGAAGGCAGACTTGAGGACCAGACACTACACCAGAGGCGCTAGACTCCATCTCTTGTCTGTCCTCACCCTCCTTCCCTCCGAGGACAGCGCACAATTTTGAGGTTCTCATCCACTATCGGCTGCAGAGTCAGGAGTGAGCGTAAGTCCAGCATCGTCCCTGTGGATAAGCTTTACAGGTGAGTGGCACAACACATATAAAATGTAACTAATGTCTCTCATGAAGCAAAAGTCTTTTAGGACTATGATTTGTGAGAATCAGTTGGGTCCTGGTTTGGTGAGGGCTGAAAAGGATTATGAGAGGTTGGTGAGTGGCTAGATAGCCATGAAGCAAGTGTATTGTATACTATTCTAACCCCAATAATTATTGTGTTATTTATTTGAAGCAATCGTGCCTAATCTGGGACGAAGTTGTGGGTGGAAACAGAGGGTGCCAGAAATGAGGTAGAACAAAAGGAGGAGGAAGTTGTGCGAACTAGAAGACATTAAAGCACAAGCCTACGTTGGCATCAAGATGTTGGAAGAATCGAGACACAAAAGACAAATTGATGCATACTGTATTATGAAATATAAAAATGGGATATTGGTAATGATTGTAATCATCAGAGAGTGAATTTTGTGGGAGCTATTTTCTGAGTAGAATTATATGTTCTTATTAACGTAACTCATTAACAACTAAAACAAAAAAGCTGTGATGTTTAGAATGTTTTCTTGGCTTTGGCTAACTAGGCCTGGACTCCATCTTGAAATATAATGTCTGCAGTTTAATAACATTCATTGTGTGTTTAGTTTTCTCATTGACATCACACACAGCATAATGTGCACTGTTTGTTTTGTAATGAGGTATTGTTTTCAAAAGATTCCAGAGGAAGCCTTTAGATTCTTTCAAGGCTCTTTCTGCGTGTATTCTGTATTGTATGTATGCAAGAGTCTTTTTATTGTCCATGTAACTAGTTTGTTATGACAACTCTGATGATATTAGGTAAGAAGAGGCGAATCAATATTCATGTAGTGAGATAGTGCTAGGATAGAGGATTATCTGAAATGTTATACTGCTGAAATGTGATTTGCTGTCTTGCTGATACATTTGCTGACATTGCATTTTCTATTGCTTTCTGTGGTGGAAATTACTATTTAAGACCCCTGATTTGAGGGTCAGCCAGACTCTTTTCTGAGCCTCTAGAGCTGCTGCCCACTTCGCCCCCAGTTTGCTGCATACTCTGAAAATAAACTACTTTTCAGATTTTGCTTATTGTTGCATCTATTTAAACTCTGGAAACCTTCATAACAATTGATTTCTATGTTTTTTGACTGCTTTATTAAGACTGCTATATGTTTTACCTTTCATGATTACACACTAATATTTTAATTAACCTGTATTGTTTTCCTAATTCCTGATCTCAAACTTACTTTTTAAGTCCATTCTTTAATATTGATTGCATTTCAAAATGCTGTTTCAATCTTATCATTAGGGACACATTGCCTCATCTATTCTTGAGGGCAACACCATCCCGACCCTGCATTTGGGTGCTATGATTATCATGCAGATTATGTGAGAGATAGCTCCCACAGTTTTTAGTGGCCTATACCAGGAAGATTAAACGTAAAATAACACATCAACCCTGAGATAATTGCTGTCCTCAGTCTAGAGTCTATCTGCATTCCTTGATTTCCATGACCAGATCAAATTGAGATTATTTGGGATTTTCCAGTGTTCCAGAGCTGTTCCTGAGCTCACACTCCTTTCCTAGGTATTAATAGGGCGGAATGCATTGTGAATGATTGTGGCGGTTTGCTAGTGAATTGTGGAATTTGACGTTTGAGAGTATGAACTTGTGCAAAATCATGAATCACACTGCATGTGAGATTTCTGGCTATGTGCTTTGATTTGTGGTTTGATTACTGTGTTTTTGTTGATTTTGTCATATTTGTGAGTTAGAGAATTAAGATCTGTAATTATATCTACTGGAAAAAAGGGGATGGTTTTGTGTTTGCATCCAGAAAATATTGGTTTCTGTGTTTATTGTTGTTTGAGGTAATCGGACTGGTCACAATCCAATATCGCAAGATACTTTGTTGAACGTGGCTGCAAGCGGTTGTGGATTCAAGCTAGCCTGGCTGAAGAAGGGTGATGCCCTGAAACCGGTCCCAGGATGCTTGTTTCCGGTCCAGGGAGGACCTGTCTTGGCAGTTCGGGCTGGACTGTTCCCACAAGGAACAGGGTCAAGACTGATTTGCATATGGCTTGGTCCAAACTGGGGTGGTGTGGTGAGCAAAAGAATGATGGATTGAAACCCAGATCCTTGTGACTAGGGGTGAATGTTTGCATTGTCCAGCATTCCGTCCATCAACTGTTTCTTTTGCATATGTCGCCCTAAGTGGGAAGGGTATGCCCAGATGTGGGTCCCGTGCTCACTACACCACTGGATTCAAGCAAGCCTGGCTGAAGAAGGGTGATGCCCTGAAACCGGTCCCAGGATGCTTGTTTCCGGTCCAGGGAGGACCTGGCTTGGCAGTTCGGGCTGGACTGTTCCCACAAGGAACAGGGTCAAGACTGATTTGCATATGGCTTGGTCCAAACTGGGGTGGTGTGGTGAGCAAAAGAATGATGGATTAAACCCAGATCCTTGTGACTGGGGGTGAATGTTTGCATTGTCCAGCATTCCGTCCATCAACTGTTTCTTTTGCATATGTCGCCCTAAGTGGGAAGGGTATGCCCAGACGTGGGTCCCGTGCTCACTACACCACTGGATTCAAGCTAGCCTGGCTGAAGAAGGGTGATGCCCTGAAACCGGTCCCAGGATGCTTGTTTCCGGTCCAGGGAGGAGCTGGCTTGGCAGTTCGGGCTGGACTGTTCCCACAAGGAACAGGGTCAAGACTGATTTGCATATGGCTTGGTCCAAACTGGGGTGGTGTGGTGAGCAAAAGAATGATGGATTAAACCCAGATCCTTGTGACTGGGGGTGAATGTTTGCATTGTCCAGCATTCCGTCCATCAACTGTTTCTTTTGCATATGTCGCCCTAAGTGGGAAGGGTATGCCCAGACGTGGGTCCCGTGCTCACTACACCACTGGATTCAAGCTAGCCTGGCTGAAGAAGGGTGATGCCCTGAAACCGGTCCCAGGATGATTGTTTCCGGTCCAGGGAGGACCTGGCTTGGCAGTTCGGGCTGGACTGTTCCCACAAGGAACAGGGTCAAGACTGATTTGCATATGGCTTGGTCCAAACTGGGGTGGTGTGGTGAGCAAAAGAATGATGGATTAAACCCAGATCCTTGTGACTGGGGGTGAATGTTTGCATTGTCCAGCATTCCGTCCATCAACTGTTTCTTTTGCATATGTCGCCCTAAGTGGGAAGGGTATGCCCAGACGTGGGTCCCGTGCTCACTACACCACTGGATTCAAGCTAGCCTGGCTGAAGAAGGGTGATGCCCTGAAACCGGTCCCAGGATGCTTGTTTCCGGTCCAGGGAGGACCTGGCTTGGCAGTTCGGGCTGGACTGTTCCCACAAGGAACAGGGTCAAGACTGATTTGCATATGGCTTGGTCCAAACTGGGGTGGTGTGGTGAGCAAAAGAATGATGGATTAAACCCAGATCCTTGTGACTGGGGGTGAATGTTTGCATTGTCCAGCATTCCGTCCATCAAATGTTTCTTTTGCATATGTCGCCCTAAGTGGGAAGGGTATGCCCAGACGTGGGTCCCGTGCTCACTACACCACTGGATTAAAGCTAGCCTGGCTGAAGAAGGGTGATGCACTGAAACCGGTCCCAGGATGCTTGTTTCCGGTCCAGGGAGGACCTGGCTTGGCAGTTCGGGCTGGACTGTTCCCACAAGGAACAGGGTCAAGACTGATTTGCATATGGCTTGGTCCAAACTGGGGTGGTGTGGTGAGCAAAAGAATGATGGATTAAACCCAGATCCTTGTGACTGGGGGTGAATGTTTGCATTGTCCAGCATTCCGTCCATCAACTGTTTCTTTTGCATATGTCACCCTAAGTGGGAAGGGTATGCCCAGATGTGGGTCCCGTGCTCACTACACCACTGGATTCAAGCTAGCCTGGCTGAAGAAGGGTGATGCCCTGAAACCGGTCCCAGGATGCTTGTTTCCGGTCCAGGGAGGACCTGGCTTGGCAGTTCGGGCTGGACTGTTCCCACAAGGAACAGGATCAAGACTGATTTGCATATGGCTTGGTCCAAACTGGGGTGGTGTGGTGAGCAAAAGAATGATGGATTAAACCCAGATCCTTGTGACTGGGGGTGAATGTTTGCATTGTCCAGCATTCCGTCCATCAACTGTTTCTTTTGCATATGTCGCCCTAAGTGGGAAGGGTATGCCCAGACGTGGGTCCCGTGCTCACTACACCACTGGATTCAAGCTAGCCTGGCTGAAGAAGGGTGATGCCCTGAAACCGGTCCCAGGATGCTTGTTTCCGGTCCAGGGAGGACCTGGCTTGGCAGTTCGGGCTGGACTGTTCCCACAAGGAACAGGGTCAAGACTGATTTGCATATGGCTTGGTCCAAACTGGGGTGGTGTGGTGAGCAAAAGAATGATGGATTAAACCCAGATCCTTGTGACTGGGGGTGAATGTTTGCATTGTCCAGCATTCCGTCCATCAACTGTTTCTTTTGCATGTGAATTTTTGTGAGGCACAACAAACATTCTGAGATAGAGACTTTTTAAATAATAAGAATGTTTAAGTTGAATGTGTTTAAACTAGGACTAGATTGGTATTTGTCAATTCTTTGGTGCACAGGAATAAATGCGCCGTTCTAATTAGGGGTGCATTACCACTGGCAGAATCTGCCTTAGTGTGACTGACAGAGCTGAAAGGGTTCTGATCTCTTCTAATTTGTAAGAATAATCTTTCTTCCCCTTCCTCATTTTCAGGTTGAGCAGACAAGGTTTTACTTTGTTTGTGTGAATATAAGCAAAGTTTTGTGTTGATATCTGTTCACAAAGAACTCATGCTGCAATTGGTTAAATGTTAAAGGAGATTCGCACAGGGATTGGTGAGACATCACAACTAGTTGTGCTGTCATTGATTGGTTGCCGATGTAGGTCACACTATGATTGGTTGAATTTTGGCATAACCACGCTGTGTATGACTGGTTGTTTTTTTAAACTTTTATGTAATTTGAGGGTATATTGATTAGGTGAAATGGGTGCTGGATTGAAAAAGTCTGAAGATTGTAAAGTTCTTGTTATGAAAGGTGAAAATATTCTGCATTTGAAATGATGGAGGGAACGGGTTTTTATACATGTGTGTGGTTAAAAAACTGGCATGAGATTACATCTGATGATAAGAATTTATAATTTCTTTTAGAGGGTGCCTTGGGTGTGAGTTAGCTGGACTACCTGAGGCATGTGTTGTGTGAGAAAAAGATGCAACTTAGACCTAAACAATGTGAGGCATTAAATGAATGGAATCAAGTGGACATTGAGAAAAAAAAGAATGAGGAAACAAGTTCGAAATTAAGGGCCAGATGCATCAAAGGGTTTTGACCATTCTGTGTCTATGGGAAAATGTGTGTCGATGCTTAGAATGCAAGTGGTGCATGCACACAAAAAAGCATAGAGAGAAGACATGATGCTGAGTTTGGGTCTGATTCCTATAATAGTCAGAGAGGCAGATAAAAAGACAACTTAAAATAATTCTGATGATTCTAAAAATGAGAAATGAAAGAGAGACAAAGAAAATGATTCTGATGAGAAGAATGATTTCTTAAATTAACTTTTAGACTTTAGACCTCCGCTTTACACTGATAATGCACAGACACCGAGACACCAGTACGTGATATCGGTGTGGGAGAGTCAGGTATGGGTTCAAATGAAATAACAGCACTTGGTACTGCAATTGCTTCACCTGAAATTGTGCAATCAACTTTATCTGGCCCTAGGAGAATACTCTTTCATCTACTACTGATGTAGTTGTCCTGGTCTCTATGATGAACCTGAACCAGTAAGAAGAGAAATTGATATTGCCAATCCAAATAAAAAATGTTTAGAGAAGGTTTATAGGGTACAATTGACATGGAAATGCAGCTCGTGTATAATCCAGATGAACTACAAAATTTGGATGTGCATGTGAAGCACATGACAGACTTGAGTAATTAGTAGAATGTGACATTAATTTGTGCAAGAAGATGAACTTGCATAGAATTTTCTGAATGGATTTGAGTGAAGCTGAACTAAAGAACATGGGTTTATTGACTCTACGATCACACATCAGAGAATTAATTGATTCCATCAAAGACTGGTAAGATCTGAGAAAATACATAGTGAAATGGTAGAAAATGAGCAATATATATAAAGGAAAAAGATTGATACTGAAAAGGAAGTTAATGCTGTCATAAGAGAGCCTGAAATGGAAATGGTTGTGTCTCATTATTTCCTTTGCAAGAAGTTCATGGAGGAGCATATGTGCATGTTCCTTTGACTAGGTCTGAGCTCAATGCAGTTACAATGAATTTTCAAAATGAGAGGGGAACCAGATAAATGGTACACAGAGGTTGAAAGACTAGTGAAAATTTCAAAGGCTCTTTGGGTGGATTTAAGCTCATTGTTTGAGATCATTGTTCCCATAGATTTGTGGCCTAGTTACAAAGGGCCTCATTTACAAACTTTTCATGCACAGCAGCGCAGCAGGCCTTCCTGCTGTACTGCCGTGCATTAAAAGAAAAGGGCACGAATGCGCCATATCTATAAGATACGGCGCATTCCTGTCCTTTTCCCCTGCGCAGTGCACAAACAGCAGCTGTCATGTTGCAAGGGTGCCTACGTTGCTGGGATCATTGATTTTGTGCAGGAAGGGACACCTTCCAGCACATAAACAATCATTCATGGCATTTTCCTCTTTCTATGCATGCTGCAGAATGCAGCACACATAGAAAGAGGATAGAAACAAGGAGAATACAACCATTTCTCCTCATTGCACCACTTATATGCCTCCCCTGGGGAGGCTTAAGAATCTGATGCATTCCCAGGTTTACAATTCCTCGTAAATCTGGGACTGCTTCAGATTCCATGGCCAATGAGGAATCTCAAAGATGGTTCTGGTGCTGGTTCTTGTAATGGAGAAGTTGAAAACAGTGTTAAAGCATTTGAATCAAAAGGTGCCAGAATAAGAGGTGGGTGAAGATTATTAGAGCAATACAGAGGCCGAAAGAGTCAGTGCATGCATACTACGAGAGGCTTATGCAGATTTAAGGAAAGTACAGTGGGCTCAAAGATCCAGCGAGAGAAGGCATGAGCAGATTCGTATTGGCTTGTGTTTTGGGTTTGCCTCTGGAGCTCAGTTCTCATATTCAGCTAGAGTGATGTGCTGGCAAACCAAGAATATTGATGAAATACTCAAGTATGCCAAATATTGCAGTGGCTTCTTGAATGCCAATCAGAAAAAGATTAAGAAAACGCTGATAGTTGCACAAGCAAAGCATCTTGAGACAGGTGTTAAAAATCAAAAGGCTTAATTTGCTCTGTGAGTTTTATTGGTAGTGCAAATTTTGGTGCCAATTCTAATTTTGAAATGCAGGGGATGCAAGGAGTGATATGCAAGGAAATAGTATGATCTCTGCAGAAACTGGATATGCGTTGTCCAAAGGCAGATGTAGAGGGTTTGTGAATAATTCTGGAGTGAATGTGAACATCATCATGCTTACAAAGAGTAGCACTTGTCATCTCTGTGGGAAAACTGGTCACTGGAAATGTGAGTGTCGAAAAAATCCAGCTTGGATCCAGAATTAATTTGTTCCTCAAATGCCGAAGAATGTAAACCAGACACATTCGCATTTCACTGCCCCAGCCCAACAAACATTAATGCAAAGTGTACAAAATCCTGAGTAATTATAAACGAGTATGCCTGTTGCTCCAGTGTAGTAGCAAAACATGAGAAGCAAGATGCCACATTATTGAAATGTAGGATTTCAGCAGAATCCTTTAATTTTAAATCATGAATTTACTCCAATTTGTCACAAAATATGATTAATTTGCAATGAAGGTGCTCTTGGGAGGAGGTAAAGTGCATGCTTGGTGCAGTCCACAAGGTATAACAGAGTGGCCCTTATATAGATGGTCAGATGAATGTCCACCCCATATAATTCCATATTGAAACTGGTGCTACCCACTCCACAGTTCATTGCATTGTGGTTGCAAACCTACCTCATCAGGAAGAGAAATCCAAGTTGTATGGATTAACAATAAATAAATAATAACCAGGTTTCATCAAGTGTCCCCCTAAAAATAGGTTCAAGCAAAAATGCTCTCTAATATACATTGTGTGATTCAAGTCTTGGTATTTTGCTTGGAAGGGATTTATTATGCAATACGCCGGTAGCTCCCACCCTTCAAGTATATGACGCTAAAGCAGTTAGCTCTGCTCTTTACAGAGCAGAAGTTTGGGGTTTTGATAAGCTTGATGAGCTTTGCAGATCGGAACACACATTTTTAAGAGATCTGGTTATGGCACCCAAATATGTTCCTCTCATCCCTTTACTGCTGGACATGGGCAGGCGGTCGATAGGCGACGTAGCCAGGCTACGCCCAGTACTTTTTTGGGCTCGCATTAGGCGGACTCCTGAGCTTCTTTCCTATGCCGAAGCCCTTACTGAGATTATCCGCCTAGACACTGGCTGCAAAATAGGCTAGATTTCTAACATCAAAAAAACGCTGATAGCCATTGGACTCCGAGCCTGTTGGGATAGCCAGGATCCCGCAAGGAGAGAAGAACTTAAACGCCTATATTGGGAATGGGTGGACCAACGGGAGAATTGCAAACCTAATGTGGGCAAACTAACAACAGAATTCTATTCCCACAAACAAATTAGACATCTTGAGCCCTTCCTCGATATAATTCAGGTACCGAGGGATAGAATGTTGTACATACATTTTAGGTTTGAAACTCTTCCCGTTTGCGAGGCGACAGCAAAGTGGTGCACAAGTAATAGAAAAGACTGCCCATGCTGCAAGGCCCCGACAGAAAGTATTGCCCATGTAATGTTTGCTTGCCCGGCATATAACTCGTCATGGGCTAAATGGCTAAAATTGCTTTGCCAGCAGTTGGGCACACAGGACCATCACACAGCACTGCGTATCCTCAGGTCCGACCCTAGGCCACTTTTTGCATGCTGCGTAGCAAAGTTCTTGGGACAAGCATGGCTCATAAGGTGGAAAGTTCTCTCAAGAATGGCATAGTTTTAATTTAAATAGGATATTGACAATTACACGCCATAACATTAAACTTGTTTTAACTTTTATGCACAAGCACTTTACCTGTCAAACCTCTGCTGCTATGTAAGGGAAAACTTAAAAATTTCTTTATTAATGTTCTATTATCATGATGAAGTATTGACTGTTTTTACTCTGTTTTATTGTAGATTTGTATTTGATCAACTAAATTGTGCATTTGTTACTCTTGTATTGCTTTTTAACAATTTGAACATGATACATGTATTATCACATCAAGGGCTATATTGATTACTTTGTTGTACTGCCTGTTTATGCAAACTGAAAATGTTGCATGTTTGTATTCCCCTTTTTTAAGAAAAATAATGTATTTTTATTTATAGCTTTTATGACATTTTCTGTCGAATAAAGCTTAAATCAATCAATCAATCAATACGAGTTGTGTGATCTACTGTACACTGGCTGATGTCATAACTCAAACACAAGAAAAGTTAAAAATAAAATTGCAAGAATCAAAACATCAGTTGTTTGGTGTTGAATCCCTCAGGAGTATGCAAAGAGGCCATCAATGTTTAGTCACCTCCTAATTCAAGATTTCTAAAGTCTGCAAGTGCCCTATAACCTCGTGCCATTGACGACCTCATTGTTGCTTCTACAACAAAAGAAGATTCCAATTTGGATATGCTGACAATGGACATAAGGTTTCACCTACAAAGATGCAGTATTGTCAAAGACAAGTGATTTACCTTGGTGATCACATCGAGAAAGGGGTGAGAAAATTGTCAAAAACAAAGGGAAATGAGGATGTTTTGTAAAAATTGGCTACTGTCATCAGTGGATGCCAACCTTTTCTCTGATTGCAAAGCCTTTAGTAAAACATACTCACAGTGACAAAGTGGATCCTGTTCCTTTCAATGAAGAATGCATGAGTGCATGAGTGCCTTTCTAGAGCTTAGAGGAAAACTCTGCAGAGCACAATCTCTGGGAATGCCAGATTTAAAAAAGATGTATTGCTGTTTTGCCATAAAAGATATGGGTGAGCATTGTCAGTTCCTGTGCAAGAGCAAGGACAAGTAAGGCGGTCAGTCACTTACTTTGATACTTCATTAAATCCAGAAGCTGCAGTTCTTCCTGATTGTCTGAAATCTGTAGCAGCTGTTTGCCTGGCTATAGAACAGACTCGAAATTATTGTGATGGGTTACAAACCTAGGGGCAGATTTACAAGCCCCTTGCGCCACTTTTGCGCCGCCGTTGCGTCACTTTTGTGACGCAGCGGCGACGTAAACTCATGCGCCACGTTGCGCATTATTTACAACGTGACGCATCTAGGGAGATGCGTCACGTTGTAAAGCCCTGCGCCACATGAAACCTGCGTCAGGTTTCATGTGGGCGTTCCTCCGCAGGGTGGGCGTTCCGTCGAAGGAATGCCTCGTAAAAGTGACGCAGTGAAATCTACAAGATTTCACTGAGTCACTTTTCCGACGCCGCTGCGACGAATCCTTACGCCTGCTTCAAGCAGGCGTAAGGAGTGGCGCACCACGTTAGGTATGGGCGGCCCACGAGCATTGCTGGAGTTGCGTCGCGCTTGCGACACGACTCCAGCAATGCGCCGCCCTTGCGCCACAGGATGCGACACGCATCGGCCTTTCCTTGCGCCACGGTGCGCTGCATTGTAAATGCGGCGCTTCCGTGGTGGCGCAAGGAGAGTATTGCGTGTCGCAACTATTCTGGCGCATCCCTGCTGATTTGCAGGGATGCGCCAGAAGTTGTAAATCTGCCCCTTATTGTGTTGGTCCCAAATTCAGTTGAGATTTTGTTGACTCATACACATGACAACCGCCACCTAAAAAAATATAAGCAAACAATACTGGCAGCTGATAGCATCTCAATCATGAAATGTAATAGTCTGAATCCTGTAACGCTATTGCTGATTCCAAACAATGATGAAGAAGATGAAAAATCAGATGACAATTGCAATAACAGAATTGTGTACCAAACTAAGAACAGACATAAAAGATAACCGGAATGATGAGTCTGATCTAACTCTGTGAATGGTTCTTGTCTGAGAGAGCATCAAGGACTATTAAGAGCAGCTTACATAATTTGCTTCATTTGCAACATTGTTGGAGCATCATATTTGTGTAATGTAACCTTAGCACATGCAGCTAAATTGATTGCCCTGAAAAGAGCATGCTGTCTGGTAATGAATGTAGGGTAACAATCTATACAAACATACAGCATGGTTTTAGATTGGTACATTATTGGTTGTAAAGTGTATTGTCAATAAGTCTGGTGATGACATAGTCACCATAGGCAATCATTAGACTGACTAGGATGCTAGGTGTTGTGCTCTTGAAACTGTAACAATCAAAAGAGCAAGAACAATGTAATCAGAAACAGAAAAGGATTAAACAAATAATGTGAATTGTGTTTTGTTAAATCTCCTCCCCTTGAGTAGTTGGAAACTAGTGCTTGATTGCATAACTGTACCAGCAGGCTGGGAATTCTCTAAAGAGTACAAGGTAGCCTACCTAATTCTGATGTTAACATGAAAAAAGTAGATGCTGAAAACACAAGTTGAAGCTGAAGTAGGGTCCACATGTGTGTCACCTCATAGCACAGACTGGATGGTCATTGTATGAATACAACATTTGCAGAGTGGACATGATAAGCCTTAAGCTAAGATGTCTGTATTCAATCTGTCTGTCTGATGAAGCTCCATTTAATTAGGACTTCACAAGGGGAGGGAATTGTTCCAATCTCTGGTGACATCCTTATGGATATACATTGGAGCCTTGCAAAAGTCATATAAAGACAAAACATGTGTCGACTGCCTGAGCAACACAAGAATTGTGCGTTGAACAAGATTTGTTGGACTGTCAAAACCCAAATCATGAACTGTTAAGCAAGACTTGAGGGACTTTATATTCTTTGTTCTCAATAAAAACTTGCCCATCTTTTACATTTAGAAAGACTGATCAATGTAACTACTTACACAGTGTTTTGGCATGTGCCAATCATGTATCACCATTTTTTAGTTTTGCGAATTTTCCACTTCGCAAACAACATGCACTATTTTCTAAATGGGTTGAAGCCTATCCAGCTAGGAAAGGCAACAGCATGTCTGGGGCCAAACTATTGTTGAGGGAATTTATACCACAATTTGGCATGCCAACTTTTATTGAGACAGACAGAGGTAACCACTTTAAAAATAAGATCCTAGAGCTATTATATACAGCTTTGCATATCAACCACAAATTCTACTGTAGTTACAGACAAGAATCAGGAAAATGGCCAGATGCACTTCCACTGGCATTAGAGGTACTCTAAGTAAAAAGAATATTCTCTCACCAAATTTATGTTTGAGAGGGAGCGTGAGGCGAATCCTTCATATTCCTTCAGAAGCACTTGTATCAATACCTGAAAACATCATTTTGGTTTACTGCAAAGGTCTGGCTGGTGTCGTGAAATCTGTCTCTCATCACGGGAATGTGGCAACACAATCAGCTTAAAAAAATCCAGTGCCATGCACTGCAGCCTGGCGACTAAGCACTGGTACAGAAACACGCTCACAAGAATTGCTTAGAACCAAGTTGACGAGGGCCTCATTGTTAGAAATTGGGTTACTGATTGACTGGGGTGTGAGCCCTGGTCAAGCAGCAACCACAATCCTAATGAGGGTAAGGCACAAGTAAACCCCAAATTAACCTATTCTCACTCTCTGGTAGCTTGGCACAGAGCGGTCAGGTTTAACTTGAAGGCAATGTGCAAAGTATTTGTGCAAAACTTCAAACAGTAAAACAGTGACAATACCACATAGAAAGATCCCACACCAGGTTTAGAAAAATAAAGTTTAGCTTAATAAATAAAATAAGACCAAAATGACAAAAATCCAATCAGTAAAACCAGAGATATTAAATTTGAAAGCTTTAAGTTGAAAGAGCTCAAAAAGCACAAAGCGCCAACAAGGGATATCCGGTAGCGTCGGACCGGGACAAAGTCACAAGTTCAGGCCGACTGCGATGGAGCACGAGCTGGCTACAGGGGCCCAGTTAGGCCGGCTGAACAAAGCACCTTAAATCCCGGTTGTGGGTGGTGCAAGGACCCGGGTCAAAGAAGCACAGCGCAGCTGAGGCAATGCATCTGTTCTGAGATGCAATGAGGCTGCAGTGCATGGTCCTATTGCATCATTGTCGAGGATCCCACTGACGGGGCTTGCGATCCTGATGTCGGGGATGCAGCTAACAGCTGGTGATGTGTCGGTTTGAAGGAGCTGCAAGACTGCAATGCAGAGTTCATCATCGAGGCTGCTGTCGATGAGAGATGCGAGGACCTGGGCCAGAGATGTGCCACACCTTTGGCGATGCATCAGTTCAGAGACTGCAAGGGTGATGTGGGCCTCCTGTGCTGGGTCCAATTCACACAGCGGTATTGATGCGTTGGTTCTGCTTAAGGATACGCTGCTCAGCGGAGAAGATTCATCAGTTTGGTTTTGGGATGCACCGCCCAGCAGAGAAGATGCATCGGTTCCGCTGGCAAGCACCTTAGGCCCTCTTACAAGGGTACACGGATAGGTTGGCACCACTTGGCAGGGTAGATTCACAGATGTCAGAGTCCAGGTGCAGATGCAAGGTTGTTGGAAGCCTGTTGTGTCCCTTGGGCTTCAGATCAGTATGCCAGCCAACTAGCCATTGGATTCAATCTGGGTTCAGGTTTCAAGAGATGAAGATCCAGTCCTTCTCACCCAAGCAAGCGGGCAGCAGGTCAGCACAGCAAAGCAGGAGCCCAGTATATTAGCCATCCAGCAGAGTGGCAGTTCTTTCAGCAGGACAGCAAGTCCTTCTTCCGAGGAGAGTATCGACAGGTCCACAGGTGTACGGACATGGTGGTGTCTAAGGACCAGTCTTTACACTCAGTAGTGCCTTTGAAGTGGAGGAGACTCCAAAGACATGTCTTTGAAGTGTAAAGATGTCCTGTCCTGCCAGCCCAGGATCCAGACTGGCTACAGGCTATGCAACCCTTTGTGTGGGAACACAAAACAGCCTATTCAGGTGTAAGTGAGCGGGTGCCCATCGTCTCCCTCTCATCCAGCCAGTGGTGGCCCATTGAGACACACCTCAGCCTCCATTGTGTGTGGCTGTCTAGGAGGAATAAACAATGCCCAACTGCCAACTGCACCCAGACATGTGACCAGAGACAGGCTGCAGGCACCAAATGGCTAAGGCAAGAAAATGTCCACTTTCTAAAAGTGCCATTTTTAGAATTGTAATTTAAAATCCGTCTTCACCATAAGTTAGAATTTTAAATTACGATTCCAGAGACAACAAACTTGAACTAGTAAAATCTCTCTATATGGAAATTACTCTCATAAAATGTAATAAGGTAATCCCAATGTTATCCTTTGTGAGATATAGGCCTTGCAGAAGTGAAAACGAATGTAAGAGTTTTTTCACTCCCAGGACATGTAATACTTAAAGGTACATGCTCTAATTTTCAACTACATTGCACGCAGCCCTCTGGGTCAAGGGCCTAGAACCTTACTTATATGTATTGAAAAGGAAGGTTTGGGCCTGGCAAAAGGTTTATTTTGCCAGGTCAAAATGCCAGGTTAAACTGTACACACAGGCTCTACAATGGCAGGCTTGAGACATGTTTAAAGGGCTACTTAAGTGGGTGGCACAATCAGTGCTGCAGGCCCACTAGTAGCATCTAATTTGCAGGCCCTTGTCATATGGTCCCTACTGATTCAGTAAGACTGTTCATTTAGGCAACATAAGCTTCAAAACTATGGGGAACTGTGCCCATTCATATCATCAGAATATGTTGACCTTGGTCCTGACTAGGTCACAGTGCACCATCTGGACCTCTAAACCTTACACGGTACTTGATGATGTCAGCAACCTCAGAGCATGATGACCCTGATTCCCCCAAGGAAATTGTGGAAACAGATCTACCCTTTCGTTGTTAACTGAGGCATGTCCAATGAATTGCCATTTCAAACATTTATTGAATCAATTGGATTCTTGTGTAAAATACACGTGCTGCAATGATTAGTAGAATAAAACAGACCATATTAACTAGCATTACCAGAATGGTGAAAAAGATAAATAATTCAACCATTATAGTTATTGCATGGATTATCTGAATACATATAATTATACTTCTATATAGAACTGCCTATCCGAGAGAGCATAGGATGGATGCAATTCTGCCTGATACCTTAAAGTAGTCTAGCTACCTAATTAACTGTGTGTGTGTGTGTGTCATCTGGTAGCCAGTTTGGTGTAGAACAGGCCGCCTTCTCTCTCAGGATAGTGATAAGATTCAGCTGTGCTAAAACTCAGGCACGGGATGACCAAGATAATCCATAGAATTGATCATCAGCTAAACAAAGGTTCGGTGTAGTTTATATGATAAAAATGGACCCATCAGTTCTTTGCCTGAGCTCTGGTCTGGCTGTCATTGCTTATTTTACCCACCCAGAACTGTCGCCGAACAGACAACAAAAAAACAAGGGCAGTTTGCGCAGTGTACTTGGTCCTTGGACAAAATGGACAATAGTATGATAATGTGCCTGTGAAGAAATGTATCTGTAGCAAACCTTTTCTGAGTACCCTATTGCATGCAAATACACAAACAAAATGTGCTAAAAGTCATCATCTAAAAGGATGTCAACTTTAAACGTGAACATGTAAAAATGGGAGTGTGTGTGCATGGGCCCTCTTAACCTCACAACACCCTGGGCACATGTAGTTGGTTTACTAGGAACTTAAAAGTAAATTAAACATGACAATTGGGGATAAACCAATGTTACCACATTTTAGGGAAAGAGCACAAGCATTTTAGCACTGCTTAGGAGTGGTAAAGTGCACAGAGTCCTAAAACCAACAAAAACAAATTCAGCAAAATGGGGAGGAGGAAAGCAAACTGTTTGGGGGTGACCATGCAGAAAGGGTCATTTTCAACACCCATCAAGTAAGTCTCATGAATAACACTACAAGGACATGTTCTAGAATCCCATAGTAAATACATGCAGCTCACACAAAGAGGGCGAAAACTGCAGGTGAAGAAGTAATGATAACAATCAATTGATTCAAGATTAAGTTTGTTTCCAGGGGAAAAGAAGAAGCTGTACAGAAAGTTCCTCATTTCACCCTGATGAAAAAAATAAAAATGAGTACTAAGAAGTAGAAATGTTGCAATATCATGAATAAGAAGAACAAGAAACTGAAACTCCAGTTCATGAGAAAGTAAAGCTGAAAATTCAAGTTTTGAACTGAGATCTTTGAACACGTAATAAGATAATTAATTTGTTTTATTTTGGTATCTTACATAGCAAGACAGAGATTGTAGGTTTTCTGGAATTATATGGACTATGCTATGAACTGAATATCTGAAGAAATTAAATATTGATTCCTAATTTTGCATGTTTTCAGAAGTTGGATTTTCCTGTCTCACTTTTATTTTTGAACTTATAACAAAGAGGTAGGTCTATAGGTAATTACATGGAGAACATGTACTCAAATCTATAAGGTGAATATGTTAGAATCATGAATGCTCAGACTCTCATTCAGTCTTTGTTAGTATATTTTACAATAGAGAGTTTTTTTATCTCCGGATTAAAGCACTTTGAAGTACTTTCTGCATCTGAAGATCCTGGGAATTATAACTTTTTCTAAATACTTAAAAGTGATTGCACAACCTATATTTGCTCACACCATACTGGCATTTTATTTTCTATTGTGTTACATGGTGAAAATTACTATTTAAGACTCCTGAATTTCAGGGTGAGCAAGACTCTATTATGTGCCACTAGAAATGCTGCATATTCTGAACTTAGACTATATTTCAGGCTTTGCTCATGTTTGCATCTTTTTAAACCCTGGAAGTCTTAAAGGCAATTGATTTCTATATCTTTTGACTGATTTATTAAAACTGCTAGATTTTTTACCTTTCTGTACACCTTAATATTTGGATAAACCTTTGTGGTTTTCCTCATTCTTGAGCTCAAACTCACTTTTTGAGTCAATTCTTTATTATTGATTGTATTTTGTAATGCTGTTAGAATCTTATCATTAGGTCCACATTGCCACATCTCTTCTTGATGACAACCCAGTCTCCGACCCCGCATCTGGGTGCTATGACTACCATGGAGATTACCTGAGAGATAGCGCCCAAAAGGGAATATTAAATGTGAAAATATTATGCAACTTCACCCATTCCTGTTGAACAACTGCTTTCTCTCTCATTGCTCATTAGGGAATAAACACAGTGACAACAGTTGTGATGCATCACTTATACAAAATGAAACTCTCTGCTGCCAGTTAACTTTCTGTTCATATCCTTCTGATACATTTTCAAGTGACTTGCACAGCATAACTTACCAGACCACTTATTACTTCAATAGTGCTGTGAGAAAAGAAGAAAAACATATGTTATTTAATTACCAAATCTCCTAGAATGTGACCAGGTATACCAAATTCATTGACCAGCTCCAAATTGAAGGGTTTTAATTTACAACTCATTTGAAGACCAACACCCCATCACTTCCACTGCAATCACAGCATGGGTGCATTACTACAGGATATGTGCTTCAGCTTTGTGAACTGGATGTGTAACTATGAATATCAGTGGTTTCCCATTGTCCTACATGAAACAATCACTCCAACCAAGTAACAATCGCAAGCTGACCATATTCCTCTGTACATACAAAGTTATTTATCACTTCATTGAGATTCATGTTTACTTTGTTGCTCTCTCATTCTTGGTTCAAATTTATTACTTCTTTTTTCTCATCAAGAGTCAGGGTCTCACATGAGTGCAGATTCAAGTATGTAGTCATAAATAGCATCCATAAACCCTAGCTTAGATGAAGGGGAGACAAATATTGATTTCTGATTAGGTCTCATACATGAGTTTTGGTTTTTAGGGAACCTGACCACCTGTGCAGGTGTATCGTCTCCATCTTTTCTTTTGTCCATGCAACTGTTGGGGCCCTTGATCCTAATAAGCTGCAAATCAGATTCTCCTGAGGGGCAATTTTGGTGGGTGCTGAGATGAAAAGTCCATTAATGGGTCTCCAGTCTCTGTATTCTTAAGGGGACAGGCTCACTTAACTGCCATCCCTGCATAAACTAAATTCAGTGACATCAGGTAATTTGCGGCCCATTCATGTTTTTTTAAATTTTTTAATGTTTGCCAATATTTTTCACATATGTTTTGCAATGACTATTGCAAACAGCAGAATGTTAATATCAAGAAGATAGTTCACGATTACTCATGGTATACCTGCTGTTAGGATTTTCATTAGCTGAATGTGATAATCTTTATATTTGTGGAAATGCTGTTTGTCAGAGGACAACAAGGGCAGCTGTATGCCCCTATTTCCTCTTCATATTCTATTTCTGTGTTTCCAAGTCCTTTTGGGGTGTTAATAACAGTGAATGTGATGTCAATGTACACCATAAACTAAGCATGCATAACAATGTCAAAACTAGTAAAAGAAATGTCAATGTATGCTATGACACGATATGACATCTGTGCGTACAATAATGAGAATGTCGGTAAATAGGATATCATTGACCATCATGTTCTATGTATCAGGAAACATCTTAAAACCTGGTTATTTAATCAATGATCTCTCGCACTTTGTTCTCGGTTGCTCCTTACAGTTCCGTCCAGCACCAAGACGCCTTCGGATATTCGAGCGCTTTACAAATCATAAATCATACACGCTATAGCGAACTCATATTGTTGCTGTCGAGTTCACCCAAGATGACCTCCCCAACAACCCTGAGTCAGAGATACGTGGTCACACAGGTCCTGCCACCCAAACCCAGGCCTACTGAATCATAGGTCACAGGTGGGGTTACACTCAACCTGAAAACAACTACGCAACCAGAATCGATTCCACAGATAGGCAGATACACCACAAACAGGCCTGAGGAAATTGACCCCAATAAAACACGTTTGGCCAACAACTCACGTTCCCAAAATACCACAAAGTTAGATGCCACGTGTAGTTAGGAAATCTCAGTCAATCAGGACACAGCACTCACACCACTCATAGTGATCCCACGTTCCCCATGCCGGACATCTGGACACATACACACTGGCCCACACTAGCTCTCCCCGAGGTCGAGGGCCACCTGTGTCCCTGTTATCAGATGGTTGTACTTATAATTTATGACTAGGTCCGGGCCCACATGGTCTCTAAGAAAGTGAAAATGGTCTATTGTACCTCATGAACTGTATATATGATCGGCCAAAACTTCTGTACATTGAGAGTGTCTTCAGACGCTACTCTGTTGATGCTCTCCCGGCTGCTGCATTTAATTAAACCAACTTGTTCCTGTTTTGCCAAATGCCTCTTGTCTAATCATTTTTTCAAGGTAAATTCATATCCGAGCAACAGGGGAGTGTACAGAAGATTTTACATGAAAATAGGGCCCTAGAGTTGTTCATGGTTTGGTGAAAGTAGATAGTGGCCACCACAGTGCACCATGGTGCTAGAGGGAGAGAACTCTCTCTCTGTGTTTGGATTTTTAACCCTTAAAAATGCACAGACTTTGATTCGCATGCAGCTGGTGTGTACCTGTCATCACATAAACGTTCTGAAGCTGCACTCTAGCTTACGGAACAACCCTTACAATACACACCAGCATGGACACTACTTCTATTGGTGTTTGAAGAACATAGAGGTGGCCTCTTCTAAGGCTGCTGGCCTACCCTGCTGCAGCTGTTGCTGACTGGTTGGGGTGGGGGGAACCCTACTCAAACAGAAACCACAATCTCTATCAGAATGAAACACAAGCAAGCCCCATACTAACTTGTGCCTAACCCTCTGGTAGCTAGGCGCAGAAGCAGCCAAGCTTAACTTAGAGGCAATGTGTAATGTATTTATGCAGCACTTCAAACAGTAATAAAGTAAAAACACAACCCAAGAAAAGCCACACACCAAGTTAGAAAAATAGAGTAAAATTTTATAAATTATTTGACACCTAAACAATAAAAATCCAATCAGTAGAACTGGAGATGTGCAATTTGAAAGATTTCAGGTAAGTAAAGTGCCACTCGTGGTTATCTAGTCATGCAAGACCAGGTGAAAGTTAAACGTTCAGGCTGACCATGATCGAGCGCGGGCTGGGTACATAGACCAAGTTAGTCCCACTGAAAGTTACCTTCAAAGTCCAACGCATAGAGTTCTGTTCACGGTGGAAGGGGCTGTGAGTAGCAGGGAGTGCGTCATGGATGGTCGTCGATGTAGCATGAAGAGCAGGTCAGGCGTCATGGACGGTCATCACTGTGACTGGACAGCCCTCACCACCGAAGACACACTGAAGACATTGAAGTCAATCCACTCAGGGGCCCCCACGGACCCCTGCCCCCACCACATCTTCAACAGAGCCGCCAACACCATTGCACCCATGCTCCGCCACACCATCAACCGCTCCCTGGCGACCGCCTCGTTCCCCGACGACTGGAAACACGCCGAGGTCAACCCCCTCCTAAAGAAACCCTCAGCGGACCCCACCGACCTCCAAAACTACAGACCCATCTCCCTGCTCCCGTTCCCAGCGAAAGTCATCGAGAAAGCCATCAACAGCCAACTCGCCACATTCATTGAAGAACACAACATCCTCGACTCCTCCCAATCCGGCTTCAGAAAAAACCACAGTACGGAAACCGCCCTCCTCACCGCAACAGACGACATCCGCACCCTACTGGACAAAGGAGAAACAGTAGCCCTCATCCTCCTCGACCTATCAGCGGCGTTCGACACAGTCTCCCACCGCACCCTAATACGCAGACTCTATGACGCAGGAATCCAGGACAAGGCCCTCGACTGGATCCGCTCCTTCCTTTCCGGCAGGACGCAGCGGGTCAGACTCCCCCCTTTCCTCTCGGACCCAACACCTACCACCTGCGGAGTCCCCCAGGGCTCCTCCCTCAGCCCGATGCTCTTCAACGTCTACATGGCTCCACTTGCCCCCATCGGCAGAACCTACGGACTCAACATCGTGTCATACGCAGACGACACCCAGCTCATCCTCTCCCTATCCAACGAGCCCAAGACCGCCAGACGCAACTTTCGAGAAGGCATGGAAGCCGTCGCCAAATGGATGAAAAACAGCTGCCTACAACTAAACACCAACAAAACAGAAGTACTCATCATGGGCCCAAACCCCGACGCCTGGAGCGACACCTGGTGGCCCCCCGCCCTCGGAAACCCGCCAACCCCCACAGACCACGCACGCAACCTGGGAATCATCCTGGACTCCGAGCTCAAAATGGACCACCAGATCAACTCTGTCTCATCTTCCTGCTTCCACACCCTCCGCCTCCTTCGTAAGACCTTCAAATGGATCCCCCTCGAACACCGAAAGACCGTCACTCACGCCCTGGTCACCAGCCGACTCGACTTCGGCAACGCACTCTATGCCGGAATAAACAAAAACCTCACCCGCAAGCTACAGAACATCCAGAACGCCGCCGCAAGACTGGTCCTCAACCTGCCAAAACACTGCCACATCTCCCTGCACCTGCGCACACTCCACTGGCTCCCCGTCGAGGCGAGAATCACCTTTAAGATGCTCACCCACGCACACAAGGCCCTCCACGGCACCGGACCAGCATACCTGAACAGCCGACTCAAATTCCACGCACCCCAAAGGACCCTACGATCAGCCCAGCTCTCCTACGCCGTGGTCCCCCGCACCAGAAAGACTAGATCGGGAGGCCGCTCCTTCTCCTTCCTCGCGGCCAAAGCATGGAACGTCCTTCCGCTCCACCTCAGACAGACAACATCGCTCCCCATCTTCGCAAGAAGCCTCAAAACCTGGCTCTTCGACAGACCCCCTCCTTGATGGAATGGAACCTGCACCCCCCCCACCCCTAGCACCTTGAGACCCTTACGGGTGAGTAGTCGCGCTTTAACAAACCCCTGATTGTTTGATTGATAGCGTGAAGATCCTGTCGGGCATCACAGACGGTTGTTGCAGGAACTTCAGTGCTGTAACACGAAGTCCAGATTTCTCACTGGTGGATGTTGTCAGCGGTCACTGTGGTGCGAAGAGTTGAGTTTGCCAAAGGTTTGCGCTGGTGTGCAGCAGGGACAGTAAGATTTTGGCACAAACTGCCCTGCTCATGTTTGTAAAGAGCCCAACACTTCAGGATTTCACCTTTTCCAGGAGTGTCATGAAGAGTGGGTCTGAGTGTTCTCTTTATTACATGGTGCCTTGGGAAAGTTTCTAGAGAATGCCTTTTGAAGTGCTTGAGGTTTCCTGCTACCCCTGCCCTAGCTCCAAGCTGGATGCATAAACAATACAGGGGTGACAAGTGCTTTGTGTGACGGCAGAGCACGGTCTATTCAGTTGCAAGTGGGGATAGGTCCAACTCCGCCCTCCGACTGCCAGTTACACCTCATCATGTGACCCAGGCGCAGACTGAAGGCAGTAAATAGTTAGGTAAGGACAATGCCAACCTTCTAAAAGTGCCATTTTCAAAATTGTAACTTAAACTTAAAATCCTCCTTTACCATTACAATTTCTCAGACACCCAACACAAAAAGTCTACATGTTCCCAATACAAAGTTAGAACTTAATAAATAAGTTAAGCCAATGTGTGGTATGGTTACTTTACTAAGTAGAATGTTAATATGTCATGCCTATGTCATTAATGGAATGGGGGCTATGTCATTGTGGATTGTTGTTTGGATGTTCAGGTTTAAGCGGTTGGTTTTGGTGACAGCTGGACGCATTTTCCTCCTCACCAGTGGGCCCGTTTTTGGCACAAATAAATCTTATTTTATTTTACAACTCTGTGACTCAGCCACTTTATTTCAATGGCAAGAAGTTGACTGTGTTGGAATCGTGATTTCCTCAATTCAAGGTGTTTTTGATAAAATGGAGCTCTTTGCAGATTTATGAAGCTGGCTGATTTCTTCCTCAACGTGAGTGCTTTCTAGCAGTTCATGGGTGCTGTGACTGTCTCGAATTTGAGTGTACTATTGAGTGCAGGGGAGTACACACTCACCTGTGGCAGTTAGAAGTTCCAATCGCCACACTCCTGTGACAAGCTTCTCGCGCTGCATTCCGTGTGCAGTTTCTGATCTGTGATGCAGCCGCAAGCAGCGCTCACGTTATTCGATGATCCAAGGGCAAACTTGATTAACTATAGAAAGATCACGTACACGACGTCGTTTGGCGGCCATCTTAAATGAGCTTTAGTTGTTGTGAATTTTACTTGTTTCAGCATCCAGCATCAATTAAATAATATCTCGCTCACTTTGGCGATCATTGTTTTTGACTATCACGACTGTCACATTTGCCTGCAATTGTGTGTACAGCAACGTTTTGGAGCATTAGTGACACCCACACTTTATGGATGCAACTTTGTTCTACAACTTGTGAGGTAACATTTCTGGTACTCGTTTCCACAATTCTTGTTCTGTGGCTTATAAAAAAAGAGTAAAATTGAGGAGAACTATTTCCACAGCTTACAGTGATGTGCACACTGCTTGGTGCATATCTTTTGGACAATTTACTACTACAGTGATGTGCACACTAAGAGGCTGCACAACTTTAAAAGTTCTTCTACTGTAGCATTATATTCCGTTTACCGAACACTTTATTAGGAATACATTTGAGCATATACATTTGTACACATTGCGTGTGGGGTATTTTCTTGTATATTTATTGATGTTCCACTATGGTAAATTCGCAAGTAGGCAATCCACCTGCCATATTTTTACATTGTTTTCGGTGATCGATCTAAAATCGGTGTATCACCAGGTGGTTCTGGATGAAGATTCTAAGGATCTCACTGCTTATGTAACACCCTTGGGTGTCTATAGATTTTTGAGGATGCCGTTCGGTTTAGCCTCAGCGGCTACTGTTTTTCAGAGATTAATTGAAACTTTGTTCCAAGGATTAAAAGGAGTCCAGGCTTTTTATGATGACACCCTTATTTTTGCTAAAACCAGTGTGGCACATAATGAATTGTTGGATTCAGTGTTGAGTATTTTGTAAAAGAGAGGAATGACTGTAAGTAGGGAAAAGTGCAAGTTCTTGGTGGAAACACCAGTGAAGGCATTTTTCCCAAGGCAGATTTGGTGAACACTTTAAATAATGCCAGTAAACCGTATAGTAAGGATTCTCTCCAGTCCTTTTTAGGTTTGGGGATATATTATGTTAGGTTTGTGAAAGGATAGGCTCTGGTTGTTGAACTTTTAAGACAACTTCTGAAGAAGGGGGATTCTTTTGTTTGGACTGCAAAGCATGATGAGGCATTTGATCAAGTCAAAAAAGTTATCATGAGAGCTCCTGGCCTCAGTACTTTTGATCCTGATGATAATTCATTCGTGACAGTTGATGCCAGAGCTGGTGGCTTAGGAGCAGTTTTTACGCAGTTTGTTGAGGGTAAATAAAGAGTAATTTCATTTATATCAAGAGCTACTAGAGGGGCTGAGCCGTATTACAGCGCTATCGAAAAAGAAGCTCCTGCCTGTGTTTGGGCAGTGGAAAAGTTTAAGAATTTTCTGTGGGGAAAACCGTTTGTTTTAGTCACTGACCACAAACCATTGGTGTATATGATGGATGGAGTGTGATCGGGCAATGCCTCATCCAGACTTATTAGACTCATTGCCAGGCTTCAGGAATTCAATTTTGAAATCAGACATATTTCGGATGGTAAGAACATAACAGCGGATTGCTTGTCCAGATTGCCACCCAAGAAAAATGGGGAACAAACAGTGACAGATCAACATGAGTGTGTGGTTGCAATGGTGGATATTTTAAGTATGTGTAATGCCATTGTCTCGGAGAATGAATGGCTAGAATTAGTAGCTAAGGATGAAGTGCTGCTCAAAGTGAAACAGCATGTCATAAATGGATGGCCACCTAGTAGGAACATTGATCCGGGCTTGCACAGTTTTAAACAGGTTTCCAATGAACTTACTATTGAAAATGGTATTTTGATGAGACAAGATTTGTTTGTTCCTCCTACAGATATTAGGGCAAAACTTATTGAGTTAGCGCATTCTGGGCATCCAGGTGTTTCCAGTACAAAGAAAATTCTCAAACAACATTATTGGTGGCCTGGGATCGATGCCAGTGTTGAATTGCATATTTATGGATGTAAAGTATGTATTCATTCAGATAAACATTGGAAGGTTTCTGTAGAACCTCTAAGTTTACAGGAGGGTCCACAAAGACCATGGGAAAAAATTTCTATTGATTTTTCAGGTCTGATTGAGTGTTTGGGCAGACAGAACAGATTTTTTATTGTTGTGGCGGACAATTTTTCCAAAGCGATCTATTAAACGTTCGTGGAACATCCCAACATCGAAGAGGTTATCACATTTTTGGATAATATTTTTTGTGTGGAAGGTCCTCCTAAAATACTAATGTCAGACAATGGTGTACAATTTGTTTCTTCCAAAATGTTATCATTTCTCAAAAAAAAAAATATTGTTTCAGAAAAAGCACCTCTTTATTGTCCAAAGGCTAATGGCAAAGTTGAGAGGGCTAATAGATTTATTAAGGAGGGTATTCAAATTGCAATGGAAAGTAACCTGGATGTGTTCATATTTTTGAAAGAAAAGTTGTGGAGTTACCACAATACTCCGCATTCAGTCACTGGGGTGTCTCCTTACTTCCTTATGAGAGGAAGACGTGGTTTGACAACTATAACACCTGAATTTGAGAAAGCTAAAAATAATGTTTCTCTTGATCGTGAAATTGCCAAAGCAAAGTATTATTGAGGCACAACTCAAGGGGAAGTTGTATCATGATGCTTATCATAGAGTCAAACCCAAGGTTATCAAAGTGGGAGATTGGGTGCGTGTTGTCAAGCCTGTTTTACGAGGTAAAGGTACATCCAAATTTTCTGATCCTGTTTTGGTGGATAGAGTCACAAGTTCTGCAGTTTTGTTGAGAAATAAGGAGTGGTGAAACAAAAGCTCGGTTGTGGTTCTTAAACCAGGGCAAGAGAAAATGCAGAATCTATAGCTCTGGAATGTGCACATGCAGAATCTATAGCTCTGGAACGTGCACAACAAGATGGTAGAAGGTTGGAGTTCAATTCTTCTCACAAGGGAAATGTAAGAATGCCAAAGAAGCTAGAGGATTATGTGTTGGAGTGAAATGTTTTTGTGGTTCTCTTTCTATTTTACACATTACTTGTCTATTTACTTTTCGTGTTTTGTAATTTACTTATACCCTTGTTTCTTTTTGAACCCCTTCTATGCTCATGATGGAGCGGTTCCTTCATGAGCCACGGTGGGCGTGTGCTCATGACGGAACCGCTCCATCATGGCACCCACCCATGGGGGAAGCGCTCCCCCCATGGGCAGCCCATCTAGCCCCCACAAAGGGGGATGGCAGCGGAAGAGTTTCCTCTGCCACGCCCGACCCCCCGGGCAATCCCACGACGTCATCGCGCACAGCACACACCAACGTCATCAGGAGCAGCCGGACGCGCTGGAAGCCATTTGCTTCCAGGCGTCCAGGAGGAAACAGGTAAGTTTCCTTGCTCCGGTGGGGCGGGGGCGGCGGATCTTGGTGCATGGAGGCATCGGGGAGAGGAAAGAGTTTTCCCTCTCCCCTGATGTCTCTGTGCAGGGCATTCCCGCTGCACGATCGCGCATGGCGTCGCGATCGTGCAGCAGGAATGCCCCCACTAGGCATCAGGGATTTCATTTTGCGGAAATGGAAGCGACCCCTTGGGCAAGGGTCGCTTCCTCTTGGGGCAAAATATTTTTATGACTTTTCTGCCCACCCGGGGACAGATCGGTCCATTTTTTGGGCCTTTCTGCCCCCGAAAACCCCACTAGAGCAAGGGATTTATTTACATTAGGTGTGGGGGCGATCCCTTGGGCAAGGATCGCACCCCATTTTTTTGGGGCACTACTGGCTGTTTTCTGCTCCCCCTGGGGGCAGTTTGGGCTGTTTTTTAGGCCAATCTGCCCCCAGGGGGGGCAGAAAACAGCCACAATCACTGAATCCAGTGATTGTTTTTTTGTTTTTTTTAATGGGCAAGGGTCGCTTCCAAGGGGGGGTAAAATTTGTCTATGTATTTTCTGCCCCCCCTAGGGACAGATCAGCCCGGTTGTTTGGCCTTTCTGTCCCGGGGAGGGGCAGAAACCCCACTAGAGCCAGGGATCGCCCCCATTTTTTGTGGGCACTTGTGGGTATTTTCTGCTCCCACTGGGGCAGTTTGGCCCATTTTTTAGGCCAAAACAGCCACAATCACTGGATCCAGTGATTTTTGTTTTTGTAAATGGAAGCGACCCCTTGGGCAAGGGTGGCTTCCTAGGGGCATATTTTATGTGTATGTTTTTTCTGCCCCCCGGGGACAGATCAGCCCATTTCTTTTGGCCTTTTTGTCCCCGGGGGGGGCAGAAAGCCCCACTAAAGCCACGGATTTGTTTTTATTGTGCATGGAGGCGATCCCTTAGGGAAAGATCGCCCCCTAATTTCTTTTTTATACTTGTGGCCAGTTTCTGGGTACCCCCACCCCCACTGGAGGAGGGTCAGCCCTATTTGAAGACCCATCTGCCCGGGGGGTGGGGGGGGTAGAAAACCCACTAGCACCAGGGATGTGTATATATATACATGTTTCTGCATGGCCCCTTGGGTAAGAGTTTCCCCAATGGGATGGGGCATCAGTTATTATTTACTTTTGGCTGTTTTTCTGTCTCCCTTGGTGGCAGACTGTCCATTTGAGTAGTGACATAGCGTGTTATAATGTTAATTGTTTTATTTCTTGTGAATTGCGATTGTAATGTTTTACTTCTCCTTTTTATTCTAGTTCGAGGCTTTTGACTGATGTTCCAGGTTGCGGTTTCGTCACTGGTGGTTCTGCAGTGTGTGTAGTTGCATGTGTTTGGTAAGAAAATGTTTTTGTACTATTTACTCTAAATGAGTTTCATTTCCCTGCATGAATGTCTTTTTGTAAATGGTGTAATAATAGCTGAATGTTTAGCTTCTGTTTTATTGAGTGTGAAAAACGTTTTGCATTTGTGCTTGATGAGTATTTTGTTGTCTTGTGAGTAATTGGTTTTGTTTTTTCTTTCTAGTGGGATATCGTTGGTTTTTGCTGTGTCTCTGCAGAGTAGGTGCTGGTGAGTGTAGCTGTCTCTTGCAAGTGAATCTTATAGTTTTTGAGTACATAGATCTTTGTGATAAAGCCACACTTTGTTTACTTACTTATTTTGCACAGTGTTGGTTGTTGTTGACTTGTTTGTGAAGTCTCCTTTATTAGTAAGGATTATGGCTAGCCGCAGGATTACTGCTCAGCAGGTTGTTGGTAAGCTTTTTGAGTCTTCCTCTGACCATGGTTCAGAGACTGACTCTGCATCTGAGGCAGAGGAGGGAGTGGAAGATTCAGGCAGTTAGTTTTCTGTCTACGAGAAATCATCGGATGATGAAGCTACTCTCAGTGCGGATGAAGCTACTCTTAGTGCGGATGAAGGGCCTGTTTTAGAGGAGGACATTTATGTGCCGATAGTGCAGCAGGAGGCATCTGGGCTGCAGCCTGGGGCTGCAAGGCTTCCCGTTGGAAGTGCTGATGTCTGGGTTGCCCCAGGCATGGTGCAGCTGACATTGCCAGACTTTACTGGTGTTCCAGGGTGTAGAGCGGATACTGAAAACCTTTTGCCAATACATTTTTTTCAGTTGTTTATGGACGATGTATTTTTGGCAGAGATTGTTGAGCAGACTAATTTGTATGCTGAACAGTATTTGAGAGACAGCAGTGCCAGCCTTACACCCCACTCTAGGGCTATCCGGTGGACTCCCACAAATCTGGATGAGTTGAAGAAGTTCTTGGGTTTAACTTTTTTGATGGGCTTGCTAAGGAAACCATCAATGTCTTCATATTGGTCTACTAGTCCCTTGATGGCAACGGCTATATTCCTGGCAGTCGTGAGTCATGATAGGTATTTGCTTCTGCTTCGGATGCTGCATTTTGTCGATAATGGTTTAGCGTTGCCACGAGATCACCCTAATTGTGACCGTCTTTTTAAGATTTGGCCTGTCATTGATCACTTTGTAGATCGATTTTCTGAGATCTATGCTCCAGGGAAAGAAATAGCAGTGGATGAGTCTTTGGTCTTGTTCAAGGGCCGCTTGGTTTTTAGGCAATACATTCCTAGTAAGAGGGCACGCTATGGAATTAAGATGTACATGCTGTGTGACAGTAGGACTGGATATGTCTCTAATTTCAGGGTGTACACCGGTAGGAATTCCAGGATTGACCCCCCTGGTTGTCAGTCCACTTTTGGAGTGACTGAGAAAATTGTGTGGGAACTTGGTAGAGGACTTTTTAACAAAGGTCACCATTTATATGTAGATAACTTCTACACTGGTGTGCAGTTGTTCAGGGAATTGGCCAAAGTGGACACTTTGCTTGTGGCACAATCCGCTCTAACCGTGAAGGTTTCCGAAAAGAACTTGTTTGTCAAAAGCTTGTGCGGGGACAGTGCAGTGCGTTGCGTAGCGAGGAACTTCTAGCTGTGAAGTTTTCAGACAGGAGAGATGTCTACATGCTGACTACCATCCATGATGAAAGCACTTCACCTGTGACTGTTTGGGGTCAGGTTGCTGAAGCGCGCAAACCTGTGTGCATTTTAGACTATAATAGGCACATGGGTGGTGTTGATAGAGTAGATCAGAGGTTGGAACCTTACACTGCTCTTCGTAAGGCTTACATTTGGTATAAGAAGTTGGCTATCCATCTTTCCCACTTGGCAAACTTTAATGCTTTTGTTGTATTTAAGAATTGTTGTCCTGAGTCAAAGTTGACTTTTGCTAAGTTTCAGGAATCTGTAATAGGCAGCCTTGTTGTAGTGGAACAGGCAAGTGTTCCTACAGTTGGAGTGGTGGAGGATGTGGCTAGATTAAAAGATCAACTGAATTAACCCCTTGCGCGCTGCGCACATTCCCCCGCGGTGCGGGCGAATTAATGAGTGGGCGGGGTTCGGACGGCCCCCGGCCGTCCTCCGCACACGCCCACCGTGACGTCGGATGGCCGGGGGCCGTCCGACGCATGGAAAGGGTTAAAGTGTTAGTGCACACCACATGTGTAATGTTCTCTTGAAAACTAAAACATATTAATCTCGTATGCGTGCACACCAGTTGTTAGGGTAGCCAGCCCCTTCGTTAAACCATGAATAAACGAGTGAATATTCACTCGGTATCTGGATGCACAGCTAAAGTTAAAAAAAATTCACATTGTACAATAAACACACAATTTTTATGAAACACTGCAAGAAATGCTGAGTAACTTAATTCATGCAAATTTTGAGCCTTTAATTGGCCAACATAAATTAACACGTTATTTTGATAAAAATATTTTCATATTCGCATAGCAAACAATGAATACAATGAACAGGCCACAATATCACTGTGACGTCAATCAGGAGCGACCATTCTCACAAAATGTACACTTTGCCCAATGCATTTCAGGATTATTTAATCCCTTCTTCAGGGGCCTCTGAAAAATGAATAATGAATAGCAATTACCTTCGATGAAATAATATGACAGACAAACATACAGGGGTGTCGCCTGAAGCACCCAAGTAACACATAGACATGGCAATCATGCTCCCAGTGAATCCTAGCATGAAAGTGTGCAAAAAAGAGCCCAAACTGACAGAACCGAAGAGTGAAAATAAAAATGAAAACCTCAACCCTAGAACACTATATAGCGACATGCTTTAGTGCCAGTCCGCACGAACAGTATATAAGCTTGTAATTAGCGCTCTGGTATGGCGAAAATGATTCAACCGATCACCGCTGCTTATCAAAGAAAAGAAACAGCCACTTACATTATGGCTCGACAACGATATATAACAGCTTTTGGCAACCACAGAACTTCCTCTTATGTACTGAAAAAATGAAAAAATGCCTCATGAAGGCGCACTGTCAATGAATGCTAATAAATCAATCTCCCTTACCAGTCAACAACAATGTAGAGCGCAGTATTCAACCCCAGGAGTCAATGTTCAAAAACACTTCGTGCAGAGACACTGTAAACGTACCTCACCCTATTGTTGAAAAACAGTGAAAGCACTAGTTAATCCATGTAGCTAACGGTTGTAAAGCATAAATGCTCCCAAAGATCTTAAAATTACCTCTTGTGACAGTGTCTCAGTGTGGCTTGGACAATGACATAGACCGTATTATCTCCGAGTGGAAGTATTCTCCGTACCAGTATTAACTGTAAAACGGCACATAAAACCCTCTGTTAGCACGGACGTGCGTATATTAACTCCTACAAGCCCTACATCCAAGATAATAACAGCCTTCTTACCTTCAACCTCAACGATATCCCACGGCCGACTCACACTGTGAAAGATCTTCAAACAAACAAGAACTCGAGTGCCAGGAAATTTTAAAGTGTGGTGGACATTGAAAGAGGACTAGGGATGGGTGCCCGACTCATGCTCCATGTTTCAATAGCGTTTATACGAGTAAGCTCGAACATTGTAGTGTGCAAACTCCACAATAGACACCACTGCGAAGCGCACTACATGAATGACTGTAACCAAGAAATTTTGTTAAAAATGCAACATGAACAGGGATGTATGGATGGTGAACAGTCTATACGTCAATGCCCTAACTAACAATGGCCGAACACATTGTGCGTGCGCAATCTCAATAAAGAGTGCCAAATCCTATTGCTGAATAACAAAAAGCTCGACATTCTGCTCACAAAAATGCAATAAAGTGGACTAGGACACAAACAACATCTTTTTTGCCAAATACATGGAAACTGACATGCAAAAAGAACTAAAGGAAAGAAACAAAATAAAAATAAGTGAAGGGTACCCATGTGATGTTCTTGCCATGAATTTGCGTTGATAAAGAGTAGAACAAGATGAAAATCTTGATGTGTATAATCGAATTCCAATAATGATTGATAGAAAAACAACAGGAGCATCACAGCAATGAAATGCCTAACTGGATGTATGTGAAGCTCAAAACAGATTGATTGAACGACATTAAACATGATATTATAAAAAGCATGTCATCTCCATTTTGTCATTGAGACCGGATGGAGACATGGTATTCAACATATTAGTCCACCATATTTCACGTTGAGATAAGAACTTCGCATTGTCATGACCTACTTTGCTTTGAACCAATTCCAGAATAGTATAGCTAAGTTGGGCTAGTGTATGTTGATATGTGGGGTAGGACATTTGTGCCGGCACAGTGATTCCACACAAAAATATGTGGAAAATGTGGTTTTTTCCAGCTAATTTTGAGGTTTGCAGGGCATTCTGGGTAGGACAATGTTTGGGGATCCACGCAAGCCTTACCTCCCTGGACTCCCCCGGATGTTTAGTTTAAAGAAATGTGTGGGCTTGGTAGGTTTCCCTAGATGGCTGCCGACCCCTGGACCAAAAACACAGATGCGAAAACGACCTGGTTTTGCAAGTGGGGTCACCTGGGTATTTGGCCCCGTACTTGGCAGCCATCTTGGGAAACCTACCAAACCCACACATTTCTGAAAACTAGACACCCGGGTGACTGTAGCGAGGTTTGGATTGCATGGACCCCCCAACGTTTTCCTACCCAGAATCCCCTGCAAACCTCAAATTTAGCTGAAAAAAATCAAATTTTTCTCAAAATTCTGTGTGGGAAAGTTTTGGAATCTGCATGGATCCACAAATTTCCTACCACCCAGCATTCCCCCAGGACTCCCGATAAAAATGGTACCTCACTTGCGTGGGTGGGTCAAGTACCCGCGACAGGCAAGGGCCCAAAACGTATTGAGGAGACATCAAAATGACCTATCACAAAACAACCTGGTTTTGCAAGTGGGGTCACCTGGGTTTTTGGCCCTGGGCTCGGTGGCCATCTTGGGAAACTACCAAACCCACACATTTCTGAAAACTAGACACCCAGGGGAGTCCAGCGAGGTATAGCTTGCGTGGATCCCCCAACGTTTTCCTACTCAGAATCCCCTGCAAACTTCAAAATTAGCTGAAAAAAACACATTTGTTACATATTTTTGTGTGGAATCATCGTGCCGGCACTAATGTCCTACCACACAGCGTTCCCCTCAGTCTCCCGAGTAAAATGATACCTCACTTGTGTGGTTGGGGCAAGGGCCTGTGACTGGGAAGAGCCAAAAACATAGGGATTAAGGGTATAGCACAGAGAATTCTAAGCGCTACATTTTAAAAAAAATAAGTTTTTAGCCAATTCTGCATTGGACACCCACACAAATGTGTTTTCTTTTACAAAGTTTGAGGTTTGCAAGGGATTCTGGGTAACAGAACCCGGTGAGAGCCAGACAAGCCACCCCATCCTGGATTCCCCTGGGTGTCTAGTTTTCAAAAATGTATAGGTTTGCTAGGTTTCCCTATGTAATGATTCACTTAGTCATTACTCGTAGATAAAAGTAAGGTAGTTTATTTCAAAGAACTTCACCCACGACAAGGAGCGCCTCCTCAGCTCGAAGTCCGATCAGCAACTGACTCAGCCCATCGAACCGAGGAAGACTCCACATCGTACATTCAAAGCAACACATTCCAAATTACATATACAGCATTCTGATAACCAAATACATCACTACTACATCACCTCCCCCTTTATCATAAAAACAATTTAATATGCAATAAACTCATTGTATCTAGCAGGAGCTCTCCTCAACCTGCCACTACGACTAAATGAAGTAGTGAGTGGACCACTAACAGAACCAAAATTTTCATTTCTGGAAATAGGTACAGGTTTCATATCCAATTGTAACCAATGTGTCCACCCACAACTTTCAGAACCCAAATTGTCTTTCCTACAACTAACTAACTTGGCCTGTTCTTGAGACATTTTTACCAATTGACTTTTGTTCCACCAACCTTTCTCATTCAAGAAAGCAGCACCTTTGCTGGTTTTGCTAACCTGGACTGGATTTGAAAATACTGAACTCCCTTTTGAAACCTTAAAAGGTTTTTTAATCATTACCCAATCACCAACTGAAATTTCCAAATTCCTTAAATAATTCTTTTTATCATAATTTTTCTTCATGTGATCCTGTTTTTCTTTAACTTTGTTTACCAACATTTCCCTGTCAGACCCTTCTTTTATAACATTTGTACTTTTCTTGTCTAACCAAGAGGGAAATAAAGTAGAGTGTGCTTTTCTACCTCTTAGTAGCTCGAAAGGTGTGACTTCAGTGGTATAATGAGGAGATGTATTATAATTCCACACTTTTTCTTCAAGAAATTTTCCCACATCAAGACCTGAAGCAATAGCAGTCTGGATCCCTTCCTTCATAATCTTGTTACCGCGCTCCACCAGCCCATTAGAAGAAGGAGAGTAGAGTGCTACTTTAAAATGCTTAATGTCTTGCAGATCTAAAAACTTACGCATTTTCTCTGACACAAAGTGTGTCCCATTGTCTGTTACAAGAACATGGGGAGCCCCTTCCAACAAAAATACTCTTTTTAGAAATGAAATGATATTGTCTGAATCAGGTGAATCAACAAATTTATAGTACATCCATTTTGAATAATAGTCCATTGCTAAGATGAGGTACCTCATTCCTTCTGGTAATATATTATAAGGGCCTGAAAAATCCAACCCCACTTTTTCCCATGCTGATGTGGGAAATTGAGTGGGATGTAGAGGAGAAGATGAAGTTTTCCAGTGTTTATCTGACAGTAAACACTCCTCACAATTATTCACCACTGCCCTAACCTGTGCATCTATGCCTGGCCACCAATAATGCAATTTAATTCTCATACAAGTTTTGGTAACCCCCAAATGGCCTTTATGAGCCATTTTCACTATAGTATTTCTTAGCTCAGTTGGGGATACAAATGTATCGCCCCTTAAAAGGATATGATCCTTTACAGATAGCTCATCTGCGACTTGAGCAAAGTTTCTCAATTCTCCAGTCAAATTTCTTGCATCAGGCCAGATTTTAGTTGAGAATTCCATTGCTTTAGATAGAACTGTATCTTTCAAGCTAGCCTCTTTCCATTCATTCTCCGAAATTGTCAAACTCCATTCATCAATAGCATCTACCACTGCCACACATTCAACATCCTCTTCTACCAAATCATCCTCATCATCTTTTTCCATTAACATCCTTGAAAGGCAATCCGCCCGAAAATTTCTTCCTCCGGAAATATGCTTCATTTCAAAGTTATACTCCTGGAGTTTAGACACTAGTCTAGTTAATCTTGGCGACAAATTATTATTACCTGCCACCTTGCTGAAAATAAAAGAAAGAGGTTTGTGATCCGAAAAAATTACAAATTTACGTCCCCAAATATACATTTTAAATTTTTGTGCAGCCCAAAACGCAAGCCAAAGCCTCTCGTTCGATAGTGCTATAGTGACGCTCAAACTGTCTAAGTGATCTTGAAGCAAAAGCTACTGTTTGCTCCTTACCATTAACTTCCTGGCTTAAAACTGCCCCTAAACCATTCATGCTTGCATCCACTGAAATGACTGAGGTACAGTCATCTCGAAAGGCGTGAAGGGCTTGTGCTGAAATAATCAGCTCTTTCACTTTTGTAAAAGTTTCATCCAACTCTCTGGACCACACAAATTTCTGACCCTTCTTTAGTAAAGCTCGAAGTGGTTCCACTACTTGTGCATAATTGGCCACAAATCTTGCATAATACTCTGCAAGCCCCAAAAATGAACGCAGAGAATCCTTAGCACAAGGTGCACTTGCCTCTTTCAAAGCCCTGACCACTGAAAATGTTGGTTTAATTCCTGATTCTGATATTGTGTGACCTAAATACTCTAGTTCATTCACACCAAACCTGCACTTGTCTTCTCTGACCGTCATGCCACATTCTCCTAACAAGGACAGAAACTTTTTCACTAATATATTATGTTCTTCCAGACTTTTTGCAAAAATCAAAATATCGTCCAAGTATGCCTGCACCCCTTTTAGATTTTACTAAGTTTAAAGGCAAGAGCCCAAGCACTTTAACACTGGTTTGCAGTCCTGGAGCCAACAAAAACGAATTTCAGCAAAAAGTGAAGGGTAAAGGCGAAATGTGTGACCAGCAGAGAGGGCCAAGCCCAGCACTGACCTTGACTGCGTGGAAGACCGCATACTACCCAAAAGGTCTAAAGACCGAGAGACATCATCTAAATGCCATCTTTGTCCCTCACAAGATATCGGAAGAGGGTTGCCTCTACAAGTACTTTTGAAAGTGCAGGTAGAATGCATGATGGCTCTGCCTGGTGTGCTCTCTCCCTCCCTATATTCACCATATTTTATCATCTCATTTTCCCCTTAACCATGCTTTATTACAGAGGTGAAGTACCTCTTGGTCATGTGTGCTAAATGAATCCTGAGAGGCCTACATGCTCCAGTGTGAACACATTGTTCCCATGGGCTTGCACACCAAGGAACTTAAAGTGTATTGCATTTGGTGTTGATTGAATTAAATTGTATATTTTCTTGAAGAATGGACATTAAAGAAATAATCAAATGATTTACATATTTCAAAAAATACAGTTAATAAATAATGACACTTGAAGCCCAACCAGAAGAAAGTGGAAACATCTTCCCTTATTGTATCATTTCACTTAGAATAAAAGTAATTTCTTCAGCCAATCGTCAGAATAACATGGACTGAAGGAATTTCTAAACACCTGCCATCTATTGCTGCTGCGTAGCCATTATGATTTTCTTTTGAAACATAACAATGTCCTCCCTAAGTTAATTCTGTGCTCAGGATTTTTAGGTTCTTTTCTAGGTAACCCATATTAGCTTTTTTTTATTCTTCTTCTCTCCCTTTTGTAGATCCATTTCCCACTGCTGAAAAAGTCAGGAACTGCTGGGAACATTCAGTGTAAAGTATCTGCCCTTATGATCTTCATGTTACTGCTGTTCCTAGTCTAAACTCCATGGTAATTTTTCTGAAAGGGGTGAAATTATTTTATCTCCTTCCATTTTCTACAGTATCCCTTCACAAATAAATGTTGCCTGCAAGCCCTGGGGCACATTTTCCCTCCTATACCGAGTCTATTGTGTGGGATTCTTTTCATGTACTAACAGCTAGTCAACTCAATTTTGGGGGTAAGTGAACGATAGGAGGTAAGCAGGGCCACTGGAATTATGCGACAGGGAAGGGCTAAATTATGTGGCAGGGTTGATTAAATTATGTCAAGAAATGGCACATTATAGGAGCGCGCGGCGGCGGCGACAAGATGGCCGCTACTTGAGGAGCTCCATAACGCCGGGACTTTCCTTTCGCTGAAGGGTCCTTTTTACCGCAGCGTTGACACTCACAAAGGGGTGTCATGTTCGTCAGAGACGGCCGGGAGTGCTGAGGCAAGTCTTCCTGTCGAAATTATGGGCGTTTTGACCCCCTTTGTTTGCCTGGCCGGCGCACCTCAGAGCCTTCAATATTAATGGCCGCCATTTTTGGGTTTCCCCCTTCTCGCAGCGGTCCCGCAAATGGAGGTGCTACCGTCGTTTTGATGTTTTTTTTGTTTTTTTTCCTCAGGAGGTCTTGACTGCTTCCTTTTGGCATGTGTTATTCGTATATCTGGGGCCAGTTCAGCAAAATAATGCAGCATTTTCGGTCTAGTCAGTATGTATTGGAGCTTTTCTTCCTCACACAGTAACTGCGCCATTTCTATGCATATGCTTACTATATGCGCGATACCCTCTTCTGCCAAATGTTGGATTGGCATGGTCATGGCATTGTCAAGCCGCCTATCTGGTTCTTTGTAGAGCTTTGCCAGCGCTTTATTTGACAAAGATCATCGTCTATTCTAGACCGTCAGGATTTTTCAGCTTGTCTACACGTCTGTTGGCTGCTACACTCTCTTGTATCTGCTACGCGGTGGAGTTTGTCTGCCTGGAAGTCTCTTTTTCTAGCCCACAAGCTGTTGTTCTGTGGTCTCAGGCTTTTGTTCTTCACTGGATATTTTTATTGAGGTCTTTTCGCCCTTACAGTTTGCGTTATTGACTTTGACTCACTTGCCCCTCACTATGGAACACTCGCAGTCTAACAGAGTTCATGGGACTGCGGGTGCCTCTTGCGGTGGGCGTAAAGACTCAGCAGCTACCACCACCAACAAACGAGTCAAGAAGGACCCCTCATCTCCCTCCAAATCACCTCTTCCCCTCACGTTAGAGGACGTCATGGAGGAGTTGCGCCTCATTCGCCCCTTTATGTCAGATACTTCAGCTACACTACAGAGAATAGAGGACAAGTGGTCCGGCCTTGATTTGAGACTTTCAGATGTCGAGTAGAGGATAAGCGACGCGCAAGATGTTATAGCTAAAGTTGATGGTTTAACTAAAGAAGTCGCCCAGCTCAAGAAGACTACAGAGGATTTGGAAAACCGCAATCGGCGTAATAACCTACGCATTTATGGAATTCCAGAAAATTCTGAAGGTTCTGACATGATTTCCTTCTTGAAAACTCAAGTTTTGCAGATCATTGGCCTTCCCAAATCAATGGACTTCAACATTCAGAGAGCGCATAGATTGGGTCCCCAGTCTGCATCCTCACCCACCAAGCCAAGAGGCATCATTGCCTACTTCTTGTTGTACTCTGACCTCATGTCAATCATTAATGCCGCTAAACAGCACAAACAGATGTTCTGGTCTGGCCACAAAATCTTTTTCAGTCAGGATGTATCTAAACCAACAGCTAGTAGACGAAAAGAATTCCTCTACCTTAGACCAGCCTTGAAATCCATGAATGCCCGTTATGGCCTCATACATCCTTGCTTCTTCAAAGTGACTTATAAGGATAGAACATTTTCTTTCGACGACCCAGCCGATCTCCGGAGGTTTATTCAGGATCATCGTGGAGAATCCATGGAACTCAGCAAACATTGATAGTCATGTCTTTGTTGTCTTCATTATTCCGTCACACATATGTATTCTGTTGGTAGCTGTTAATTGGTTCCTTGTCTTTTGTTATTTGTATCTTTTAGGTCCTTACTGTATCGCTTTGTTGTCGAAGGTTCTAGTCTACCTCGCCTACGTGTTCATAATGTCTGACTCACTCCGTTGCTTTGTTCCCTAATGTATGGTAAGTTCCCTTCCTTCTTGTTTCAACTGTCTAAGTATTTGTTCTTGGAGTTCTTTCGTACTCCCTTTCCCTCATATCGTTTTGTTATGACTGCTTGTTTTCTCTCGGTGTTGCTCCGTCGGGGGTGGCTGTCTTGGTTTTTGCCGCTCCCCCTCCCCCACCATTGTTCTTTGTATTTTTGACTGTTATGGCTAAAGCTTTTGGGCTTTTGGCCATCTTTTCTTTCCTATTACTCCCATGGCAATTGGGTTCCCTTACTCTTCCTTCCCTCTTCCCTGTCCTTCCCCTTCTCTTTTCCTTCTCTTGCTTTTTCTTCTTCTTATACATATTTTCATATCTCCACCATCTCATTCCCTGCTTTTGGTACTCTATTGTTCACTCATTCCTATCTGTATTTGGAGTCTTTGCACAAGTTTTTCTTCTTTACTACATCATATGCTATCTTCTATTGTTCAACAGCTCTCTTCAGGTATTTCTTTCTTTCCTCTCCTTTCTTGATAGGCTTCCATTTTCTTCTCTATCTTTATTTAAAATCTACAGATGACTGGTTTTCGTGTTGTCTCATGGAACGTCAAGGGCATGCGTAATCCAGTCAAAAAGCAACGAGTTTTATCCCATCTAGCAAGACTTAATTGTCATATTGCTCTGCTGCAAGAAACGCATCTAAGGTTGCAAGATTTGTCTTCACTGCGCAAACAATGGGTGGGAGAAATGTTCTGCTCCCCGGCAGTGAATAACAAAAATGGTGTTGTTATTTTATTTCATAAGTCTCTAAATGTTCAGATTTTAAATGAATCTCATGATGACAATGGCAGATGGCTGTTTCTAAAAACCAATGTTAATAACACCCAACTTTCCTTCTGTAATATTTATGGTCCCACTGGTATCGATTTTAACTTTTGGAAAGATTTTTCGACTCTCCTTTCTGCACATGCTGTTGATGACTTGATTGTGGGTGGAGATTGTAATCAGCTCATGGATCCCTTTTTGGATCGGAAATCACAAGCCAAATATGTTCCTAATAAGATGCAGAAAGCTTTTCACAAAGCCATTACTCACAGAGGTTTAGCAGATTCATGGAGAATCTCCCACCCTGATACACTAGAATTCTCTTTTTTTTCCCCCGTCCATAAATCTCACTCCCGTATTGACTACATATTCCTCACTCACCATGCCCTGCAATTTATGACTAGTTCAGAAATTGGATCTATTCTTATATCAGATCATGCTCCTGTTATCTTAGATATGGAATTTCCTTCACCCCCTCCTAAATCCCGTCGTTGGCGCTTTAATAATTCTCTTCTCTTAGACTCCCAATTTGTTGATCAATTTACGATTTTTATTGATGAATTTTTTCATAATAACCTATCCTCTTCTCCTCAATTTCATTTTATCTGGGATGCCTTTAAGGCCTCCGCTAGGGGATTCATTATTGATTTTGTTTCTCGTAAAAAGAAAAAAGCTCTTTTAGACTCTTCTCTCATCCTCAAACAAATTAAAGTTCTTGAGCACCAATACTTCACCTCTAACTCCACAAATTGCCTATCCTCTCTTATTAAGGCCAAAATGCAATATAATAAAAACTCCTGGGATTCTGCATGCAACAATCTCCTTAAATTTAATGCCAAGATGTATGGTGGACGCAATAAGGCCGGCAAATCCCTTGCCAATTATCTTAAAATTAAAAAGCAGAGATCCAAAATCATAGCCATTACAGACAATTTCGGAGTTGGACATACCACGGATGAAAAAATTCTTGATTGTTTTGTCAAATACTAAACCACTCTATATACTCCAGAGTCCAACCCCACCTAGGTACAGATTGACTCCTTCTTTAATTCCATTCCGAAACCCCCTGATCATCTTAAGGACCTCACATCCCTTGACGCTCCAATCTTGGAAAACGAAATATTTAATGCTCTCAAATTGCTGCCCAAAGATAAAACACCTGGCCCCGATGGTTTCACGGTGCGATTCTTTCTTCACTTCAAAATCATTTTAATACCTCACTTATTCTCATTAATCAATTATTTTCTTATCACAGGAGAATCGAAGGGATCTTTCACCCAGGCAATGCTATGCCTGATCCCTAAGAAGGACAAAGACCCCTGCTCCTGTAAGAACTATAGGCCCATTTCTCTAATTAACACTGACTGTAAGATCTTTGCTAAAATACTTGCACTTCGCATTAATAAAGTTATCCCTGAACTCATTAATATTTACCAATCTGGATTTATCAAAGGCAGATCAATCACCGATAATTCAAGAACTTTCCTCAATATCATCCACCTTGCTTCCAAAATGGAGTCTCCGGTGGCGGCCATTACACTGGATGCTGAAAAAGCATTCGATAGGGTTAGCTGGGATTTTATGTTTGGGGCATTGAGATGGCATGGTTTTGGTCCCCCTATTATCAAATATATCCATTTGTTATACTCAGCACCCTCTACCTCTATCTGGGCAAACGGATGTCAATCTAAATATTTCCCCCTTTATAGAGGTACTAGACAAGGTTGTCCCCTCTCCCCGCTTCTTTTTATACTTGCTTTAGAGCCCTTTCTGGAAAAAATTAGGCGTTCCTCTTCCTACACAGGACTACAATTTCATGATATGGACATTAAATTTACCGCCTATGCTGACGATATTTTACTTTATATCTCCAATCCGTCCACTTCCCTGCCTTCGCTGTTCTCGTTATTTCAAGAATATTCCCTTGTTTCTGGCTATAAGCTGAATATTGATAAGTCTGAAGTGTTACCCTTAAATAAATTTTGTCTTCCCCATATGTTTCATGGCTCTGGCTTCGAATGGAATCCCAGAAATATCAAATGTTTAGGTATTCTTTACGCCAACACCATTAGAGAAACAATTCGTATTAACCATGCTGAAATACTTAAAAAACTCTCTGTCCTTATTGAGAGCTGGTCCCCCCTGTTTCTGTCCTGGTGGGGTAGACTGGCCACAATTAAAATGATGCTTCTCCCCATCATCAACTTCTACCTCTCAATGCTTCCTGTTTCCCTTCCACTCTCCTTCTTTAGTACTATTAATCGTTCTCTTACAAAAATTTTATGGAATAATCGTAAAGCTAGGATCTCTCTTTCCCGCCTTCAACTTCCCAAAGACTTGGGTGGAGTTAACTTCCCTAACCTTAGCCGATATCATTCTGCTTTCACGTTGAAGCAAATATGGCCTTTTTTAATCGATTCCGCTCTTTCTTCCTTAACGGCATGGAGTTCTTTAGAATTTGCACAACTCCTACCCTTTTCCTTCTCAACAGCTACTCGCTTATCCCAACCACCAAAACGTTTCTCTACCCCTATTTTCAATCATTCTAAGGCACTTGCTCTTTCTCTGTTTCGTTCACATTTTACTTTTGAAGATTTTTTCTCCCTAACTCCCATCTGGTACAACAAATCCTTAAAGATCAACAATAAAGCGCTTTTTTGGAAGGAGTGGATCGACAAAGGTATTATTACGGTTAATCACATATTGACAGACAAGTCTCCGAGGGATTTTTTGATATTCATGAAGAGTTTGGTATCTCAAACACGTATGCTCCCAAATATCCCCTATTGAAGGCCTCTTTATCACTTATTCTTGCTCAGAGGAGCCCTCCTGTAACTCCGGTTCCGGCTTCTTCCTCCTCGCTCGATTTCTCTACCCCCTATAAAGCTGCTGTCATTTATAAACTTCTTTCCCGTCCTTTAGTAAACAGATCTAAGTCCAAAATGGAGCTCTTATGGGAACGTGATCTTGTCCAGGAATTCTCGTTCCAGACTTGGGACTCTATTTGGTCCAAAATACACACCTCTTCACGCTCCGCTAGCACCACACAGACTCTATACTTTTTCTACAACAGACTTTTTTTACCCCGGCTGTACTTCACAAATTTAGAATACTAGAGAACAAGAATTGTTGGTCTTGTTCTGCAGTGGATAGTGATTTCATTCACATGTTCTTTCAATGCCCACGGGTTAAAACTTTATGGACTCATATCTGGTCTAAATTGAATGGTATCCTTTCCACAGATTTCCCCTTTGATATTGTCCACATATTTTTGGGAGGCTCCTCACCTTTGTGGGAAGTTCAGAACAATGTACGTAAATTCATAGACCTCTTTTTTGCCATATCACTGCAGATCATCACAACTAACTGGAAGGATACATCAAAAATCTCATATTATGCATGGTGGAACCTATTGTGTCATCACCACAGGCTTGATCGTGCTTTTGCCACAACGGTTCCTCTGCAAATCAAAAAGGACTTAGTATGGTTACCTCTAACCACTTTTCTTTCCAGAATAGCCGCCTAGTTGCCCTTTCCTCTCCGAGAGTACCAACTGTTATTTTATTACGGTTATTATATTACTGGTTTATTATTAACTGTTCATAGAAGTAATAGTCATTTGTAATTGCTTTTCATGCCCCCCCCCTCCCTACCCTTCTCCTCCTTCTCCTTTTTCCCTTCTTTTCCCTTCCTCCTTAAAATTTAAAAGGCATTTTTTCTTAAGTATAGTTTCTATTTCCCTTTTTTGGGATTGGTTTGCATAAATTGCATTTTCTTCCATCCTATTTACCATTTAAATGCATAAGCTTTTGTACTAATGTTTTACTATGTTTAATAATTTCAATAAAGCTTTCTAAACTAAAAAAAAGAAATGGCACATTATGCGGCATAATGTGGCACATTTTCTGATAGTATTACTTAATTATTTTGCCATTTGTACTCTTGTTAGTACTGCTGGGCATGAGCTGCACCTCATTATTACCAGTTTAACACCCAAACATAGCAATAAACAAGAAAACTGTCAACCTTTGCAAAGGGCCTTCCACTGTACAGAAACACGGTCTGCTGCTCAATAACTTGGGATCCGTTTGAGCAAGAAACAATTTTTTTTGGGTAAAATCTGCAGATTATGCAGCAAATGATAGATTATGTGGCAAATCCATAATTATGTGAAAAAATGCTGCAGCCACACAACCACCCAATTCCTGGGGCCCTGGAGGTAACCCATGAATGTGGAAAGCCTCTTGGTCTGAAGTGTTAAGTGATCTTCCTGTCTTGGTACACATATATGTTTAGTAAATTGGTGATAACAAAATGTGAAGTTCGAGACAGGAAACACGTTTCCTGTGTTTAAACTTGTAAATTGGAACATTTTATTAGTGTTTTCATCTAGATAATAGAGCTATTGAGGACGCATAACGATACATGAGCTGCATAGTCCTAGAGACAAAAAGGCATTTATTTCCATTAACAGTGAATAGACAAAATATATGCCTGTCCTAGTATTTCAACCACAATGAACAAAGGTACGTAACCTAAATTTAATTAGAGTGACTTTTTGTACCCGTGAATAATGTAGTTATGTCAAAGTGCTCATTGAATACTGACAAAACAATGAAAGTGCAATACCCACACCATTCACCAGAGTGACACAAATTATACTGCCAAACCACACAATATAATTATCCTATCACACTTTACACACCCAAGGCGTGAAAAATATAAATGATACACAGAGAAATAAAAAATACAACTAAAAGCTAATACTTTTATCATGATGCTTTTAAATGAGTGCCAGATTACAAATCCTTACCTTCTGCAGAGTGACTGCAGAACATCATTAGCATAAGACAGCATGCCATATTGAGCGTGGGCACCTTCAAACAATGGGTCCTGTGGCGAGAAGGAAGTCTATCTTCATGTTTGTAATGCATTATAGTTGCAATTATTTACCCCTTACTAGACTTAGAACTGCATATGCAGACAGTCCGCATGCTAAACCGTGGGACTGTGTTTCTGTCATGTGGCCGACTAGGGTAGTATTTTGCTGTGCTTTTAGACTAGACCTGGGTTCCAATCATGTTTTGTGGCTGAGTCGATGTGTGTGAATTTAGAGCAAAAAGGAGTGAGAGATGGGATGCTTGACTATTAAAATCCTAGAGTATGAAGAAATAGGAAGAGTGCATGCGCAGTGCAGCCTAGTTTTGATGGCATATATATATATGGTAGAAACAACTGGTCCTATGTCATGTACACATTAGTGTAGGAGAAAAGTGAGAAAAATCAGTCAGCCATGACACCTATCAATGTAGCTGTGCTGTAGAATGAAAACTTGTAATGTACAATTGACAGATGAGAAGCAGAATATTTGTAAACATATACTATAATTCTGCCATTTTAATGACCTTAATACATATCATTTGTTTTCAAAACAGGACTTAATACATTTGCAAAGAACTGAGTTTGATATTATGATATTTTAAATTAATAGCTGTTCATTACCCTAGTTTGAGAAACAGTGTATACATGTTCCCTTTTATTCTAAAACCGTAAATGGCCCAAATTATAAAAATGTTGTGCATTTAAGTAGCTTTGTAAATGCAAGGTAATTTACGAACGGTAATCTTACACTTTTGGACTGATATTTTGATTTATGCAGGTGTTATATTGCATTAAATGGCAATCACTGCTTCTGAATCTCCCTCCAAAGACAATCGGTAAGCTGATCACTTGTTCAGTTCTGTCATACCTGTTTCGCTCTGGTGGCTAGTGTACAGCCTGTGACCTTTATCTAGGTTTAAATTCAATTTGTATACATTTTTGCAGACAAACAATCTCTATCCTCAAGCTTAATATGAACCCAAGTACTGATGTACAGTTACATAACTGCAGATAGAATGCCTGATAGGCCCCATTTTTGCAAAAAAGTCTTTGTAATAATTCCATCGAGAGTCATTCTATAGTCATTGAGGTAGGCATAAGTCCTTCCCCGTCTTAAAATTGCATGCTCCAGAATGAGCACAGCCGAGCCATAATGTTGTACTGAGGCCATAATACAGTACTGATTAGTAATGTTGGCGAAATCCAGTTTGACATTGCAGGATCCAAGTATGGTCCCAGCTCAATTAACCGGTTTTATTTCAGCTTACTATATACAGAAATATTGACTAACATAAATATTGTGTCCAAAATATTATTTGCAACAATATACCCCACTGGTCGTAGATTATATTTATTCCAATAATGCAATATTTTTATAGACAATATTTAAGACACAATATTTATGTGAGACCATATGTTAACTTTGATATTCTAGCACCACGGATATCATCCAATTTGCGCTAGAGAGTGGCTGCTTACCATTTTGCCTTGGTGTCAAAAAGGAAGTAAATTCTGTAGTTTCCTGGTACTTCTAAAGGGCTTTTTAATGCAAGGAGTGGATTCATGTACCTTTTCAGTTCTCTGGGATCCCAAACTCTTACCAAACTGAAATAAATAATGAGCTCGATTTTTCCCCCCAAAATGTAGCATCCTCTTAATAATAATTGCCAGGATGCTATTGGTGCCAGGGGCTGAGCCCACCCTTGCCTGCTTTATTAATCTTGCAACTTTCATACTACTATGGTCATGATTACGATGTCGGTCGGATCACAACCGTTGGCCTGTTGGTTGCGATCCGACCAATATCTGCCCCTGCATTCCACCAGCTGCATTATGATGCAGCATGTGGAGGGACTGACCGCTGCTGTTCCCAGCGGTCGAAATGTAATCCCCGCAATAAGGGCGGTGCATTCTCAGGCAAGGTCATAAGGATTACAATGTTCCTTTTGGTCTGCCTTTCTATGGCGGTCCTTCCGCCATAGAAAGGCACATGGAAATGGACTTTGGGGACCTCTAGCTGGGTCTCCGTCCCTCCACGGGCTCTGCTATAGGGTCTGGGGGGCACCTATGAGGCCCCCTAAACATCCCAGCACCATGTGGCAGGCGCTGCATGGTGCCTGCCACACAGTGCATGGATGTTTTAAATGTGTATATTTTCTTTTGAGGCTTGTGCTGCACCCAGCAGCACAAGCTTCAATGGAAATTAATATACACTTTCCGACCACAGTGAAGGCGATCGAACCATAATAGTGGAAGCGGGACCTCCGACTCATTGCTGGGAGGTCCCATTTCATCTACGATGTCGGTCGGGCGCTCGTCCGACCGACATTGTAATTAGGGCCAAAATGTCTGCCCCACCTCAACCATACTGTTCAACCTCTGTGCCAAATTTTCCATGCAAGACTCCTCAGATTCCTATGCTGACTTATCTTTACTCATTTTTTTCAGGTTCTCATAAACTTAAACTGTATTCAAAGATGTTTGATTATGCAATTAAGAAGAAAAGAAGGTTAAGTCTATGACAACATTAGCAGTTAGGCAGCATTTTAGAAAAGGGAGGTATGGTCAGCAATGAAAAAACATGAAGAAAATGACTGTGGGCTGACCCATGAAACATGTAACAATAAGGATAGCATGAAGTTTTGGCGGTATTTGAAGAGACTTTTAGCAGTAGGCCCTAAATGGTTGGGGAAAGACAAAACGGCCACTAAGTGAAACAAGCATTGGCATAGCCAATAGGTCTCGCCTTTGGGACCTTATAACTGTTTAGCTAGAGCTATTGATTTTGCCAATTTCTCTAAGCTATGTTGTAGAGTATTGTGGCTGCTGTGCAGCAAGTTTATAAGTTAGAATAAAAAAGTGTTAAAAGCATTTTTGTTACTTTATATATCACCTAGAAGACATTGTGTACAACTGAACGACCTTCTTAAAAAAAGCTTTATCCTAAAAAATGTTTTGTATATTTTTTGTCCTTGCAATAGTGGCAACTTCTTTCTCTGTGTTGAAATGCTTGTTTGGTACAGGTTTTTTTGTTATGGGTGGCGGACATGAATAATGGGAGGATGGAGTTTGGGGAATGGTTATTACATTTTAATGTGAGCAGGGGACAGGCACTAGGGGAGAATGAATAGATGCCATATTCCAAGGATAGATTTAGGTGGTGATTAGTGATGCTGTGGTGCTGCTGAGTGATGTTGAAGTGGTGCTGAGTGATGTTGAGGTGGTGCTCAGTGATGCTGAGGTGGTGCTGAGGTAAGCTGAGGTGGTGCTGAGTTATGTTAAGGTGGGGTGCTGCACTGGTGCTTAGGTGGTGCTGAGATGGTGCTTAGGTTGGGCGGCATAAACACAGCGGCCCTGCACATAAGTAACCATACTCTCTGCTGAGAAGCCAAGGATTGGATATGCATTTAGTACCAACACCTTTATCACCCACTGACATGCTCTGTGAGAAACTCACACTCCTTGCAGTCTGCACTCCAGGGCTCCTAATTGTACCCAGTCATGAACACTCACTCACAACCTGACCTTCTCAGACACCTAGAGGTGACTTGGTTTACAGTACACAAGATTTTAATGCTGCATGAACAATAAAATTACAGAAACACAACACCTGTAAAAAGCAAATATGCTTAGGGGATGTATGATGGAAATGAATATGTGAGTTGTAAGAATTGCAGTACAGATATAGATTATATAAAGGGGTTTTACCATCATTGTTGAGAAACCAAACTGCATTTTTGTCTGTATATAGGTTTTCATATTGCACTTAAATATCTTTAATAAAAGGCACTACTACTCAGATTTCACTCTCCCAACAAGGGAAGGCTGAAAAGTCAAATCTGTCTTGGCAGGATTCCAATTTGTCACCTGCAGTGCTTTGAATATTTCACATTTTGCTTTTAACTCGCTGTGACATTCAAACAATCACCTCAGCTACTGACAAATAGAATAGCTGTAAACCAAATGACTGTCTGTGCGAATATAAATACAGCCTGTTAACTAAACACTGTGTCAGGACAGTTTGGCCCTGACATTGTTCTGAGTGGACTCGGACCATTCCAGCACCCCTTAGTTGACATAAAGGAGTTCTAAATGACTGATCAGCTCATCAGCAGCAGAGTTAATGCTTTGACTTTTAAAAGTACTGCAGATATGCACTTTATTTTGACACAACACATTTGTCTTCTGCAGAAGAGCCGCATCTGCGCTGTTGCACATTTTCAAGCCCTGCCCTGCTGTTCCTAAAAGTACAGGGACTCTCATTTGCACAGGGAAGTTCCAGTTCTCAAGAGGAGAAAATGTACAAGTGCCGGGGCTTAGTAGCTGTGAATACTGGCCCCTTTAAGGCACTGTTCCTGACTGATAAGGTAAACAAAGATAGAAAAGTCATGTAAAAAATGATTGAAGAAGATTTTAAATGATATTCTAATTCAATATAATTCCTGGCCTTTACAGAATCTTTAACCAATAAATCCCATTCCAACTCTGCCACTTACCAATGATCTTGAAAAGTGCTGGCGTTGGGAGGGTTGAGCATGGTCTCAATACCAGCAAGGAGGAGCTGGACAAATAAAGGTCTTTTCTCAGAAAATTGGAGGCCCTGTTTCTCCTGGATCCTATAGAGGTGGGGGCTGGAGCAGGTGCATGCTGCAGCAGGATAGACCGGGGCCAAGATGGATAGTTTGTTGTTCTCCATGATGGATAACTCCTCTGCTCTGGTCTGGTGTGATGGGGAGGGCTCCTGGCTTCCTGCAGGATTATTGGTGCTTCACTCCGTCTGTGGCAATCCAGTCACAGTTGTGGTGGTAAGAGAAGGAAAACCCTGAGTAAACTGTAGTTTATAAAGGGATTTCCCTTCATACCACAGCAGAGTGCCATTGATTTATTGAGCATGTCATGACGTCCGAGGTCCCTCAATCGCATCTAGATTTCCACATCAATTAACCTAGCGCGATTAACATCAAAATGCCTCACGGGGTGTGGACGAAGGCACCTGACCTCTAAATGGCGGCTTTCTGTTTGCTGTGATGAAATAACTGCTGCTACATCGATAAAAGTGAAAACATTACTGTTCACAATCACTGGGAGGGCGCGTGACAAGATTTACAAGCCTGTTAACACTTGACACATGAAATAGAAAGGCAGGGGGAGCAGCTGTGCATGAGGAGAGCCTTCCCATGCCACTGTGTAAATAAAAGAAAATGAGAATAAGAAACAAATAGTATGTCAAAATCAACACAAATAGACAGGTGGGGAGGGGTACATGTAAGAGGGGCAGTCGCCATTGGAGGAAACCAAGCACACAAAGACGGGACACATACAACCAATGCACCAATGAAAAGCCTGCATTTCAGAACAGAACACAACATAACGAATGGGAAATCAAGGGGCGTGCCAAAAGTCCAAATCGGTGATACAGCATGTCGAGGGACAACGCATGCGCGCTACCTAGGCTCGACCTAAAAAGACCCTAAATTCAATGAGATGCTTCTTATTTTGAGAAAGAACCAGGTGGCAGACTGCCTGAAGCATGTGCAACTTTGGATTCATCAAAGCTTGCTCAGCCTTAGAGGTGTGAATGCAGAAATAACTTCTAGTGGACCCAGCCAACCTATCACTCTTTCCACTTAGATGGGCCCCTTCATTGCCAGTACAAATGGATAAAAATTTGAATGAGGTGATGAGTTTGTGACCTCCTCTTACACATTGAGTAAATGTCAATTTACTAGCTCGTGTAGGCAGCAATTTCACCTTGTGCGTTGTGGGTTAAATAAAAAAAGTAGTTGCTATTTAAAATGGCTGCATGTAAATTACTTTACCCAGCCTCTGACCACCCCTGCCCCTCCTCCTTTTTCCATTCCACCCTAAAAGTTTGGAACAGCCCTTTGACAACCCCCCTCTCTTCAACATCTGGGTTTATCTGCCGCCCCTGCTCACCTTCATCCTAGCCTATCACTGTCCTACATACTTACCTGGTCCTCATTCTGACCTTCATAATTGCACCCCCTATTGCCTGAGCTAGTGCTTTTTCTCAACTGCACCAAGTATGGGTCCATGCTCATGGGGGACCAATGCACTCTGTCCTGTCTGAAAAAACGTACTTCCTCATACTGTAAGTCTGGATGAACAACCCATTCATTGCCACCCCCCTACAGAACTTCTGCATCTCTCTGTTTAATTTCCTCCTGGCTTTGTCAATGACCACTGGCTTCTCTACCCCCTCCAATCTCTTCTTGGTATCGGTTCCGTCCACAACACAAATGCACATGACCAAGTTTCTTTCACCTCCTGCAAATCTCGCTGAATTGCCTTCAACACCGCCATCCCTTTTATCCTCCCCAGGTGCACCATCAGTACATCCGGACAAATGTTCCCATCCAACAATCTGTTTAGTAACAGCAATAGCTCCCTCCAAGCCATGCCCCCTTTTCCCATACCACTGCACTTTAGCTGGCTCCGCCCGAGAAACCTAACTGGGTTCCATGCTGTCTTGTAAAAAGCTTGTTTTTCGGCCCATTTAATGAAAGAGTGTCCCACAATACAAATTGATAGTTTCACTCTCTCTGGGTCCAGTACAGAGCCTGCAAGAAACAGCATAAGTTCAATTAATCACAGTATCCTGCTCTCTTGCATCCTCCTCCTCACTCACATACCATTTGTAGCACACAGAAGACCATCTGCCCAATTCCCGTATCCTATCCGCTGACCAATCCCTCCTACCTGCCTCAGTGGCCACCCCTATGTAGAAAAAATGGGTGCCATATTCCACCGGTGTTTTCTGAGTACCACTAAAAGATTAAACAATGTTACTACTGATCCATCCATGTGTTGAAAAACCCTGCCTTGAACCCATCCTGCATCTGACGGAAATTTAGATCCCACATGCACCTGGCAAACTTGTTGTACAGGGTACTCCCTCAGTGTTATTGCCCTATTTTTAGAACTCTGATCAATTTTGCACCTCTTCAATCTTATTACCACCTTCTGTCTTCCTATCTGCACCTGGTCCCATCCTACGCCTCTGCTGTCCTGTCCACCCATCAGCTCAGCTGCTCAAAAGGCACCAAAGAACATCCAGCACATCAAAACTGTGAATAAATCCACCTCCCGAGCATTACGGCACATCAGTGGCAGCTCCCTCATCACCTTCTCTATGACTGACCTTACTGCCACTTTCACTGGCCCACCCTTCCAGCATACTCTTACCCCACTCCCCCGCTGTAGGAGGATAACCCAAAAAGAACTTCCCCATGAAAGCAATCCAGGCCCACTTAACAACAATTGTAACCTTGTATCTACCCTTTTCTACCTTATCCATACTAACTGTACCACATCCTCACATCTCTGCCACTCCTCCTCTATCCCACATTGCAGGACTCCAGATGTCAGAAACTCTATCCAGGCTTGCATATAAGAATACCATGAGGACTGTGCCAGTGAACCTAAAGCAAGGTGGTGAATCCTTGGATGCCTATCTGCCATAGTTCCTCTGACACTGGTGTCTTTTCTAGTTCTGCCTCCGTAGCTTGCACACAGAACCTCTGCCACTGCAAACGAGACAGAGGGCCTGATTTAGAAGTCAGCTGAGGGGAACACTCCGTCACAAATGTGACAGATATCCCATACGCCATATTTCAATCACATTCTATCCTATAGGGATCGCAATACTGCAGACAGGATATCCGACACATTTGTGACAGAGTATTCCCTGTGTCTCTCTCTAAAGATAATGTTGCGCTTCAGCCTCCCAATACAAATGCTCTCAATATCCTAAGCATTTGCATGGCCCTGGCTGACTGTCTGTTCATGACATGCACACTGCCATGTTGTCCACATTAAACAAGACTGTCTTGTCAACAAAATGGTTGCCCCATGCAAAGAGGGTCACAACCAAAGGAAAGAATTCCAGAAATGTTATGCTCCTCCCACCGTTCTTCCAAGCCTGAGCCCATTGCTCTGCACACCAATGGCCCTTCCAGCAGGATCTTAAAAAACGTGCATGTCACATTCTGTCTTGTCCCCTACCCTTTCCAGTGAAATCCCATTAAACTGTCCTAGAAAAGCTTGTCTCATCCTTAAATCCTCTTTCACCCCCGCTGACAGTCTAACCCTGTGGTGTGGCACACCCCTCCCCCCAAGCCCATTTCACCCGGCCCACACAATTCAGATGTCCTAGCAGTATATGCACCTCTCTTGCCTTCACCTTCTTCTTCACCAACATGTTACCTGCCCGTCTCTTGTCTTCAGGTAACCTCGCTTCCATCTTTACTGTGTCAATGTCAATCCCCAAAAAGGAAATCACCATGGCCACTACTGTTTTCTTGTCTGCAAGGGGCACCCCCATATCCTCCATTAGCTCTTGAAAACTAGCCAGCTTCTTCTGACAGTCCGTCGACCCCGGGGGTTGGGGGGCATGAAAAATAAGTCATCTAAGTAAAGTGTCACTGTCATGTGTCCTGTCACTAACGTGAACAACCGCTGCAGAAAAGTACTGAATCGCTCAAACAATTCACATGAGATAGAGCAGGTCATTGGCAATGCTTTATCTACATACCACTGCCCTTCAAACTGTATGCCTAGCAATTCAAAATCTAGGGCGTGAACAGGTAAGAGGTGGAATGCTGACTTCATGTCACTTCACTTCACTTCAATTCAACTTTATTCGGTTTCAGCATATAAAACCATAAAAGTTATCAATACATACAAATTTCATAAAATATAAACACATTATATCTCAATTAAGTTACGTTCCACAAGAATCCATAATGTACCATAACCTAAGGTGCAGAGTTAAATACCGGTGATCTTGACCCTCTGATGAGCAATCCAGCGGTTAGATGTATTTGTCCCGGGGCTTTTGCTAAAGTGTAAATTTCATTGAGATAAACGTGAACCCAGACATTTGCTAACAGTTAATCAAGGCAAGCCCTGGTCTTCACCACAGATTTCAGGTAGCTGAGGACAAAACAAAAAAAATCATCGTGCAACAATTGCAAATAAATAAGAGCTGGGCGGACCTGCTTAAAATTCATCCTCTTTAAAATCGGGACAATAAAAGACTTCCTGGGGACCTCGTAAAATTTACAAAATAATGTAAAATTTAGCAAATCCTGTGGCGACACACCGTCACAGCCACAGGGTGCTAACATCTGTCCTCTACTACTCCCCCTAGGTACAGCCAATAAAAACTGAAAAAGATCCAGGCGAAACCTAGTCAGTAAAAAACGTTCAGAAATACTTAAAAACCCCAGGAGATAAGGCTCCGCTAACGATGTTGTCTTCAACATTAGGAACTTACGGACACTAGGTTTCCGCAATTCCAGTTCTTCTCTCTCAAGTTTCCTAAAACTACTAAAGGACTCCCTTATTAGCCCCACATCCTTTTTGGTGACTAGTTCTGGATTGGTGAACAATTTAAGTCTTCCTAACCTTTCAAAATTGCTCTTGATGTATCTGAGCCAAGGTAAATGGAGGGCATGGTCGCGGGTCATACACTATTTTAAAATCAGTTGACTCAGAGAAGATCCCTCACTCAACCACATTTTCATCCAAAAGATTAGGAGATGGAGGGCCAAAGTGTCACTTAAATAGGGCACCCCCAGCTCTTCATGTACCACCAAGTTGGACGTACCGCTAGGAACACCCAATAAACGCTTCAGGAATGCGTTCTCAGCCACTTGCAAATCATCTGTGGTAACGTGCCCCCATATTTCGCTACCATAAGAGGCTGCTGCAACACTCTTGCCCTTCCTGTCATTTTCACCAAAAGTGCACCTTTTCCCACTGCATTCATCAAGTCGATGGCTACGTCAACTGAACAGTATGTCACCAAGGACAGTTCCTCCGCTTTGTAGTCATTCACTGACACCGAAATGCTGGGTCAACTGAAATTGCCCCTGTTCTTTCTTTGGTACCACCCCTGTGGGTGAGATGGTCAAGTTCTCCATAGGCCATGCATCATATGGACTTGCCATTCTCCCTTCTCAGATCTCCTTCAGTATGTTGTCTCCCACCACCTGCAGGTGCTTTTTTGCCGATTTCAGGTTGTCTGCCCACCTCATGGCACCTTGTAGCCCACTTGAAATCCCTGTTCGAAACACTCCCTCAACATATCCTGTCTCTCATATCATTGCAGTCAGTGTGTCATTCTCTGCAGCTTAACCAGAGTAAGTGGCTTTTCATGCAATTCCTTGCACTTCGTGACCTCCCATCTGCCTTTTCAACCCCCTGCAGCCCCTTTGTAGTGTATGAGCGGGTGTCTGGCTGCACATTTCAAACACTCTTGTCCAAATTTGCAGTATTCTCTCATGCAGGATTCCCTATTGTAAGCCAAGCAAGCCCCTGTCTGACATTTCTTGATGGCCCTACCCCCCCTGGAGGGATGTCCTTGAAAGGGTTTATCCACTATAAGCAAACCGCTTGCCGTGAACACAGTTGGCACTGGTCTCGCTGGCCCCATAGTATGACATCACAGATCATTGTCTATTCCCCCCATTTTCCTTCTGCATCTGCCACCTAACAAGCCCTGAATTCCTCATCATACCTCACTCATGCATATCCACCAAAGGTGATATGGTCTTTTCTGATCACATTCATGTACTAGAACAGTGCTACACACCGCTCTGCAAACTTCTCACAATACACACTAGTATATATTAAAAACGCCGCCGTTCAATTTTCTATTGTGTCAGGTACCTTTGGCCATTTGGCCTACTCATATTCCTCCTCTTTTGACTATTCCTTTGCCCTTATTTCCCTATGCAGCAGTTTTAAAACCTCCATGTACTCCCTGTTCCATATTTTCTCTTTTGTTGATGCCATTAAATGTGGACCCAAAGGCCTTGTGATCCCCATATATGGCAGTTTCTTTACCTTCAATTCCTTGCTCTCTTTCTTATCCCCCCATTCTGCATCTTGCCCTTCCTTCTCCTACACCAGCACCTCACCAACTGCGCTTGTCTGTAAAGTGGTGTCCGTAGCAGCCCCCACCGCCCCTTGCCTGTCCTCAACATCCCCTGCTCTAGGTGTAGCCTGCTCTTCTGGCCCCACTCCTTTATCTTTCATGTAGGCCCCTTTCCTCAATCTGACCTTGCCATCAACACCCCCACCACGCCTCTCGCATCTATTCCAGTCAATATCATTACAGATTTCTGTATCATTTCTGACTGATTATCTGCTCATAAGGTCAGTGACCACACCAAAGCTTGCTGCCTTGCCAAACTCACCTCCTCCATCACTCCAACTGTCGCTGCCGGCCCAAGACCTGAAATATACAAGCGGATGGTTGGGTAGCCATGCTAAACCCCCAGCAATTGACCCTGATGCCCACCACTAACTCTCTGCTCCTGTCCCTTTTAGACCACTCTCCACCAAATCCCCATCCGACCAGCTCGTCCACACCACAGTCTGAGTGAATCCTCCCCAGCTCCTCAAGATACCCTGTGGCTCATGTCTATACACGCTGTCTTGTGTATGAACTCCTCATCCCACCAAGCCTCCTGTGCTCACCGTATCAGCCTACAGGAGGGGGCCTCACCAAATCGACCTCCCACCTCTTTTGAGGAGGCCCCACCAGACCTTTCTCTCCTAGTTGTGCTTGAGACCCCACCAGACCTTCTCCAGCTCTGTCGGTTCATGTCCATCACAGCGCTTTGGCTAGCCACACAAGACCATGCTGTCACTTCCTATTAGGGTATCAGAACCACAGTAGACTCCCCCGAGCCCATCCCAGCATCTTGACCTGGAACCCAAGCATCCACAGTGAAAGTCGGTGTGCTGGCACTCCTTCCACCGCTGTCACTGCTCCGGTACCCATGCTCAATTCCCTCCACTTCCATCACCTACCCACTCCCTGGCCCACTCCCTTCCCCTCTCCAGTCACCTTCCTCATTCCTCAGTACTCATAAACTCTTCCCGCCCATGACCTCCTCCATGCTGACTACATGACACCCTGTGTGACCCCACTTTCCGCCACTGAGTCCCCTCTACCTTTTCCCACCCTCCCATTTACTCTCAGGGGCTTGTGGTGGCCCGTGCACAATCCAGGCCTTGCCTTCCCCTTGCTAACCTTCCCTCATATTAATCCCAGTTGCTCCCTCTTCTTCCTCATCCGCACTCCACTTCAAGAGCACCACCTCAAGGGCTGAGGCGTTCCCATGTAAGGACCCTGTGCTCTCCTGCTCTGTAACAGGGCCCTCTCTGGCATGAGTGCCCCCCAAACTGCTACCCCACCCACCCTATTCCCCACCTCTTGCCTATCTCCCTGTCCCAATTCTGCATCCTCCACAGGCCCCACCTGCCCTCTGTGAGCAGGACCCCCTGCCTCCAGCAGGGGGCTCTCCAAGCCCTGCTTGCACCTCATCTCCCTCACCTACTCCCCCTTGCAGAGCCAATGCCCCCTCCCTCATTTACTCCTTCAACTTGAGCACGGGGCCTACAGTTGGCCTCAACACCAGCAAGAAAGCAGCACTGGCTCTGACCCACTGCATCCCACACCCGCAAACACCCACAGCCGCTTTCCCGGGCCTCTCTGCTCCACTCATCATCTCCTCCCACAGCGTACCGACTTATCCAATACCCCCCGCACCTTCCTTTGGCACCATGGGCGGTGGCGGCTAGCAAGCCAATACAACCAATACCGAGTATATTCACTACAAAATAGTGTGTGCCCGTATCTTTTAATCATAACCCAGCAACCCGCCTATCAGAAGCTGCCCAAAGGACCCACAGTGTTCTGCACTGTACAACCCTGCCCAACATCCCCTGGTGGCACACCTTCCTTTGTTCAACTGCTCCCCCCAAGGCCGTATTCTTTTGAATTTTCAGGATCAAGGGCCTGCCCTCAATGTGTTTGCTTTAAAAAAAACAGGCTATAGGCAGCATAGGTACTTTGATTCCAGCAGTGATGAATAGTGGACCATGCCCTCATTTAAATGAGGGGCAAGTGCCCAGTTCTCTCGGTTCAATGTTTAACCAGTAATGAATGATATGATCTTCGACTATGAGTGAACAGTGAGTGTATGTCCCTCTTGTTTTAGCTCTGGCATAAGGTTTTCCTTTTCTACAAGTTGCCTTGTTCCTCTTTACTTAGCAAGTGGGTGTGTTACTAGAGATTTGTGAGGGTGTATTATGATTGACACACTTTGCCCTGGTGTGTAACCCTGGGCTAAGTATGGCGCCTTGGGTTTATACATGAGACACAGACCTTGGCAATAAGGTTCAACTCCCTCAAGACTTTCCTAGACTTTCATTATTTCTTTGTCAATAAAATAAGGACATTATAGGGTTTTAAAGGTAGTATTCCAGCTTTCAGCTAGACTTGCCATGCACTGGTTCCCAATTGCAACGAGGAGAAGAAGAGCCATATGCACTGAAAATGTGTACGGTCACAAACAGTCTGAATCACTGGGTATGACCGCAATAAAAAAATAATAATTGTACGAAAGCTCTTTTAAGAGCTCATAAATCTTACCAATCCCTAAATGGCTTTACAATTCCATACTGAATCACTATTTTGAACGGACGTGTTCCAAATAGTGATTCGGTATGAGATGCATTAATATTTTGCAACCAAAATCCCGTTGCGAAATATTGAAAAATTACCTACTCCCAAGATGGAGTTGTAAGCCATTTGCAAAATGGAAGGTATCTCTTAGGGACCCCATCACTCTTTGTGAATGTAAAAAATGGGTGTTTTGGGGAGTAGCAGTGATCCAGAAGACCACTGGCAACTCAAATGAAGTTCTAAAAAAAAAGTACATTTTTATTTTCAAACGCAGAACCTTTTCCATTCAGGAAACTTGCCTACATTAAAAAAAATGATTATATAAAGGGGATGGTCGACATGGGGTTTTGTTGCTCCTAACAGGTCACCATCTCTTTAAATGCCACCAAATGGGATGAGTCACAATGTGTGACCCATCAAATTAATATGTATGAGGCCAATCAGATTGCAACTCACTCTGATTTGAAATTTTACAAATTGACCTCTTAGTCAAAAAGTTGATTGTGAAAATTCTTTACTGCTCGCAGAATTACTGGTCGCTAGTTGCGACCAGTTTTTTTGCAACCAGTTTTTAGTACACTGGGCTAGAGATTCCGTATTGAGACGTAAAACTACAAATTTTGTTGAGTCAATACATTTCGGTGCTTTGATAGCCGGTAAGCTTCATGTCTGTAAGTTACTTAATGAAGTATACATTCAGCTATGCTCATTACCATCCTCCTCCGTCTTCCTCGTCACAGTCACAAAGGAACATGACTGTGACGAGGAAGACTATGACTCGGAGAAATGAAGATTACCGGTAAGTAACCGAGTCATTTATGCCAGAGAGTGAGAGGCCCGTGGTTGTAAAAGCAATAGCTGTATGAAAGATCACCAGCTAGAAAGCTTATACAATCTAGACTTGTTGTCTTTTTGTTCGGTCATACTGTTGTCTTCGTTTCTGAATCCTGCTAAGGATTCAACCTCTTTTGCTTTAATTTGTAGTTCAGGATAAACTAAACCATTTTGACTAATTGAAAAGGACTGTGTCATTTTTCTGTGAAGTAGTTGTTACTTTTTCACAAATATTAAGAATAGCTGGGTTGAAAGTGGACCTTCAGAAGGAATACTAATGACCTGTTAATTGTAAACCATATTGCATTAGAGGTGGGCAAGCCAGCAAATTCAAAGAGAGAGTAGAACCAGAACTGCACCAGGAGTCAGCCAAAGCATGAGAGGAGCCATTAAAAGATCCAGCATGCATATCATGGAACCCATGTCATGAAAAATGTGACTGAGGGTCATTTAAAAGAAGCTGATGTATGTTTTTCAACATTTCTATGTGTTTTAATTGAGCACGTTTGATTGTATCACTGCATTGATTGACATTTTTTTAAACTTATAACATTCATGCATAACCCCTGACGACGTTGCCGCGAGCTAGCCAAGGCATGTGAGTTCGTCATGCTCTCTGTATATATGGCCTATGTTGATATTGCATGTGAAACAACATTATTTTATATTTACCCTATACAATTGAAGTTTTTGTATAGTGCAGATTTTAAACAGAGTTACGTCGACTTGCTCTCAAATTGGTTGACCAAGGAAAATTATATATAGTGAAATAAAGTGATTTGACTCACACAATTTGGTTAAGTGGGGAAGTCGGGATTTGAGCTCAGATTTCCTAATTACATATTTCACACATTGTAGGCTTAAATAAATGTCTCTTCTATTTAACACCAAAGAACAGTGCTTTGTGTTCAAATATTGTATAAATTAGTAATGGTGCACAGAATCTAATATATACATACCTATCACACCTATATCACACAGACACTACTCTAACACATGCACCCGTACTTGTTTATATGTGCAGAGTCATAAAAGCTAATAGTGTGCTTTTCTGTTTGCAGTGTTTCCACAGAAAGTGGGAGGCTTATTTACAAGGCCCTTGCGCCACCGTTGCATCATTTGTAACATGGGAAAAAGCAACACATTGTCGGTGCAAGGGGCTTGTAAATAAGCCCCTTGATATCGAAAGATAGTGACAGAACGTGTGTGTCAGGGGTACTGCACTTCACTTGTGCAAGGTTCAAGAATATACATTTTGTGATGCAACTGATTAGTACATCAGTCACATTGCGAAACGAATGGAAATTTACAAACCAATCCAAATTTGCGAACTGCAGTTTGTACATTGGGCTCCTGGGTTTTCCATTGCATAGATGACTGTTGATTTAAGATTCTGCTGGGCCATATGGCTGGGGCTTTGAGGGGCAAGCAGTAACTTCCTCAAAGACAGCAGTTGAAGTGCAATAAAAAGTATGGAAACTGCGCCTCAGTACAATGGAGTGGGTTAATGAGCATGTAGGTGGGGCCAGTGACATGGCTAAAAAACACAATATTCTGCAACTATTTTGTTGGCCTCTCACATTCATTTAAATGTATTTTAATCTATTTAACAGGTGTTAAATGTAGCTCACTTGTTTAGTACAATCCCTGTAGATACCTGTGTGTAATCTATCAGACAGTCACAGAACTGATTCCTTGTTGGCGAAGGGGGAGAAAAGTAGCAAGTCTATTCATAGTGCTGCGAGATCTTAGGCATTCTGTGACTGAAATCACTTTGTATTCACAAGTCATTGTTTTAAAATTGTGTTACATTTAGAATAGGATTGGCTGTTTAAAAGATACAAAAAGATTTAAGGCCTGATTTAGAGTTTGAACAATGGGTGCTCTGTCACCAATTTAAGGAATCTCATATAATGCAATTGGAATAAGGCAGCAAGGATATCTGTCACATTTGTGATATAGTAACCCATCCACAAAATAGCAAATTAGACTTTTAGAGTTTAATATAAAGCAACTGCTTTCTAAATGTATATTTTTAGAGTTTCCATGAGAAGAATGCACTACAGAACTCAGTTGGTAACCCCTTATATTACCTCTCAAAAACAATAAATCTTTGCTGCCATGAAGCCTCAAATGACTCCACCAATTAATGCCATGCTGTGGCTATCAGAGAAACTTTCGTTTTGCTGATTAACCAATTGCACACATTTACCTTTCAATCATACGGAAGAGATCCGGCTTATATCCTCTTGCATTCTCTACCTCGCCCTTGGCTTCACATTCCTGGAGACCCCGTCCATTATCTTTCAGCCAGAGGTGCATCATGGTTGGCATTAACCATTTGGGATTGGCTTTTTTATCAAAAAGTAGGGGAACTGTTAGCATTAAATTAAAAAAAGATTGAGAATGTTGTTCCCGATTGACCCAGCCCACTTCGACAACTGCTCACAAACAGAAGTAAGATTATAGGGAAAGTTAGAGATAATGTCCACTATGAATATGACCCCTGCGCCTTTGTGTTCAAAGTCACCAAAATCATTAGACCGCTTTATGTATTTTTATAAACGCGGTCAAGTACTTTTCCAATTATACTTCAAAGTGTCTTTCATTTAATTAAGCAATATTATCATAAGTGAGTGAATAGTCATCTTGGAATGAGTATCTTCTAAACCAACATCCCACCATCTTCTAAACCAGTCCGGGTTATAGAAGAGTTCCAGTGGCAGGCACCGCAGTTACTTAGTTCTAGTAGTATTCCAAGCAGACTGAGGAGTTCATGATCGGCCCTTGATGAGGAGGCAGTCATGAGTGTAGGATCGCTCATGCATGTGGCTGCTTAAGACCCTTCAAACTTGTATTTCTACTACTATATTGATCGTCAATAGTGGCTTACCACCCAATTCTATAGGGGTGATTTGTTCACCCCTATAGAATTATTTAATTTCAGGTCAGGTGAAATTAAAATGTTATCAGTCTCAAAGGTCTGGGACCCAACAATTTGACACATAAGAAAATAAGTAAGAACGCTACAAGGAAATAAAGCTTCAGGTATCTAAAGTAAAGAAAAAATACCAACATCGTTATTTCTAATAGCCAGTACGCACTCATGCTTTTAGTTTTGACAGCACGCTGTTCCTCATATGAAAATGAAACCTTCACTTTCCCTTTCTAGAAATTCTTGAATTTATTTTCCTTCCTTGACAGAAATCTGAACACCCTGCAGATTTCATTGTGGTTGTTCCCATTACCTTTTAATATAATTTAGCCAGAAAATCACATATAACAAATGCATATCAGAAATTAGCCCTTAGCTTCTACGAGCAGAGTATGGTATTTAGGCTCTATTAAATTGATACTTTGAGGCGCCACATTGACATACCCTCCTGTGATAATCAGAGAGAACAGGCTGTGAGCCATTGCTTTCCATCCCGTCATTTGCAATAATTACTGTGATTCCACTTATAATATGTGTTGCTTGTTTTACAGATGGCTTGCAGTACTGTAGTCAAATTGATCAAAGGAAAATCTTTTAAGGTCTGCATACTTGTTATTCGAGAGGAGTGCATTATTATCACTTCTCCATGTCCACGAAAGCTGCGCAGAAGGAATAGAATTACAGTGCGTGGTGTACTATCGTGCAGGGATGTCCAAGGACAGCAGGGGTCCTCACTTCTAGCATCTCTAAGAGAGGTGCTTTTCAAACCTTTGATAAAGCCTCAGCTTTATTAGCTCCGTCTGCTCGTCATTATGTTGCCCTCATCTCAAAACGCGGGAGTCAGAACAAATTGTAATGAGTGAATGCCTCTATTTTCTGAGGTCTGTCACAGTTGCTGATTTTGTGCCTCAGCGGGAGTTATAAAATATAAGGCAGAAGGACATTTTGTTAAACAAACATTGTAAGATTTGGAGAAGAATTTCTCTAATTGTTAATTGACTAACTGTGCGTTAGTTCAAATATTTTAGTGACGTAATTCAAAAATGTAGAATTTGATTAATTAATTTCATGTTTTTTTTTTATATAGAGACACCTTGCTTCCATATGGCCGCTTAAGCTCTGCTAGATGTGAGTGGCTTGAATGCTCAAGGTGTAGATACATCGAGACCGACTCTTCCTTGTCATACTCTTTCTATTTAGGATGAGCCCCTGTTTGGTCGGCAGTCAACTACTCTTGTTATCTTTAAAAAAAAAAAAGAACTTTTCTAAAGTAACCTCTCCCCACACAAGAGTATAAAGAAAGGATCAGGTAGCTCAATGAGCCCCCCGTTTGCCTCTTGCAGGAAACACAAGTCAGTTATCTCCCCTAATTTCCATTGTCGACCAATTAAGTATTTTTTAGGTATGGTCAGCCAAGACCTTTTGTTTTAAAAAAACAATCTTAAAAAATGAATTTACCTATAAAGTATTTTAGTCAGCTTTCATCATCTATTGGGTTGTTATAGTGCCATTCACATTTTGTTTCCTCCCATTACAGCATAGAGCATAGGGAAGTGCTCAGCCTTCTTCATCTAGTGACTGCCTTGTGAGGGATGACATTTGGCTCTTGCACATGTGCACATCCACCTTAAAAAGAGTTCCTTTGAGTGGCAGCAAGATGCTGTGTTAATATGCCATTTATTTGTGCAGCTGCCAGCAGGCAAGAGATGAACAATAAATGTTTCTGGTTCAGCCTTTACTTTGAGTGTCTACACTCAGTCTCTACACCGTTTTCGCATTTGCCTAGAAAAGTTCCCTTCTTAGGGGCCGATTCCGATCTCGGCCGGTAGGGCTCCGAATCGTATTCGGCTTAACCGGATCCGATTCGGAGCCCTATTGCCCGACCGATTCGTACGCGCGTCCGGACGAGCGAGTACGATGCGAAATCGCCGACCGACTCGTCCGGGCGTCCCGACCGCTCCGACCGACTCGATCCCGGCTCTAACCGCACCGACCGACTCGCACGGACTCGACTCGCACCGCGCAATGGAGACGTTCCCCGGCCGGGTAAGTACGATGCGCGCCGCGAGCGAGTCCGACCGAGCCGTGCACTCCGGCTCGAAAGAGCTGTCGGAGCCGTACTTTGGGGGTCCGTGTCGGGCCCCCTGTGCGCGTAGCCGCGCGAGTCGCACACAGGGGGGACCCATGGGTCCCCCTACCTGTGCGTGTACGGGCGCGAATCGCTTCGCCGCGTACACACTGTAGGGGCGCACTTGTCCGCCTCGCACCCATTGAGTCAATGGGAGCCCGCGTACGCGTTGTACGACAGGCTCCCATTGACTTCAATGGGAGTCCGACCGACTCGAGTCCGATGGCATACGTGCGCATCGTACTCGTTCGGTCGGGCTGCACGGGTCCGATTCGGTCGGATATCTCTCCGGGTCCGGCTCGGTCGGAGAGATTTCCGGCCCGAATCGGAATCGGCCCCTTAGTGTTCAGTGCCAGGGCTGTTTTAAACAGGCTGTCGGGTTTCCGAGGCTGAATTGTTTTCCTCGCTTATGTGCTTCTTTCCCCTTTGTTCCCTACAGCCATTTCTGTGTGTTGTACACAGCAGCCAGTCAATTGGGATTGACGGATGTTGAAACTGGGAGCAAACAGCTGGTGACTTGCCAATTACGCTTTCATGTCCTAACTTTAGAATCATTACAGGGATATTTATTCACCTTCATGCCTCAAGGCATTTGTTCAGTGCTTCCTCAAAAGCAATGCAAGTTAAACATTGCGCCTCCAAGTTTATAATGTTCATGGACTGAAGGAGACACAATTCAGTCTGCCTGCAGAGAAACCTCCGAACTGTATTTTGTGTTAGGAAGCAGTTTTGCGAGTGCAGTGTGTTATTAATATACTTGTACACATCGGTAATGGTAATCATAAACTTGTTTACATGATGTCCTATTGTATTGCAGTAACTAATTTATATACATATAAGGATGTCTTGTCGGCTAAGTAGCATTATTATTGCATACTATGGATTACTAGGCCAAACTGAGAGGCATGCACTTTGAACTGAAACTGTTTACTTGTGTTTAGCTGAACGCATATCTGTGATGCCATCCTGCCTTATTTCTTTCCTATAGGAAGGGCTCTTATCACCATTATGAGATTATGAGATGCACAAATTGCTTACTCGACAAAGATAAGATTTGTATAACATAAAAATCCTCCAACGATTTTCACCAGCAACTTCAGGAGGAGCCCGCGGGTGGGACCCATACCCAAGATGTCATCAGTGATGTCATCAATGATGTCATTTGAGATGTCATCAGTGATGTCATAACTGATGTCATAGAACATGTGATGAGTTATGTAATATGTAAGTTCATAAGCAGTGCATGGCAAGCTCGCAAATTATAGTTAGCTCTGCTAACTATAACTGGTGGATTTCTGTGTTTATTTTTAGTCCAAATCTTTACTTTGTCACTGACACCTAACTATAAAAACATTTTAACCTTTTCAGTGAATTTCTAGGTTTTTTTTTCAATGAAAATTAAAATATAATTGCAAATCCTAATTATAATGTCACTTTAACCTTTGTTCTTTCAAAGAGTTTCTAGGGCTTTTTAATGTAAAGTGATATTTTATTGTCAAGGTTCATATAATAGGGTGTGATGTGATGCTGTCCTCTCTGCTGAGACCTCTGTCCAGGGCTGCAGGCGTGCATAGTAGGGTGTGGGGAGAAAGTAGGCTCTCCACTGACACCTCTCACTGGATGACAGGCATGCGTAGTAGGGTGTGGGGAGACACTGGCCTCTCTGCTGAGAACTCTCTCCAGGGTGATGAGTGTGCACAGAAGGGTGTTAAGAGGGAGTAGCCTCTCCACTGATGCCTCTCCCCAGAGTGGCAGGTGTGCATAGTAGGGTATGAGGAGGGACATGCCTCTCCCCTGAGACCTCTCCCCAGGGTGACAGAAGTATGCAGTAGGGTGTGAGGACAGACTGGCTTCTCTGCTGACAATTCTACCCAAGGTGACTGCTGTGCACAGTAGTGTGGGGAGGAGATTGGCCTCTCTAATGAGACTTCTCCCCAGGGTGACAGCTGTGTGTACTAGGATATGGGGAGGGAGTGGCCTCTCTGCTGAGACATCTCCCCAGGATGGCAGCTGTGTGCAGTACTGTGTGGGAAGAGACTGGCCTCTCTGCTAAGGCCTCTGGCCAGGTTGACAGATGTGCATAGTAGGGTGTGAGGAGACACTGTTCTTTCTGATGAGACCTCTCTCCAGGGCAACAGATGTGCATAGTAGGGTGAAGGGAGGGAGTAGACTCTCAACTGAAACCTCTCCCCAGGGCAACGGGTGTGCATAGTAGGGTGTGGGAGACACTGGCCTCTCCGCTGAGACCTCTCCTCTGGGTGACAAGTGTGCACAGAAGTGTGTACAGAGTAAGTGGCCTCTCCGCTGAGACCTCTCTTAAGAGTGACAGGTGTGCATAGTAGGGTATCAGGATAGACTGGCAAGTCTGCTGAGACCTCTCCTAAGGCTGCCAGAAATACGCAGTAGGGTGTGAGGACAGACTGGCCTCTCCACCGTGTCTTCTGCACAAGGTGACAGCAGTGCACATTAATGTGTAGGGAAAGACTTGCCTCTCTGTTAAGACCTCTCCCCAGTGCGACGGGCATGCATAGTAGGCTGTGGGGAGGGAGTGGCATCTCCCCTGAGACCTCTCCCCAGGGTGACAAGTGTGCTTACTAGGGTGTGAAGTAACAATGACCTCTTGCTGAGACCTCTCTCCAGGGTGCCGGATGTGCATAGTAGGCTGTGGGGAGGGAGTAGACTCTCTGCTGACACCTCTCCCCAGGGTGACCAGCATGCATAGTAGAGTGTAGAAAAACACAGGCATCTCTGCTGAGACTTCTCCCCAGGGTGAGAAGTATGCGCAGAAAGGTGTACCGAAGGAGTGGCCTCTCTGCTGAGATCTTTCCCTCAGAGTGCCAGGCGTGCATAGTAGGTTATGAGGAGGGACGGGCCTCTCCACTGAGACCTCTCCACAGAGTGACAGAATTATTCAGTAGAGTGTAAGGACAGACTAATATTTCCACTAGGACCCTCCCCAAGGGGAAAGCTGTGCAGAGTAGTGTGTGGGTGGGGACTGGTCTCCCCGTTGAGACCTCTCTCCAGGATAATGGACATGCATCATGGAGTGCTGGGAGGGACCTCTTCCTAGAGCTAAAGCTCTGCATAGTAGAATGTGGATGAACTGACCTCTTGATAGAGCTCTCCCCAGAGGGACGGACGTGCTCAGTAGGATGTGGGGAGGAACTGACTTCTCCATTGAGACCTCTCCCCAGGGTGACAGGTGTGCACAATAGGGTATGAGCACAGATTGGCCACTCTGCTGACTACACTCCCATGGGCAATAACTGTGCATACTAGGATGTGGGGAGGGAGTGGCCTCTACTCTGAGACCTTTCCCCAGGGTGACAGCTGTGCACCATCTGGTGGGAAGAGATACTGTCCTCTCTGCTGAGACTCTCTCCAGGATGACAGGTGTGCACAGTAGGGTGTGGAGAGGGAGTAGACTCTCCACTGATACCTCTCCAGGGTGACAGGCTTACATAGTTGGATGTGTGAGGGGCATGTGCATTAGAGCGTGGGGAGGGGCTGACCTCTCTGCTAAGACCTCTCCCCATTGAGATGGACATGCATAGTGAGGTTTGTAGAGTGACTGCCTTCTCCACTAAGACCTCTTCCTAAGCTCAAATAAAGGACCAGCCTCTTCACGGACACTCATCCCTACAGTGATCAATGGGCATAGTGGAGTATTTAGAAAGACCGCCTACTCCTTTCTAGTTTTCAAGAGTCCCGGAGGTTTGCAAAACTTTCTTTAAAATATTATACTTTGTTTCACCACACCACTTATACCTTATAGACCTTCTCTCAATTACTAGGGGGACAGGATGCCTTTATATTGCCCCATCATGTAGTTAGTTACAATCATTTTCACAGCACATCCAACATTTTACAATCTCCAGTAATGGCGGGCATTTAATTTCAGTTCCTCCAAAAGCCAGCCAATCAAAGCGCTTGCTTCCATGAGACTCACAGGAGCCACTGGCTCCAGCAGGAGCGTGAACGCTTATGGGAAAAAGGGGATTCTTGACCAATCAGATGGGTCAATTTTTTTATTTGCTCTCCAGCAGGACTTATGCAAGACTCTAGCAAAAGCAACCCTCCAGATATACAAATATTTTTGAAGCTTTATTTCTCAAAAACTACTGAACAGATTTAAATAAAACCATAAAAAGCATGGTTTCTGAACCAAGATCTAGCTTCCTGCCAAATTTGGTGCAATTCCATTCAGCCATTTTTGCTGTAGCGCTTCTTACAAATTGTATGAAAAATGCATGGTGAAATTTGGTTTTCAGAACCCCTTTTTTGTAAGGCCCCACTTTGGAAAGTTTTGTGAAGATTAGATAGATAGATAGATAGATAGATAGATAGATAAATAGATATCCAACTTTTCTCTCACACTCTCCTCTCACACTTCACAACAGGGTGCTGACTCCATAGATAATTTTGAAATGTATTTCAATCTGCTGAACCAATGTGTTTTGGCTAGGACTGTAGCCTTTGACGCATTGTACAACACCAGTGACACTGACTCTGCTCACCTAAAATGTCTTTTTTTCTAGCAGAGTGTTTAAGTGTAGAATTAGCACAATGACATCAATGCTGAGCTATAAAAGTGGCCCTTTGAGAAAAGACGTTGTCACTTTTCTAGCTCAGTGTGGATGGGCTCTGAAAAAACACCAAGAGAAAGAACAAAACATGGAGAAGCCGTACAAAGAAGTATGATGATGGCAAAGACCATTTGATTGGTAACATATCCAATTATATCCTAAATGACAATGAAAAGGTAGTGCTCAACATAGGATTATCTTTCTGTCCAGAAATGCAATTTTGATAAAGAACAATATATAAAGGAAGTTAATTGTCAACTATTAGATGATAGCAACAGTGAAAAATTAAATGAATACCCAATTCATGACATCAATAATATGTTCAAAGGTCTCCTTAAAGAATGGCATGACATGTTATTAATAAATGATGATGAGATGAGATTTCTATAACAATAAACCCAACAATACCCACCACTGTTTCTTGCCAAAGATAGATAAGAGCTTAATGAATCCACAAGGAAGACTGATAGTGTTGGCATGTGATTACATTTTAGAAAATACATCTAAATATGTACACTCTTATTTGGCACCAGTTGCCTGATGTTTAAGCTTGTATATTAGGGATACAGGGGAACGTCTGGGGATTCTATCAAATGTTACCAAGTACAAAGATTACATACTATAGATGCAATATCATTGAATACATCAATCCGAAATGAAGTTGATCTGAATGCATGTGAATATTTCCTGAAACAGAGAAATGTGGGAGAATTAGAACACTCCAGGATGCTACTAGAGATGATAAAACTTTGTTTGAATAACAACATTTTTATGTTTAACTGTCAATTGTATGAACAGAAGTGTGGAACAGCCATAGGGATTTCCTTTTCCCCAACCTGTGCAAATTTAACCATGGGTTGGTGGGAGAAGGAGGTAGCTTGGGAGGACGCTAACAAAATGTATCTCTTATGTCCTGAGGTAACTATAACTCTCACCTCCGCCATGCACAGTTTTCTCATCAATAATTTTCCAGCAAATGGAGCACTGATATTATCAATGATGTCATTGAAGATAACATGAGTGATGTAATCTGTGATGTAAATAGCAGTGCATGATGAGGGCGCACGAGTTATAGGTACCTTAGGGCACGAGTTATAGTTACTTGAGTTAGCCTAACTATAACTGCTGAATTTCTATGGTTTTGTGTGTGTAAAATCTGAACCTAACTATAACGGCCTTGTAACCTTTGGTTTTTGAGTGATTTTCAAAGGTTTTTTAATTCTATTTCCTAACTAGGCCGTCCTTGTAACCTTTGGTTTTTTCAGTGAATTTCCATGTTTTTTAGATGGTATTTCTCAACTATAATGTCCCTGTAACCTTTGTTTTTTTCAGTGAATTTCCAGGGTTTATATAACTTAAAGCAATATATTCAATTACTTTATGTTAATCCAACCAAAGGCTGGGTGCAATGGGAATTTGGCCGCAGGGCCTGTGGCCAACCCCACCACATGCAGCCAACCCCACGCCGGGCACGGCCTTCAGCGGTGCATGGTGGGGGTTAGCCACAGGGCCTGGCCTGTGGCTAACCCCCCACATGCAGCCAATGTGCAAAGACTTACTCCTTCAAAAAGAAGCACGTCGACTACAAACTCTCAAGGATTTCAAGCGCTTTATTTCACAGTGAGATATATAGCAGCTCAATTATTTACACAGCCCCAACAGGTTTCAGCTCTACTCCTGAGCCTTGATCACAGGTTTGGCATAGTCTCTGATTTTTAAATTGACCATGTGTTCTTTAAAGACTACTTGATTTGTTGTGACATAGTCTTCAGGTTATGTCCTCATTAGAGAATGCACATTTGAACATCAATAAATTAATTATTGTTCCCATATTGCAGCGTGTTGGTAAACCACATTACTTTATTTAAAACACTGCGCCTGTTCCCTCTATCAATATCACCCATTTAGCTGTTTGTGTGTGCCTCTTCATTTCCTTTTTTAGTACCTTATTCGCTCTTTATTTTTTCAATTTTTTTATTATTATTCCCAAATTCGACACAAAATATTGCACTAGGTATTTTCCGGTTTCGTGAAAATTTGCAAAGATAGTGTGTTTTGTAAAAACACATCAATACACATTTTGTAAACATTTTTTGAAAAGAGTGGTTTACTAACATAGGGGCTCATTACGATGGCAGAACGATCGCCACCGCCGGGCCGGTGATGGCGATCGTTCCGCCATCATATTGAGATTTACCCACCGCCATATTAGGATGGCGGTGGGTATCGCGGTGGACGTAAAGTCCGTCCGCCGCTTTTCCACCCGTGGCAATTGCACCGATTGCCTGGTGGGCAGAGCAGGGCCACTGATATGGTGGCGGTGCCTAGCAGCCACCGTCCGCCATAATAGGATGTGTGGGGCCAGGTGCCTTTCCATGGCGGCGATTCCGCCATGGAAAGGCTGGCGGGGATTGGGTTTGGGGGCCTGTTGCGGGCCCCCCTTGTGTGGGGGGGTGTCGCTGCACTGGAGGGTACCCATGGTACCCCCCTGCATTTCCATGCACCAAGTGGCAGGCACCGCGTGGTGCATGCCACGCGGTGCAGGGAAATGCGGTGCAAGCACTTTCAATATTGTGGACGGTGCTGCAGCCAGCAGCACCGCCCACAATGTTGAAAGCCCAGGATGCGCCCGCCAGTATGGCGGGCGCATCCTAATTGCAGTGGTGGGACCGCCGCATGTCTGGCGGGCAGTCCCAATCACCGCTACGGTGGCGGGCGGACCAAGTCCACCCGCCATCATAATCAGCCCCATAGTGTTTAAACTTGTATTTCAGTAATTAATTTAAATGTAAACCACTTTTTAATAGTATTTCACGTTGTTGCAACGACACCGGTTTTTGTGCTGACGTCAGCTTTTGTGAACATCTTGTGACTATGTAACATAGAGATTTGAATGAAGAAGACACTTTTCATTAATGTTCATTGGAAGTTCCTACCCATTTCTCTCTTCTTGAAGCTTCCAGTTGATATTTGGTACATTCTTATCAGGTGTCCTGTACTTTCAGTGCAGAACTGTGTTTTGGATATTTCATTGTCTTTTTATCTTAGATAAAATGGCAACAGGAGGAAGTGAAGAGCAGGAGCTGCATCAACAAACTGAGGTGCAGGAGCCACAGCCACGTCATGAAGACTCTTCAAACAAAGAATCATCCTCAAAACAGCTGAGTATAGCTTGGGATTTTTACAATCCCCTCTGGCAAAAACAACAGTTGCCAAATATGTCAAGTGCACTTTGTGCGACAAAACCCTTTCAAGGGGCACTTCCAAGAAATATTCTTGTGGGACAACAAGCATGTTGTCCCACTTAAAAACCTACTACAACAATCACCTGAAGAGGGCACAGAGGGAGAGAAGTGGAGAGCAGCCATCAACTTCAAGTACTATACCACCTGCTCAAGTGCTCAAGAAGTGGAGAAGCTGCTGCCAGAAAAATGTCTGGAATTAAAGAGAAAAGGCACGTTTTGCATTGACTGTAACACAACCCTTACAGTTGGTGAGCAGTGCGTTGCTGTCATTTTAGAAATAGCCGAAACCACACATTTTCATTTTTTTTATTTATGCAACTTGTTCCACTGTTTCTGAATTTGTGGGCATAATGTTTTTTTCCTAGTTGCCATTTTATTTAAGAAAAACTACAAAAAAATACAAACCATTAAAAACTTAAAAAAACAACAACAAAAAACAGTTCCCGAAAAAAAAGGTTCTTGTTTGAACCACCATTCATGGTTAAAAAAAGATATACTGTATGTCTTGGTATATATAAAGAAGAGTGGTTGCATAAGTGAGTGACTAGGTGTGTTAGTGGCTGCATGGGTGAGTGATTGGGTGTGTTGGTGGCTGCAATAGTAAGTGGCTGTATGGGTGAGTGAATGGCTCTGTAAGTGCCTGTATAATTGAGTGAATGTTTGTGATAGTGGCTATATAGGTGAGTGAGTGTGTGTGTTAGTGCCTGTATGAGTGACTGATTGGGGCATGAGTGTTTGTATAAGTGAGTGACTGGGTGTGTGAATGTATGTGCGAGAGAGTGGTTGGCTGTGTGAGTGCCTATATCAGTGTGTTAGTGACTGTATGACTGAAAGAGTGGTTGTATGAGTGGGTTTATGAGTGAACGAGTGTGTGCATGAGCTGCTGTATGAATAAGTTAGTGGTTATATGAGTGGTTGTATGAGTGAGTGTGTGGGTGTGTGCATGAGTGAGTGAGAGGATTACTGAGAGTTTTTATGAATGACTGAGTGGATACATGAGTGGCTCAATGAGTGAGTGAGTGGGTGTGTGAGAGGCTGCATGGGTGAGTCAGTAGCTGTGTAAGTGGCTGTATAGGGGAAATGAGTTCGTGTCTGAGTGACTGTCTGAGTGAGTGAAAGGGTGCATTAATAAGTCTATGGGTGAGTGACTGGAAGTGTGAGTGGCTGTATGGGTGAATACATGAGTGGATGAGTGGTTGCGTGAGTGAATAAATGGTTATGTCTCTGAATGCATAGGTGAATGAGTGCATGTCTTAGTACCTCTATGTGTAAGTGAGTGGGTGTTTGAATATCTGCATGGGTCAGTGAGTGGGTGTGTGAGTGAGGGGCTGTATAAGTGAGTGACTGGGTGTGTTAGTGGCTGTAGGGGTGAGTGGCTGTGTGTGAGTAACTCTTTGACTGAGTGACTGCATGTGTGAGTAGCTGCATGAGTGAGTGACTGTCTCTGTGATTGGCTGTTTGAGTCAACGAGTGGGAGTGTGACCCATTGTGTGAGTGAAATAGTGGACATGTGAGGGGCTGTATGGGTGAGTGACTGGGTGTGTGACTGCCTACAAAAGTGAGTGACTGGGTGTGTTGGTATCTATATGGGTGAGTGAGTGGGAGTGTTAGTGCTTGTGTAATTGAATGAGAGGTTTTGTGACTGGCTGTATAGATGAGTGACTGTGTGTGTTAGTGTCTATATGTGTGAGTGAGTGTCTGTATGTATGGGTGAGTGACTGTGTGTGTGAATGACTGTATGAGTGAGTGATTGGATGTGTGAGTGGCAGCAAAGGTGAGAGACTGGAGACTAGGTTTGCTAATGCCTGTATGTGTGAATGACTGGGTGCATGACTGGCTGTATGAGTAAGTGAATGGCTGTGTGAGTGCCTGTCTGATTCAATTTATGTGAATGGCTGCATAGGGGAGAGTCTTGGTATGTTAGTACCTGTATGAGTTAGTGATTAGGTGGGTGAGTGTGAGTATAAGTGAGTGAATGTGTGTGTTAGTGAGTACTTGTATATGGTACTGTATAGGTGACTGAGTGCATGTTTTAGTAGATGTATTAGAAAGTAACTAAGTGTGTGAATATCTGTTTGTAAAAGTAAGATCATGTAGTAGATGTGTTCATAAGTGAAATAGAGTGTTATAAACTGTGTCAGTGAGTTAGTGGACTTGTGAGTGATTAAATGCGTGAGTGACTGGGTCTATCAGTTGTACAATCAGTGTGTCTGTGAATGTTTCAGTGGCTGTATAAGACTCTACCTTGGTGTATAGTTTTACAGTCTAAATTTGTAGAAGTATACTTAATGGAATAATTAGGACATCGGCAAAACAAAGTTGTGTCAAAGTATGGCAACTGCTCTTCAATCATAAACACACTCGCCAGAGGTATGTCTAAGAAATATTTCTGTGGTACAATAACTATTTAGAGACATCTGAAGACGTGCACTTAGCACTCCAGACACTATTGGAAAAGAAAAAGAACATAAATATATATTAGTATTTCATTTTCAAATTTACAGAAACATAATACTACACATTGGCTATGCTCTAACAGTATATCATAATATAGTAAAACATAATTTTCCCTATATTACTGTTCTCAGCTTTCATACTTGTACACCATAAATGATGTACTATATGAAGCTTAATCCTTGAACAGGGGGGGAAAACAATTGTATGGATCATAGAAAAGAAAAACATTGCACAGTATTTCACTAAAATAAGTAACACTATGCATTGCACTCACTAAAAATTGTCAATCAGTTGTTTTACTTATAGTTACTACACTAATCTAAACAACCATATCTTAAAAATGTTTTTTTAACAATATACCTGGCACAATACTACTAATAAATATAACCCATACTTGAATTTGGAGTTCCTTTCGGAAACATCCTCCCTAGTAGGCCAAATGATATACAAAACACTGATGATCCATCTGCACAAAATCCCATACATTTCTTTTTTCCCACAAATAGTACCTAGCGGTTAGCTGGAAGAAACAAAAGGTGATCATTTTGTAGTTTGAAAGGCAGTTTTGATTTGTATTTAGAATTCCTGTGATTAAATTGTGTCCATCTAGTTTCACTCTTTAATTAAACAGTGTAGTATACAGATGTTATATTAACTTCTTTCTGTAAGATAAAAGGATTTTTAGACGTTTTTAAAGACATCACCACTGATAGGCCGAATGTCTAAAACACTAATGATACACATAGAAGAAACACCGTAGAGCACTTTTTTCCAGAAATCCTCCTCAGAACTTTGTTTGAAGAAACAAAAGGTAAGAGTTTCATAGCTTCAAAGGAAGTTTTGGTTTGAATTTAATGTTTCTGTCTTTGCATTTTGGCCAGCCAGTTTCACACTTTAAATACACAGTATAGTGTCCAAATGTTATATTGAGTCCTTCATGAAAGATAACAGTCAAAGTAGTATAAGTTTTTCCAGCAATTGATATTTGTACAGCCTTGAAGTCTGTAATTTGAGTTTGTAATTTAGCTTCATCTGCTCTGCATCATTGTAACATTAATTTAAGGTATTTTCCAGTTCTTCGTACATGCAACACAGACATTACATCTGATCTACAATTTTGGCATGTCATATTTTGGTTTGTGTTTTTAATCAATCTGTCAAAAGGCACATATTTGAAATCTGGTATGCCTAAGTACAGAAATCGCTCAAAATTTATTTGAGTGGCGGATGAAAAAGAGCAATCTTCACAGTCATGGTTCCATTTTTAACTCTGTCCAAATAAATCATCAATATTGACTTCTTCTTCTAAAACTCCAAGCATGACTATTCCATTATGAATTCTTGTGCGTCTTGTTGAGAGTAAATATTAGTGATCCATTACGTATATTTAAAAGGTCTCGAATGCTTGAAGCAGAATGTGTTACAGTTCGGTCAGTGAGTAAACTTTGAAGCAAGTGATACAGTGCAGAACACAATCTCTTCTCAGGTTTTTGTTTAATTTGATTTACAAGGTGTGGTAAATGAAAGAGTAGATTCAGAACAACGTTTGCATAGCAGTTGACACCTGAACTGTTTTCCAACTGGTATCTTACAATATCTTTGTCATTTTCAACTTTTTTCTTCTTAATGCCTACTAGGTTATCCTTGTTTCCTTTCTTTTCTTGAACATCCATCGACTCTTTTGTAAGCTTCCACTGAGGACAGATTATCTGTTTCTTATAAATAGGATACTATTCTAAATGAGAAGTGCATAGACTTCTTAACCGATTGTACTCTCTGACACCACTTGCATCAGCACTAACTTTCTTATCATCAAAATCAATAACTCGCCAAATGCTACATATGACATTCCTTCTTTAAATACAGTACTTCTGATATTAACAAAAGCTGCATATGCACTTAGACCTTTTGACTTATGGATAGTTACAGCATACACTAAGAGAGTGGGAACTGCTGGCGCTGCGCATATGTTTTTCACTAGCAAAAAATGTACAACACATTGGCCAATCTGTTGATGCCATCAATCTGATCAAATTTTATGGGCAAGTATTCAACCTCATCTCTATTCGGAAAATTTATTGAGTCCATAACTTTACCCATTGCACCATTTACTAAGCCTTCTTCAACATTTAAATTATGCCACAACATTACTCAACTGTTCTTGCACACGTGCAAATGCTTTTCTAATCAGCTGTCCTGGATATAGACTTCTCTAAAGAATCTAATTTTGCTTGTAGTTTTTCTGTGAGCAGTATTGTCACTCCCTGATGTTCCATTTTATCAATAGCTGTAATTTCCAAAATATCTTCTTTCTCCAGTTTTAGTAACTGTTCGTTGAAGGTGGAGCACTCTTGTAGTGAAGGCATTAAACAGACAATGGATTTCTGTTCTTCAATAAAATTGTACATTAGTATTGCTGCTGTAATGTTAGATGAAAATTGTTTCTTGATAAGACAACTTTCTAAAGCACGTTTTCCATTGTTTGTTAGAACTTCTATTCTAATGTCCTCAAGAATATTTCCATAATCCACATCAGATGCTTGTCGCATATTTTTCACTAATTCCTTGTCTTCAAAGGGTAACCAAATATTTACAATGCCAATATTCCCCAAATAATTTCTTCTTTCAGTATGGACCATTGTATTGTAACCAGGGTGTTCTTTTTTATGGGAGTAAGTTGCAGTAGGTCACCAAATACAATCAAATACTTTCCTCCCAAGAGTACATCATAGTTTGTTCTTAAAATCTGCTGCATTCTTAATTGTTAAAGGCAAGCATTACGTTTGATACCATGCTCACTTCATCAATGATTAGAAGCTTCAGTTTTTTCATTACTTTTTATCCCTCAGGACAAGATTCACCAGGAAATTTCTGGTATTCCAGTTTATTGTCATGTTCCCCACGTAGCATTAGTAGTCACTGTAAAATAAGTCTTTTCATGTTATGTGCAGCTAATCCTGTTGGTGCTATTACTACACATGACAAATTTGATTCTGTAGTCTTCTGTAGATAACCGGTGAAGACTTTCATTAGAAAGCTTTTTCCAGTGCCAGCTTGACCACCAATGTATAGTAGTATTCGTTTAAATGAAGACCCTTCACATTGTTTCTTCTCATGGAGAAATCCATGCTCTATTTTAACCTTAACTTTGTTTTAAATGTCTTTCTGTTCATTTGTTCCACTCATTGTTCAAAATTAACAGTTTCCTCTCTTGCTTGCTGCATTGCACTCTCCACCTCATTCATAGCTATAGCTGCTTCATTTAGAATTATTGGTTCTCCAAGAGGATCTTGAGTCAATGGTCCAGAACTTTGGCTGCTTTGTGAACTCTCCTTGGCTATCTCGGCAGCAATGGTTTCTTTCTGTTCAATCTCATCTTTCAACATTTTCAAGTAGGTTGGAAAGACTGAACATTCAATGTTATCTTTCACAGCGTTGAAAGTGTCTTCGTAACAGTCATAGTGCCCAAGTAAATCTGTTTCAGCATGCAATGGCTTGAGCAACTGCAAAAGTGCCAAGTAGAAAAACTCTCTTCTTTCCAGAGTTTGGCAACTAAGCTTTCTGTGGTTAATTAGATTTCCTTTGTTGTGTCTCACCAAAAAACCATCACATCCCAGTGTTGCATATCTCCATTCTTCTATGTTTTCAGTTACATTACTTCTACATGTATAGTTTGGAAGTACTTCATAGAGTCACATGTTTTGAAGATGTGGACTTCTTCTTGGGTAGTATGTATCCAACATATTAGATTTCAGTATGTCTCTATTTTCTGGATAAAATTCTGCTAGATATGGAATTTCTGGGAAAGACTTTAATACTCTATTTTGACTGCTTGCAAGGCCTAGACTTACCCACACAATTCCCTTTGTCTTTGAGAACAAACTAGCCAAGCTCAACTGGTCTGAGCACTCATAGGATCCCATTTCTCTGTGGGAAAGCATTTTCAAGCTGAAACTGTACAATGTGTTGGCAAGACTCTTTTCTGCAGAAATCTCCTCCCACATCTCTTTCATTTCTGTCTTTTCCGATTTTGCTATATATGAAGTGACATAGCAAGCAACAGCAAAGGAGTTGTCTGCAACAAATTGTAGATCCATATTTTCATTCCACATCATCAATATCACAGGGTTGCAGTCATCAATATACTTGGAAGCTTGTGTTCTTCTGAGGTTGTATGTATTGTTCGGTGAGTTCCATGCCAGTGTATGTCTAACTGCAGACAAAAAGCTGTTCACTTTACCGTGAGAAATGACAGGTCAAGGGAATACAAAACGACATCTTGTGTAAAATTTTCCTTCGCATCTGTATTTTCGACAACAGTACTTCCCACACCTATGAGTTTGGAAGTGTAGAACTTGTTGTCTCAAACCCTTTTCACCATCATCTTTTAGGATGGCACGTCACATACTGTTCTATGAAAGAAGAGACAGAATCATTACTGTCTGTTCCACATTTCGTTGCATCTTTCACCCCTGAAAGCATATGAATATGTGGAGCACCTCTAGCTTGGAACTGTTTACGCCCAAAGAAATGAGTTACTTCCCCCAGAGGAGGATTACGTTTGTTGCAGATGAAAGACATCATGGCTGGAAACCTGTGGTTAAAATATCTGCAGACATTTGCAGGATCCAATGAACAAAGTTCTCCAGCTGTCTTCACTTTGACATCCTTTATGTCTGAGTTTGCTTCTCGCAAGAATTCAAGAAGATCATCCCATGCATACTCAGCTCAACTGAGTGTTAGAAACCAAATATGTGCTCCTAGGTTTCTCAACATGTATTTGAGCTCACCATGACGACGATACCAAAACTCATTAGTGCCACATTGGCACAACATCAAATTAATCAAGTTGTGCTTCAGATTTTCATCTTTTCCTTGAACTTTCTCAACAAACTCCCTTGCTGAGAGATTTTTCAGATTCACTCCTGTATTGAGAATGTGGTTTACTTCATAAGATAGTCTTGACAAGTCACTCTCAAATAAAAGATGGAATATATAGGGAATACACTGGTGAATTCTACGGTCCTCTGAATATAGTCTAGTTGATCTGTACTCAGCTGCTGGTATCTGCACAGGCTGGTCATCATACATACCACCCACTCAAGTGGTAAACAGATGCGGAAAACACTGAGCTTCTAAACATTTCTCCCACACACTCAAGGGAGCTCCTTTTGCTTCTTTCATTTGAAAGACATCAATATCATCATCAATAATCTCTTTAGAATGTAGAGGATGGATAGTGTAGTATTCATATATTTTTTCTGATCTGGATCGATCCACCTTCTTAATCTGACCTCATGACGGTAATGTGTCATCCTGCATATGTGTTACACTTTGAAGAGTATCTATATTTTGATAATAAATATTATTTTGTACCAGATATAATGTTGCTTTTTAAGTTTACCAAGATCCACTAACTCTTGCCGTATTTTTCCTCTTGGTAGGGACACCATTCACTAGAATAATAAATGTTTCTTCAAAATCTTTCTGCACCCCTACAGTTTCAATATTCTGCTTGAAATCTAATGGCAAGTCCACAACTCTACCTTTAAGACCTTTCTGAAACTGTTGGAAGTAACTTCCCTGTCTTTGGCTCCATACGAACTTTAGCCTGGAATGTATTAGAATTGACTCATAAACATTTAAATCTTGATGTTCTTGTGGGATTGGAACTAATTCTAACTTGTTGTGGACTGTTCTAGCCAGCATTTTATTATCCTCCAACTTATCATAACAGTACTTACATATAATTTGCCATGTGGAAGAATCAAACCTTCCTCTACAAATAAATAAGCCGCAAATTCATGCCCCTTATCTCTGTTTCTGCTTCAGTTTTTGAACACGTAACAACATAACGAGTTTGACTTCTGTAGTGAGTGTGTCGACAACATACACAAACAGTTTGGTTTCTCTGAACAAACTGTATTAAACTTTGTATTCTCTTCTCGAATATTATCAACAGTAATACCTGTGTCTTGTTCCGCTACACAATTGCAGATACCAAGTCCTCATTTTCCCTACACTCCTGTTCAGGAACAAAGAAATGAAACATAACATGTTCAAAAACTTTTTCCACAGCTGCCACTGTACCCTGCAAAAGAGCTCTGTTCATCTCCTAAACATAAAGCAGGAATTTGTGCATAGTAAAGCCTCCCAACTACATTTCGCATTTTAGAATGATGAACAGCTAGCATTCTAAAGTGCTGAAAAGTGCTTGTACATGCTTTCTTTGAAAGTCATGCTAGTGAATATCCATAGAAATTACTATACTTCCTTACTTTGCATGGATATAATTCTTGCATAGACACAATTTTCTGTTTCCCACTTTTGCTTTGAAACGTACATAGCAAACTTCTCAATATATCAATGGATTCCTGCTGAACACTGGAAATTCTGCTACAGTTCCATTTATATGCAGGGGCCTGTCTACACCTGCTATGTACCTCTTCAGATATCATCTCCTCTACATTTGTAGCTACCATCACCTCTTTTGAAATAGGAGCACCATCCTTCATCTTGTAGCATTGTCCAGATTCTTCAACTGCATGCACTAACGTGTTCTCTTGGAAGTAGCTTTCTTCATTAGAGAAAGACTCAGTAATAGAAGTATGTCTCCATTTATTGCTGAGAACTTTGAAAAAGTTACTTCTATTGATTAGTCCTTTCTTCTAGCTTCTTTTCCTCATAGACAACACTATTTTATCACGTGTCCTCATTTTGTTTAGAATCAAAATAAATAATTTCCTCTTGAAAGCAAAAGTTTTATCAGCTAGAGCCTCAACACATTCCTTTTGTCTGACTGCTTCTCCTCGTCTTTTATACTTCTTCATAGCTTTTATCATATTCTGAACTACTCTACTGCGGAACATTCTAACTCTGATTTCCTTATACTGTCTCTGTCTTCTGGAAAACATCTATGCTTTTATTGATGATTTTATAGTCTTCATATCATGCACTTTTTCTCCTTTCTTAGTTGACCTGAAACTTTGTTTCTTATTTATCAGATTTCGGTCACTGTCCAGATGTTCACATACTATTTTAAGAAATGGCTTGGTTCTCTTACCAGCAGCTCTTTTCTCTTTCACCACTTTTTCCACATTTTGCCCCTTTTGTTTCTCAGTTGTGAGGAGATAGTATCCTTGCTTCTGTTTCTTTCCTCTTTCGCTTTTTGATGGCATTGTAACTGTCTATACTTATGTAGAAATCGATGCCTGAAAACAAAAAAAGTACATTTAGCTTTTCATTACGCACTATCAGATTACATAGTTTAACTATAAAATCGCCAACATAAACAGTTGTGCAATTATATTATAGCTAACATTATCTATTAATTTTCATGTTTCGTTTTTTTTTGTTTCTGTGTGTGCCCGCGTATGCATTAGTGTTTCCCTAAGTATACTACCATATCCATTACTGTGATCCTGTGTATCTACCCATGTTTAAAGGACTAGTCATCTGGATGGCTGACTAGGTTTTGTCAGTACTTGACTACATATCTGAGTGAGTGTAGGAGTCCACCTATAGCAGTGCCATCAGATATTTAACTAATTAGGCCAGTATATGACTGTCTATTTTAGTAACTCTATGGGTCTCTAAATGGGTATGAAAGTTAGTGTTTATGTTAAGTGGATTTGTAGAGCGCACAGTAACCCGGAGGTTTTCTGGCACTAGCTCAAAGGATTGAACAGGAAAAAGGCTGGAGAGCAAGACTGGGCCTAGATGATAAACAACTGCGTTTTCAACTCTTTCCTGAAGGTGAGCAGGTTGGGGGAAGAGCGAATGGGACAAGGAAGCACATTCCAGGCTTTTGCCGTGCAGATGATAACATTTCTACCAACCCAGTTAGTTCTCTTGAATTTGGGAACAACCAGGGTTTTGGCTTCCAAGGAACAGAGTGTTCTGTAGGGTTCACACCATTTAAACTTCTGCCTAAAGTGAGAGGGACCAATATTGTGCAACACCTTAAAGGTTGTACAGAGAGCTTTGAATGTGATCCGGTGTCTTAATGATATCCAATGAAGTTTTTGAATTTCAGTTTTGACTGACTTGAATTTGGGTGTACCAGACACAAGTCTGGCTCCAGCATTTTGTAGCAACTGTGGTTTGTTAAGTTGTTGCTGCTGCATATTAAGGTATAGCCCGTTACAATAGTCCAACTTTGACAGGACAAGAGAAATCACAACCATTTTTTGAGACTCATAGGGAATGAAATGCAAAATCTTTTTAATCATCCTCAGTGTGAAAAAGGTAGAGGCAGTCACTGAGTTTACCTGGTCACCAAAGGTGAGCTTGTTGTCCTTTTGGACACCCAGGTTTTTAGCTCTCCTAGCAGGAGTAGGCAGAGAGCCTAATTCATCTGAACATCAGGATAGAGACCAGAAATAAGTTTTGTTTCCAAACAAAATGACTTCCATTTTTTGGGAATTCAATTTTAGACAGTTATTGCTCATCTACTTGCTAATGGCCAGCATGCAATCATGAATTTTAATGCCTGTGTCAGTGTCCTGGTTTGATAATGACACAACAATGTGTGTGTCATTGGCATAGGAGGTAAATGAGAACCTGTAAGATCTTATTAGAAATGCACCTGATGACACATATACATTAAACGGGGTCGGGCTGAGCGAAGACCCCTGAGAGGGAAAAAGGCTCAAAGACAAATGAGTCCAAGGCCACCGATTGTTTCCTATCAGAAAGGAAGGAGTGCAGCAATATCAATGCTCTCCCCTGCACTCCAACTATGGCTAAACAGTCCATCAAAACCAGCGGACCCCACCAACCTCAAGAATTTCAGACCGATCTCCCTACTCCCTTATCCGACCAAACTCATGGAAAAAGCTGTCAACAGCCAACTTGCCACCTTCATGGAAGAAAACAACATCCTCGACTACTCCCAATCAGGCTTCAGGAAGAACCACAGCACCGAAACGACACTTCTCGCAGCAACAGACGACATCCGCGCCCTCCTTGACAGAGGAGAGACTGTGGCCCTCATCCTCCTAGACCTCTCCGCGGCCTTCGACACTGTCTCTCACCGCACCCTAGCCCACAGACTCCACGACACGGGAATACGGAACAAGGCCCTCGACTGGATCCTCTCTTTTCTGTCCGGCAGAACGCAACGAGTCAGACTCCCTCCATTTCTCTAAGAACCAACTCCAACCATCTGCGGAGTTCCACAAGGATCCTACATCAGCCCGACCCTGTTCAACATCTACATGGCCCCGCTCGCATCCATCCTCAGAGCACACGGTCTCAACATCACATCGTATGCAGACGACACCCAACTCATCCTCTCCCTATCCAACGAACCCAACATCCCCAAACGCCCCAAACGCAACTTTCAAGACGGAATGGAAGCCGTCGCCAGATGGATGAAGAACAGCTGCCTACAACTCAACACGGAGAAAACCGCGGTACTCATCATGGGCCCACACCACAACGCCTGGAATGACACCTGGTGGCCCCCCGCCCTCGGGGACCACCCAGCCCCCACGGAACACGCACGCAACCTCGGAATCATCCTGGACTCCAAACTCAAAATGGACCGCCAGGTCAATGCCATAGCCTCCTCCCGTTACCACACCCTCCACCTTCTCCGAAAGACCTTTAACTGGATCCCCCCGATCACTGGGAAGCTGTCACACACACCCTCATCAGTAGCAGACTGGACTACGGCAATGTACTCTACGCTGGGATCAACAAAAACCTCACCCGCAAACTCCAGAACGTCCAGAACGCCGCCGCCTGACTAGTCCTCAACCTACCGCGCCACTGCCACATCAGCCAACTCCTATGGGCCCTACTCTGGCTCCCCTTCGAGAATAGAATCACCTTCAAGCTTCTTACCCAAGCACACAAGGCCCTCCATAACACCGGACCCACCAACTTGAACCACCGCCTCACGTTCCACGCTCCCCAGCGCTCTCTCCGCTCGGCCCAGCTCTCCCTCCCTACGGTACCTCGGATCAAGAAAACCAGAGCAGGAGGGCCAAAGGCATGGAACTCACTCCCTCTCCACCTCCGACAGACTAAATCGCTCCCTAAGTTCCTAAAGGACCTCAAGACGGAGCCCAGTGACCCGCCAGAATCTGCGGACACCCCCCCACCCCTCACCCCTCGCCCCTCAGCGCCTTGAGACCCATTCTGGGTGAGTAGCTTGTGCTTCACAAACCCATGATTGATTGATCAAAAGATCATGATGGACCGTGTCAAAGGGTGTGGAGAGATCTAGCAGTATCAGGGCGGCTTTACCTCCTGCATCCAGCACCTCTTTGATTTTTTCTGAATATTTAATCAGAGCAGATTCCATGCTGTCACCACCTCTGAAGCCATATTGCGTAAGTGGACTGAACAAATAGCTCAGTTGCTGTGTTGGTGAATACAGTATTATGTAAGTGTGTCTGCAACTGCCTTTGATAGTACTGGATGCATAACTAGTTTCTGAGCATGTCAGTGAATAAATGACTGCCTCTGCACTGTCTGACTGCATGAGACAGAGACTCTACACTTTTCAGAAAATGTGCATTGCTTGTATTATGGGTGGTATACTCTACGTACTTCTAGGTGTATGGGGTTGCAAGTGCACAAATAACTTAGTGAAAGTGAAAAGGACCTCTCTTACTGTTTAAACACAAATCACCGTGGATTATGGCATACCTACATCATATATCAGAGGTGAGTTATGCACACTGAAAAGGGGGCTTAAGATTTGGCAAAGGGCTTTTTCATGCCAAGTCAAGCTTGTATTAAAAAGCACAGATGCCTTTTGCAGTAGTAGGCCTCATCTAAAAACACAGAGATACCCTCTGTAGTACTAGGCCTAACCCATCTAAAATGTAGAGATAACCTCTGCAGTAGTAGGCCTGACCCATGTTTAAAGGACTCTTTGAATGGATGTGTGACTAGGTTGTATCAGTACTTTGCTGCATATCTAACTAAGTAGAGGAGTACTCCTGTAGGAGTGTCATCAGATGTTTAGCTAAGTGTACCAGTACATGACTGTCTATTTACCTAACTCTATGGCTCACTAAATCTGTATGTAAGTGGCTGAGGAAATAGCTCATTGCTGGTGAATACAGGGGTATGTACATGTGTGTGCAACTGCGTTTGATAGTACTGGATGCATAACTAGTTTCTGAGCATCTGAGTGAACCCATAACTGCCTCTGCACTGTCTTACTGCATGAGACAGTGATTCAGAACATGTATGTCACTTGAATTATCAGTGGTATATGCTGCGTACTACTAGGCATAGGGGTCTGCAAGTGCATGAATAACTTAATGAAAGTGAAAAGGAAATCTCTTACCATTTAAACACAAAGCACCGTGGATTATGACATACCTACATCATATCTGAGAGGTGAGTTATGTGTACTAAAAGCTGGGTTTAAGACTTGGCGAATGGCTTCTTCATGCCAAGTCGAGCTTGCATTAAAAGTGCACAGATACCTTTTGCAGTAGTAAGCCTCCTATAAAAAGGCAGACCTACCCTCTGCAGTAGTAGGCCTGACCCATGTTTAAAGGACCACTTGACTGGATGTGTGACTAGGCTGTATCAGTATTTGGCTGCATATCTAAATAAATGGAAAAGTACTCTTGTAGGAGTGACATCAGATGTTTAACTAAGTGTACCAGTACATGACTGTCTGTTTAACTAAATCTATGGCTCCCTAACTCTGTATGTAAATGGCTGAACAAATAGATCAGTGCCTCTGTTAATACAGGGGTATGTATGTGTGTGGAACTGCCTTTTATAGTGCTGGATACATAACGAGTATCTGAGCAATTGAGTGAATGCATAAATGCCTCTGTACTGTCTGACTGCACGAGACAGACTCTATGCTTTTCAAACATGTATGTCACTTGCATTATCAGTGGTATATTGTATGCACTACTAAGCATAGGGGCCTGCAAGTGCACGAATAACAAAGTGAAAGTGAAAAGGACAACTCTTACCATATAAACACAAACCACCGTGGATTATGGCATACCTGCAGCCTATCTCAGAGGTGAGTTATGTGCACCAAAAATTGGGTTTAAGACTTGGCGAAGGGCTATTTGATGTAAGCAAAAGGAATGTTACAGTGCACACCATGATTTTCCAACTTCTCTTTATCATGTTCAAACATCGTCTCTTTTTAACTGATTTAGCGTGCAACCAGGACAACAGGATCCACCCTGGCATCCCACGATAATGTACAACATCAAAGCGTGGAACGAAGTTTCCACTCCAGTCCGGGCTATTTGATGCCAAGTTGAGCTGGCATTAAAAGAGCACAGATACCTTTTGCAGTAGTAGGCCTCATCTAAAAACACAGAGATACCCTCTGCAGTAGTAGGCCTGACCCATCTAAAAATGTAAAGATATCCTATGCACTAGTAGACCTGACCCATGTTTAAGGGACTACTTGACTGGATGTGTGGCTAAGTTGTATTACTACTTGGCTGCATATCTAAGTAACTGGAGCAGTATTCCTGTAGGAGTGACATCAGATGTTTAACTAAGTGTACCAGTACATGACTGTCTGTTTAACTAACTCTATGGCTCACTAAATCTGCATGTAAGTGGCTGAACAAATAGCTAAGTGCCTCTGTTGGTGAATACAGGGATGTGTACGTGTGTGTGCAACTGTCTTTGATAGTGTAGTGTTGGATACATAACCAATTTCTGAGCATGTGAGTGAATGCATAACTCCCTCTGCACTGTCTGACTACATGAGACAGAGACTCTATGCTTTTCAGAACATGTATGTCACTTGCATTATGGGTGGTATACTCTACATACTACTAGGCATAGGGGTCTGCAAGGGCACGAATAACTTAGTGGAAGTGAAAAGGACATCTCTTACTGTTTAAACACAAACCACCATGGATTATGGCATACCTGCAGCCTATCACTAAGGTGACGTACAAGCATTTAAAAGTGAGTTTAAGACTTGAGAAAGGGCTTTTTCATGGCAAGTCGAGCTGGTATTAAAAGAGCACAGATACCTTTTGCAGTAGTAGACCTCATCTAAAAACATATAGATACCCTCTACAGTAGTAGGCCTGACCCATCTAAAAATGTAAAGATACCCTCTGCAGTAGTAGGACATGGCCCATGTTTAAAGACCTACTTCACTGGATGTGTGACTAGGATGTATCAGTACTTGGCTGTATATCTAAGTAAGTGGAGCAGTATCACTGTAGGAGAGACAGCAGTTGTTTAACTAAGTTTACTAGTACATGTCTGTCTACTTGACTAACCCTATGACTCACTAAATCTGTATAAATTGGCTGAACAAATAGCTCAGTGCCTCTGTTGGTGAATACAGATGTATGTAAATGTGTGTACAACTGTCTTTGATAGTGCTGAACACATAACTAGTTTTTGAGCATGTGAGTGACTGCATAACTACCTCTGTACTGTCTGACTGCATGAGACAGAGACTCTATGCTTTTCAAAACATGTATGTCACTTGCATTATCAGTGGTATACTCTATGTATGACTAGGCATAGGGTTCCAAGTGCACAAATAACTTAGTGAAACTGAAAAGGACATCTCTTACCATTTAAACACAAACCACTGGGGATTATGGCATACCTTCAGCCTATCTCAGAGCTGTGTTATGTGTACTAAAAGGTGGGTTTAAGACTTGGCAAATTACTTTTTCACGCCAAGTCAAGCCGGCATTAAAAGTGCAAAGTGGAATACCTTTTCCAGCAGTAAGCATCCTCTAAAAATGCAGACATACCCTCTGCATTACTAGGCCTGACCCATTTTAAAGGACCATTTGACTGGATGTGTGACTAGGCTGTATCAGTACTTGGCTCATATCTAAGTAAATTGAGGAGTACTTCTTTAGGAGTGACATCAGATGTTTAACTAAGTGTGCCAGTACATGACTGTCTGTTTAACTAAATCTATGGCTCACTAAATCAGTATGTAAGTGGCTGAACAAATAGCTCAGTACCTAGGTTGTATCAGTACTTGCCGATATATCTGAGTGAGTGTAGGAGTATATTTAACTGTGCCTAGGAATCTCAAACACACCTGTGAGTGACTGAGACTTTAAATTGCATATTACACCTTGTAACCACATGGCATTCTGCCCTATGGCATATGTACACTGTAGCTTAGGGGCAAGTTATATAAACTAGAAGGGAAGTTGAATAATTTTGCACGATATTTTAAATGTCAAGTCAACCTAGCATTAAAACTAGAAAAGCAGGCCCAACACATATACTGTGTGTGCATGTGGCTCTCTTATTGTTTGATATATAAGTGCTAATGAGATGATGGGTCAGGATCGAGATTCTTGATTAGGACTTTGGATATACATTTTTAAATGTATTAACTGTTATGATTGTACCCAATAAGTGTTATGAACTTGTTTTTATGTGATCTTTTATGTTTCGGGTGATAAGTACATTGGACACATATCTTTTTAACGTATTAGTATTTATGATTGTATGTAATCAGTGACATGAATTTGATTTTATGTACCTTTTATGCTTTTATGATTGTCTTTGTAACAGTCGAATAAAGCTTTTATTGATTGATTGGCTATATGGCATGTGACTGAATGGGTAAGTCCTTCTGGCTCTCTCTAACTGGCAGTATGAGTACCTCTATCTTTTCCTTAATAGGTAAGTGAGTTGCACTATTTGTCAGATACTGCATGTATAACTGGACATATAGGTCTCTAAATATACATATGGGTTACTAAACCTAAAACTACATTTAACTAGAAAGCACTCTGTCCTACTGTCCACCTACAGCCTACCATACCAACGAGTTATATGTAATTACTACTGTATACAGAAGTTCTGTATAGGTATGCCACTGAATGCCTACATTACCTCAGACTTCATCTGACAGACTGCATGAGTAATAATTGTTTCCTACATATGTATAAAACTTGTACAATTTGTGGGTGGGTGAGGGGTCTCTATGAAAAAAGTTTTTTTCCTATTGAGCTATTACAGTGGAACCGCGCTGTATCCTACACACCAACTCCCTGTGCAGGTTTTCTTCAATTTTTTTGATTATTGTGTGATACGTATCTTCAAGGAGGATAAACCAAGCCTCTACCTCCCTTCTTTGCTTGTAGGCAATGACCTAGGCGCACACACTGGGAAAGGACTAGAAATCCTAATGAAGGATACCTTTGTACAATTAATGACACTCTTCCCTTACACTGCCTTTGTATTTTCCAACATATCCCAAAGGTAGAAATGGAAGTGGTCAAATCAATTCTACCCACAGATTGACATAGCCAGGAAACATGTTAATAAAACTATTTCTGCATTCCTCAGAGACCATAACACAGGCTCTATCTACAACAACAACCTGCGTTTTGACATGCATGGAATCTATAGAAGTGATGGAGATCACTTCACAGACGAAGGTTTCTCAGCAAATTGAAACTCTGCATCCTTTCTTATGTGTAGATTTCATATACACACAATCAATACAAAGGCTCTTCTCAGAGCCACCCTATTTCCAAAAATGTCAATTTTCTATAAAAATGTAATGTTTAAAAAATGTTTTTTCAAAATTTGTGAATACATCACTAATATGCAAAACAAAAGCACACATTCAATAGACACCAGCACATTCAAAGTTCATAACTATATAAGTGACTCTGTCCATCGCACTGCATACATCAGTATCTAAATTACTCTATAAGTGCATATATAAGTTTCTAAGTGTGTCTGTAAGTGATTCTATGAGTGCTTAAGTGGGTCTGTGAGTCAGTGCAGGAGTGTCTGAGTGGGTCGGTGAGTGTTTGCATGAGTGTCAGAGTGGATCTGTGAGTGGGTGCATCAGTGTCTGAGTAGGTCTGCGAGTGGGTGTCTGACTGTCTGAATGGATCTGTGAGTGGGTGCATGAGTGTCAGAGTTGATCTGTGAGTGGGTGCATAAGTGTCTGAGTCGGTAAGTGGGAGGGTGTATGATTGTCAGTGTGTGTCTGTGAGTAGGTGTATGAGTGTCTGAGTGTGTCTGTGAGTAGGTGCATCACTGTCTGAATGGGTCTGTGAGTGGGTGTATGACTGTCTGTGTGGGTGTGTGACTGGGTGCATGAGCATTTGAGTGAGTGTGTGAGTCAGTGCATTACTGTCTGAGTGGGTTTGTGAGTGAGTATGAGTGTCTGAGTAAGTGTGTGAGTGGGTGCATGAATGTTTGAGTGGGTCTGTGAGTGGGTGCATGAGTGTCCAATTGGGTCTCTGTAAATGGGCGTGAATGTTTGAGTATGTGTGTTAGTGAATTCATGAGTGTCTGAGAGAGTCTCTGAGTGCATACATGAGTCTCTAAGTGTGAGAGGGGTTGTGAGCAGGTGTTCCTCCTTTCCAGCGTAATATTCGTATCAAAGGATAATTCCTTGCTTGAAATCAACACAATAATCCAGGTTGGTATGAGTGAAAAAGATTCTTTTTATTCACCACATTGTTATGTCCGTTTCACTCATATGTGATTTTTCATAAAATAAAATCCTTGATTTACCCGAGGACCCTACGAGAACCTTTCTCCTTAACGATCAACAAAAATTGGATGTTTAATACACTGTTCTATTACAAACTTGAAAATGCACAGACTAATCGTTGATACTATGATGTTGGATTGTAACGACTAGCCTTGAGAAAGCCCTGGCCCTACCTGCCACATAGGGCGAAACACATGTCGGCTGTTCACTTTTCCTCACATTTTATTTTATGAAAAATCACATATGAGTGAAACGGACATAACAATGTGGTGAATAAAAAGAATCTTTTTCACTCATACCAACCTGGATTATTGTGTTGATTTCAAGCAAGGAATTATCCTTTGATACGAATATTACGCTGGAAAGGAGGAACACCTGCTCACAACCCCTCTCACAACTGTTCATTCAAGGCTGTCAAGGTCCAGGCCTTGAGCAAAGTTCCTCTATTTACGTTAGGGATTCATATCCAGTATCAGGATCTCTGGGCCGTTCGCTCTTTCTTTTACTACTTATGAGTCTCTAAGTGTGTCTATAAGTGAGGGCAAGAGTGGCTGTTAGGGTCTCAGACTGGCAGCATGAGTGTCTGAGTAGCTTTGAGTTTAAGTGCATGAGTATCTTAGTGGGTCTATGAGTGGGAGCATGATTGTCTGTGTGGATCTCTCAGTTGGTGCATGAGTCTCTCAAGTGGGTCTGTAAGTGGGTGTGTCAGTGGGTTCATCAGTGTCTCAGTAGACCTGTGAGTGTGTGAATGAGTGTCTCAGTGGGTCTATGGGTCAGTGCATGATTATCTGAGTGAGTCTGTGAGTGGGTGCATGACTGTCTGAGTGGGTGTTTGAGTGGGTGCATGAGAGTTTGAGTGGGTCTGGAAGTGGGTACATGAATGTTTGAGTAGGTCTCTGAGTAGTTGCATAATTATCTGAGTGGATCTGTAAGTGGGCGTATCAGTGTCTGAATAGGTCTCTGAGTGTGTCGTGTAGTTCCTATATATCCTATACAGGATCTGCGTGTTCGGATAACATAAACTGTGGGTTTGGTGGCAGACTGATTCTGTGCACCCCCACCGGTTACGTTAGCCTGTCTGTATTAGCTAGCTCACAGTGCCACTAGAGTCTCCTCTTATCAGGGAGAGAATAGTTCTTGGCAACCTCAGAACATGACAACCCTGATCCCTCAGAATTGTGGAAACAATATACCTTTCGCTCAGTCACTCGTGCTCACTTAGTTTGTCTCAGAGAGATACACAGAATAAACAGGCTGGGCGTTTCAATAAGTATTTATTGAACAGTTGTTATTTTAGTGTAGAATATATGAGCTGCAACAACCATAAGACAGTAGCAGAGATATATGATTAGCAATACTACAAAAGTAAAAGGATGGTATAATTCTACCATCTTGCAGAAATCATGAATATATACATGTACATAAAACACATGATAAAAGTGCGTACTCCTACGATGTCTCCCTAACTAGATGTACCTAAATGTACCTAGCATCTGTGTAGGTGTTATGCCAAGAATCCCTCTAGGATCTAGTCCACCCCATTACCTGAGAGTTAGCAAATGTGGGACCCCGTCCTGGTCTCGAGTTGGACACCCCGCGAGGGATGTTAGACCACTGCTAGCTGGAGCGTCTGCATGCAGGAACCTCAGCGTCTCTGGTCAGTGTATCAGCTGGGAAGTCACGGTCTCCTCCTTCTTCTTAAGCAAGATGTGTTGTATATATACCCATAGGTCTCCCCAGGGGTCCTACCTTGCTGTGTTACTGTGTTGGCCTAAAGGATGATGTTGGGCCTGAACTTTATACAGAGATATTATACAGGAGATGGTAATCCTACTGTTAGTCCTGCTGTGCTTCCAAGAAGCCTCATGCATAATGTATGAGAATCGAACCAGGGAAAAACCTGCGTTCTGAGTAGTGTCATATCTAGGTAAATGGTCAGTGCCTAAGAACCGTCATGTATGCAATGTAGGGAAGGATGTAGGTGAAAGGTTGCAATGTTACCTGCGCCTATATAGGGTACCTATATGGAATATAACAAGTGGGTGTGTGAGTGTCTGAGTGGATCTGTCGGTGGGTGCATGATTGTCCAAGTGGATCTCTGAGTGGGTGCATGAGTGTCTGAGTGGGTCTGCCAGAGAATATTTGAGTGTCTGAGAGAGTCTGTGAATGCATGCATGAGTATCTGAGTGTCTCTGTAAGTGGGTGCAAGAGTGGCTGTGTGGGTCTCTGACTGCCTGCATGAGTGTCTGAGTAGCTTTGAGAGTGAGTACATGAGTACCTTAGTGGGTCTGTGAGAGGATGCATCAGTGTCTGAGTAGATCTGTGAGTGGTTGCATGAGACTCTCAGTGAGTCTGTGAGTGGGTGCATCAGTCTCTCAATGGGTTTGTGAGTGGGGGTGTGACTGTTTAAATGGATCTGTGAGTGGGAGCATGAGTGTCTGAGTGGATCTGTGAGTGGGTAAAGGAGTGTCTGAATGGATGAGTGGGTGTGTGAGTGTCTGAGTGGGTCTGTGGGTGGGTGCAAGAATATCAGAATGGGTCTGTGTATGGGTGCATGAGTGTCTGTGTGGGTGCATGAGTGTTTGAGTAGGTCTGTGAGTGGGTATATAAGTGTCCACATGGGTCTCTGAGTGGCTGTGTGAGTGCCTGAGTGGGTCTGTTATGAGTGCCTGAGTGTCTGAGAGAATCTGTGAGTGGGTACATGAGTGTCTGAGTGGGTATTGAAGTGGGTGCATGAGTGTCTGAATCGGTCAGTGAGTGGGTGCATGAGTGTCTGAGTGGGTCTGTGAGTGGGTATGAGAGAGTCTGAGTAGTGTTGTGAGTGGGTGCATAAGTGTCAGAGTAGGTCTGAGTGGGTACAAGAGAGTCTGAGTGGGTCTGTGACTGGGTGCATGAGTGTTTGAGTGGGTCTGTGAGTGGGTGTATAAGCATCTGAGTGGGTCTCTGAGTAGCTGTGTAAGTGCCTGAGTGCATCTGTTATGAGTGCATGAGTGTCTGAGAGAGTGTTTGAGTGGGTACATGAGTGTCTGAGTGTGTATCTGCATGGGTGCATGAGAGTCTGAGTGGGTGCATGAGTGTCTGAGTGGGTCTATGAGTGGGTGCATGAATCTCTGAAAGGGTGTGTGAGTGAATGCGTGTCTGAATGGGTCTGTGAGTAGATGTGTGAATGTCTGAGTGGGTCTGTGAATTTGTACGTGAGTGTCTCAGTGAGTCTATGAGTGGGTGTGTGAGAGTCTAAGTAAGAATAGGTGTGTGTGTGTGTCAATATAAATATTTTTATTTTTCTGGCAATATTCTCAGATTTGTAATGCCTTTACACGGGGTCACGCTGAGTGTCACGGCGAATTCACGAATATCGCACGTAGCACATAAAAACATTTTCTTTGATGTTTTCTGCCCATACTGTATCTTAGAAGTACCCTTATATCCCACCCATGGGGTCAGGCTACATCCAACCCGACCCCTTATGCCACTTTCTGCCATTTTTGTGTAGCCTCGGCGACTTTGCTGATAATCTAAAATGGCAGCCAGAACTTTCTGCTCAGGTTGCGGCCAGCCAATCACAGCATTTCTGTTGGTGCTCGTGTTCGCGAATTGTCACGAAATAGTTGCAAACTCATCGTGACCCTAGATATCCAAATACGGATTTCCTTTTAATTCTCACAAACTACTGAACAGATTTACACTACATAACAAAAAGAATCATCTGCAAACCAAAAGCTACCTTTCTGCCAAATTCGATGTAATTCCGTCCAGCAGTTCGGGCTGCAGGCATGTTTAAAGACTCTATGGGAATTAACATGGGAAATGCACTTTTTCTGACCCCCCCTTTTTCTCAGCCCCCGCTTGATGGATCACCCGAAAACTTTCCATGCACAACTAGAATAACCGTGGCACTTTTTGGGGAAAATTTCCTTAAGATGCATCAAACAGCACCAAAGACATAGGCAAGTCAAAAAACACTTTTTCTATGGAAACATAGTCCTAACTATAACTACCTACTGGCAATATATTATCTACTGGCGGTCGCCAGTAGATAGTTATAGTTAGGACCTATTTTCCATAGGAAATCCGTGACATTCTATTTGTCTCTTGCCGGTTGACGAATCTTCGCGAAATTTTCAAACTTTATGGCCCGCTCCGGTCCGCTCCTACCCTGAAAGTCTCGGGGTGATTCATCAAGCGGGGGCCGAGAAAAAGGGGGTCCCAAAACGTGTTTTCCCCATTCATTTTCCCATAGGAAACTTTAGACACGGCTACAGCCCGAACTGCTGAACGGAATTACACCAAATTTGGCAAAGAGGTAGTTCTTGGTTCAGAAAGAACCCTTTTGTTAAATGGTGTAAATCCGTTCAGTAGTTGCGGAGAAATTAAAAAATAAGAGTCAAAAATCAATTTCCCATAGGAAACTTTATGCAAGGCTACAGCCCGAACTGCTGAACGGAATTACACCAAATTTGGCAACGAGGTAGTTCTTGGTTCAGAAAGAACCCTTTTTGTTAAATGGTGTAAATCCGTTCAGTAGTTGCTGAGAAAATCAAAAGTAAAAACACATATATATCTGGGCGGAGCCTAACCACACATGTCATCGTGAGATCTGATTGGCTGTCAGCACTTCATCCTGGAATTGCTGGCAGCCATCTTGAGACCAATATACATGATTGTACCCCATTGAAATGCCTTGTAGTGAATCAAAGATTTTGAGGGTTACCAAAAGGAGAACTATTAAGGGTGATAACAGACTTTAGTTACATTAGAATTCATTTGTTGATGGTACCATACTAATTTCAGGAATTGTGGTGTGTTCTAAGGTGATTTTACCCTGTGAAAAACCTTCTGCTGGGATATCATGAATCATGTTTGAGAGAAAACTATTTTCACATGCTTGTCCCATACAGTTTTGGAAGGTGCTCCAGAAGCTAAAATGAGAGCATATTTTCTGTAAATTCACATTATCTTTCTCAGTCATGTGAGAATGAAGTCTGACATTCTCAGTAAAACATGTACATCCAACAAGGGCAGAGACTGTCAGTTGATTCCTTTGTGTTCTACTGCAGCTTCCCAGAGTGTTCTAAAGAACAACTAGAGTGCTAACAGCCTTACTTATGACAAAAGTATGGCACACCTGAAGCCATCTTGATTGGAATAAACTGGTAACACTTAAAACATTTAATTTAAAAAGGAACAAAATGATGGGGTTCATTTTGTCATAGAAATTATGGTTAGTGCTATAGAAAGAAAAATTAGGACATGTTTCAAGTGAGATCTCAAATATCTTCCTGTTATATTTCAACAGGAGCAGCCTGTCAGTTGATGCCTTTGTGTTCTACTGCAGCTTCCCAGAGTGTTCTAAAGAACAACTAGAGTGCTAACAGCCTTACTTATGACAAAAGTATGGCACACCTGAAGCCATCTTGATTGGAATAAACTGGTAACACTTAAAACATTTAATTTAAAAAGGAACAAAATGATGGGGTTAATTTTGTCATAAAAATTATGGGTAGTGCTGTAGAAAGAAAAATTAGGACATGTTTCAAGTGTGATCTCAAATATCTTCCTGTTATATTTCAACAGGAGCAGCCTGCCAGTTGATGCCTTTGTGTTCTACTGCAGCTTCCCAGAGTGTTCTAAAGAACAACTAGAGCGCTAACAGCCTTACTTATGACAAAAGTATGGCACACCGGAAGCCATCTTGATTGGAATAAACCGTTAATACTTAAAACATTTAATTTAAAAAGGAACAAAATGAGGGGGTTCTTTTTAAATAGAAATTATGGTTAGTGCTGCAGAAAGAAAAATGAGGGCATGTTTTAAGTGAGATCTCAAATCCTCTTCTATTTCATTAGAAAATTCTGACATGCAGACTGAAACAATCACTTTCAATACCAGCAGCAGACTTCCAGTTAACTCCCTGGTGAGCAGTAGCTTTAGTACAGTGATCTAATGAGCAACTAGGGTGCTAACATTCTGAATTTATGGCAAATGTGAGACACATCTGAATGCCTTCTTGATGGAATCAAGGTAAAAAACTGAAAGCATTTCCTACTGAGGAGACTGCATTAAAAGAGGAAATTAGGAAACTTCATAACAAAGAAGTCTTCCAAGATGGCCACCAGAGAAAAAAGAGCCCAAATGTAGCACAAATATTACCCAGATGTAGCCCACATATAGCCCAATGACAAAAGTGTGCAAAACACTTTTTATTTTTAGTTTTTTGCAGTTTTATGTAGTGCAGATTGGTCAGGTATTGGAGCGTTGCATCTTAAAACATGACCCCCTACACTACAAAAACACTACTGCACTACTCTAAACCCTAAAACACTACCCCAGCACGACTCCCTACACTACACAAGCACCACTGCACTATCCTAAACCCTAAAACACTACCCCCAGCATGACCCCCTACACTACACAAACACCACTGCACTACCCTAAACCCTAAAACACTACCCCCAGCACGATCCCCTACACTACCCAAACACCACTGCACTAACCTAAATCCTAAAACAATACCCCCAGCACGACCCCCTACACTACCCAAACACCACTGCACTACCCTAAAACATGACCCCCTACACTACACAAACACCACTGCACTACCCTAAACCCTAAAACACTACCCCCAGAACGACCCCTACACTGCCCGAACACCACTGCACTACCCTAAACCCTACAACACTACCCCCAGCACGACCCCCTACACTACACAAGCACCACTGCACTACCCTAAACCCTAAAACACTACCCCCAGAATGACCCCCTACACTGCCCGAACACCACTGCACTGCCCTAAACCTTGAAACACCAGCCCCTGCACGACCCCCTACCCTGTTCGAACACCACTGCACTGCCCTAAACCCTGAAACACCACCCCCAGCACGACCCCCTATACTGCCGAACACCACTTCACTGCCCTAAACCCTGAAACACCACCCCCTTCACGACACCCTACACTGCCCGAACACCACTGCACTGCCCTAAACCCTGAAACACCACCCCCAGCACGGCCCCCTACACTGCCCAAACACCACTGCACTGCCCTAAACCCTGAAACACTATCCCCAGCAAGACCCCCTACACTGCCCAAACACCACTCCACTGCCCTAAACCCTGAAACATCACCCCAGCAAGACCCCCTACACTGCCCGAACACCACTGCCCTAAACCCTGAAACACCACCCCCAGCACGACCCCCTACACTGCCCGAACACCACTGCACTGCCCTAAACCCTGAAACACTACCCCCAGCAAGACCTCCTACACTGCCCGAACACCACTGCACTGCCCTAAACCCTGAAACATCACCCCCAGCAAGACCCCCTACACTACCCGAACACCACTGCCCTAAACCCTGAAACACCACCCCCAGCAAGACCCCCTACACTGCCCGAACAACACTGCAGTGCCCTAAACCCTAAAACACCACCCCCAGCACGACCCCCTACACTGCCCGAACACCACTGCTCTGCCCAAAACCCTGAAACACCAGCCCCAGCACGACCCCCTACACTGCCCGAACACCACTGCACTGCCCTAAACCCTGAAACACCACCCCCAGCACGACCCCCTACACTGCCCGAACACCACTGCACTGCCCTAAACCCTGAAACACCACCCCCAGCACGACCGCCTACACTGCCCGAAAACCACTGCACTGCCCTAAACCCTGAAACACCAGCCCCAGCACGACCCCCTACCCTGCCCGAACACCACTGCACTGCCCTAAACCCTCAAACACCAGCCCCAGCACGACCCCCTACACTGCCCGAACACCACTGCACTACCCTAAACCCTGAAACACCAGCCCCAGCAAGACCCCCTACACTGCCCGAACACCACTGCATTGCCCTAAACCCTGAAACACCACCCCCAGCAAGACCCCCTACACTGCCCGAACACCACTGCGCTGCCCTAAACGCTGAAACATCAGCCCCAGCAAAACCCCCTACACTGCGCGAACACCATTGCACTGCCCTAAACACTGAAACACCACCCCCAGCAAGACCCCCTACACTGCCCGAACACCACTGCACTAAACCCGGAAACACCAGCCCCAGCAAGACCACCTACACTGCCCGAACACCACTGCACTGCCCAAAACCCTGAAACACCACCCCCAGCACGACACCCTACACTGCCCGAACACCACTGCACTGCCCTAAACCCTGAAACACCACCCCCAGCATGACCCCTACACTGCCCGAGCACCACTGCACTGCCCTAAACCCTGAAACACCACCCCCTGCACGACCCCCTATACTGCCCGAACACCACTGCACTGCCCTAAACCCTAAAACTCTACCCCCAGCATGACCCCCTACACTGCCCGAACACCACTGCACTGCCCTAAACCCTGACTCACCACCCCTGCACGACCCCCTACACTGCCCGAACACCACTACACTGCCCTAAACCCAGAAACACCACCCCCAGCACGACCCCCTACACTGCCCAAACACCACTGCACTGCCCTAAACCCTGAAACACCACCCCCAGCACGACCCCCTACACTGCCCGAACACCACTGCACTGCCCTAAACCCTGAAACACCAGCCCCTGCACGACCCCCTACACTGCCCGAACACCATTGCACTGCCCTAAACCCTGAAACACCACCCCCAGCATGACCCCCTACACTGCCTGAACACCACTGCCCTAAACCCTGAAACACCACCCCCAGCAAGACCCCTACACTGCCCGAATACCACTGCACTGCCCTAAAGCCTGAAACACCACCTCCAACACAACCCCCTACACTGCCTGAACACCATTGCTCTGCCCTAAACCCTGAAACACTGCCCCCAGCAAGACCCCCTACACTGCCCGAACACCACTGCACTGCCCTAAACCCTGAAACATCACCCCCAGCAAGACCCCCTACACTGCCCGAACACCAGTGCCCTAAACCCTGAAACACCACCCCCAGCACGACCCCTACACTACTCGAACACCACTGCACTGCCCTAAACACTGAAACACCACCCCCAGCACGACCCCCTACACTGCACGAACACCACTGCACTGCCCTAAACCCTGAAACACCAGCCCCAGCACGAACCCCTACACTGCCCGAACACAACTGCACTACCCTAAACCCAGAAACACCACCCCCAGCATGACCCCCTACACTGCCCGAGCACCACTGCCTGCACTGCCCTAAACCCTGAAACACCAGCCCCAGCACGACCCCCTACACTGCCTGAACACTACTGCACTGCCCTAAACCCTGAAACACCACCCCCAGCACGACCCCCTACACTGCCCGAACACCACTGCACTACCCTAAACCCTAAAACACGACCTCCTACACTACACAAAGACTACTGCACTACCCTAAACCCTAAAACACTACCCCCAGCACGACCCCTACACTACACAAACACCACTGCACTACCCTAAACCCTAAAACACTACCCCCTACACTACACAAACACCACTGCACTACCCTAAACCCTAAAACAATACCCCCAGCACGAACCCCTACACTACCCAAACACCACTGCACTACCCTAAACCCTAAAACACTACCCCCAGCAGTACCCCCTACACTACCCAAACACCATTGCACTACCCTAAACCCTAAAACACTACCCCCAGCAGTACCCCTACACTACCCAAACACCACTGCATTACCCTAAACCCTAAACCACTACCCCCAGCACGACCCCCTACACTACCCAAACACCACTGCACTACCCTAAACCCTAAAACACTACCCCAGCACAACCCACTACACTACCCAAACACCACTGTAATACCCTAAACCCTAAAACACTCCCCAGCACGACTCCCTACACTATCCAAACACCACTGCACTACCCTAAACCCTAAATCTACCCCCAGCATGACCCCTACACTACACAAACACCACTGCACTACCCTAAACCCTAAAACACTACCCCCAGCACGACCCCCTTCACTACCTAAACACAACTACACAATTTGTTACAGGCGTTGCAACGCAGGCCTGTGGTGCTTACTGGAAGTACTTGGTGGGCTAGTTGGGCCCCAGGGACCCTCAGGATTCAAGGTGACCTAATCCCCCAACTTAAAACGCGCCACGGGCGCGTTTGCACAGTGGTGAAGGGAGGGGGCGGGGCCTCAGGTGACATGTGCGCAAACACGCCCCTTGAATCCTGAGGGACCCTGGGGCCAACTAGCCCACCAGGTACCTTCAGTAAGCACAACAGAGTTGCGTTGCAGAGAGGTGAAAAAGGTGCGTGGCCTCGGAACGCCTCTCTGCAACTCAGCTCTGTGGTCCTAACTGTAGGTACCTGGGGGGCTAGTTGGGCCCCAGGGACCCTCAGGATTCAAGGGGACTTAATCCCGCAACTTAAAACGCGCCACGGGGCGCGATTGAACACGCGTTTTAAGAGGTAGTTTTAATCCCCCTGCCCTATTATGTACTAGGGACTTACAGAGGAGGTCATGCTAATCACAGGGGTACCCCAACGCATAGTGTTCCCTAGTGTATGTAGGTGTTTTCACTGTATTCTAAGTGTCTTTTAGCATAGCGCTGACTCTGGTTAGTCAGAGTCAGTTACCACCAGTACCCGTCTGAAAAAGTTGTGGGCACAGGATGATTTTGCAAAATGGCCTCTTTCTGCTCCTCTGTTGGTTCTTTCTGCACATCTTTTGCTTCTTCCTGCACTTTTCTTCGTCTTTGTGGATTTCTGTTGCTTCTTTCTGCATTTCTTTTGCTTCTTTCTGCGCGTTTTTTCTTCGTTCTTCACATGTCCTACCTCTGTAGGCATAGTTAGAAACTAGCATTTAAAAAACCTTTGAAATTCACTTAAAAAATCATAGGTTTCAGGCACGTTATAGTTAGAAATTAGCATTTAAAAAACCTTTGAAATTCACTGAAAAAACCATAGGTTTCAGACACGTTATTGTTAGAAATTAGCATTTAAAAAACCTTTGAAATTCACTGAAAAAACCATAGGTTTTAGGGACAGTTATAGTTAGTTGGACATTTCACTCGTACAAAACCATAGAAATTCCCCCGTTATAGTTAGTTCAGCTAACTATAACTCGCGCCACGCAATGCACTGCTGATGACGTCACATATTACATCACTCATGACATGATCAGTGACATCACTGATGACATCACTGATGACATCTCAAATGACATCACTGATGACATCATCCATGTGATAATTTCATGCATCTTCTCACATCCTAATATAGCTTTTGATACACCCACTCTAAATTACAGACTGCCATTCTCAAAACCATACACACTCCAATACCAATAACTACATACCCACTCACTGATTCTTAGGTCTACACACACACACATCTACTCACTCACCCGTACAGTCACTCATACTTACAGTCACTCAGTACAGGACTATCATATGCACTCATACACCTATATAAACACTCACACACTGCCACTCATCCATAGAGGTACTCACACACCTAGTCAGTCATGCAAAAATTAATCACACACCCATTTACTCACCTATACAGTTATACACACACCAGCTCACTTACTCATACAAATACTAGCACATTCTTACGCTCTTATACAATAACTGATACAAGCACACACGCATCCATACAGCCACTCTCACAATCACACACTCTCATTTATAGCCATTTAAATACTCTAACACACATATATACTGCCTTTTACATATGTAGTTACTCGCACATGTACCACTGAGATATACATTCACTCACTAACACACCCATACACACACTCACCCACCCAAGCAGTCCATCACAGATGCACTCTTGAAATCATGCACCCAGTGAATCACCCACTCACACATCTATGTACAGAGTCACACACACCCCACCCACACAAACACTCAGGCAGCCATACAGATACTCAGAGAACCAATCAATAACCCATATAGACACTCATGTAGCTATTTGCAAATCCATGCATCCACTTACACACCAACAAACAGACGGATACAGACATTCACACAGTTTAGTCACTAACCCATGCATTCAGTAAGATACGTTTAATCACTCACTTGTAGAGTCAGTCACGCACGTACTATATCATCCATTCAGACACTTAAACACCCACTCATTCTTCAATACGCCTTTCCCTATATATATTAAACATATTTAAACTTTACAGAAACACACAGTCACTGGATGATGTCATCAGTGATTTCATTTGAGATGTCATCAGTGATGTCATCAGTGATGTCACTGACCATGTCATGAGTGATGTAATATGTGACGTCATCAGCAGTGCATTGCGGGCGCGAGTTATAGTTAGCTGAACTAACTATAACGGGGAATTTCTATGGTTTTGTACGAGTGAAATGTCCAACTAACTATAACTGTCCCTAAAACCTATGGTTTTTTCAGTGAATTTCAAAGGTTTTTAAATGCTAATTTCTAACTATAACGTGTCTGAAACCTATGGTTTTTTCAGTGAATATATATATATATTATCTACTGGCGGTCGCCAGTAGATAGTTATAGTTACAACCTATTATCCATAGGAAATCCGCGACATTCTATTTGAAATAACTCTCTTGCCGGTTGACGTATCTTCGCAAAATTTTCAAACTTTGTGGGGCGCTCCGGTCCGCTCCTACCCTGAAAGTCTCGGGGGATTCGTCAAGCGGGGCCGAGAAAAAGGGGGTCCCAAAACGCGTTTTCCCCATGCAATTTTCCATAGGAAACTTTAGACACGGCTACAGCCCGAACTGCTGAACGGAATTACACCAAATTTGGCAAAGAGATAGTTCTTGGTTCAGAAAGAACCCTTTTTGTTAAATGGTGTAAATCCGTTCAGTAGTTGCTGAGAAAATCAAAAAGTAAAAGTACATATATATCTATGGGCACGGAGGATTCGCGCACCCTGAGCGCACCCTGCGCGCACCGTCCCGATCACGAGCTGCATGTTAATTGGCTGTCAGCTGGCTGTCAACTGATTCATCAAACGAGGGGCTGAGAAAAAATGGGTGTCCCAAAACGTTTTCCCCATGTTAATCTCCATAGGAACTTTGGAGCAAAGCTACAGCCCGAACTGCTGAACGGAATTACACCACATTTTGGCAAACATGTAGGTCTTGAATGAAAGCGTGTAAATGGTGTAAATCCTTTCAGTAGTTCCTGAGAAATTCAAAAAATAAAAATATTTGAAATATGAGCACCGAGGAGAAGCCGCGAACCCTCCTGAGCACAAGCTTAATTCTGATTGGCTGCCAACACTCCAAGCCAAGATGTGTTGGCAGCCATTTTATTATTTCGGTTGAACCGAGTCACATCAAAAAGGAAAAAAAAGGTTATACATGTAGGGAAAGGGGTCAGGGTAGAAACACTGGCCTAGGGAGGCTGGTCAGGGGGTGCCACAGGGACAGGCACACAGCCCCCCCTTAGCCCCGGGGACAGCCACCTCCCGGGGCTTAGCCCCCCCAAGCCCCGGGGACCACGACTTCCCTGGGGCTTTTTCTTAATTAGGGGAGGGGGGCCTCATGGGCCCCCCAAACCCCGGGGACCACCACCTCCCCGGGGCATAATTAATTATGGGGTGGCCTCGCTGGCCCTCCCAAGCCCCGGTGACCACCACCTCCCCAGGGCTTTTTGTTAATTAGAGGCGGGGGGCCTAGCGGCCCCCCCACACTGCCCCAGGGACCACCACCTCCCCAGGGCACTGTTTATTAAAATGTGGGGGTCTGTTGCGGACCCCCAGGCCCCGGGGAACACCACCTCCCTGGGGCTTTAAATCGATTGGAGGGGAGCCCGTAAGCTGGCTACAAACCACTCGATGGCCCTTTGGACTGCCACCCCCAGGGAGCCGGCTTCTGTGTGTCCTGGGGTGCCCACCTCCGTGACATTGCCGTTTGTTATCGCTGGGCGGGGAGCAGCTCCCCCGTGCCTGGCAAGTATGGCACCCCTTCTTGGAGGGAGGCAGGAAACCTGCTCACTTCCCCGGAAGCAAAGCAGGAGGGGTGCACAGGCAAGGGGGGCTGCGTGATGCGGCTCCCTTGCCCAAAAGCGACTCATGCACGAGGCGGGGCCGGCTGGGACCATTGGGGCATTGGGGCATTGGGGCTCCCCCCACGGTCCCCAACTTGAGGGCTGGCCCCAGGGGATAGGTTCCCTGGGGCCAAAAGTGGCCCTGGGAAGGGGGGCCATGTGGCCCCCTCCCGTAGTATTTTAAAAAATATATATATAAATAAGAGGCAATGCCCCTGGGGATGGGGTCCCCGGGGCCCGGTGTCCAACATGGGAGGGGGCCATGCGGCCCCCTCTATTTGTAAAAAAAGAAATTAATAGTGGCAGGCCCGGGGGATGAGGTCCCTGGGGCCAATAGTGGCCGAGGGAAGGGGGGCCACGTGGCCTCCATCCTTTTTTTTAGAAAAAAATAATGAGAGGTAATGTCGGGGGATGGGGTCCCAGGCGAATATCCCCGAAAAATGGAAGGCGTTTTTTCGCTTCCGAGTTTGGGTCGCGACCTCCAACGCGGCGACCTCAGAAACGACCCCCATATAACGTCCACTTTGGATTTGCGAATTCACCCTATATAAATCATTTAGTGGTATATAATTTAGAAGGTAGTGTTGTATTTGTGAAGTTGTTTAAAGAGGTACTGTGATTGAAGTTAATGAAAGATTACAATTGATAGAGTTGTTAAAAATATATAAAATTAAAAATTAATAGTTAAACTTGAAAAGTGTATTGTGTTGTAGTTTATTGAATTCATGCTTTTGCAGATTTGAGTCGGGTGGGCGAAACCACAATTAAAAAAAAAAAATGTATGTGTAAAAAAAAATTATATTCACAATTATGTTATAGGGTGGCTCTAAAAAGAGCCCTTGTTTTCATTATGAATTTGTTGTAGCTACATGTAAGTGCGGATGCACAGCATTAAGTTGTTGAGAAAGACTCTGTTTCCTTGATCTGTAAAGTG